>CAWUFW010004199.1:0-1200000 GCA_963921515.1 Calotriton arnoldi
CATGGATCCAAATCCTCTATGTAGGCAAGCAGGCATTGACAGGTGAGAGGGAGCACAAAACACACATGTCACACAGGCACGTAGGAACAACAACTGACACAGCAAGTCACAGACACACCACAGCACCACCCCCAGGGCCCCCACAATGTGGTGACCCTGGGCTGAATAAAAATACCACTGTGATGACAAAGCTAAATGTCGATCACACTGTGAACCACAGTCAGGTGTCCTGAGCAACTAACTACCATCACACCTACACAAGCACAAATCAATCAGCATGGCCAGTAAGCCAAGGCCAACATGGAGGCAGGGGCCTAGCCGGGCAACAACTCTCATCTGCACACACTCAACACCACACCCCTCGACCTCCAACAATGTGCAGCAGTGAAGTACACATGCACTGGTGACATTGCACATGCACCCATGACTATTCCAGGGTGGTGGGTGGGAACCAAGGTGTAGAAACACATCACACATGGACACTCAACAAGAGTCCTGAATGTCTGACACACTGCACACTACGCTGTACATGGACATGACGGCAATACCACACCGACCAATGGGATCCCAGCCACAGTCACACACCAATGAAGAAGCCAAGGTCACCCACAAAGAACACACATAGACAACAACCAACATTGCAGCCCGGACCCTAAGGAGTGCCAGCAGTCACACACACAACGTGTCACAATCACTGAAAGATAACACAAACTGGAAATCACATGACAGGGGCAAACAACAAGTGCCAAAGGGAAACCTGACTGTGACCCATCTGCGTCTGCACACAAACTCTGCCCTGACAGCAAACACACCTATGGGTGACACCCTGATGACCAGTAATGTGCCATGCACCCACATCACAGAGAACACAGGGAGAAGACTTTGGGGGAACATAGCTCAAGTCAGCAAGCATCACAAACAGGTACAACACTAGGGATCACAGCATGCGCAGATGAATGGAAGTGAACACACAGACATGCACATACAACACACACCTTGGGCGCAGGCAATGTCACACGTGTACACACTGCCATGAGGGGACTCCACTCCTGTGTGAGGAAAGCTGTGCCATATGTTGCCTCAGTAGGGCCCCATCATGTCAGCTGAGCACTTGGTCACACAATCAACAATTAGCACCAAATGAGGGCTCCCATCACATCAGCCTGGTCATGGATGTGCCAACGGAATCATCAGCACAGATCCAACACACTTGTATGGCAATGTTGCACTGACTACACGGATGAGTCCCTCCCCATTGATGCCCAAACCTGCATGTCCACTGGAGATGGCAACACGGTCAGGGAAGTAGACAAATGCAACGATGGCAGGCACAACAGATGTGCAGGGGTGGAAGCCACAGATATGAAATTGCCAATGTAAGTAGGAAACCCATTGCCAAATACTGAACACATGACACCCTCAGATGCTGCTATTGATGACATGGATACACCACATGATAGGACACATTCCCCCTGGACCACATGGGTTCCTGCACAGTAACACTTCATAATCATGAGACCAGATATCACCATCACTGCAGCAAGGGCATGGTTAGCTGCACCAACAACATGTACATCTGAAGCATGAGCACTAGAGAAAAGAAAGTTGCTTTATTCAGCATATGTGTTGTTTGATAACGACGTCCAGAAGAAATTAGAGCAAAGGCCAATGGCCAGTCCATTGTCAAAGTTCAAACAGGGTGACACTGGCAGATGTCACCCTACGCATGCCTGCACAATACCAGGGACAATCCACTAGGAGGGGCAACCGGGGGCAGGCCAGGCACCGCAGGGACAGGATCAGGGCTCACCAGGGGGAGTCAGGGAAGGGGTGGTGGGTGCTGGAGAGCCACTGACAACTGCAGTGGAGGTGTCTGACATGGTGTGTGCCGGCACAACTGGGGGCATGACACAGATGTCGTGGGTGCCGGCACAACTGCAGTGGACCCTGCAGATGGGGTGGACAGGTCCGCCACTGCAGTGCCCAAGTCAGACAGGGCGGTAGTGGACTCCACTGCAGTGCCTACCTCCAGGGGAGGAGAATGGGGAACAGGCAAGGTGGGTTGGACAGAGGGGGAGGACACCCTCACCACATCAGTGGCACAGACAAGCGCAGCGGGGGGTGTGGTGCTGGGAGAGCAAGTGGCAGGGGGAGAAGGCCGGAGCATCTTGGGGATGGTATATCTGTGGGTGGGGGAACCTGGGGCAGGGTGTGGTGGGGGCACCTGTGCAGTGGGGGCCTGAGGGATGGAGGACGGAGACCTTGTGCCTGAGCTGCAGGGCGGTGGCGGGGTCTTGCTCTTAGCACTCCGGGGGACTTGCGGGTGGGGGCCTCAGTCCGTCTGCGCCTGGGGGAGGGTGTCCGGGGGCGAGGGGCACTCTGCTCCGTGTGGGTGGGCTTCCTCTTCCCCCGGGATGCTGGAGCAGCTTCATCGGTGGGGAAGAGGCCGAGGTCACAGAGGAAGAGCTGCTGTGACTTTGGGGTTGCAGGTGAGGCAAGGGAGGGTGCTTTGGAGGGAGAGGGAACTGAGGACTGCGCAGTGCATGTGGATGCGTGTGTGTGTTCCAGGGCCCCATCCCCTGTGAGTCTGGCTTCAGTCCCCTGAATGTGCGTGCGTGTGCGTTTTGTCATTGGCGTGTGTGTCAGTGTGCTGGATGTGTGTGTGCTGGTGTGTGCCTGTGCCGGTGTGTGTGTGCCTGGGATGGGTAAGGTGCTGGGGAGTGTGGATGGAGCAGAGGCAGGAGGGGTGAGGGACCGTTTGAGGAGGGACACTGCTGCCGTCAGGGAGGAGTCCATGGACCTATTGCCCCTCTGTAGGTCAGACATGCCCGATGAGATGCCCTCCATGAACGACACCAGCTGAGTCAACAGCGCGGTGTGCGCATGGAGGACACTCAGCATGGCTGTCTGCCCTACATGGAGCTGGCGAAGGAGGTACACAGACTCCTCACTCAGGGCAGCAGGGGACACAGGGGCAGGGGGTGCGGTGCCTGGCCCAAAGGAGACACGCTCCCGGACATGGGAGCCTCCACGGACCTGGGGAATGGGAGCCGATGGGAGGGCGGTGGTGGTGCTGGTGGTGGCGGGGACAGCAACACTAGCTGGGGTGTGGTGGCTGCTGACACCCGCCTCCACAAGGGAGTCATCCTCCGAGTTGCTCTGGTCCTCAGCTGAGGTGGATGCTGCTGAGGACTCCTCGGTGTGGCTCCCCTCGCCCTCCGTGCCACTGGGTCCCTCCGACCACTCCTCGGCTGCTGACCCAGTCTGGCTCTCCGGCTCCTCCTGGTCCGTGGAGCTGTCCCCTTCCGTGGCCGTGGATGTATCTGCAAACAATGGGGAAACAGACAGACATCAGTCACCTGCACCAAACGCACACACCACTGTGAGCACAGCACATTACAGAGCAAGCCCTGGCATCATTAGTTGTACATTGCTAAAAGTGCCCTAATTGAACAGGAGAAGTCAATTGTCAGTCTGATGCCAAGCATGGCACTCACATCCCACATGGCCTTGCACCCATCTGTCTGGTGTCTGTTGGATTGCAACACCCCAGTGTTGACACATGCACCAAGTACACAGTAGTTGGACAGTGCAGAGGACACGGTGTGGACACATCACAGCTCTTGCCACTGAGTCAGTACAGGTTTACGGATGTAAGGGATGCCCAGAGTCAAATAGGAAATGCATGTGATGCATACCAGCGACAGACACCATGATGCAGCCATGTCCTGATAGCCAGCGCCACTATGGTGTGCATGTAGCACATGTCACTCCCCTGCAGGATCACCAATCAGTAGACACATGCCATGGCGGAGGCATGACTGCAAAGTCATACATCACTGTCTCAGTGATGTATGACTTTGCAGCCAGACAACAACACTCTGCACTGTGTCACAATAGTAGGTCATGGGGAATGCAAGTCCTGGAGCTGCACAAGTGCACATGTACATCCCCCCCACAACACATCCTCTTAACCCTCATCTGTCCAGGTCATACCTATTGGACATATGGGAGACCTGTGACACTACCCTCTGAACCTGAGCCCCTCACACTCTGCTGTGCATGGGGAACAGCTGCCTGAACTTCACATTTACATGCCCCAGTCTGCATGGGCAGCTGATCAGACACCTATGTGTCACACAAGTATCGTCTCCTATGGTCACATCTCCAGTGGCATGCTGAGCCCCTACCAAGAAACTCCACAGCAGTCCTGGCGACTAATCCACAGCACACTGACACAGAGGCAGACACCTGAGGGGTCAAATCACTGTGCACAATGTGTCCTCTGATACACGGGAGTGGGAGTACAGAGTGTATTGTATGGCCTGGAGTAGGCATGACTGTCCAGCCCCACATGAATGAGGGATGAGCCCTGGACTGTAGGCAGCTGGCTAAGTATGTGTGACACACGTCATATACATACTCCTGGGGCCCAAACATTGTTCCCACCCGCAGCATGGGTGTGTGCCAGGTACCCCAGCCACATGTGGTGGATCAGCTCAGCAATTGGACCACAGATCAAAGTAACACGCTGAATACATGTCAGAATACAGGCATTGTGTAAGCAATGGACCCACCCATGATGCCCACCACAGAGTCAGGGAAACAGATGCTGTCTCCCACCTTGAGTCAAGCAAACTGCAAGGACACAGTCCTAAGTGACAGAATTCCCTGCATGTAAGGGCCACACCTGGGTATCAGATGAGGAGTGGGCAGTGCACAATAGAGGGACATGGCTCCTGGACAACATGACTGCTGTACTGTGGCAGTTCAACCTGGCCCGAGGAGGGCACATAGCATGTTAGACAGAGTACACAGTGCAGTCTTTGACTCACCCCTCCTTGCTGCTCTCTGGCCTTCAGCTGCCCATCCAGGTCTGGAAAGACCACCGCCAGGATCCTGAGCATGTGGGGGTCAGGGTCCGTGTTCCGCCCCTCCTGCGAGGAGGCGACAGCTTCAGCTGGACCCGTGCAATCCTCCGGGTCCAGCCCCGAAGGTCCTGCCACCTCTTTTGGCAGTTGCGGATCCGGCGCTTGTAGACCCCCACGGACCGGACAGCCCGGACGATGTCCTTCCAGATCTCATGCTTCCGATGGGCAGAAGCCTGTCAGGATGACAAAGTGATAAGGCCATTACTACACATGCAACATATCCGTGCATGACACAGTTGCATATACATGTCGCAATCACAGGGGCACATGGTGTACCCAGGCAGTGCACGGCTGCCCATGGACAGTTTTCCAGAAGTCACTACATGGTATCATTGCATGGGGAGTAAAACCCTGTTCAGAAGCACTGTCACTGCACCATACCTGTCCAGTGCAAGTCACTACACACTATGGGGGTGACAACTACTCAGTGAGCCTGCTAGCCAGTGGTGTGCTGACTCTCAGCCTTGCTAGTCAGACAAAATGCACATTCAGAAAGGCAGTGCACAGAACACTCACCTGCTCCCCTGGTGTCCCATACAGCTTGCTGTACTGTGGAAGTAGGCTGTCCAGCAGGGCCTGGTTCTCTTCAAGGCTGAAGGCTGGGGCTCTCTCCACAGTACGTGCCATTGCAGGGTCCAGAGGGGCAGAGACAGCAGCAGTGCAGTGGCAGATGTCGTCCTGGAGCATGTAGTGCAGGCAAGTGGGCTCTCAGGGGAACATGCAGCAATATATATGTGCTGGAGAGGCAGATACTGTCCCTTGTGTCCAAAGTGATAGGTCCAAGTCGTTTGCATCTTCTGAATCTGGCCAATCCATGGAATAGCAGCACCAAAACACGCCCACAGCATCCTTCAAAATTTCAACTTCATGACATACATGATTTTGCAACATTGTTGTGGGTGACCAACTGATTTTCCAGCAACCGACTCGTTCGAATATTCGAAAACGCGTCCGTTGCCAGGCAAGCCCATTGTCAATGGGTGCGCACCGATCGGTCCATTGCAGTACAACGCGCACAGGGGTACAACGCGTACCCGCACACATTGAAAGCAATGGGCCGGCCGGAGGCACCGATCGGTCCATTGCTGTTCAACGCGCACAGGGGTACAACGCGTACCCGCACACATTGAATGCAATGGGCCGGCCGGAGGCACCGATCGGTCCATTGCTGTTCAACGCGCACAGGGGTACAACGCGTACCCGCACACATTGAATGCAATGGGCCGGCCGGAGGCACCGATCGGTCCATTGCTGTTCAACGCGCACAGGGGTACAACGCGTACCCGCACACATTGAATGCAATGGGCCGGCCGGAGGCACCGATCGGTCCATTGCAGTACAACGCGCACAGGGGTACAACGCGTACCCGCACACATTGAAAGCAATGGGCCGGCCGGAGGCACCGATCGGTCCATTGCTGTTCAACGCGCACAGGGGTACAACGCGTACCCGCACACATTGAATGCAATGGGCCGGCCGGAGGCACCGATCGGTCCATTGCTGTTCAACGCGCACAGGGGTACAACGCGTACCCGCACACATTGAATGCAATGGGCCGGCCGGAGGCACCGATCGGTCCATTGCAGTACAACGCGCACAGGGGTACAACGCGTACCCGCACACATTGAATGCAATGGGCCGGCCGGAGGCACCGATCGGTCCATTGCTGTTCAACGCGCACAGGGGTACAACGCGTACCCGCACACATTGAATGCAATGGGCCGGCCGGAGGCACCGATCGGTCCATTGCAGTACAACGCGCACAGGGGTACAACGCGTACCCGCACACATTGAAAGCAATGGGCCGGCCGGAGACACCGATCGGTCCATTGCTGTTCAACGCATCACTGTACATGTGACTGGCATATGTCAGCATGCCTATCTCAGATGGACATATGCCAGCCACAGATAGCTCCCAGGGAGTGAGGGGCACACCTACATCACGACAGCCTGTCCAAACCTTATCATAAGGCATGTAAGGCTGCATTTCCTATTGTGTGTATGTTGGTGTACATGTTGTCCTGTGGGTGTCACCTGTGGGCAGCCACCCCCAGGCTGTGCACGTGTTAATGGGGACAGGATCCTGGGTGTTACGTGTACGTGACCACTGTGATGTGCAACTGTTCATATCTGTGCATGTGCCATGGTCACATTTCACAGTGGTGTTTGTGTATGTCATGTCACATACCCCGTGAGTCCCATGTGGGACGGTATGTTTGAGCCAGGGTGTCCCAGTGGCACAATAGTGATGGCCCTCCACAGTCTTTGTGCATGTAGTGTTTACAATGTCTCTGATTTCATGTGCACAATGGGAGACAGTCTCCACATCCACGTTGTGTGTGCATGGACTCTGATGTTGTGCGTGTGTGTCACAGACGTCCATGGCTCTCCTGCCATGGCAAGTGTGGCCACTACCTGTGGGGGTCATGTTTGTTTTGTTGTGGTGTACACATGATACTCCAGGTGATGCCAGTGTCCATGTGGCATTACAGGGTCCCTGGGAATGTGCCTGTCGTTGAGCTGTGGTGCCTGGGGCACATCTGTCCTCACATGTCACTGGGGGTGACTGTGACACAGCATCATGATATCCAATGGGCCAACCTGGGACAAATTGATGCCACCTGTAGGACCGTGTTGACAGATGTTGGCCATGTATGTACCATACATGTCGTTCCGGTACTGCACACTTCATGTAGTTGTGCCTCATGATGATGTATGTTGGGATCTTGAGTGTGTTCAATGCCGCATATGTGGGGTGACTGACGATCTTGCTTACTTCTCCTCTGCACTGCAGGGCTCCTGCTGTCCATCGGCCATTCCCAGACCTGGCAACGATGGTGGAACGGGACAGCATCCGACGGTACCGCTTCACCAGGCAGCTGATTGAGGATTTTGCAGTGCAGTTGTCCCCACATTTGCAGCCTGGCCGGCCGTATCCTACAGCGCTGACCCCCAAGGTGAAGGTGATGGCAGCCCTACACTTCTTTGCCACCGGTACCTTCCAACATACTGTGGCGTCTGCTGGTGGGATGTCACAGACCATGTTCAGCCGTGTGCTCCGCGATGTTTTGGCGGCAATGTTGCTCTTCCTGAACCGGTACATCTATTTCCCTAGACTGCGACGACTCACTGACGTGAAGAGTGACTTTTATGCCCTGGGGAGGATGCCGCATGTCATTGGCTCCATTGATGGGACACATGTGGCTTTGGTACCACCACAGGCCCAGGAGCAGGCCTACAGGAACCGCAAGCACTACCACTCGGTCAATGCACTGGTGGTGTGTCTTGCAGACATGACCATCACACACGTGTGTGCCCGTTTCCCTGGTTCAGCACACGATGCCTTTGTGATGAGGAGTAGTCGCATCCCCAGGTTGATGGCACAGATGCAGAACCAGCGTGCCTGGCTTGTCGGTGTGTACTGACTTTGTGCCATTGTGTGTGATCTGATCTGTAGTATTCCGCCCACTTTTCCAAGTCAGCTGATGTGCACTTGTCTGTCCGTAGGTGACTCGGGATACCCCAACATGCCGTGGTTGCTGACACCCCTCAGGAACCCTGTGACACCTGCCCAGATGCGCTACAATGAGGCACATGGTCGGACCAGGAGAGTGATTGAGCGGACCTTTGGTCTCCTGAAGAGCCGCTTCCGCTGCCTGGACAAGACCGGAGGGTCCCTCCCATATGCCCCTGCGAAAGTGTGCAAGATTATCATCGTCTGCTGCATGCTCCACAACCTGGCAGTGCGGAAGGAGTTGCCTCTCATCCAGGATGACGATGACCAACATCCGCCACCTGTGGAGGATCCTGGCCTGGACCACGATGCCAGTGACGATGATGATGATGATGGTGATGGTGATGTCCGCACACAGCTCATCACCAACTTCTTTAGCTGAATGTGAGTATCCTGAGGTGTCATGTCAATGATGTGAGTTGGCATGATGTGTGGGTGGTGCTCTGGTGCTGTTGGAGTGTGTCCATGGGCTACTTGACTGGATGTGTGTTGCGATGTGTGCTTACAGGTGGGCTGTACTCCCCAACAGTGTTCACATGCTAACTTGGTTCTGGGTGGGTATCTTGTAACATGTATTGTGCATGAGTTTTGCTGTTCTGTCCTGTACTCCATTGCTTTTGACTGTGTGTCATTTCTGTCCTTCACAGGGTACTTTCAGATTCGTTTGGTCAACTGTGTCCACCGACGACGTGATTGCACATCCAGGCTGGTAGCTGTTGTGTCCCTACAGGTGATGTGCGCCACACCCATGGACTTCCTTCTGTCTACAGTTGTTGACTGTGTGCCCGCTACCAGGTGGGGTTACCTTGCATCTGTAGTGGTTACGGCATGTTGCTACTGTGTAATAAACCTGTGCTTCACTTAGTGATGTGCGTTGTCTGTGGTCACACATTTGACTGCCATTTGCTTACTGCACCTGTGGGCTACTTGACTACAACTGGGAATGGGTGTGGTGTCTGTGCATTGCACCGTCTTCCCTGGCAACATCAGTGTAGGCAATGAGTCAGATGGCCTAGGTGTGTATGTGTTGTGTAGCCCTGGTGGTGTGTCTCCCTCATATGTGTCACGTTGCCTGTACTCACATGCCTGTGTTGTCCTTGCTGTTGCAGTTCGCATACACAGTGTAATTTTGTTGTTCATCATCCCCATAACAGCACCCACGTTGGAATCACGACAGAGGCAAGTATGGTGTATTATTGTGTTTATTGTGATACATCTGTGATAATAGTGCATAGGATGGATTGTGCTGTACATGAATCTTGCAATCCCAAGTTCCTAGATGAATAGAAAGTCCAGGTAGACAGGATCCCCAGTATCGGGGCCACAGTTGTCTGACACATTGTTCCAACTTGTACTCCCCATGCAATGTGTGGGAGTAGTGTTGCCATCAACAGGGTGAACAGTCTGTGCACAAAGGCGAAAATCCAGAACAGGTTCAGGCTTCCTGGGAGTTGCGCTTGGCCATCAGCCTCTCACTTTCCCCTCCTCGGACGACCCCTCTTCTTGGGGGGGCCCTCAAGTGCAGGCTGCTGCGGTGCAGGGGACTCTCCGCCAGAGTCCTCCTCCCTCCCTGTGGCAGTTGCAGTTTGTTCGGTACCAGATGTTGTTGGCACACAGGGAGGTGTGGACTGGTTGCTGTTCATCTGGCGGAGGCATTGTAAAATGTCCCTGTGCACCGCCGTCATCTCATGTAGTACATCCCACTTGGACTCCACGCGGGTCATGTGGGAGTCCACACGTGACATGTGGGAGTCCACACGTGACATGTGTGACTCCACGTGGGACATGTGGGAGTCCAAGCGGGCATGATGGGCAGCCTGCTGCTGTTTGATGTCTCTGAGGAGCCCCACTACCTGGCTGAGCTCTCCGGTGCTGGACTGGTACGCATCAGCTATGCGTACCAGTTGTGGGTCTTCATGCACACCAGCAACGTCTGCAAGCAGCGACCTCTGTCTCCCACCCCTCCCACCACCCCTGCTGACATGTGCAGTGTGGCAGTTGCACGCACAGATAACCCTGGTCCACCTTGGGGTTGGTGGTGGTGGTGGTGTCCATGGCCCCAGGTTGGTCCAGGGTCACTGCGCTGGTGTTGTTCCTTATTCTGTCCATGTCGGCAGGGATGGTATTCGTGGTGACAGTCGTTGGAGGGGTGGGTGCAGGGGGTGCAGCTGGTGGACCTGCTGGTGCTGCAGCTGGTGGTCCTGCTGGTGCAGCATGTTGACTTGCACCGGATGTGCCAGGTTGTTCTTCATCGTCCGAGGAGGACAGAGGCTGTACGACGCCAGTGAGCTCGGCATCCTCTTGAGCCTGGGACTGGGACTCCTCAGCGTCTGCTGCTGTGTCCCTATCATCACCTGTTTTTGGGAGACACAAACAATGTATGTCATGTTTCTGCAGGCATCAGTGGTTGACACACCTGACAGTTGTGACTGTGCCTCGGGGTGCGGGCCTGTACATTGTATTGTCCTAAGTCGTCACAGTCAGGGGTTGATATTGGTGTGGCACATTGTCCTGCATTATTTGGGCATTTCTATGTATTCTCTGGGGTGTGAACATGGTCTGCATTGATTGTGTTTGGTTGACAGCCAGACCTCCTTCCCACCCACCCACCCACCCAGTCAGTTATCCCACCATGGAACGTGCTTGCATTGCAGGGAGTGTAAGTTGTCTCTCAGGATGTCAGTCAGTGGTGTCCTGCTGTTTGTTGGTGCACAGTTGCCAGCAGGGCCTTGTGCTCCCCACAGCAGTAGCCAGTGTCAGCCATCTTGTGAGTCCTTCTCCACTCCCTGTGATGTGAGCATGGTTCAGGGTGGTGTTGATGGGCCAGTTGTGAGGCTGAGCAATGTCTGTGACTACGACTCCCATCATGCTATTGCCTCCACCCCCTTCCCAGCATGCCCATGCTTCCTTCCTTTTGACTCTGCTTCCCTGTGGGGTGGGCTGGCTGTGCTGACAGGATGGCTGGGAGTGTTGTCCTGGCAGTTGTTTGGCTAAGAGTCCCAAGAGTGTCCCTGTGCTTCACACAACATAACCCAGGGTGGTGGTGCTTTGTGGGATCTTGTGTTAGGATGGAGGGCATTGCATTCTACCAGGTGGGTACTGTGGAGTTTGTGTTGGGGGGGGTGTGAGGGGAGGTGCTGGTGACTATGGTCAGTGCTGCAAGTCCCCCTTCCCACCCAGCCAGCCAGATATCCCACCATGGAACGTGCTTGCATTGCAGGGAGTGTAAGTTGTCTCTCAGGATGTCAGTCAGTGGTGTCCTGCTGTTTGTTGGTGCACAGTTGCCAGCAGGGCCTTGTGCTCCCCACAGCAGTAGCCAGTGTCAGCCATCTTGTGAGTCCTTCTCCACTCCCTGTGATGTGAGCATGGTTCAGGGTGGTGTTGATGGGCCAGTTGTGAGGCTGAGCAATGTCTGTGACTACGACTCCCATCATGCTATTGCCTCCACCCCCTTCCCAGCATGCCCATGCTTCCTTCCTTTTGACTCTGCTTCCCTGTGGGGTGGGCTGGCTGTGCTGACAGGATGGCTGGGAGTGTTGTCCTGGCAGTTGTTTGGCTAAGAGTCCCAAGAGTGTCCCTGTGCTTCACACAACATAACCCAGGGTGGTGGTGCTTTGTGGGATCTTGTGTTAGGATGGAGGGCATTGCATTCTACCAGGTGGGTACTGTGGAGTTTGTGTTGGGGGGTGTGAGGGGAGGTGCTGGTGACTATGGTCAGTGCTGCAAGTCCCCCTTCCCACCCAGCCAGCCAGATATCCCACCATGGAACGTGCTTGCATTGCAGGGAGTGTAAGTTGTCTCTCAGGATGTCAGTCAGTGGTGTCCTGCTGTTTGTTGGTGCACAGTTGCCAGCAGGGCCTTGTGCTCCCCACAGCAGTAGCCAGTGTCAGCCATCTTGTGAGTCCTTCTCCACTCCCTGTGATGTGAGCATGGTTCAGGGTGGTGTTGATGGGCCAGTTGTGAGGCTGAGCAATGTCTGTGACTACGACTCCCATCATGCTATTGCCTCCACCCCCTTCCCAGCATGCCCATGCTTCCTTCCTTTGACTCTGCTTCCCTGTGGGGTGGGCTGGCTGTGCTGACAGGATGGCTGGGAGTGTTGTCCTGGCAGTTGTTTGGCTAAGAGTCCCAAGAGTGTCCCTGTGCTTCACACAACATAACCCAGGGTGGTGGTGCTTTGTGGGATCTTGTGTTAGGATGGAGGGCATTGCATTCTACCAGGTGGGTACTGTGGAGTTTGTGTTGGGGGGGTGAGGGGAGGTGCTGGTGACTATGGTCAGTGCTGCAAGTCCCCCTTCCCACCCAGCCAGCCAGATATCCCACCATGGAACGTGCTTGCATTGCAGGGAGTGTAAGTTGTCTCTCAGGATGTCAGTCAGTGGTGTCCTGCTGTTTGTTGGTGCACAGTTGCCAGCAGGGCCTTGTGCTCCCCACAGCAGTAGCCAGTGTCAGCCATCTTGTGAGTCCTTCTCCACTCCCTGTGATGTGAGCATGGTTCAGGGTGGTGTTGATGGGCCAGTTGTGAGGCTGAGCAATGTCTGTGACTACGACTCCCATCATGCTATTGCCTCCACCCCCTTCCCAGCATGCCCATGCTTCCTTCCTTTTGACTCTGCTTCCCTGTGGGGTGGGCTGGCTGTGCTGACAGGATGGCTGGGAGTGTTGTCCTGGCAGTTGTTTGGCTAAGAGTCCCAAGAGTGTCCCTGTGCTTCACACAACATAACCCAGGGTGGTGGTGCTTTGTGGGATCTTGTGTTAGGATGGAGGGCATTGCATTCTACCAGGTGGGTACTGTGGAGTTTGTGTTGGGGGGGTGTGAGGGGAGGTGCTGGTGACTATGGTCAGTGCTGCAAGTCCCCCTTCCCACCCAGCCAGCCAGATATCCCACCATGGAACGTGCTTGCATTGCAGGGAGTGTAAGTTGTCTCTCAGGATGTCAGTCAGTGGTGTCCTGCTGTTTGTTGGTGCACAGTTGCCAGCAGGGCCTTGTGCTCCCCACAGCAGTAGCCAGTGTCAGCCATCTTGTGAGTCCTTCTCCACTCCCTGTGATGTGAGCATGGTTCAGGGTGGTGTTGATGGGCCAGTTGTGAGGCTGAGCAATGTCTGTGACTACGACTCCCATCATGCTATTGCCTCCACCCCCTTCCCAGCATGCCCATGCTTCCTTCCTTTTGACTCTGCTTCCCTGTGGGGTGGGCTGGCTGTGCTGACAGGATGGCTGGGAGTGTTGTCCTGGCAGTTGTTTGGCTAAGAGTCCCAAGAGTGTCCCTGTGCTTCACACAACATAACCCAGGGTGGTGGTGCTTTGTGGGATCTTGTGTTAGGATGGAGGGCATTGCATTCTACCAGGTGGGTACTGTGGAGTTTGTGTTGGGGGGGTGAGGGGAGGTGCTGGTGACTATGGTCAGTGCTGCAAGTCCCCCTTCCCACCCAGCCAGCCAGATATCCCACCATGGAACTGTGCTTGCATTGCAGGGAGTGTAAGTTGTCTCTCAGGATGTCAGTCAGTGGTGTCCTGCTGTTTGTTGGTGCACAGTTGGCAGCAGGGCCTTGTGCTCCTCACAGCAGTAGCCAGTGTCAGCCATCTTGTGAGTCCTTCTCCACTCCCTGTGATGTGCGCATGGTTCATGGTGGTGTTGATGGGACAGTTGTGGGGGGCAATATGTGTGACTGCGACTCCCATGATGCTATTGGCTACACTGACTTGGCCAGCATACACAGAATTCCTTCCTTTGAGTGGTCTTCACTGTGTGTTGGTGTTGTTGTGGTGGCTACATGTGTGGATGTGTGTGTTAGTTCTATTTGTGCCACTGCCTAGCTGTAGTTGTGGTTGTGTTTGTACATGTGTTGGCACAGTTGGATGTGACTTTTTGGATGGCATGTGTTGTGTTTATCTGACTGACATACACATTTTGGGATGATTCTGTTCTAGTTGCTGTGTAATTGCTATGAGTGCATGGTTTGACTCTCCCCTTGACAGTGATGTGTGTGTTTTGTGGCAGTATATTGTGTACATTTGTTGTGTACTCACCAGGCTCTGGGATGTCCTCTAGTCCATATATGCTCACTGGCGGTAGGATGGCCCGCACCTTCTCCTCCCAGGGCCTGAGGTATATTGGCTTGGCAGGAGGGCCACTGCCGGTGTGTTGGCTGTTGATGTAGTCTTGCTTCAGCAGTTTCCGTACCCTCCTGCGCACGTCATACCACCTGTTCTGGATGTCGGTCTTTGTGCGCCGACATGGTGATTGGGCGTTCACCCTGTTGATGATCCTCTCCCACATCTTGGTTTTCTGTGACATGGGGGTCTGTTGGACCAATGTGCCAAACAGCTGTGGCTCTACCCTGAGGATCTCGTCTACCAGGACTTCCAATTCACAATCTAGGAACTTGTGATTCTTCTTGGGGGGCATGGTGATGGGTGGTGATGGTGGGTGATGTGTGTGTTGGTGTGCAGGTGAGGGTGTGTGGGTGTGTGTTGTGCTGGGTGTATGTGAGGTAGGTATTTGTTGGTGTGCTGATGGTGTGTGGCTTGTGTGAGGGATGAGCTGTGGGTGTGTGGTTGCTTTCTCTTGGGTGCTGGCAGTGAAATGGCATTTGCAAAGGCTCATGGTAGTGATTTGTGTCCTTTATATAGGTGGAGTTGTGGGTGTGTCTTTGTTCTCTGTCCCCACCCCCCCAGTATTTATTGGCTTGGTAATTGCTTGTTTGGCCTTTTTTGGTTGATTTTTCCTTTGTGCTGTTTGTATATGTTGGAAACGTTCTTGTGACCGAGTCGGACCCTGCATTGGTCTCGTACGGTGTTTTCCGTTTCGTTCACGCTGTGTTTGTGCAGTTTTGTATGCTGCGTGACGCGTCGGTCGCGGTGTATTGTGTTGCTTCGGCTCGGTTTTGTATGCGTGTCGGTCGTACGGCTTGTCCTCCGTCCGACTCGGTCGTGTTTTCGCGCCTTGCATCGTACTTTGCGGGTTGGAGTTGGCGGGTACGATTCGGTCGGATTTGTTCCGGGTGCGTGTCGGTCGGTTGGATTCGCGTGTTTTTCCGGCCGGATTGCTATTTTCCGAGCGGCTCGGTCGGTCGGCTTGGTTTCCTGACGTGTCGGTCGGATTTATCGCGGCTTGCATCGTACTTGGCGTGTCGGGCGCCACTGGTACGTGTCGGTCGGTAATTTTTCCGGCTCCGAGTCGGTCGGTGCTTTTTCCGGCCCGAATCGGAATCGACCCCATAGTCGCTACGAATAAAGGTCTTATCGTAATCCCCTGTATCTGGGTCTGTCTGATTACAAATTTCCAGATCCCTCACACAGATAATCCTATTTAGACTATTCCCGTAGTCATGATGTTCAAAGTGGTAAATTGGCTCACCCTGATTATCAACAAGGCCACACGTTTTGTTTAGCTTATGTTTACATGGCTGCGTGTTAAAGTCTCCTACCCATACTAGATTAACCACTTTCTTCATCTGGTTTTGCATGAGTTTGTTCAGTTCGGATTCTATGGCGCCAATCACTGATTGTGGGTCAGAAAAATTATTATTATAAAATGTATTAAGAGCCAGTCCTGGTTTATATCGTCCTCAATCAATAAAAAATGGAATTGTGGGCTAGGGGTAAAGAATTTTTTTACCTTAATTGATAATGTATTAGAGATTAAGGTTAGGAGACCTCCTTTGGCTCTTCCTGCTGCAGATGGTACGGCATTAGTTTGGTACAAACAGTATCCGTCTACGTGAATGTCTTCCCTAGACCACGTCTCCTGGAAACATAAAAGATCCTGATGCTGCCACAGTGCTAACCATAAGGGGTTTTCCAGTTTAGTAGCTATGCCCGCTAAATTCCAGGTGGCTAACTTCACATGCAAGCCAGGCCCCCCTGATTTAGGTTTTAGTCTAATAGAACGTTGCCGATTAGAAACTGTGGGGTCCCCTGGGTTCACCACCACCTGTGTTTCTGGATTTGGATCTACACTAGGTAGTCAGTCGCACGCCTCCAGGTCTGTAAGCGGGACAAATCTATTTCCTACACATAAGCCTAAAAAGCACTATGGGTAGTCAACCAATGTAGCGATTTATCCATAAGTTGTTGGGTGGATTCTTTTTGGCCTTCTCGTAATCTAGGAACATTTACCAGAACAAGCACAAGGGGTGCGGAAGCTGGAGGGAGATCTAAGAATGTATGTACAGGCTGATCAATTTGAGGGGTTCGGCCTATTTCAGATTACATGGGGTTAGTTAGATCTACTGTTGGACAACTCTCAACCCTAGCCCCCCCCAAGTCCCTCCACACGTTGTGCTGATCCCCCCTCAGACATAGAAACAGTGTGCACCCTCGTACTCAGACTAGTGCCAGGTATTTGACCCTCCTTATTCAATTTGTTCAAATTAGATGCACACTGAGCTTTGGAAACTGTTAAATGGGCTTGAGATTGTTTTTGAACAGCTTCCGCTTTCTCATTTCCCCCAGTTTGAAATTGCAGGCCCCCAGATTGCTGCAATAAACCCCCAAGATTTAGGCCATTTTTGCCATGCTCTTCCCAAGAAGAAAGTCGATCTTCTATTTTAATCAAACGAGACACAATCGGCTGGAGTAAGTTAAAGACCTTCTCTTCCAGTTTTTTCCATACTGCTTCATCTTCTAATAGTTGCACTCTAATAGTGTCCATCGTATTTGTGGGCATGGGCAGCTTAGCTGGTTTTGTAATTGCCACAGGGTTGCCCTTCACAGTTTTAGCAGTTCTTTACCTTTTGGGTGCCGGTTGGTTACCTAAAATAGGGGTAGATGGTACTGGGTTTAATATGGTCGTGGAGGGGCTGCCCGAGGAAGCAATGGGGGCCTCTCCTTGTTCAAGACTGTGGAGTCAGGGGGTGGTAAAGTTTTAATGCATTATTTCTCCCTTCCCCCAACGAAAGACGGCGCTCAGTCATCTCGATCTCATGAGACAGTACATTTGCTGCCCGTGATAAAAACGTATCCAATGTGGTTACAATGCCCTACACTCACATTTGCTTCCTTTCTAGTCACTGGCATATTTTCAGGATTTCCAGACTATGTTTGTATCAGTAGTTTGTTGATTCATGATATTTCTTATATTGGCAACAATATGTGTTCAGCATCTACCAATTCCTCCTTTGTCTGCACATAAAGGAGAAAGTTTCTCACAGTTTTAAAGGCTGAAGTTAGTCCATCACCTATAGAAGATCAATCATTCAAAGAAGTTGTCACTAATCCCCAAATGCAGCGGGTTAAGTCATATTTTTGCTGCTCGAATCTGCTTTCTTCCCTAAATGGGAGCTTGAGTAATTAATAACCAGAGATTAGAGAGAAGGGCATGCTGGCTTAAAATGTACATACAATTTAGAATGTTAATGTGGTATGTTTGAACTAGGAGAACAATGAAAATGGTATTTAAAGCATTCTGCAAGGGTTCATTAATGGTATCTCTCCCTCTTCCACTTCATCATCCATACACCCTTCTGCTACCTGCAGGGAAGGGTGGTTACGTTTTGTAATCAACCTTTTTTGGCTCTTTTTTCTAGTTAACTACTTTATTTGCCCCGGAATATATTGAGTCCTTGTTATAACCTAACTGCTTTATTTGCCCCACAGGTTTTCATCTATTAATAATCCTTAAATAGAGTTTGCAAACATGCCTTCTTTCCATGTTTCTCTAAGTTATACTGTCTATGGTTGGAACTATCAGGTTTAGCAGGGTATCTGCTTTGTGTACTGCCCCATTTATCCTAACTAGAGAGAGAGGGAGAGGAAAATGTACTCTAGAAATACAACCCCCAGAATCCCAATATCTTACTGCTACAGAAAGGAAATGGACTGAATATGAATCTATAAGTCCCCCAAGGGCTATAGAAATCAATAAGGCGATTAGCAAGGTGGTGCTGTATCAATCCATGTATGGGTGGTTTTCATCTGAAAAAGATATTTCCAAGTTCTGGATTCATTTTAAATGAGTATTAGTTCTTAAATAATGTTTGCATCACTGCACAACATTTTACATAAATGATGCCCTAACTATGACTGGTATACATTCTCTGTGCCACAGGGTCAAACTATACCTCACTGATAAAGTAGTCTGAAGTAGTCTGCAGTTACTTGTGTTCTCTTCTGCTGGGGAGCTGGCCTTGCAGTTGAAGCTGGATTGTTCCTATTGCACGACCAAGACCGACTTCATATTGCTGGTCTCTGTTTAAGATTGGCAAAGTGGATGAAAAATAATGGACTAGAATGAGGCCCAGAGTGATCACGAGTGGCTGGGATTTATGTAAGCATTCCCTCCATCACAGCATGTAGCAGCTGCGGCCCTAAAAGTGAAAGGTATGCTAAGATGTGGTTCCCATGCTTACTGTTCCACAGGACTTAAGCAAAATCTCTTTGATGAAGCCTAAATAGGCCTAAAATGGTCTGAGATTACTTGTGTTCCTGTCTGGATATGACCTGTACTGGTAATTTGGACCGGACTCTTCCTATTGGAAGAGGATCAAGACTGATTTGCAAGTGGCTGATTTTGTTTACAATGGTATAGTTGAGGCAAAAAACAATAAACTGGAATGTAGCCGGGGGTACTCACTGTTAATTCAAACATACCTTCTACCCCCTTGTTGTTTCTTGAATTATTTACGAAACAAAATTGAAAACTGAATTAGAAAACACTTGAACAACATGGAAGAATACTTATTTACTACATTTAAGAAATATTTGAGCTTGTTTGGTTTATTTTATAATCTAATGTTTTATTTTGATGTAAGCATTGTTATTCCAAATGTATTGATACTTAAAATATCTCTGAAAGTAAATCTTCTGCAAACATGTCATCACCAAACGAATGCCCTTGAAAGCAGATATGGTAAAAAAGCTTATGATTTAGAGTTATAAGAACAAATGGGTTCTCCTGATGTACCAACCACAGAATTGTTATTAATATCTGTGGGGGTTATGTACAGCCAACCTTGGTGGTAGGGCACAGGTTGAAGAGTGAAAAGAAACATTCAGAATGCCAAAGCATTTTCTATGATGGATCACTGCTGCTGCTGCTAGCAATATTTGCACAGGCTACGGGAAATACCATTGTTTACACAAAACATAGGGGGATAATTGAGATTCTTCAAGAGTTTTTATGCCTATGGTTTTTATGGTGAAAAACGAAAAAGTTGAAACTGGATAACAACCAGCATTTTCTATGTTGGATCACTGCTGCTGCTAGCAATATTTGCACAGGCTACGGGAAATAGCATTGTTTACACAAAACATAGGGGGATAATTGAGATTCTTCAAGAGTTTTTATGCCTATGTTTTTTATGGTGAAAAACGAAAAAGTTGAAACTGGGTAACAACCATACTTTAATACGAACCACCACTGAGCAGGGGGAAGATTCCCCCTCTGTCTTTAATAAAAGGAACATCTGATATATTGTGATGTGGATTTGTAAATGTGAGGTATTTAGTAAAACACTCCACAGAGATTAATCTGATGCTAGAAACAGAGAAGTGGGATGTACAGTTAGAAACGGAAACAGGGACTTTTCATGACTCAGCCATGGAACTACAAGGCTCTTGTGAAATCCTGGCACTGCAACAATTAGTGGCTGGCCCCGCACACCAAGGTGGCCACACCTTCGGTCTTATTTTCTTCACCAGAGGTATTCATTTTATTGGATGACATTATACCCATGTGTTGGACCGACCATGTGTTAGTGGCCTTCCATAGTAATATAAAGAAATTAAACATCCGGAAAACAGAATCAGCCAAAATGAGACAAGGAAGAGCCTGGCATAAACTGAATAGGCCAACACATGTAAAGTTGTTTGATTAAGCCACATTATTTGATCACAGGAGAACAGTAGAGGATAAAAATGAAGCCGTAGTGGAAACAATTGTAGAAACACTAGATAGCGAAAAAACTTTGAAAAACACTAAAACTGGATGCAGACCCTCAGCCCCGTGGTACAGTACACTATTAAAAACATCTAAACAAGCCTGCAAGAAACTGGAAAGAAAGTGGCGCAGCTCCTATTCAGATGAGTACAAGTAAGGCCTAAAGAGCCCCTTAATGGAATATAAGAAGGAGGTCTGCAAGGCAAAACCAACTACCTTGACAATACAATTCTAGAAGCCCCTAACAGTGGTAAGAAGGTATTTGATATCATGACAAACTATCTAACCCAGAGTGTATGAAGCAAGTAATTAAACCCTCACAAGCACTATGTAATCTTGCAGAATTCTTTGAGAATAAGCTCAAAAAGATACTTGAGGATGTTGGAAACACCCAACAACTGACAAATCTTAGCCTCGAAGAAACTCAAACAGATGTGAGAAATGAAACTCCACTTAAAAGGGATGCTCCCAATTTGATGGATACTCCTGCCAGTCATTTTAGCCAGCTAGAGTCTCTTGAACCTATGACTGGGGATGGCTTTCAAGTAATAGCACTCTCCACTACATCTGGTTAACCCCTGGATCCTTAACCACACAGAGTCTGGAAGGACTTGGCGAATGAATTAGTCCCCCTGCTACTACAGATATGCAATCAGTCACTGGAATCAGGTATTGTCCCACAGGCCTGGAAAAAGGCTATAGTCACCCCGCTACTGAATAAACCCTCTGCGGACCCTCTGGTCCTCAGCAAACATAGGCCAATATTGCTTTTGCCGGTTCCTGTAAAAATCTTAGAATGTTTTGTGAGCACAAAATTGTCCCTTCATCTGGAAGATGAAAGTTTCCTGGAGGAGGAGCAGGTCGGATTCAGACCAGGGCACTGTTAGACTTGGCTTTTTCAGCGGGTTTACGCCCAGACTTTTTGCTTTTTGGCCTCCTGTTTTTGACCCTGTGTGTGTTGGTTTTAGGACTTTGGGCACTTTACCACTGCTAATCAGTGCTAAAGTGCATATGCTCTCTGTGTAAAATGTGTTATGGATTGGTGTTTCCATGATTGGCCTATTTGATTTATGTGTCAGTCCCTTGTAAAGTGCACTGAGAGTGCCAGGGCCTATAGATCAAATGCTGTTGGTGGGCTGCAGCACTGGATTGTGCCACCCACGCAAACAGCCCGTAAAGTGTAACTCTGGCCTGCCATTGCAGAGCCTGTGTGCAGCCTGGGGCTGCCATGTCGACTTGGCAAGTGCACACACTTGCAAGTCCCTAAACCTTCCCTTTTCTACATGTTAGTCACCCCTAAGGTAGGCCCAAGGTACCCCTGTGGGCAGGGTGCATTGTATGTGAAAGGTAGGACATGCCCTGGTGTGTGTGGCAAGTCCTGATAGTGAATTACAGCCTATTTCGTTTTTCACTATTGCAAGGCTACCTGTTCCCCAGAGGCCAGAATGGGCAGTTCTGATTATTACAGCTTATAATCCCAACTGACCCAGGGAACATGGTAGAAATTCGAGTTTAGTATGCCTGGACTCAGAATGATAAAATGCATCTTTTAGTGAAGTTGGTTTTAACATTCTGTGTTTGAAAATACCACTTTTAGAAAGTGGGTATTTTCTTGTCTAACCATCCAAGCCTGCCTCTGCTAGGTTGTGTATTCCTTGTCTGGAGTGTGAGTGACAGGGGCTGGGGGATGCCAGGAGACAGGGTGAGTCAGCACAGGGCTGAATAGCAAGATCTACATGTAGATGGGTGGGAGGGGATGCACCTGGGACCTGAATAGGGCTGGGCCTTCCCTCCACAATGCTGGCTCCACCTCCTGTGGTGCGTCTGATGTCCCTGGCCTGCACTGTGAAAGGAAAGAAGGAGACTTGTCAACAAAGTGCTCCAGGACTGACCAAAACTGGTTTGGACTAGGCAAAGGCCTCTCTGCCTTCAGAGAACAAAGAGAAATTGAGGATAAAAAGGGGTACCCAAACCCCAGAAAATTAGATCTCGCTGGAATCAAGGAACCTGCCAAGACGAAGAGCTGGAAGAGCTGCCAGGAGGAGTACTGCCCCTTTGCTGTGTTGTTGCTTTGTTGGGTTGGCCTGCAGCTGCTGCTTCTGCCTTGGGCAGTGAAAGGACTGGACTGAACTTTCTACTACTTGTGCTGAGAATCTCCAAGGGCCTGAAACCGAGCTGGCCTCCTGTTAAGAAGTCTCAGGGACTGCAAAGACTTCACAACCCTCTGGGTACCGCTTCTGGAACCGCTGTTTCAGTTGCCACAGAGGAAGGGAACCGCAACCGACTCTGTCAACCGACTCCATCGCTGGCCCGGTGTCCTGTTTGCACCGCAGACCGCACCATCCGCATCTCGCACCGCAACCCTGGTCTCCCCGACGACGACGTCCGACGCCATTGCCACCGAGCCGCTGCTTGCACCGTGACCTGTGGACACCGCAGTTCGCACCGCATCGCTTCACTGTGCCAGCCGGACCAGACCGACGCTGTCGCTACAACTGGCTCAACAATCGGGACCGCATCGCAGTTGGGGCACCGCTCGCACGCTTCGCGACGCACCGCTCCGACTCGCACCGCTGTCCAACGCCAGCTCCCGCACTCCGGCTTGGTCGCCTGCATCGCAACCTGCCAGCACCGCATCGAGCACCGTCTCACCCTGCACCGCACGCCTTGGACTCACCGACTCCGTCTGCACGATTGTCACCGAGCCGCTGCCGGCACCGCATCGAGAGGACACCGCGCCCTGCACCGCTTCCATCTTGCACCGCAACCGCGACAGTACGCTCGACCGGCTCGCACACTCCGTGCCCGCCACAACGAGAAAAGGTACTGTGACCGAGTCTGTTCACGACTCTGCTGGCCCGTATCGACGCGGTCGGCTGGAACTGTTAGATTCTGTGGTTTTCAGCATCGCGGTAGACTTGGACGGAGCTACCGACTCGTACTGAACTTTGTTTTTGAACTATTCCTGCAAAGAAGAAGTTATCTTGCAACGTAATCACTTTTAAAGTACTGTATTGTGGATTTTTATCGTATTTGGTCTCATCTTGAGTATATAAAAATATTGGTTATTTTTCTAAACTGGTGTGGTGTCCTTTGTAGTGCTTACATTATATTACTGTTGGTTATGTGCAAATGCTTTACACACTGTCTCTAAGATAAGCCTGACTGCTCGTGCCAAGCTACCAAGGGGGTGAGCAGGGGTTATTTTAGGAGTGTAACTCCCTTCTCCTGACTAGAGTGGTGGTTTCTGCCTGGCTTTGGCACATGCCCTAGCCTACCAAAAATCCCATTTCTAACATTGGTCGTCAGCGGTGAGGATAGGACTTGTGTTTGCACTTGACTTACAGTGATTGGTGTGCACTACTACCATATCGCAGACCATTACGTACCACTTACAGGCTCTTTTTCTTTTTGGCCTATTTTTGATCTTGCCAGTTTGAACTTGCTACTTCAACATGCCTGAATCTATAGTATCATCAATTGCATCAGTAGAAATTGCCTTTGAGGAGGATCGATTGGAAGCCTACAATGTCAAGGAGTTAAAATCGATTTGCAAGACCCTGAAAGTCCAGGTCAGAGGCCTCACCAGGAAGGATGAGCTACAAAAGGCGCTGAGGGCCCATGTAGCAGCCAGACATGCCAGTGGGCAGCCTGGTGATCTCAGTGGAGAGGCGGAGGAGCCTATTCCTAGGATGGATGTGCTTTTGGGAGGGGGGGGACCCTCCAGGCCAGGCAGCAGTGGCTTGTCCCCAGAGGAGCTGGAGGACAGGCGGGAAGCAAGGAAGTTCGAATTAGAGAAACTCAGGATGGAAAGTGAGAGGGAAGACAAAAGAATAGCCATGGAGGAAAGGAGGATGATCTTGGATTATGAGCTTAAAATGAGAGAGGTGGAGCTGGATTGGGGAGCCGGTAGGGCTTTGTCCAGCCCAGATGGTGGCAGCAAAAGTGTAGTGTCCAGTACTGAGGATGAGGTAGACACACACACAGATTTGGGGCCCTACTTCAAGGAGGGGGTTGACATACAACAAGGGGTTCAGGATTGTGAGGTAACTCCAGTGGTGCTCAGTGTCCCTGAGGTGGATTGGGGAACTGGCACAGGGGATCATATTCCTGGTAGTGGGAGGGACACTCTACTGACTCTAGATGAGAGGTGCAGGGAGAGGGGTTCCCCCATGGTAGAAGCCCTGGTAAGTGAATATGAAGACCAGCCAGAAGAGTATGGGTTGAGGGACAGCAACAGTCAGACACTGTCTCGCCAGTCTTGTGAGAATGTTGTGGGGTACTTTTCTGAGGCACTAGATGTTTTTTTTAATTTTTTTTTTTTTTTCTTTATTTCTCAAAGTTTTTACAGAGCAAACAAGAAGCAAATAGCGGCATCATAATCATTGTGAGGTCCACATGTACAAACTTTTTAGAGACAATCAGTATTTAAACAACCAGTTCCCTTACCTTCCAGCACCTTATTACTCAGACAACCCGTTATTTATACAGAAGGTCCCTCACCGCCACTACTGGCTATATCTATACAGGCCCCCGTAGGCCGCCTTACAAGGACAGCCCAAACTGTACAGTCTGTGAACACAGTCGGTGTATGATACAGGGAAAGGATGTGGGAGGGGTGGTTGGGGGGGGAGGGGAGGGGAGACTCAGGCATCCGGCGTGTCGTGAGCGTTGGTGTCTGGGCCACTAGTACTTTCAGACCGATCTTGTCCCCTAGTTGCAATATACGCTACATATAGTCCCCAAAATTTTTTGGGACGGCTCCTGGGGGGCATTAATTCACTGAAATTCTCCGTTTGTGTGCAGCTGTAAAGCATGTCGCGTGACCACTGTGTCATAGTAGGGGTAGGTCCGCGAAGCCAATGTATCGCTACTCTACGCTTTGCCAGTAGTAAAGCCATATCAACCAATTTGCGCTGCGCTCGCGGAATTGTTTTAGAGTAGCCCAGTAGGGCCAAGACTGGTTCCGGGGAAAGCTCCAAGTCGACAATGCTCGCCAATTCTGTGAAAACCAGTTCCCAGAATTTGTGTATTCCAGGGCAACTCCAGGCCAAATGTATAAAGTCTGCCCTTGTTTCCGTGCATCTGTCGCAGGAAGATGAGTCCCTCAGCCCGTACCTGTGGAGCCTCTCCGGGGTGTAATACACCCTCTGGAGGAACTTAAAGTGGACTAGTCTGTGCCGACCATTGAGCGATATTCGCCGCGTACTGTTACAGCAGTAGGACCACATGGCATCATTGATCGGTTGTTGTAGATCACGCTGCCACTCCAAGCGAGCCCTTGTGTACTGGGTAGCCCTGTGAGACATAGCCATCCTATACACATTGGATACAAGCTTGCGTGGCGTCTGAGCTTTAATGACATATGTTAATTCCGCTACCTCAGGGGGTTCTAATAGATCACCACCCAGCAGATCCCGCAATGCCTGTCTGATTCTGTGAAATTGAAAGCGCTGCAGCAGAGTAGGAGGAGAGTCCTGCTGTCCCAAGTCGTCCCACCGCATAACTGCACCATTGTGAAACAGATCCCCAAATGTCCGCAAATTAAGGGAATTGAGTGCCTGTACCACCCCTTGATCTCTGCAGGGGCGTAACCAGCGAGCCCAGTCTAATGGCATAACTGGGGAATATAATAGGGCGCCCGCCTGTAACTGCAGCATAAACCGCCAGGCATGCCGTGTAGCGTTTATGGAATCCAGTATACCTGTCCTGCGATCAGCTTCCTCGCATAGCAGGGCTGGAAGCGGTAATGGCTCCGCCACAAGCACCTCAAGGCGGAGGTGGGGGCATCCGGTGGGCCATGAATCCAATAATAAGCGTGGGCCCACTGTGCAGCTCTGTAGTACAGATTTAAATCTGGGGCTCCGAGGCCCCCCATGTGGTACGGCAAAGTGAGCCTTTGCCACTTTATACGGGCTTGTTTGCCCGCCCAGGCTAGTTTAATCAATAGGGTCGTGACTCGGCTAAAAAAGGCAGCGGGCAACACCATGGGGATATTCAGAAACAAAAACAAGAACCGCGGGAGCACTACCATTTTCATAATGGAGATCCTACCTAAGAGAGACAATGGCAGCTTGATCCAGTTTCCCACGTCATCCTCCAGTCTGCTAACTGCTACCCCATAGTTTTCCCTAAATACTACCTCTGAGTCAGGATGTACTTGGACACCCAGGTATCTGATCGAGTCCGTGGACCACTGCAGGGGGTATTCCAGGTCACATTGCTTAGTAGCCGGCGTTAGCGGGACAACAACTGACTTAGTCCAGTTGACTCGCAGACCGGAGAGCGCTCCAAAGTGCACTACCTCCCGTAAAACCAAGGATAGATTATTTTCGGGATCGCGGACATACAATAAGGTGTCATCCGCGTATGTGGAGACTATGAGCTCAAGCCGTGACAATCTAAGTCCCTTGTGACTATGGTATTCACGTAGTGCACACGCCAGGGGCTCCGCCACCAGGGCGTAGAGCAACGGGGACAGCGGGCATCCCTGCCGCGTTCCACGGGAAATATTAAAAGGCGTCGTCACCAGATTACCAATGCGGACTCTGGCCGATGGGCGATGATACAGCACTCCGATCAGTTGTAGAAAAACCGGGCCCAGTCCCATCCTAGTCAGGACATGCCGCAGAAATGGCCACTCGACAGAGTCGAAGGCCTTTTCCATATCCAAAAAGACCGCGACTGCAGTGGCGTCCTGTCTAGTGTGCTGCATAGCCCCGAATACCGTACGCAAATTATAAGTGAGATTCCGCTCTGGAATGAATCCAGCCTGTTCAGGGGCAACCAAAATCTGCGCACAGGGGGCCAACCTATTGGCAAGAATTTTGGCAAAGATTTTGGTGTCCATATTCAGCAGTGAGAGCGGACGATATGACCCGCACTCCTCCGGCCGCTTTCCCGGTTTGGGTATGGCCACAATCACTGCCTCTCTCATAGTAGGCGGCATTGTGCCAGTTTGGCACATATCATCGAAGAGGGCAGACAAATGGGGCAGGAGGAGGTCCAGAAAAGTTCTATAAAAGGGCACGGTGAGGCCATCCGACCCAGGTGCACTGCCGGATCTCATCCCCTTCAGCGCCAGGATAATCTCATCCTTTCCTACAGGTCGCATCAAATATTCCCGTTGTGCGTTCGTGAGGGAGGGCATTTTAATATAGGAGAGATAATCCATAATTCCTCCTCATTCCCAGAAGAGCGCGCTGAGTATAGGTCAGCATAATAACTCCTAAAACGCTCTGCTATGTCTACCTCCTCTGTTAGAACCTCACCGTCAGCTGATTGAAGTTCCGCTACTTGCACCCTACTGCGACGCCTCCGCAGCAACTGCGCCAGGACCGCTCCCGGTCGCTCCACCTCCCCATATGCTCGCGCCGTGGCGTATTTACCCAAGTGTTTCAGTTCAGCATCCGCTGTGTCCTGATATTCCACCAATAAAGTCTTGAGTTCAGAAGCCACAGCGTCATCCGCTTGCAGCAACAGTCGCCGTTCCAGCACACCCAACCTCGTTTCAAGGTCTGCCAGGCGACGGCGTATGTCCCGGAGGACACCCGAATGCTTGGACATAGCAATGCCCCGTATATACACCTTAAACGTTTCCCAAAGTACTTGGAGGCTGTCTACAGATCCCGTGTTTGTCTAAAAAAAAATCTCAATCGCCTCCGCGAGTTCCGCCTGATACACCGTATCCAACAGCGAGTATGGAGGGAAACGCCATGTGGACGGTGGAATGCCTCGCCTGGGAGTGTTAATCGCTATCAGCAAGGGCGAATGGTCGGACAGTGTGTGAGGGAGGACCCTGCATTCCCGGACCTCCGCGTAAAGAGGAGAGGACGCCAACCAGTAATCAATCCTAGTGTGCAGATTATAATAAGCGGAATAGTGGGTGAACCCCCCCTGCTTCGGAAATCTAGTGCGCCATACATCCTGTAAGTCCAGGCGCAACATTGCGTTACCCAGTGCCCCTGCGGCCGCCGTGGGGCGTCTCTCTGGGCCCCCCGACCTGTCCTCCCCTGGGTTTCTGACCACATTAAAATCTCCACCCCATAGGAGCCGACTGTTCGAATACTTGGCGACTACCGTCGCCAACTTGTCAAAGAAGTCTGGACAGTCGTAGTTGGGGCCATAGACATTCACAAGTACCAGATCGTGGCCCTTCCCCCGGCATCTCGACACCACGTATCTGCCATCCCCGTCAGTGTCCAACGGCGTTATAGTATATGAGGATTTTGGGTTGACCCACGTAATCACCCCTCTAGCGTGTGTGGTGAAGCCGGAGGCATGTATGTTGTCCTTCAGACCTCTACTGCGTAAGAGGGGACTGTCATGCGGGAGGTGCGTTTCTTGCAATAAAGCTACGTCTATAGTATGATTGTGTAAATAGTTCAGCACCTTACGGAGTTTCCAGTAGTCGTTCAGTCCCCTGACATTCCATGTAAGTGCTCTAAGCATGGGAATCGGTGCATTCATGCAGGCTGCGTCAGGCGTCCCCATCACAGTCATGTGTTCTCATCGCATATCTGGGTCTGCGCTTTGGACAACATCGTCCCAAACAACAGACTCGTTGAGTAGAACCATCACTCTGCAAAATTAACAACTTGCTTCTGAACACCCACCCTCCCCCCTCCCACAGCAGACCTCCCCCAACATGGTCGCGAACTTTACCCATACCCTCCCCATTCCTCCCCCCGCCCCGTCCCTCCCACAAAAATAAAGAACATGCCCGGGTGTGTTTCACATGTGGGCGGAGGTCGCTCCTCAAACAAGGAATATTCCCAGACCAGTTATGTAGTCTCCACCAAAAACCGTCAAGCACATCAATGCAACCGTATAAGATATGTTAATCCCCCCTCCCCCCTCCCCGCAACAGCCATCGGGAGTCCAGAGGCATGAGTTTCCCCTACTAGGCTTCGCCAGTACGCCGGTGGTGCCAGACCTCGTACCCACAATCAGACATAAAGTCAACTATACTATGCGAGCTCCAGGCGTCTGGCCACCAAAAACATAGTCTCAATGTTGGCCTTCTCCTTCCCGAGCAGGGCCCCGTGCAGATCCATGGAACAGGAAAAGGGCCCCAGATATCTGTCCCCCTCCAGGGCCGGCGGTCAAATCAGGATACTGAAACCCTCTCCACCCAACCCCCAGCTCCCCTCCCTCCCGCCCACCAAACAGCAGTATCTCCCATGTCCCATTGTCAATGGCCATACTTTTCACTCCGGATCACCAGCTCCACCTCAATCTCGCTCCGCCAGTTGACCTCCTGTAGCCTCATCCGGGGCCGCCGCCCGGACTGGAGCGATCTTCTCGCGACCAGTCTTTGAGCGCCTTCTGCAGCGCCTTCGGATCTGTGAATATATGGGAGCGTCCCTGTCTGTTGACCCGCAGCTTTGCTGGATAAAGCATGGCGTAGTCCACTCCCTGCTCACGCAGCTGTTTCTTCATTGGTGCAAACTGGCGTCGCGCCTCCTGGACGCGGGCGGTAAAGTCCGGGAAGAGCGAGAGCGTGGACCCTTCAAACTCCAGCGGCTGCTTCTCCCTGGCTAGCTTCAACGCAGCGTCGCGATCACGATAGTTAAGTAGCTTAGCTATGACTGGGCGAGACGGCGCCCCCGGGGGGGGGGGCGAGGTCCCAAAGTGCGGTGCGCCCGTTCCACCACAAACACGGCCGAGAACGAATCCTCTCCCAGTAGTTTCCTCAGCAGCCGCTCCGTGAACTGCTCCATGTTACCAGTTGGCGTGTTCTCCGGAAGGCCCGTGATCCGGAGATTGCAGCGCCGAGAGCGCGCTTCAAGATCTTCAGTTTTGTCTTGCAGGATTCGGAGCACTCTGCCTAGCTGTTTGTGGTCCGAGTCCAAGGTGGTGTGGGCCTCCTCCACCTCCGTCAGCCTGCGCTCGGACATGTCCAGCCGCTCAGAATGCTTGTCTAGTCTCTCCGCCATGCGGTCCATTCTGTACGACAGAGCATCCATCTTCGCACCAAGGGACGTGATACCACCCTGCAGGTTCTTCTCCATAGCCACAAGCATTCCACGAATGTCTGGGCCTGGGTCGTCCGCTGTCTGCTCCTGCATTCCGGAGGCGCCCTCCGCGGACCTGTCGCTGGACATGGACCGTTTCTGCGCGAACGTGAGTTTCGGCTGCGACTTATCCACTCTGCCCATTTTAGCCTCATGCAGAATTCTCCGCCGGTGCCACCGCCAAGATCCAGGAGGTCGGATATCAGGAGGCGAGGTCACCCTAAGCTCCCCATGCACCTCTGGTTTGCGTCGCAATTCTCTCTTCGGTCCCAGTACCGGCCCCAGCAGAATCACTCACTCCCAATGAGGGGCCAGATGGCCTCGCCAGGTCGCGGGGGCACACTGCTAGCCGTGAACGTCGTCGTGTGGTCTCAGGGTGGTCTCATCTAAGGTGGGGTCGGGCACTCTCGTCTCCCGCCCGGTTTACACGTGACGGCCCCAACTCGTCAGCAGCTCCCGGTTCGCCCCCACGGCCCCGGCCACCACGAACAGCGCAGTGGGGCTCGGAGCCTTTGCTTGCCAAGGGCGGTGAACACTGCCACAGCGCTAACTTCGGTCAAGGTCCAGATCAATGCCCGCAGCGCAGCCCAGAGGGTCTATCCTGGCCACGCAGCCCGTTAGAGGCACCCCAGTAATCCACCGCGCTACTCACTTGCAGCGTAGTCCGTTCCTGCAGCCCACCAGTACACCACTGGTGTCCCGGTGCTGGCAGGCTCTCACGCAGGTCTGTGCCCCCAGGCGCCGAGAGTGTCCGACTCACAGACTCACGGCACCTTCCATACTCGCCATTAAGGTTATGTCCACTGATGCTGGGGGGAGCAGGCCACCCCACAATCACCTCGCAGGCCCCCACCAGGTAGCGGATGTGCGGTTATTTCAACACCGCCATTAACCGCTCACAGTGCATTCTGTGGCTCCACTCGGGCCTAGGCTGTACTCCGCCCTCAGGTCGCGCTGCTCGGCTTCTGTGTGTCGTAGGGAGGCAGCCGCCCTCCCTGTTTCACGCACCCTCCCGGCCACTCCGCTACCGCCGGAGCCGTGTTCCGAGTTGCGGGCAGGCCGCACACCACCAAGGCAGCCGCAATCGTGCCCCACCCACCGCGGGCACGCAAGTCCGGTGCTCAGGGCCCTGCTTAGCCTGGTCCAGGTCGCCTGTTGTCGCTGGCCCAGCGCTCCTGTACGGCGGCCGGGGGCGCAACCGCACGTCGCCACCAGGTTCCGAAACTCCAGGGACACTCGTGGGGGGGTACACAGGACTGCTTAGTTGCAGGATAAATGCCGAATATTAGACGGTTTCTGCGGATCGCTCGGCTCAAGCGGCCATCTTGGTCGCGAGCAAGCTCCGCCCCCCGGCACTGGATGGTTGGGTGAAGGGTAGTTTGGTTAACACCTGTGTGGGGCTGTGTGATTCAATTGTTGGAGAGCATATTTTAAGTCCCTGTTTTCCAGAGCTATGCCAACACCCAGTGGAGTGTGAGTTCTCTGACCCCAGGAGCTTGCACTGGAGGCAGACCTTTTGGTGGATTCCAGAGGGTCTGGAGAAGCATCTGGGGGTGATCCTGGAGGAAGTGGCTTAGGTATTTCCCAACCAAGAGTGGTGGGAAAGGTTTGTAATAGCCCAGATAGGTCCCGGTGTCATGGGAAGGGTGTAGGGACTCTCGTCCTGTCTCTGCGGAGAAGGAGTGAGAATGGGCTGCGGCCCAAGGTGCCCAAAACCCGGTCCCGGAGCCTGGGTGGTTCCAGGAGGGAACCCCAGGTGGGGAGCCTAGACTGTACTGGTAGGCCGTCCGTTGAGGGAGATCTCCTACTGACAGGAGAACCTGGAGCCTCTGTAAACAGAGCTCCAGTGGTATGGCATCTGCTCTGCTTCTAGACATAGATGAACTCCAGATGAGGATGGACAGCAACTAGTCAGGTGTGCTGATATTACTCAATCTGTCAGCCGCTTTTGATACGGTGAATCATAAAAAAACTACTGGCAAGATTAGCCAAGATTGGGGTCAAAGACAAAGTACAGAATTGGATGTGTTTCTACCTGTCAGATCGCTGTCAAGTGGTCTCTCTGCCTCTATACTGCTCTGACTTTAAAACCATCGAACATGAAGTCCCACAGGGATCGGCACTAAGTCCAATTCTTATTAACATTTAGATGAGGCCTCCAATAACACTTATCAAATCCCGTGCCGGACTGGGAACCAAAACCGGCCCTGGCAAATTGCTCAGCCGCCCCCCCACCCCCGGGGGTGTTGGGGTGCGGCCGAGCTATTTGCCACGGACGGTTTCGGCGGATTTTGTTACAGGGGCCGATTTTGCAGCTATGCTGCAAAAACGGCCCTGTAACAAAAACGGCCCCCCAGGGGCCTAAAACCGGCCCCCACCCTGGCGGCCCACCGGGAAATGCCTGGTGCCCGCTACGGCCAGTCGGGCCCTGATCAAATCCCATAACATTAGGCTTCTGAATTATGCTGACGACACACAATTGATTTTGTCAATTGAAATCAATAAGCCAGATGCTCTGGATTCCTTTCAAAACTGAATGAGTTACATTGTCAATTGGCTACACAGGAAGTCCTTGAAATTCAATGGGGACAAAAGTGATTTTCTGTGTTGTCCAGCTACCAAAATCCCCATGAACTTCTAGCCACTGACATATGAGACTGAGCTAAAACAATCAGACATGGTGCACAACCTGGGGGTCACCTTTGTCAACAAGCTATCCATGGAGAGCCATGTAAATAAAGTTGCAGACACCTGCTTTGCACTTTTCCGAGGCTTAAGCAAACCTCTACCAATGCTGCCCTCCCAAGCAAAAACCTTGATTGTGCGAAGCATGATACTGAGTAGGCTTCACTACTTTAACGTCCTGTTACTTGGAGTACGGGAAATCTTGGTAAAGAGATTGTACCGAGTGCAAGCTTCAGCTGCAAAGCCGGCACTAAACAGGCCAAGGAGATCTTCTGCCTCTAGCGCTATGAAGGAACTCCATTGGCTCCCAATAAAACAAAGGATAGCTTTCAAATCTTTGTGCATAGTTTTTAAAGCACTTCCGGGTTGCCTTCGTTCAGCAACTGCAAACCTAATTTGCATTGCACAATTCTGTAAAACAAGACAGGGTGGTGGAGCCTTTGTGGTCACAGTGGCTTAGCTTTGGAATAATGTCCCAGCCACCTTAAGATCTGTAACGGACCTCTTTCACTTCAGAAAAGCCTTAAAACCTGCCTCTTTCCTGTTTAACTCCATGGCATCGGGCCAACTTTCTTGATAGTATTTTGCTTCCTGTCTATGTAAAGGTTCCCATTGCCAGGATACCTTTAAGGCGACAGTGCGCTCTATAAGTGTCATAAATAAAATAATAAATAAATAAATATGCAATGGGATCAATGAAAAACAATTGCAACTTCTTGCACCCAAGAAACAGATTTGGCCTGCCCAGATTAAGCAGACCCACGCTCTAAAGAATGAGTCTCTAATGTTGGTTCACAAGGGCTGGACCCATACCTCATTTTCAGAAATCCTATTTACTAAGTACATTTTTATTTGGGTTCGTATGTGTAGGAATTATATATCCTGGAAAATGTGGCATGGATTATGACGTCAGGGACCAACCAGAAAATGTACGGTTAGCTTCTCTTATGTGTATAATGTAGTCTAAAGTCCCTTTTAAGGCCTACATCAGTGGAGTAATCATGACTCTACCTTAACTTAACTGCACTGTACACACATACAGATCTACGATTTTCCATCTTCAAGTAACTCAGCAGTAGGACGTGTATTGTTGCACTAGTCGCATCTTTGCAGACATATAACTAAGTCACGCTGAAGTTTAAAACATTGCATTTTACTAAATGCATAATTATATGCAGGGTATAATTACACATTTGTGGAAAGGCAGTTACATTGTGCAATTGCACACTTTTTTCTTTCCCCACAAAAACAAATCTTGCCCTCCCCTTACACCGTCACAAAGCTTGTTTGTTTTCATATAGCCTTCTTCCCATCTTAGAAGGAATTTCTGCAGGCTTTTGCAGGAATAAATCTCTTACTACTTTCAGGGTGGGAAACAGTCAGAGAGGAGTTTGTGAATGACCACAAACTCCAAAGGTTAGGGATGTTCGAAAACCATAAAGGAAGGCCACACTTTAATATGCCCACTCGTCACTTTGTATATACCATGCCCAAATCTGTGTGTTTTCACTCATTCTGGCGAATCTAACGGGTCCAATCAGCTTTCATCATAGATTGCACTGCTTTAGTGGGATCACTAAACACTTGAGCAATAATGCAGGAATGTTTTGGCCTACAAGATTCCTTATCCTTATGGTGCATCTGTAATTAAACACATGTGCAGTCTAGCTGCAATTTTGACCACCTAGGGTCAGGCACGGCTGCTCCCGGGAAGCAGCAGTGCGGTGGGGAGGGGGTAGGAGAGGGAGGAGGAGGGGGTTTAAAAAAACAACACTTACCTGCCAGCCGGCCTGCTCGCCGGCTGCCGCCGCCTCTCCTCCGCCTCTCCTCCATCCTCTTCCTGGCTTCTTCTCTGCAAAGGAAGTAGGAATTACCGGGCTCCCAGGCTATCCTGACCAATCACAACGCTGCATGAGGGCCGTGGTTTGGTGCTCAGCCAGGGAATGGGAGGCTGGGCATGTTCTCAATGCAGGTGGTTGTAATGCAGCCTGCATGGATAATATGCAAAGTGTGCATGAATGTTTGGCCGGCCCCAGAGGGCCGGTCAAACAGTCATGCACACTTACATAGTGCCTCCCATTCCTCCCCCTGCTCTGAGAGCAGAGCAGATCTGCCCCGCCCCGCCTGCTGACACTCTGCAGCAGGAACAAATAAATGATAACGTCGAGTTATCATTTTCTTTTTTCCACTGCATAAAGCAGTGGGGCGATGCTCCTCCGCCTTAGCGGGGGAGCCACCACTGGCTAGAGTTTATTTGACTGTGTAGTAGTCAATCTTTACCTAAATAGAATGATTATTAGCTGAAAAATGCGCACATGTATTTATTTGGCTGTATTTTTTGCCACCCAGTGGCGATTTCCTCTATCAACATTTCCCATGGTGGTAATTGGACGTCTCTAGGGGCAATGAATGATTGCTACAGTAACAGACACCAGACCGGACATAGAAGCAATTTTGCCCAAGCTGGAGCGGACTATCAACAATGATTCATATGGAATGCAGTCCCTAGTATTATGCATTTCATGGGTGGCTGCAAAACAAGAGCTCATTGTGTTAACAGAGGCTGCAGCCATGGCCCTCATTACATGTGGCCCTGTTTATAGAGGTATATGCAGTAACTCTTGTTGTCACATATATTGCAGTCAGGAGTTTGGTGACTAACCCTAAATTCCTACTAGTTTCTCCTCAAACATTTTAGCAAGTCAAACCTGTTAAAATTTATCAGGGAAAATGGTAATTTCTGGGACATATTAATTTTGCTGCATAAAGTTCCAAAATCTTCATGTTAGTCCAGTGGCGGCTGGCAGGGAACGGGGTGAGGGGACAAAATATTTAAAAAGAAAACACTTACCTCCTCGCGCCGTGGCCGCCACTGTCTCTTCTCCCTCGTTGCTGAAGAGTCAGGAATCACACAGGATCCCCTGAGCCAATCACAACGCTGCAAAGTAGCGTTGTGATTTGTCTGAGTGCCACAGTCTGGGCACAGACTGTGGCAGGGAGCCTGTGCATGTTCCCCACCCAGGCTGTAATGCAGCCTGGGTGGGGAACATGCAAAGTGAGCAGGACTGTTTGGCCAGCCGAGACGGCCAGCCAAGCAGCCCTGTGCACTTAGTGTGCACAGTCCACTCCTCCTCCCTGAGCCACCAGCCCCTCCCCGTCCTAACCCACCCCCGCAGAAACGAAATAAAAAATGATAATAACTTTGCTATTATCTTTTTATTTCTCCCTTTTCCACTGCTCTGAGAGCAGTGGGGCGACGCTCCTCCGCCTTAGCGGAGGAGCCGCCCCTGTGTTAGTCCCCATTACCAGGGATAAACTCATAATTGGGACTTATTTAACTGAACTGATAAATGTCTAGAACTAGAGGAGCCGGGCTTTAATAAATCTGAAGAATATCGGCCCAAACACCGGGCCACTCATAAAGGGGGTCTAAGTACTTGAGACTTTAATACATTAATCCTCATGCACACCGTAGGAACCATAGACGTTTAATGTTGCCATGACATATGCGACACCTCAAATTAGTCCTTATATTCTAGCCAACAGCAGTTTGCAAGGTAGGTTTTAAAACCTTGAAAAGTTATAAGTCTCCAGAAAGCAATCTGCGTTTGGCTAAAAAGCCAGGACCGGCTGAAGATGTCACACACAACAAGGACGAACTCTAGAGGAAAGGTAAACAGGTCATTTGCAGTATGTTTTATGGTACTAGACACCCATGTTATTGCTTTGATGGCCTGTGGGTTTACCTCTTCTGCTGTCTCTTTTCACCTTGGTTGGTTCTTCATAGTCACCGCCCCAATTATATTCCACTGGCATGGAAATAGGTCGTAGCTTCCCTGGAAAACACAAACAAATTATGAGCTGTTTTTCTACTAATCAAGAGACAATACTTCATCTTTGCTGTACTATTTCCAATACTCCTAACACAAGTAAAATTGTCACTCATTATCTTTTTTTAGTTAATGCACAGTTTATTGGCAGAAAGTAAGATGTATGCTTAATAGTGTGGTTGAAAATCATTGTGTTGCCCATCCCACATCCATATTTTCCTAACCTCCTTCACCTCCAATGCTTCTGCACTCCCTCATCATACACATTGGAATTACCCATCCTTTGACTATAAAAATAGTGTCTGTGGTAGTTGAGGGACGCAGGCACCTAGGCACTGATCAAAAATATTAGCTACACATTTTGAGCCTAGCTACAATTATCTGAATGAGTAATACAAATGGATAGATAAATTAGGCCAAGGAGAACAAACTAAACAAACAGCAATAAGCAAGCAGGGAGCCCAAAATGCAGGGATTGATCATTTTAATAGATGAGTAGCTACACAATAGTGAAAATGAAGGTCTGAAGCCCTAAAGTTTTATGACTCAATTTTTAGTCAGAGTCAGAGCAAATGTTCATATCCTTACATCTGTTATACTACAGCACCTCTAACCTTTCCTAATGGGCCGCCTTAAATCATCAATAATGGGTAATGCAACAGTAACAAATCGTTAGTTAACTGATTCATGTAGGGGTATCTCAGGCTCCACTTCCTGAAATTTGATGATTAGCTCGCACAATCATTATCTTCCTTCCAGGAAGGGTTTAGCAGTCAGGTTGCTAAAGAGTGACCATCAACAGTAAACGATTCATAGGGATGGGCCACCTGATAAAATGATTTATAAAGCATGAAGTTCCAAACATTAGCCAGGAAAGCATGGGATCATCTAGAGTTTTCGCATGGTCAGAATGTGATTTGGTGAGCACACTGCACTTTAGTCTTAAAGTACAATTTGTTCTATTGGGAAATGCTTATTTCAAAAGGTCCTTAATAAAAATATTAGAGTTTGTGCCATGGCTCCCCGCTTAATACCAAATATTCAGAGAATGTTACAGCCTTGCCTATTTTCAAGGTCATCCAACTTGCTGGTAAACCCAGTTATCTGGTCTGCAACGTATTTCGAAGTATTTACACTGATGCAATTGCTTCAATTTCTGATACTCTGTCTTAAACCTCTGTCACTGTGAAGCTGATTTCACTAAGTGCTTGGCTTTGGTTGTGCGGTAGCTATTGAAGATGAAGTGTTATTTGCTTTGTTAGCTTCCCGATGGAGGTGTATGAGGCAAGCTGCAATAGATAGAGCGGCTGTCATTATAATAATCTTAAGAATCATGTTCATTGGAGTTTGATTTCAGATTAGTACAGCAATAAACAGCTCAAACCTAGTTGATGCTTCTTTTGACTGCTTGTGTGTTCCCTCGATCTCAATCAGGTTGATTTGGCAGTTCAGTGTAAATCAGATTCTGAGCATTTTCTCTATTACTTTTGGCATAAATGTTTTAGTTGGATATCTCTGCCAGAGGGAAAAATATTATTTTGTGCTATTCATGGCCTTAAAGAAGTTGTCCCATCCTAATATACTTGGCCAACTCTAGTGGGTGTCTCAGCAGTCAAGTTACATGACTTATACCCTCCAGCCAAGAATTTATCAGTCACAGCAGAAATAGATTACCTGAAATGTTTGTGCTTGGTATTCTGGTAAAGGTTTGCAGACACAAGTGCAGGTTGTTTACAATTTTTGATGGTTAGACCTTCACCTCAGGCACCTGTGCTGTCACATTGATGTGTAATCTGACAAGCTTGAATTGATACACTTGACTCTACCTTGGTTGAGGTCAAAGTCTGCATGGGGTGAAGGTTCTTGAATTGAGGCTTGTCTTTCATCCTGGTGCCTGAGAAGACAGGGATGGAGTCACAAGTGGCTTGCTAGAGGTAATGACACTCTTACCAAAGGTCTGCTACATTGTGGAAGTATCTATTCAGCACTATTATTCACAATTGAATGAGCAAGGCTAGAGGCTTAATTAATAGCAGAAACAGTCCCATGCTGGACTGAACAGCTGGAACACCTAGCATAACATTTGGGACCAGAGCAGGCATGCGGTCTGTATTTGGCTACTCAGGATTCGACATTTTAGAGAAGCTCTATGAAGATTTAAGAGGCTTGAATAGGAGCTTGTGTACGAGCCAGAGAAGGGTCATATGTTACCAAATTTAAGGGAGATCTTAACAAACCACTCTAATAATACCCAAAATAATGGAATATAAAGGAATAGGGAAAGGGGTAGTGTTGCCTTCCGTTGCAGCCTTGACAGGAAGATTGGGGGCTACTCCTTTAGAAGAGGATGTCACCTTTTTAATGACTGCAGCTCTTCTGGCTTCTATTACTATGGAATCCTCAGTGCCTTCTCCAGGCCTCTCTTCCTGAGCTTATAGATATCCTTTGGTGCCCCACTCCCATAAGAATAAATCGTCTCAATGTTGTGATTGATGAGGGTTTGTTTTTCTGTGAATCCTCCCTGTCACTTCTTGGAACAACTATGAGCACTCTCCCACAATCACTTTCCTCTTTATCTTGCTCTACCAGGGAGATTTGATGTGTGTGGGTCTCAGAAAAGAAGAACTGTGTGACGCACTAGTGGCCTGCAATATTTGTATTGCTGCTTCCCTTCCTCCACCAGTCTTTTCATATCTCACCATCTCTTTTCCTTTGTCTGCACATTGTGTTGAGGTAGGTAACTTGTTGATCCAGAGTACCCCTACAGCTTGGTAACAGAAAGTGGACAGAGCTAGAGTGAGTGGCAGAAGATGCCAGGGTTCAAGTCTGAGAGTAAGGGCCTTATTTAGATTTTTACAGACAGGGTACTCTGCCACCAATGTGGCAGAGTACCCTGTCTGTTTAGAGCCGGTAGACCACCATGTTTCTGATGGTATTGCCTCTGTTGGCTCCATCAGCTGAAACCATTTCCACCAGCTGAAACAGAGTTGGACCCCTCAGTGTAGTTGCATCAGACCCTCTATTTAGAGATGCTCTGATGCACTTTTTGTCAGGAGCCATTAAAAAGGACTCTTACACCTTGGGAGAAAATTCCCAGTTTGTCAGGGTCAAAATGTTGGCAGTTTGTTTTAAAAAACAAGGCAGTTTGCTGAACAGCCACTAAGCAAACTCTCAGTGCCTTCAGAGGAGGTGTTGTGTCAGGATGATGTTCTCCTCTGAAGACACAGAGATCTCCTTGAGGCTGGCAGAGATCTCTAAATATGGTGGCCATTAGTCTAGCCAGGATGGCAGAAGTAATGTCCTCCAATAACCTGACAAACAACGGGCCATCTGCCATACTCTAAATGAGGCCCTAAGACTGGAACTGAGGAAAAAAACCAAAGGTGGGATAAGAGTAAGCAGCCTGGATCACAGAGCAGGGATACGTGGGAAAAGGCACCTCACAATTCATTGTTTGTACAAATCATCTTAAATTGACATTTAATTATACCTTTTGGGACAATGTTGTATGTTAACAATCTTCGCCTTTTCATGGCGCACTTCCATTCCTTCTCTATCATAAAATATGCAGAACATTTTGCCACATCCATATGTACCATTATGCAGTCCTTTTCACTGCCATTTTTTAGAGGTGGGCAAGCCACTGAAACCTCAGGTAAGGCTAGAGACCTGGCTCTTGTTCGGCACCAAGAATTAAAACAAAAACAAACAAAACATAAATCCTTGATGTTGAAAAGGAGAGAAAGAAGATAGCCAAAAGCCTGGGATTAATCCTAGCGTCCCCGTTTGACCAAATTGTATGACCATGGACAAATATTTTATTTCACTGAGTGTCCTATTTTTCATTATCACATATGAGAGCACCTTCAAAGATGTGAGTCCAGGATGTGCACTGCAGACACATCTTGTGTTTGATTCAATAGAATATAATGCTGCTCCATTTTGGTTGTAGTAGGTATTGTTTTATTCCAAGTGGAAATGTATTGTACAGTTCTTAGTCATGTAATGGTTTTAATTAATCGAACATGAATGAATAAATTACTTACTACTTACCATCTATAATGAGAATCAAGGCCACATTTACAGCACACATGACAACTGATGCCATAATGACATTGCCTTCCAAAAAGCCAAGCCAAACCTCAACACTCCTAATTTTTTGTCTCTCCCACCTCTGCAATTTTCCTGTACACATTCATGTAAAGGTGGTCTTAAGAAGCCTTCTGCTTTTGCATTATGCCCACCAATAATGTATTTTCTTGCAAACCTGCATACACTTTACAATGTCCACACCTGCTAATTTTTGAGGCAAAGGCTTGTGATTCTTCTTAAAATGAACGAGTTACCTTACAAGAATTGTTTAAATCTTTCAATGGTCCGCGTGTATGCCAGGTTCTCTGTCATTGACGGAATAATTGCCTGCTCCTTGCCCAAAATGTCTTGGCTTGAATGCCGGCGTTTGCTCATTCTCCCCATATATACATATGTACTGCAATCAACTGCCACTGAGCGTGTTATTGATGGACCAACATTCATTCACATCACTTTGCTAAGCTCTTCCACGTTTTTACACTCAGGAGTTTTGTCAAGTAAGCAATGAGGTTGAAACTTGATGAACTTAGTACATGAGTTATATTATTTTTAAACAAAAGGTAGTAAATATATAGGGGCTTATTTATGAGCCCTTTGCGCCAGCCGTTGCGTCAATTTTTGTGACGCTTCGACTGCGTAAAAAATGTGCCATATTTTCATAGTGACACATCTAACCAGATGCGTCACTCTGTAAAGCCCTGCGCTACTTTATACCGTTGTCAGGTATAATGTATACAGGGTGGGCGTTTCCCCGCAAAAAAGACTCGTAGAAGTGTTGCAGTGAAATCTATGAGATTTTACTGCAACACTTCTAGGATGCTACTGCGTCAAATCCTTAGGCCTGTCTCACAGCAGGCGTAAGGCTGACACAGGCCCTTTCACATGGGGCTTGGCCCATGTGAAAGGACACTGTTGTGTCCTGCTGGACACAGTCTAGTGTTTCTGCCAGCCACTCCCTCGAGGGCTGGCCCACACACACAACCCCTCACCCATCCAACACGGGCGTCACCAGTCAGGTGACCCCGCAAATAAAAGAGCCCGCGTGCACGTGCTCGTGGCCAGTTCTGAGTACCTTACAACAGTGTCTGTGTTACTCATTTACCAAGCATGCGGGCCCTGGGCCCACGATACAACAATGGCGATGAGCTGGTGTAACCCCGTGTGTTTGCTGACCGCTACTCTGCAATTGGCCGTGGGGTTAGTAGCCCAGTCTGAGACACCCCGCACCTGCTGACTGCGTAAGACCCCGTGGAGAGGGGGGCGCCACCTCCTGGTCGTCAAAGAGGAGAGAGTGTTCGTCATCCACAGTCCGATGTCTCTGTGGCTGTCCGCCAGCTGAGGGACTGGGCAAGGCGCTAAGGAGAAGTAGGCGCACAGAACGGAACGTTTCTGGACTCCCGCGAGGTGAGGCAAAGCCCGGTACGGAGTGGCCGGCACTGGGCGTTATCTGGCCTTGAAGGTCCGTAACCCGTGATGCCGCGCGAGCGCTGTGAGAGGCCCACACCGGCAACCCTGCTGACACCACTGCCCCTGCGCGGAGACTGGTCTGTCTCCTAGGCCCCTATCACGATGCCAGCACTGGCCTGATACGAGACGGCTGACAAGTGCACCAGTAGCCACCTACGGCAGCCCGCCAGCAGAACAAAGGATTGAAGCCGCTCCGCAGAACTCAAGGGAGGCCCACCACAGGCACGAAGAGCGCTGCGCCAGCGCTGCACAGAGGCCTGCACGCATCACCAGCGACGGGTGTCCCGCAGCATCAGCGAAACCTGTATGTAACATTGCTGCGAGAGCTAGGCAAGCCCCGATATGGCACTTACACGTTGCATGTGACTGAGCACCCAGGATGAAATAAACCAAAGTCAAAGTTTAAACACGCTCTCCGCTTAAACTCACCGAGTAGTGGTTCATCCTGAACACATTCTCGCCTCTTGCGTTACGACGAGGGCCGCGGCTGTTGAGGAAAGCTGAGACTGTACGAGAGAGCGCTGTATGCCCCCTGGGGTCCGTTTGCCGCCACTGCATGCTGCCGATCGGTGTTTCAATGGAAGGAAAAACAGAATGACTACCTGTCCCAGCAGAAGCTCACTTGTGTTTGCCACACACCCGAGGTGCTGACTGTGGGAAGCAGTGAGGAGTAAGGTACACTGTTTCAAAGCATCAGCGAGCCTAAACACAAAGGTGGCTGCATAGAATAGTAAATCAGCAGGAGAAAGACTGACTAACAGGCTACACATAAAACCGTATTGCTCTGTGGGAAGCAGCGGAGGATAATGAGGGCAGGTACCCTTGTCTAGAAGAGTGTGAAGAGCGCTGAGTGCACCATGCACCACAGCCGGAGCAGCCAAGCCGCCTGAAGGCGATAAATACACTCTGTTCACCCCCGTACATGAACCAATACAATGCCAGCAGATGCCACCAGAGGGCGACAGAGAAACTATTATGATCCAATGTTCCTCGAATGCAGCAGAGCCCCATTTTCAGTTGTCACAAGATGCCATTCCAGCCTTGTAAATGCTACTTACCAGGCAGAGACATTTTCAAAACACAAAGCTTGTTAAGAAAGGATCACCACTGCTCACGAGCAAAACACACTGCACAGTGGTGAAGGGCTAACCTACCCAGAGCCATAAGTGAACTGGGCAGAAAAGAATAGGAATAAACAAAGAACAGCAATTTATCCCTAAAGTACACCAGTAGCACTGCAAGCCTGCAGAGCTTTTGTCTCATTGTCCATACCAAAGAGCCACTGCAACCAGAGCTCTCCAAGAGAAAGACAAGAGCATTGCCTATCATGAAGTACAGAGGAAGGGAAAACTGGTCATTCCCCGCAACACCCAGCCTGCTGGGATGAGAAGTGGCACTGCCCCAAAACCATGCCTAGAGCAGTGAGTCAAACGCAAACCATAAGTTTGAGAGCACCACACACCCCTGGTGGGCTACCAAGGTTTGAAGGGGAGAGACGAAGAATCGCTGTGGAGAGAGATGCACAAAGAGTACATGAAGGGAGCACTTCTGCATTCACATACGCTACCCCCAGCACAGGATCTGTGGGTGAGGAACTGTGACGCACACACACCCTGTAATCCGCCTGCTAGTTTGAAGAGAAGAAAGACTGGATACCCAAGCAGAAAAGCCCAAGAAGAAAAGAGACTGTACAGCAGCACAAATCACATAACGATTAGTTTCAGTGCCTGTGAGGAGCAACATAACCCCAAAGCGTCAGCAACGCTGCCCTAGCCAACAGAGGGAGCAACAATAGTTGGACACAGACACGTTAAGCCCAGCTAGCGCCACTGCCAATGCCTGCAGCCAGAGACTTATTTACACTGGGAAAGCTGAAAGTGTAGTGGCCTGAAAGAAGTGGCCATACAACAGTGACAAGCTCTGATGAGGGAAACAAGACTTGCACGCCACCTTGTGGTGAATGGTCACCACTGCAGCTGCCATCGCAGTAAAGGGAACCTGGCTGACGTTCTCATAAAAGAGAGAGGAGTAAGTACACCCTTCGTGGCAAGTGGACACCACTACAAGAAAAAGCAGGCATACAGCGAGCCAACAGAGGGCACACACGAGAACCAGCTACCAGCTCCACCACTGTCAGAGCAGAGACAAAGCAAAGAGGAGACGGAAGGGAGGTTACCTGCCATCAAAGAAGCGAAGCACCAAGTAGATCCCAGAGGAGAGAGGGGCCCCGTGTGGCCCGAATGCAGGAAGGAGAGAGATTGTGTTCAACCTACCTGCACTTGCACTGCCCTGGAGTGGGCCAGAGATTATTCAGAGAGTGCCTCCAACACTGCCTCAAGACTGTGGTGTGCATCGGTCCATTAATGTCATGAGGAGATTCCCGCACTCCGAATGGCAAGCTGCCACAACTGCAAAAGAGAAGGGAGACACTTACCTCCCACAGCGATCCTAAGTTACAGCCGGAATACTCTGTCGAGGAGAAGAAGGGTATGGAAGGCACTACAGAACGGATCCATCAAGTACACCTACCTCCACTGCCTTCCCTGAAATGGCTGGCGCACCTGAGAAGAAGCCCAGTCCTATTTGACAGGACCGGACCGGTTAGTGGTCCGTGATGGGAGAAGATGCGAAGTCCAAAGAACACGGCGCAGTGAGCAGGAGGTCCCTGTGAGATTGCGTGGCCCTTTCACCACATTTCAGCGCATGTAGAGAAGAAACATGCTTTGCGTGGCTTTTCGCCACTCTTCAGAGCAGGTGTTGAAGCGACCTGCATTGCGTGGCCTTTCGCCACATTTCAGAGCAGGTGTAGAGGCGACCTGCATTGCTTGGCCTTTTCGCAACATTTCAGAGCATGCACAGATGGAACATGCGGTGCGTGGCCTTTCGCCACATTTCAGAGCAGGTGTGGAAGCGACCTGCATTGCGTGGCCTTTCGCCACATTTCAGAGAAGATAAGGAGTGGAGAGATATAAGACGGTGACAGTCCTATTCCAGGAAAACAGACTACAACAGGTGAGCAGTAGAAGTCAACAAAAGGGGACCAGAACGAGTACTCGTACCATCACCTGAATGCACCTTCTAAGATACGACAGCCACTGGGGTGCGGTGACATCATTCTTCACAGTGACCGTCCAGCCACCTGTCGCCGGCTGCTTAAAGGAAAGGGCATCCCTGTTTGTTCACACACATGCCAAATAAGAAGAGCTGCACCAAGTGTACGACGAGTATCATGACTGCAAAGGTTCGCCAGTCACCCCTAATCACTGCCAGTCATCACCACCTGTTGTACAAGTCGTCTCATGGCAGCCACTCCATCATCTGCTATGTGCATCACTACCATCCCTGGAGCAACAAGTACCACAACTGGAGTCCTGCACCATTGCCATACAGAGCGACGATCTGAAGATACAGTGATCATCTGTTTAACTGGCGCATGTCCTGATCCTGGTAGTGAGAGCATGTTCTGACCAGGACACATCCACCCCTGAAGTTTGCACGAGTGACAAAGTGGTGGCTCCGAAGTCAGAGCCCATATGCAGTCCCGTGGCAACTCATCCAAGGGGCCTCCCCAAGCGTGAGAGATGGACTTTACTTTGCCCCACCAATGGATTCCAGGAAGTAGCCAGGCCGACCAAGACTTCAACAGTTCACAGAATGCCAAGACTGTCGTCAAGGGATCAAGCGACATCGTCGTCAGGTGTTTACAATGGACTCCACCTAAGCTCCTGATGCACCTATTTTGAACAACAAGACACTAATTGCCTCACAGCAAGAGTACGCTGGACCGACGAACATCACATAGGTGGACTATCACTCAACTGACGCTAAGCTGAAAGGTCCAGATTTCATCAGCATCGTGTTCGTGTACAGATATGCCTGGTTAAAGTATGGACATGTGACAAGATGTCCGGGTGCTCCCAGCTGCACCTGTCCACCGCTGTCCTGCAAGCTACATCTCTGAACTGTGAGACTTCAGTTATTTTTAGTTGTCTTCTCATTCCTTCCCATAGGTTGGACTCTTGTTTGTTGTTTTTCGTTTTAATAAAATTTGGGAGGAATGTTGTGTCCTGCTGGACACAGTCTAGTGTTTCTGCCAGCCACTCCCTCGAGGGCTGGCCCACACACACAACCCCTCACCCATCCAACACGGGCGTCACCAGTCAGGTGACCCCGCAAATAAAAGAGCCCGAGTGCACGTGCTCGTGGCCAGTTCTGAGTACCTTACAACAGTGTCTGTGTTACTGATTTACCAAGCATGCGGGCCCTGGGCCCACGATACAACAGACACATTGCTGGAGGTGCATCTGTTTTCAGACACACCCCAGCAATGCATTACTTTTGCATCTACAGATACGTCAGGAATACAGATGCATCTGTAAATCCTTGTGGCATGGAGCGTATGTACAGTAAATATGGTTCATTCATGTGTCGCAAGCAGGGCGCACTGAAAAGTGTTGCATCGCTGTTTTCACGCAGCAATGCAACACTTTTCATAAATGAGGCCCATATTTAATTACTAGTCTGTTAGAGCTGAGATGTTTGTACCAAAAGTGTGATATCTATTTAAATAGGAAAATACAATTCTGATGAAAGTATCTGATACCATAATGTGCTTTGTTTTCAAAGAACAGAGTTTCTTACTCTTACCATACGTGGGGGTGCTTTCTCTCCTCCCTGCAGGGACGCTTGCCCTCCCTTTCTCGTATTCATAGCAGTAAAGGATGGCGTCTTCTTCAACAACATTAAAGTGCTTCCGGTACTCCTGATCAAGAAATGAATTTGGCGATTCAGATCCCTTAGGCACAGATTTTCCTACAATGTGTCTGGGGACATCATCATATCGTAGATCTCCCTTTTCATCTCTGAGGTTTAAAAAGAAATATGTCAGATTAATTATTTGAGAGATTTGAATAGATAAATGAGCTATACATAAACATATGTACATATTCAAAATAATACCTTTAGTTGAATGGCAACAAATGGTGTGGAAGGCAGTAGACATCAGCAAAGGATGCCAATTTGTTGTTGCAAAGAGGACACATGGAATCACATAAATGATACAGAAAATATAAATAATTACAGTACATGTGACAACGTCAATGACGTCATCAATCACATCTCTTCTGAGATCGCATTTGACATCGGAAATGGCACTGATGAAGCCACTTTGCATAAGAGATCTGCAATTTCTAATTCACTAGCATTGTTGAAGACAACATACAAGCTAGTTGGGTAGATCAGTGACGGCGCTTACTTCAGTGTATATCTGTGCAAGCTGAAGCTCACACATTTGAATTGAAGAGAACTGACTTGCTTTTTTTCATTATATGTTTGAACAACACATATTACTCATTTTGGGTAACAGTAATACCTGCGATTAACACTGGCAAGAAGCTATGCAAGGAAACTGCCAGACTGTAGGAGAAAGATTTATGTAAAACACGGTGTGCAAGTTATGGTTTTCCAGGCTGTTGTACGAGCTATAGATTATTCTCCTAACCATAACTTGCCGATTTCAGTGGTTTTTCAGTTTTAATTTGTAACCGTAATTGCACCTTAACTATGTTTTTTTTAAGGGAATTTCTGAGGTGTTTTTAAGCATAACCAAAGCCAGCCATAACATCGCTTTAACCCATGTTTTTTTCAGGGAGTTTTCAATCATATATCACATCCAAGGGTTTCCTGCACCTATTGCTGAGTGGTCTGTCAACCCCTGCTGTGCACAGTCTTCAGCTATGTGCAATGGGTTAGGCTCAGGGCCTGGTCTCTGACTGGCCAAGAGGGCATTTTTCTCATCGGCCGCCTTTGTCACGTAGGTTCGGTCCCAGTCCTGCAGGACTGAACAATCAGATTGGTTGGACGCAACATCAACAGAAATGATGCTGCCACCATTACAGGACACATAAAAAGTAAGATATAAGGGAGCAGGATATGGGTACGCTGACCCCTTTGCACTTGTGGGAGATATACTTAGCAGGCAGTAAGCACAATTGGTCACTGAGCTACTCAACTAGCTTGTATCTTGTCTTCAAAGGTGCAGTCAGCAACAATGTTACTGCTGTAGAAATTGCAGTCAGAAAGTTCTATTTGTATAATTCATGGTACCGTGGGAGTCCCGTGGACTTCTGCTGGACCATCTGTCAGTTCAGTTCAGGAAACTTTATTCAGTATGTGTAAAGCAACCATAAAAGTGTTCAGGAGAAGATAAAAACGGATCACATTGCACGTAATTAATATAAAGAATGAAGAAAAATAAGATAAGTCAACACCCAGTATACAACATGATACCATAATTAATCCTGCCAAAGGCGCATAAAAAGTACTTAAAAAGATAAGATATCCATCTAGATACCTGTAGGTCCTCACTATGTCGGTGCAACAATAATTTTGCGTATATTAATTAAATTTATAATAAAAAGTGCAACATTAAGACAAACTTAATATCATGTAGCTCAGACAAATATTTTAAAGCAGCAATATGCGATCTGATACCTTGTGGAAGCAAAAGTGGTTTTAGGTAATAACGTCTAAAACTTAAATAAAATTTACAGAACAATATAAAGTGCATAGTGCTTTGCTTGCTCTGGCCATCGCATGGGCAAGGGGTCATATCTGAGGGACAAGTCTTCATGTTAGAGAAGGCAACTAAATATGAGCAATTCCCAGACAAAATCTGACTAATACAAAACGGTGCATTAAATTAGAAGTATAAGTTAAGTAATCTTCGCAGCTCTCCATTAACCTGATAGATAAAACATGACAGTTGATGTCCTTCTCTCACCGTTAATCCGGGCTTCCCTTTTGTAAATCAGAAAAGTTTCTCGGATAGACAGTTTGGTAAGTGATGTTACCGATAAGGGGTTAGTCCGAACAGGGATCGTAAATAATTTATTATATAAAAAGTTAATATAACTTAGCTAGGGAATAGCCAGTGCATTATCCAGAGACAAACAATCTGAAATAATTAACTTGGTAAAACTGGTATCATCTTTGGACCAGATGGAGCGCCAAAGAAACAAGGGGCAGAGTGTGACTATATCTGTGAGGTACTGTAGCCCTACCTCTCTATGGATAATCTCAGAAGAGGCTGAGGTAGGCAAACAAAGTAAGTGTTTGAGGAAACTGTTTTCCTCAGCCTGTAGTGCCTTGCTATTGTAGTAGCCCCATACTCCGGCCCCTTATGTTTTGATAGATAAAACCCTGGCCCTATAGATTGCTATCATCTCTTTAATCGGCTGGGAGCCCAGCTTGGCTGAAAATCTAAAAATTCCATGAGTACATCTGTTTATTTTGCCCCTAACATCGGGACCATGAGCCGTTGCCTGAGAAGGTGATACCCAGATAGCAAAAGGTATCAACAGTAACCACCGGTGTATTGTCCATAAAAATGTTCTACATTGCTTTTGCCCTGTCCCACAGATCATTGTGTAGGTTTTGTTTTTGTTAACAATCAATTTAATTTTCTGCCAGCAATAAAATCCCCAAATGTATTCATTAAACGCTGAAGCCCCACCGGAGTCCTAGCCAACAAGACAGCATCATCTACATACAAAAGCACTGGTGTAGAGCGCCCAGCAACTAGAGGGGCATCTGCTTGCACTGCTTTTAAGGTCTGATCCACCCCATTAATGAACAGAGAGAATAGGAAGAGGGCAAGAACACAGCCTTGCCGAATACCACGTTTAACTGCAAAGTTGTTAGTACATTCACCTCGTAGCGTACTCTACACGCTAATTTCTCACATAACCTTGCCAGAAAGCAAATAATAGGCCAAGGTGCCTCCATAGCGAGCAGAGTTGTCCAGAGGATGTGTGGTCAGCTAGATCAAAAGCGCTGCTCAAATTTGCAAAGCAAAGAGACAGTCTACCACCTATGGCACATGTATATTTACCTATTAGTAGGTCCAGATTCACGCATTGCTCTATAGTCCCCACGCCTTTCCTATAACCAAAGTGTACAGGCAAAAGTATTAAGCATTCACAAACCCATTCTTCTAATCTCTTAAGTAGGACTTTGCTCATTACTTTCGCCGATGAGTCTAAAAGTGATATTGAGCGGTAATTCCTTGGCTCTGATTTGTTACCCTTCTTAAAAATTGGGACTATAGTAGACGTTCCCCATGAAGGCGGAATCACTGTTGTCAAAGCCTTATTAAAAACTCTGGTTAAAATTGGGCCCCATAAGTCGACAGCGATCTTAAAAACATCAAGTGGGACCCTGTCTGGACCTGAGTCTTGGCCCCCTTTACTTTCCTTCAGGGCCCATAAAACGCCCTCAATCATAATGTCCAGGGGTAAGGGGGACCAAGGGTAAGGGGTCAACATACTACTAACTTTGGAACCTTCATTATTTCTCAAATACTACTGAACAGATTTGCACCAAATGACCAAAAACACTCTTTTTGAGTAAAGATCTAGCTTTCTGTCAAATTTGATGTAATTCTGTTAAGCTTTCTAAAATTCCTATGGGAAATTGCATAGAGAAAATGCGTTTTGGGATGCCCCTTTTTCTTGGCCACTGCTTGATGGATAATCAAAGACTTTCCAGGAAGCAACTGGGGTGGATGAACCTTTTTTGTAAAGTCAAGATTCATCCAAATTTGTCAAAAGGTGCCAAAGTTATTAACAAAACCAAAAATGTCCTATTGAAAGTCTAACTTAATTATAGCCACACATAAGTGGACTTTAAAAAAAGCAAGGGTTAAAGTGAAGGTATAGTCAGGTGATAAAATAAGATAAAAAGTAATTTTTAAAAACAAAAAACACTGAAATTCACCAGTTAATTATTAACTGAGTTAACTATAGCCTGCACCCCTGCCATGCACTCCTTAAGCCCCCACATAATACGTCACTGATGACATGTTAAATAACATCATTGATGACATCTCAAATGACATCACTGATGACCTCACTGGTGACATTACTGATAAAATCGTAGCCATATACAACATAGAGTTAATCAGTGTACACATGTAGGTTCATAGCATGGAAGTAGAATAAGTCTCGGAAGCAAGTGTAATAGTTCGTGTTGAAAGTTATATAATGCACCGATTACAAATCACTAAAGTTTGGGAGGAGGTGCAAGTTATAGTTAGCTCAGTAAATAAACAGACCTTTAAGGTTTGAAATTAAGTATAGTAAATCTATATTTATCAGTATGCTTACCTTTATGAAAATTTGGTGGTTGAAGCTTTGATTAAGATATTTTTGTAGCAATGTATTTTTGAAGATGATATCCTAACATATAGCCTCTGAAGATATGTTACAAGGTTGTATATTTATTTATCACTGGGAAAACCTAAGCACAATCAAGGATTGTGAACATGGTGAACCAAGGGCGGTACATTTTAGAATATGCAAGCCCATATACCTCATTAAAAGAAGTGTTTTGTGGATCACATATATTGAATAAATGGTTCACCCAATAAAATCACATTGAATATCTAATCTCTAGCACATTTGGAGTGGAGACATTTGCAGGTGTGTGCAAACGCTTGATCTTAACTCTTCAAGCTACCCAACACCACAGCATCTTTGGATCTTTGGTTATTCTTAATGTCAGTGTATTCCACCTCCAGATTTCACTTAGTGAGTCTTCTCTCCTTGAAGAGTCTGGGCACTACAGATCTGGTGTTCACTTCTAAGCAGGAACTTTCCAATCATCAACTGCTATATCAATGATCATTGTGCTGATCCAATATTGCAGGATCTCATGAGTGAGATGAGCCATGTTTGTTGTCAAGGTAATGGAGAGAAGTGTGTGATGGTTTATAGTGTTCACCTGCTGATTGGTCCATTCACATGAGCTGCAGTCAACAATTCCTCAAAGAGCATCTAACTGTTAATGGCAAACTGGCTGTTGAGGCTGTGCTCTGCTGATTACTTCTAGATGTGACTTGCCGACTGTCTTTGGACCTCTGCTTAATAGGCTACGGTTGCAGAGTGGCAGAACAGTACCCAAGGTCAGGTGGTGTGCAGTGGCATAATAAAAATGATGGGGTCCCCCTGCAGAATGTAATGAGGGGCCCCAAGACTCACATATCTCACCAATATAAGCTGGCCTTGGGCTGAATGAGCCCCACTGCAGGGTTGATGTCCAATTCAAGGGTTGGGGGCCCTCCTGCATCATAGGGGCTTCAGGGGTCCATGTTATAACCCTGGTGGTGGGATTAAGTTGGTGGAGGGAGAACACACAGTGAATGGTCTGCTGGGTTTGTCGCCATGTACTAACATGCCAACAGATTACCTATCTTTACCTGCCCACTCCGTCTGATGCAAGAGTATCTGTTGAGCTTACCCCTGTTGACTGGGCCCAAGTAGAAACCTGAATGTTTGGTTCCAACTGGAACCTAATGTGTCTCATATTGCACAACCTGGCACCATATAGGTTATTGGCGAGGCTGCTGAATGTGGTTGCAGGGTAACTGGTGCAGTTGGACCCTAACTGCTGCATGGTCATATAGGGATGCTCCTAATGAGGATTATTGTTGAGTCTGGATGTCACAGACACCCTAATTTTCTTAAACCCACTGAACAACAACAACACCAGTTTCCTGATGCTGTGCATCATAATGTGGTAAGCATGTCTACCTCTTCACTGGGCAGCTATATATTGACAACCTATTTACTAACTAAAATCCTCTTTGTCCTTTTTGTCTTGTTCTTTTTTTAGGGGTAATACGTGGTACATCAGCATCCATGATAAGAGGAAAATGGTAGTTCCCACTTCAGGAACTACTATTAAAGTAGTCCTACAAACTGCATACATCTAAAGCAAACACCTTGGGATAGACACTAAGGGCCTCATTACGATGTCGGGTGGGAAGGCCATCCGACAGCTCGTCGGTGGCGTTCGGACCAACATCTGAGGCATTGGTCCGAACTCCGTATTATGATACAGGTGGTCCGTCTGATGCCTGCGGGGAGAATCCGCTCTGCCTCCGACAGGCTCAAGGAGCAAGTTGGGGAGGAGGGCAGATTGCAATCCCCAAAATAGAGGTGGTGCCTGCTTTGGCACCGCTGTGGGGATTACGATGAACGTTTCCGACAGCCTTTCTAAGGCTGTCGGAAATGGCCTTTGTGGGCCCTTAGCAGGGTCACTGTCCCCCCGTGGCCTCCGCTATGAGGCCTGGGTGGCACCTGTGGTGCCCCCCCAAACATCCATGCATCGTGTGGCAGGGCCGTCACGGTGCATGAATGTGTAAAAAGTGTATTCTTCCTATTGCGGCTTGTGCTACGGCCCACAGCACAAGCCACAATAGGAAACATACGCTTTCCAACCGACATGAAGGCAGTCACATCGTAATTTAGGAAGCAGACCGCCGACTCCATGTGAGGCGCTCCCGTTTCCGACATGATGCCGGTTGGACGCTCGTCCGACCGGCATCGTAATGAAGTCCTAAGTTACTGAATTCTCTTATGCTAATATGACAAACATTTGTATGGTTCTCATCGAAATATTGCCTATGGAAAATCTCTGAAAATAGTTCTGAAAAAAATTAGTTTTATCTCATTTTCTAATTATGACTGTACAAAGAACCATTAAGATAAAGAAACAAAATGTGCAACTGGGATAGAGCGAGTTATCCCTGCCCTCAATAAATATGCCAAATCATTATTTGCTGTTTGACCAACAAGAAATGTAGCGTGTTTGATATCTACAGATGCAAAATTAACAGGGGATGCAAATTAGGCACACTAATATATTTTTCATCAAATGGCCCATACACATCTAGAAAATACTCAGAGATTCGAAATGGGGATTTTCTATTTGACTATCATTTAAACACCTTTGAAGAAGCTTTAATGTAACCATACTGAAATCTCAGGAGCAAATCAAACAACTGATTCACCGAAAGAAAGGATTACAATAGTAACTGTTTTTTAAATTTTGAGGTTATGATAATCTAGGCTTTCAACAAAAAGCAACATTTGACAGGGCTAGCAAATATGTTGGTGCAGCTGTTACAATGTAATTACCTCAACCAATATGGTATATGGCTATTAAACAGACAACTGATCTGACTTCATGGTGGAGACTAATAGGTTTCATTGTTTTCAGGAGGTCGTGTTACATGCAAATCATCATTCAGCAGCTCTAGACTGGCTTTTTCTTTACTTATTACTCATGCTCCACTTTTTACAAGTTGTTGCTAGATTGGCACATTATTATTTAATGTTATGTTATTATGATCTGTCATGTCATGTAATGTTATGGTGCACTATAATACCCATTTTTATTAAGTGCAAGTTCCCCAAATATTTGGCCTTTGAACACTGAAGGATGAGTGGTCCTATTAGGTGGATTGGGTGGAGTCAAGTTGTTGTGGGGTGGGTGGATTTTTTCCCCTATAGAGATATTCAATAGGGGGTCATGTGCCCTGCCATTAGGTGGAGTTAGGAAATGGTAAGTGTGTGGGGGAGCATGGGTCTTGCCACACAAAGCCTAAGCCAGAGCTAGACACTGGTTAGTTTGTCATCTGGAGTTGCATTGGATCCTGTTATGCATGCCATTGTTTGTGCCTATTTAGAGGTCTTGGTTTAGTAAATGTTTTGGAAGTCAAGAAGGGGTATGAATTGATACAAATTTTTGTGTAGTTGCTCATCAACTCAGTTAGCACTGCGATATTAAAAGAGTAGTTTATTGTAGTTGTTAACTTTTGCTCATGAGATGTGTTGTATAGCTTGTTTTATGGTACCGAAACATTTCTGCTAGTGTAAGCATTGTTCTCCCAAGCCATATCTGTGGTTATGTTTCCTATTTATGTGTTTTCCTGAGGCTCAGTTCTTAGTTCCCAGTATTTAAAATAGTGTACTTGAATGGACTAGAAGTAATTTTAAGGAGGTCATGAATGTGTGACTGTAGGGAGGGTGGTAGAGCTTCACGTGATGATTTGCTTAGAACAGAAAGATATGTAAGAGAGTAGAGGTTCGGATGTTCAAAGGGTTCAAATTGAGTTTTATTTAGCGTGAGAGAGATCGGACCAGATTTCAGCTAGGGTGGGTAAGCTCATTGATACAGTAACTCATTTATGCTGCTTAGAGGTAAAATGGCAATATCTTTCTCACAGAATGTAATCAGTCAGCTTCATCAAAGGAGGTTCCCAGCTATGTTGAGTATAAGAAGTAGTGGAAGCTAATCTGGAAAAGACTAGCACAATTATTATTATCATTATTACTATTATTATTATTATTATTATTATTTTTATTATTCCAATACTAATAACTATTATGATTATTATTATCGTTATCATTAGTATTATTATCATCATTCTTGTTTTTATTATTAATAATAATAATACTGATATTAATAATAATAACAATGATAAGAGTAAGAATATTTATTATTAGTATTATTAACGATGATAATAATAATATTAAACAATAATAATAATGATATTAATAACAACAATATGACTTCTAATATTATTAGTATGTTATGGATAATAATATTAATAATAATAATAATAATAATAATAATAGTAATAATAATCATCATCATCATCCTCATTATCATTGCAATAATCGTAGAAATAGAATTGTTATTATTACTGATGTTGTTTTGTTATGATTGACAATTTTATTATCATTATTTTATTACCATGACAAAATAATGATAATTAAATTAATCATAATAATATGCTTTATATAACATTTCACTCCTCACTTCTGCTATTTCTCAGTGCTGCAGATTCCAGGCCAAAGTGAAGTTGTGACTCTTCTGCTATTCTGTGATAGCTGTTCTGGAAATTTGACCTTAAAAAATGCATGAGCAGATTTTTGTTAGAGAATAAGTTCAAAGTTACCTTGTTAATTTTTTACTAAAGTCCTCTTTTTCAAACTGATCTCTGATAAATGTGTTAATAGACAGTTCAGTGCTACTAACATATTAAAAATAACTTATTTGATTAGCTTCCATATGTGACCAAAGATTCCTTTCAAATAACCAATATAGGCTAAAGTAACTGAATCACCTGGATGCTTCCCTCTTCAGAAAGGCATGACTAAATAATTGTATGTTGCACCACATTATTAAATCTATATGTGTTTCCTTAGCAATGAAAGACTACACCTTCTATGATAAATGAGCCACAAATACACCCACGAAGGGTTTGTTTAAACTCTGGTGTTAATTTTAACTGCAAAAACACTCCAACAGAAATTACATTTGTGCCATGGTGCAAGTATTGATTGTGGCCGAGCTAAAGGCTAAACCTACGAGCAAATAATGGGGAATAATGCGGGTAAACTGTATTTGTATCCAAATTTCATGTGTTATTACCCAGGTACTGTGTATACCATCGGGCAGTATACATTTGTGAAAATTGTACTCAACTCCTGAATTACTTCTTATTTAATGGTAATTTTTACATCCAAATCAGGGAAACGTAAATGGGTACTTGCTTTACTTCAAGCATAGCAAAATACGTTGAAGATTGGTAAAGGAGAACATGGGTCAATATGCATTTCTTTCTTTCTATTCATTATATGTAGCTATGTTCATACAGTCTAATGTGTATATGCTAGTGACAATTATGGACAGAAATGAAAGGGAATTTAGACTAAATGTACAGTTTACTGCAATTAATTTTAAGAATGATGAATCTTAGACAGTCATTAATGTTTGTTTATATATTGATCCTGGTTTCCTTTCAGGAAAATATGATATTCCCATATTTTGGACAGCTCTTGATAGGTGCTAGTGGAAATTCCAACACCATCAGTGGGGGGGGGGGCTCTAGATGTTTTTTCCACTTCAAAGCTGGCATCAGGTGTAAAATTAGGATGCTCTAACCCACTCTTCAGTTCACTTCTGGACCTGTGGAGGACTCTCAGAGGACTGCCCTGCTGTCTGGGGCCTGCTGTGTACTTCAGAGGACTTCCCTGCTGCACCAGGAGGACTGCCCTGCTTCTGGAAACCTGTCATGTGCACTAAAAGGACTGCCCTGCTGTTTGAGACCTGCTTTTCTGTTTGAACCCAGGATTTCCAGAGTCACTTCAAGGGCTAGTTGGCTGACCTCCTTATCAGAGCCTCAGGGACAGAAAAGGCTCCAACCATATTGAACCTGCACCTGGACCCAGCCTGAGTAAGCCCTGGCCCTCAAAGTGGTGCCCCTCCACTCCTGGACCCTTGGAATTCCTGCTTACTTTGCTCTGATAGCCCAAATCCAAAACTAAAACTTTTAGCCAAAAAATACCCCAAAAACCAAGAGGAGAACAAGGTGCATCTCTGGTTGCCCTGACTTTGCAGTAGCTCCCCCTATGTTCTTCTCTGTAGCAGCAAATGTTGTTCAGCGTCTCCTCACGAAAGGGGTATCCGGCCTCTGGAGGCCTCATCGGCTACAGACGGCAGTTTTGTTTTGCTTGGGATTTTCGACTTTCAAAAAAGAGACAGAAGAAAGAAATCTTTACCACAACTTCGTCTAGCGGCTCCTCGACGACGACGCCTCCTCCCCAGACATCCTCAGACACCGCCAGCTGCCCTCCCCTGCTTAACTTTACCTTCTTAAAATTTCTTCTAAGTCCGAAAGTAAGCAGAGACCCAGCCTAATTCACTTTGTGTATCCAAACTGTGCTCCATCGCAGTCAGCCACAGCTTTTGACTTTGCCCTTGCCTCACATGACTAGATGTCCATAGTTGCCACTTTGATATTTTAGGCAATATTTTCCACTTTAAACTTTAAAAATTCATAACTCTGGGTTTACTGATTGAATTTGTGCTGTTTTGGTGTCAAATAATTTTTCTAATTTTTCTCTAAATTGCTGTGGATTTTTTCTTGTGTTGTGTTTTCACTTTATTATAATTTAAGTGCTGCCTAAATACTTTACATAAATTAAGCCTGACTGATTTCTGCCTAGCTACCAGAGGGTTAAGCACAGGTTAATTTAGTGGCCTTTTTTGTGGTTCACCCTAACAAAGATTGTGGCTGTTGCTTGAGAAGGGCTCACATCCCACTGAACCAAAAACCCAGTTTCTCACACCAGCCACAGTCATTAATTCCGACATTGGTATCTCCACACAGAGTTAACAGGAATCTCGTAAAGAAGGCCTTAGTGCTAACATCTAGTGTGAACTACAGGTCAACAGTTCAAAGCGTGACATGACCAACTAAAGTTTTATGTCTTTGAGGTGAGTAGATTTGGACGATTAAAATCGATGCTACTAAAACCTGTCATTTAAGTCTCTTACGATCCACAAAACCTGCAATATTAAATGCCATATGAAAAGGGCTTCATATTATAAGGTGATATTGAAGGTTGAAATGATGAAGAGGTAAACAATAATGACTTACCTCAGTCATTCTTTGTATTTCCAATTCCCCTCTTCATCATTAAAGCCATCAACTCTATCTGCTCCTGTAATAAAAAGTGCTTATTCTCTATGTGGCAATCTAAGTTGATAATTGGAAATTTTGTAAAACAATCTCATTGCAATAAGAATTAATTGCAATAGTTTTACAAGATATGCTAATGTGCTGTTCTGCTTAAATCTGGTGCACATTTGTGAGCTTGAGCACATTACCATAAAATGGCGTAGAAATAAGTGCTGTTTGAAAGTAGTATAGTGCCTTGCTAAGCGCTTTACTAAGTGTAACCATGGTGTGCGTAAGTGCTTCATCCACACTGAAAATTATATTTTCATGAGTGCTGAAAGGTGCATAAGAATAATGAGTGTTTATCAACGGACCACTACAATCTCTGTCGTTAATTAACTTCTCCCCTTTCCACTCGCCTCCCCAATTTCCCAAAAACAACAGCTATGGTTTATAAAACCTAGGGCATATTTATCAAACTTTCGCGCAGCGCAGCAAGCCACCTTGCTGCGCTGTGTGAAAGGGAACTGGCAGGAATGTGCGATATTCAACATAATAAGGCGCATTCCTGCCATTTCCTTGTGCTGGTGCACAAACTGCTGCCTAGTGCCAACACAGGCACCCTTGCGCTGTGGTGCAAGGGTGCCTGCATTGCAGACAGGATTGTTTTTGTGTAGCAAGGGGCACCTTCCTGCACAAATCAATCCTTTGCGGCATTTTCCTCTTTCTAAGTGTACTACACACAGAAAGCAGGAAAAACAAGGAGAAATAAAGATATTTCTCCTCGTTACACTTCCCCTGGACATGTGTAGCATTTTGACGCATTCCCCGGTCTACCAGTAATGGTAAATCTGGGAATGTACCAAAATCCATGGGTGGATGCGTAGGAACACCCACATTCCTCCCATGTAATGCCTCCTTGGGGCAGAGTAATGCAAGGCAGCGATTTGTGCTGCGTTGCATTACTCCAGATTTATCAAGCCTCTCAGGGCCACGCATGGTGGCCTTGCGTGGCTTGATAAATCCAATGTAAGAGTTGTGTCGCACTTGTGCCCCGTTGTGTGGTGCAAAGGCGACACAACTCTTTGATAAATTTGGTCCCCTATATTTACAACTTGCAGACACTCCCCTAACCAACCCAGTTGTCTAGCATTAGGCTGCCCATTGTTCTAAAACCTCTGTTTTTCGACCACAGCAAAAGATCTGACAGTCTTTTCTTGTCTATTTTGTTCAATTCATTATTTTTCTTTTCAGTTTTTGAAGAGCGTTCAGCCACCCAATTTCTATGCACATATGCGGTGTACCACTAGGAACAGGATTTCAGAATGTTTTAAAAATGTCTTCTATTTTTTGTAACGATCTTGAGAGATGATTCTAGGCGTAGGTTCAAGGACTTATGATTTCATAAAGTGGTAACCGAGTAGATGAACTGTCATCCCTTTGTCCTTTGTTTTAGGCAACAATATATTGACAGTAGTTTGGCACATATTGACTGTAAGGTGGACCCGATACGTGGAGAACCAGTTTGTTCTGTTAAGTTGTGGGGAGGTACCAAAAATGTAATAATAAACTATGCAGAAAACACTAAAGATGATACTCTGCACTTTGGTGAGCCTGCGAAGAGTATAGTGATGTATGCCCCCTGCTCAGATCCATGTGCACCCAACACCATGCATGTGGTTGCATTCAGTACTATTTAGTGCCCTTTGATCAGGTACATAGGCAAACTCAAATTTATTGAATTTCCGTAATCAAAACAGATTAACATGATTAACTGTCACTGCAGTAATTTTAATGTTTCCAACCAGACCTGAACAATTCTAGGAAGAAAATACAGATGCTATTAGAAGGAGAACAAGACTTCTTTCAGTTGTTTTTCTAGAGATAGGTCCATATCAAATGAGAATCCCAGGTTACAGACCAAGGACATGGTAGACTGCATGTTCAAAGATTCAAAGTTTATTGACAGATCGAAAACATATTTTCATTGTCAAAAGATATAAAAAGTCAATAAAATCATCTCCACATAAATTTACCATCACAATAGAATACGAGTAATAAAAACATCATACAATATCTCAAAAAATAACAATTCATAGTTAACAGAAGACTAAAAAGAATACAATCTAATACTTTAGTCTTTAAAACAGCACATCCTCCAAAAATTACGCCTCTATATCTTAATTTTCTACAGTTTTGGTAACAGTTTTTGCCTAATCACCCAAACTGCGAAAAGGAATTTAGAAACAGCTACCACAAGTATAGAGGAGGGATCACTCTTACAGATCCTTAGAACTCTGACCCTGTCCATAATTGATAAGTTTCTACATAGAGGAACAAGCCATCAATGCCCGGGGGTTGCATATTTAGGGCAGAAGAAGAGCAGGTGTTCCTCAGTTTCATCAATGGAGGTACAGAAGTTACAACTTCTTGAGCCTTCGGTTGAGGAATCCCATCGTGCTGTAACAGCAGCACTTGGCAGGGTTCCATATCTAAACTGAAGGAACAGGGTGCGAGCTCGCACTGGGCAGGTATAATAAAGAAACTCCTCAGCTTTAGGCACCGACTTGTGCATTAAAAAGCACCTTGAAAGGCTTCCTCTGAGGCTTGAATGTTCGTTTTAGGTGCCTATCATATCCCAGTACCTATGTTTAACCATTGGGGCTACATAGGCCAGAATGGAGGCAAGCTTCTTCCTTTTTCATGTATCTTAACCAATTGGGGCCTCATTACGATGTCGGACGGACTTAAGTCCGCCCAACACCGTCTCGGTCCTGGGACCGACCGACCTCTGGTCGGCGGTCCCGACCACCTCATTAGGATGCGACCGACCACTGTTCGGTTGCATTCCTACATTTCCCTATGGGAGCATGCATTAAGACCACAAACCGGCCATAATACATGCTCCCATAGTGAAATGGGAGGTGCTGTTCATCCCTGCACAGGATGAACAGCACCAACCCTCAAGGTGCCTGCCACGGGGTGCAGGGATCAACAGAGGCCCGAACCGGAGGTCGCACACACAAGGGGGCCCTGCTGGGGCCCCCCAAACATGCTTTCTGACATGGTTTCCATGTCGGACAGACCGGCATGGAAACCATGCCGGAAATCCAGCATCGTAATCCCAAAGGCAGAAAGGCCTGCCCTTTGGGATTACGAGCTGGTTCCGACTGGCGGACGGGCTCCTTGAGCCAGTCGGAATCCAGCCGGAATCACCGGCCGGTTACAATTCCAACCGGCGGATAAATAATCAGCCAGTTGGAATTGAACTCGACAATGGTTTCGGTCGGAGGCTTTCCGACCTCCATCGTAATCAGCCCCTTGATCTTCAAAGCGGATGACTGGAGCATCATAATATCAACAAGGACAGATCTGTAGAATTGGAGTTCACTGGTGGTCTATATGCAGACCCAATATAACAATGGTCTTAAGGCCGCAAGCTCAACAACAGAATGGATCCCAAGACCTAGTGTTAGGGGCAGCAAGGGCGTTCCCTTTCCCAATCCTGTGATCGCACTAAAGAAGTTGCTGTCCTTAACTCCCAGAGCACACAGTTTACAGTGGCCCCATAGTCCCGCTCAATAAAGTGCCACTCCTTGTGCCTGCATTTTATATATATCTATTACAGAAACAATGGGAAACCACTGAGCCCATAGCTTATCCCTTGGGACCAAATCAAAAGGGGCACAAAGGTCTACAAAGGCCACAAAAAGATCGCCACCCCCTATATCAACAGTTTTCTACTTGATTTGCAAAATACAGAAAGCTTGAAGAACAGAACTAGTCAGAGGTCTGAACCCTGCTTGGAGGGTTGAAATTGCATGATTTCATCTATCCACTCCACTAACCGTTCCAGAATTTGCTTACAAAAAATCTTCCGGAGGTTATCCAGAAGGCTAGTGGGGTGGTAATTGGATGTATCGCCCGGGTTTCCCTTTTCAAAAACTGAAATGATCTCAGCCCCCCTCCATGTAGGTGGGATTGGCGCACCAGCAGCAATTATATTAGTAATTGTGTTAATATATGGGACCCAAACACTGTTGTCGGATTTATAAATGTCGCCTGGGATTTTGTCCAGGCCCGGTGCCTGCCCTTGTTTAAGTGCATTAACTGCTAAAAAAGTCTCTTTAAGAGAGAACTCTAGCAAAGTGCAGGGCTCAGCCCTGGTAAAAGAGGGGACAGATGCTTAGAAAACTGGTCAATATCAGGAGGGCATGAGTAAAGATTGCTAAAATGAGCAGTCCATGCCACCTCTGCTAGTACATTCCTGCCCCCGATCACTATATGATCAGGGTATCCTAGCATTCCAGCAAATATTGGCATACAAAAAGAATTGTCACTGATCTCATGGAACCTGGCAGGGATTAAATCTAAACTCACAGACAACGATTGGCTGCTATTTGTGGGGGGAAAGGATGTCTGTATATTCCCAGAAACTTAAGCCGTAGAAAGAATATTCATAAATGTTTACACTACTTATAGTGTGAAAGCAAGCTCTGAATAAAACTGGGCAAGCAATGGGAGAATTAATGATTCTGGTGAAACATACCACTGCCGGTGTCCATTCACAGCAAAAGATTGACTCCCTAGACTTAATGGGAGTTCAGTTTAGGTTCCCCTCTGGGCTAACCATGGTACTCTTCAATGTGTATGACAGGTCAGTTTCTGTTAGAGGAGATTCCCCTATTTTAGCCCTGCGGGATAATAAGATTGAGTTCTATCAACAGTGAGTAAAAGTTGTGGTAGCAGGGGATTTCAATGTCTCTTTTGAGCCTTCATCTTTGCTTAATGCATTGTTTGAAGAGGAGAATGAGATATGGAATATACCAGGCTTGACTAGTAGACCCCAGCACTCTTTCTCTAATGCTGCAATGCAGGTAGCATCGATGATGGTTGGACACTGTCTCAGGGCTTGCAATGGACTGACCCGATCTGATCCTGATAGATCACCTACATTTAAAAGAGGATTTTTTTCAAGTGTTATAGATTACATATTACTTGATGTAAGGATTTGTCCACTGCTGAGTGATATGGTAAGTGTGCCCCGACTTGACAGTGACCATAATCCCTTACTTTTAACTTTAAGCGGAGAGGCTCTGAACAGAGAGCTGGTTGGGTGTCTTACTGTAATGCTTGAACTGACACTAGCCAATAACTGAAGAAGATTTTCGTGGCCCCGAGTATTGGCTAATGACAAATTGCACTCAGAAATTTATAAATGATATGTGCAATTTCTCTTTCCTTTTGAACGAAAACTGGTAACTTCTATCCCAATTTTAGATATTGATAAACATTTTTATAGAGAATTATCTCACGTTTTTGACAAAGATTTTAAAAAGCGAAGGCCCCCATGTAAGAATCAAAACCAATGGTATAATGCAGAATGCAGAGCTGCAAAATAGCAGTTAATAGCAGCAATAAATTAATGTAATAGTTCTAATATTAGTGTGGCGCGCTACAGATCTTAATTGGCACAAGATAAGGCTAAGAGGGAATGGGCGGAAATGAATTGGGATGCCATGCAGCAGGTTGCTAGAACTAATGCAACAGGGCATTTTGACACATAGGGGCCGATTCCGATCTCGGTCGGAGGCGCACCCAATACCATTCGGTCGGGAAAAAAGCCATGCGAATGCCTGTTTCCCGACCGATCCGTACATCATACCGAACGAGTAAGTACGATGCGCACAACAGCAGAGAATCCGGCCGAGTCGTACTCACCCAATCCAGGTCCTGTTCTCCGACCGAGGCGAATCCGGAAACGCAGAATCGAGTCGCACGGAAGGGAAAATGCAGCCCCGTCCGGCCGAACAAGTACGATGCGCTTTCCGTACGGGCCGAACCCGCCGCTACGTCCGGCACGTCAAAGCTTCCGGGAGAGGCGCACATAAGCTCCGATTCGCGCCACAACACGATCCACGGCTACGAGGCGAACACGCCAGCGACGAGGACGACGCGAAGCAACGAGAAAGACGAACGACACGAACCAACCATGAATCCCTTCGTCCCGATCCTACCAATATTCTACATTTACTACCGGAACAGGCACGGACGCGTACGGCGCAGAAGGTAAGTCAGACACCAACCACAAAAACATACAACACGTACACGACACATCACACACACACAGAGGGATGCAGAATTTACTTACACCAGCAACAGCAGCACCATAGGGGCGGGATGCCCATCACCAATGCCACATATGCACACAGGGGCCTGGATGCGCACCACCACTACCACCCCTACCCAGGGGGGGCCGGATGCCAACCACTACTACCACCCTTAGCCATGGGGGTGCCAGATGCCCACCACTACTATCACCCTTATCCAGGGGGGCTGGATGCCTACCACTACTACCACCCTTAGCCAGGGGGTGCCAGATGCCCACCACTACTACCACCCTTACCCAGGGGGCTGGATGCCTACCACAACTACCACCCTTACCCAGGGGGGGCTGGATGCCTACCACTACTACCACCCTTAGCCAGGGGGGTGCCAGATGCCCACCACTACTACCACCCTTAGCCATGGGGGTGCCAGATGCCCACCACCACTACCACCCTTACCCAGGGGGGGCTGGATGTCCACCACTACTACCACCCTTAGCCATGGGGGTGCCAGATGCCTACCACTGCTACCACCCTTACCCAGGGGGGGCTGGATGCCTACCACTACTACCACCCTTAGCCAGGGGGGTGCCAGATGCCCACCACTACTACCACCCTTACCCAGGGGGGCTGGATGCCTACCACAACTACCACCCTTACCCAGGGGGGGCTGGATGCCTACCACTACTACCACCCTTAGCCAGGGGGGTGCCAGATGCCCACCACTACTACCACCCTTAGCCATGGGGGTGCCAGATGCCCACCACCACTACCACCCTTACCCAGGGGGGGCTGGATGTCCACCACTACTACCACCCTTAGCCAGGGGGGTGCCAGATGCCCACCACTACTACCACCCTTACCCAGGGGGGGCTGGATGCCTACCACTACTACCACCCTTAGCCATGGGGGTGCCAGATGCCCACCACCACTACCACCCTTACCCAGGGGGCTGGATGCCTGTCACTACTACCACCTCTACCCATGGGGGCTGGATGCCTACCACCAACACCACCCCCACTCATAGGATGGACAATGCATGACACAACCAGCACACCACAACCTAGGGAATGCAAGAAAAAGACCTCCCCCAACACCATGACAAGCGTGTGTAGACTGTGTCAAATGCCTACAACACTGAACATGACTTTGAACATACAATGTGACCCCCTATCACATGTGCCACACATATATGTGTGTGCCCCCACAATGCAAGCAGGCCATGACCATTGTGGCAATGGGGTCCAAACCCCATCATCACAGTGACCAAAAGGTAAGTGTGGGGTCCATAGCTGAAGCACATTTTGAACATTGTGGCAATGGGGTCCAAACCCCCATCATCACAGTGACCAAAATGTAAGTGTGGGGTCCATAGCTGAAGCACATTTTGAACATTGTGGCAATGGGGTCCAAACCCCCATCATCACAGTGACCAAAAGGTAAGTGTGGGGTCCATAGCTGAATCACATTTTGAACATTGTGGCAATGGGGTCCAAACCCCCATCATCACAGTGACCAAAAGGTAAGTGTGGGGTCCATATCTGAAGCACATTTTGAACATTGTGGCAATGGGGTCCAAACCCCCATCATCACAGTGACCAAAATGTAAGTGTGGGGTCCATAGCTGAAGCACATTTTGAACATTGTGGCAATGGGGTCCAAACCCCCATCATCACAGTGATCAAAAGGTAAGTGTGGGGTCCATAGCTGAAGCACATTTTGAACATTGTGGCAAAGGGGTCCAAACCCCCATCATCACAGTGACCAAAATGTAAGTGTGGGGTCCATAGCTGAAGCACATTTTGAACATTGTGGCAATGGGGTCCAAACCCCCATCATCACAGTGACCAAAAGGTAAGTGTGGGGTCCATAGCTGAATCACATTTTGAACATTGTGGCAATGGGGTCCAAACCCCCATCATCACAGTGACCAAAAGGTAAGTGTGGGGTCCATAGCTGAAGCACATTTTGAACATTGTGGCAATGGGGTCCAAACCCCCATCATCACAGTGACCAAAAGGTAAGTGTGGGGTCCATAGCTGAAGCACATTTTGAACATTGTGGCAATGGGGTCCAAACCCCCATCATCACAGTGACCAAAATGTAAGTGTTGACAAAGAAAAAGCTGCAACTGCCAAACTGCATGGATGATTCCTGATCACAGAACATAAAACACATCAGTGGCAAAGTAGTGCATGTGTCCCATTGCAACATAGATTGGGGGAGGCAAATACTGCAGTGCAAATAAGACATACCTTTGGCCATGTGCAGACAAACACCACCCATGGGGGCTGACACAGTCAACATTCATCAATGACACAATGACAGAAGTGACCATCAGAATGCAGACCCACATATTTGCACCAATGGGCACACAAATGCAGATACCCTGTGGAGACTGTAGATGTGAGGTGAACAGATACCATACCCTGGCAGCAATGGGACACACAAACCATGATCATTGTGCTGACTGATGACCTAGGAGTCCCAGGGACAGCAGTGGAAACCCACCAAACTACATACAGCCAATGGCACACCTAAGATATGCCAATGCAGTGGTGCAGATGCACAAACAGGCAGACCCACACTGCACATCAAACACAACAGGTGAGGGGGTGCCAGTGTCCCCAGGCAACCACACAACACATGAGGAGGCCTGAATACCAATTATACAGATGTGCATACAGTGCAACACAAAGGTAACTCATGGATCCAAATCCCCTATGTGGGCAATCAGGCATTGTCAGATGAGAGGGAGCACAAATCACACATGTCACACAGGCACGTAGGAACAGCAACTGACACAGCAAGACACAGACACACCACAGCACTACCCCCAGGGCCCCCACAATGTGGTGACCCTGGGCTGCATTACAATCCCACTGTGATGACAAAGCTAAATGTCGTTCACACTGTGAACCACAGTCATGTGTCCTGAGCAACAAACTACCATCACACCTACACAAGCACAAATCAATCAGCACGGCCAGTAAGCCAAGGCCAACATGGAGGCAGGGGTCTAGCCGGGCAACAACTCTCATCTGCACACACTCAACACCACACACCTCGACCTCCAACAATGTGCAGCAGTGAAGCACACATGCACTGGTGACATTGCACATGCACCCATGACAATTCCAGGGTGGTGGGTGGGAACCAAGGTGCAGAAACACATCACACATTGCCACTCAACAAGACTCCTGAATGTCTGACACACTGCACACTACGCTGTACATGGACATGACGGCAATACCACACCAACCAATGGGATCCCAGCCACAGTCACACACCAATGAAGAAGCCAAGGTCACCCACAAAGAACACACATAGACAACAACCAACATTGCAGCCCGGACCCTGAGGAGTGCCAGCAGTCACACACACAACGTGTCACAATCACTGAAAGATAACACAAACTGGAAATCACATGACAGGTGCAAACAACAAGTGCCAAGGGGAAACCTGACTGTGACCCATCTGCGTCTGCACACAAACTCAGCCCTGACAGCAAACACACCTATGGGTGACACCCTGATGACCAGTAATGTGCCATGCACCCACATCACAGAGAACCCAGGGAGAAGACTTTGGGGGAACATAGGTCAACTCAGCAAGCATCACAAACAGGTACAACACTAGGGATCACAGCATGCACAGCAAAACGGAAGTGAACACACAGACATGCTCATACAACACACACCTTGGGCGCAGGCAATGTCACAGGAGTACACACTGCCATGAGGGGACTCCACTCCTGTGTGAGGAAAGGTGTGCCATATGTTGCCTCAGTAGGGCCCCATCATGTCAGCTGAGCACTTGGTCACACAATCAACAATTAGCACCAAATGAAGGCTCCCGTCACATCAGCCTGGTCATGGAAGTGCCAACGAAATCATCAGCACAGATCCAACACACTTGTATAGCAATGTTGCACTGACAACACAGATGAGTCCTTCCCCATTGATGCCCAAACCTGCATGTCCAGTGGAGATGGCCACACGGTCAGGGAAGTAGACAAATTGAACAATGGCAGGCACAACAGATGTGCAGGGGTGGAAGCCACAGATGTGAAATTGCTAATGTAAGTAGGAAATCCCATTGCCAAATACTGAACACATGACACCCTCAGATGCTGCTATGGATGACATGGATACACCACAGGATAGGACACATTCCCCTGGACCACATGTGTTCCTGCGCAGTAACATTTCATTATCATGAGACCAAATATCACCATCACTGCAGCAAGGGCATGGTTAGCATCATCAACAACATGTACATCAGAAGCATAAGCACTAGAGAACAGAAAGTTGCTTTATTCTGCATATGTGTGTTTAAAAGTGAAAGTCCAGAAAAAACACAAAGGCCAATGGCCAGTCCATTGTCAAAGTCCAAACAGGGTGACAGTGGCAGATGTCACCCTACGCATGCCTGCTCTGCACAAGACCAGGGACAATCCACTAGGAGGGGCAACCGGGGGGGCAGGCCAGGCACCGCAGGGACAGGATCAGGGCTCATCAGGAGGAGGCAGGGAAGGGGTGGTGGGTGCTGGAGAGCCACTGACAACTGCAGTGGAGGTGTCTGACATGGTGTGTGACGGCACAACTGGGGGGCATGACTCAGATGTTGTGGGTGCCGGCACGACTGCAGTGGACCCTGCAGATGGAGTGGACAGGTCCGCCACTGCAGTGCCCAAGTCAGACAGGGTAGTGGACTCCACTGCAGTGCCTACCACCAGGGGAGGAGAATGGGAAACAGGCAAGGTGGGCTGGACAGAGGGGGAGGACACCCTCACCACATCAGTGGCACAGACAAGCGTAGCGGGGAGGTGTGGTGCTGGGAGAGCAAGTGGCAGGGGGAGAAGGCCGGATCCTCTTGGGGATGGTATATCTGTGGGTGGGGGAACCTGGGGCAGGGTGTGGTGGGGCACCTGTGGAGTGGGGGCCTGAGGGATGGAGGAAGGAGACCTGGTGCCTGAACTGCAGGGCGGCGGCGGGGTCTTGCTCTTACGACTCCGGGGGTACTTGCGGGTGGGGGCCTCAGTCTGTCTGCGCCTGGGAGAGGGTGTCCGGGGGCGAGGGGCACTCTGCTCCATGTGGGTGGGCTTCCTCTTCCCCCTGAATGCTGTATCAGCTGGATCGGAGGGGAAGAGGCCGAGGTCACTGAGGAAGAGCCGCTGGGTCTTTGGGGTTGCAGGTGAGGCAAGGGAGGGTGCTTTGGAGGGAGAGGCAACTGAGGACTGCGCAGTGCTCGTGGATGCGTGTGTGTGTTCCAGGGCCCCATCCCCTGTGAGTCTGGTTTCAGTCCCCTGACTTTGCGTGCGTGTGCGTTTTGTTTGTGGCGTGTGTGTCTGTGTGCTGGACGTGTGTGTGCTGGTGTGTGCCTGTGCCGGTGTGTGTGTGCTTGGGACGGGTAAGGTGCTGGGGAGTGTGGATGGAGCAGAGGCAGGAGGGGTGAGGGACTGTCTGAGGAGGGACACTGCTGCCGTCAGGGAGGAGTCCATGGACCTATTGCCCCTCTGTAGGTCAGACATGCCCGATGAGATGCCCTCCATGAACGACACCAGCTGAGTCAACAGGGCGGTGTGCGCATGGAGGACACTCAGCATGGCTGTCTGCCCTACATGGAGCTGGCGAAGGAGGTACACAGACTCCTCACTCAGGGCAGCAGGGGACACAGGGGCAGGGGATGCGGTGCCTGGCCCAAAGGAGACACGCTCCCGAACATGGGAGCCTCCACGGACCTGGGGAATGGGAGCCGATGGGAGGGCGGTGGTGGTGCTGGTGGTGGCGGGGACAGCAACACTAGCTGGGGTGTGGTGGCTGCTGACACCCGCCTCCATAAGGGAGTCATCCTCCGAGCCGCTGTTGTCCTCAGCTGAGGTGGATGCTGCTGAGGACTCCTCAGTGTGGCTCCCTCGCCCTCCGTGCCACTGGGTCCCTCCGACCACTCCTCGGCTGCTGACCCAGTCTGGCTCTCCGGCTCCTCCTGGTCCGTGGAGCTGTCCCCTTCCGTGGCCGTGGATGTATCTGCAAACAATGGGGAAACAGACAGACATCAGTCACCTGCACCAAACGCACACACCACTGTGAGCACAGCACATTACAGAGCAAGCCCTGGCATCATTAGTTGAACATTGCTAAAAGTGACCTAACTGAACAGGAGAAGCCAATTGTCAGTCTGATGCCAACCATGGCACTCACATCCCACATGGCCTTGCACCCATCTGTCTGGTGTCTGTTGGATAGCAACACCCCAGTGTGGACACATGCACCACCTACACAGTAGTTGGACAGTGCAGAGGACACGGTGTAGCATGTGGACATGCACACATCACAACTCTTGCCACTGAGTCAGTACAGGTTTCCGGATGAAAGGGATGCCCAGAGTCAAATAGGAAATGCATGTGATGCATACCAGCGACAGACACCATGATGCACCCATGTCCTGATAGCCATCGCCACAATGGTGTGCATGTAGCACATGTCACTCCCCTGCAGGATCACCAATAAGTAGACACATGCCATGGCGGAGGCATGACTGCTAAGTCATACATCACTGTCTCAGTGATGTATGACTTGGCAGCCAGACAACAACACTCTGCACTGTGTCACAATAGTAGGTCATGGGGAATGCAAGTCCTGGAGCTGCACAAGTGCACATGTACATCCCCCACACAACACATCATCTTAACCCTCATCTGTCCAGGTCATACCGATTGGACATATGGGAGACCTGTGACACTACCCTCTGAACCTGAGCCCCTCACAATCTGCTGTGAATGGGAAACAGCTGCCTGAACTTCACATTCGCATACCCCAGTCTGCACGGGCAGCTGATCAAACACCTATGTGACACACAAGTATCGTCTCCTATGGTCACATCTCCAGTGGCATGCTGAGCCCCAACCGAGAAACACCCCAGCAGTCCTGGCAACAAATCCACAGCACACTGACACAGAGGCAGACACCTGAGGGGTCAAATCACTGCGCACAACGTGTCAGCTGATACACGGGAGTGGGAGTACAGGTGTATTGGTTGGCTGGAGTAGGCATGACTGTCCTGCCCCACATGAATGAGGGATGAGCCCTGGACAGTGGATAGCTGGCTATGTATGTGTGACACACGTAATCTGCACACTCCTGGGGCCCAAACATTGTTCCCACCCGCTGCATGGGTGTGTGCCAGATACCCCAGGCACATGTGGTGGCTCAGCTCAGCAAGTGGACCGCATATCAAAGCAACACGCAGATTACATGTCCGAACACAGGCGTTGTGTGAACAATGGACCCACCCATGATGCCCACAACAGAGTTAGGGAAACAGATGCTGTCCCCCACCTTGAGTGAAGCAAACTGCAAGGACACAGTCCCAAGTGACACAATTCCCTGAATGTAAGGGCCACACCTGGGTATCAGATGAGGATTGGGCAGTGCACAATAGAGGGACATGGCTCCTGGACAACATGACTGCTGTACTGTGGCAGTTTAACCAGGCCAGAGGAGGGCACATAGCATGTAATACAGAGTTCACAGTGCAGTCTTTGACTCACCCCTCCTTGCTGCTGTCTGGCCTTCAGCTGCCCATCCAGGTCTGGAAACACCACCGCCAGGATCTGGAGCATGTGGGGGTCAGGGTCCGTGTTCCGCCCCTCCTGCGAGGAGGCGACAGCTTCAGCTGGACCCGTGCAATCCTCCGGGTCCAGCCCCGAAGGTCCTGCCACCTCTTCTGGCAGTTGCGGATCCGGCGCTTGTAGACCCCCACGGACCGGACAGCCCGGACGATGTCCTTCCAGATCTCCTGCTTCCGATGGGCATTAACCTGTCAGGATGACAAAGTGAAAAGGCCATTACTACACATGCAACATATCCGTGCATGACACAGTTGTATATACATGTCTCAATCACAGGGGCACATGATGTACACAGGCAGTGCAACGCTGCCCATGGACAGTTTGCCAGAAGTCACTACATGGTATCATTGCATGGGAAGTAAAACCTTGTTCAAATGCACTGTCACTGCACCATACCTGTCCAGTGCATGTCACTACACACTATGGGGGTGACAACTACTCAGTGAGCCTGCTAGCCAGTGGCGTGCAGACTTTCAGCCTTGCTAGTCAGACAAAATGCACATTCAGAAAGGCAGTGCACAGAACACTCACCTGCTCCCCTGGTGTCCCATACAGCTTGCTGTACTGTGGAAGTAGGCTGTCCAGCAGGGCCTGGTTCTCCTCAAGGCTGAAGGCTGGGGCTCTCTCCACAGTACGTGCCATTGCAGGGTCCAGAGGGGGCAGAGACAGCAGCAGTGCAGTGGCAGATGTCGTCCTGGAGCATGTAGTGCAGGCAAGTGAGCTCTCAGGGGAACAGCCAGCAATATATATGTGCTGCAGAGGCAGGTACTGTCCCATGTGTCCAAAGTGATAGGTCCAAGTCGCTTGCATCTTCTGAATCTGGCCAATCCATGGAATAGCAGCACCAATACACGCCCACAGCATCCTTCAAATCTTCAACTTCATGACATACATGATTTTGCAACATTGTTGTGGGTGACCAACTGAATTTCCAGCAACCGACTCGTTCGAATTTCAAAACGCGTCCGTTGCCAGGCTAGGCCATTGACAATGGGTGCGCACCGATCGGTCCATTGCTGTTCAACGCATACAGGGGTACAACGCTGCACTCGCACACATTGAATGCAATGGGCCGGCCGGGTGCACCGATCGGTCCATTGCGGTACAACGCGTACAGGGGTACAAGGCGTACCCGCACACATTGAATGCAATGGGCCGGCCGGGCGCACCGATCGGTCCATTGCGGTACAACGCTGCATAGGTACAACGCGTACCCGCACACATTGAATGCAATGGGCCGGCCGGGCGCACCGATCGGTCCATTGCGGTACAACGCGTACAGGGGTACAACGCGCACTCGCACACATTGAATGCAATGGGCCGGCCGGGCGCACCGATCGGTCCATTGCGGTACAACGCTGCATAGGGGTACAACGCGTACCCGCACACATTGAATGCAATGGGCCGGCCGGGCGCACCGATCGGTCCATTGCGGTACAACGCTGCATAGGGTACAACGCTGCACTCCGACACATTGAATGCAATGGGCCGGCCGGGTGCACTGATCGGTCCATTGCTGTTCAACGCGTACAGGGGTACAACGCTGCACTCGCACACATTGAATGCAATGGGCCGGCCGGGTGCACCGAACGGTCCATTGCGGTACAACGCGCATAGGGGTACAACGCTGCACTCGACACATTGAATGCAATGGGCCGGCCGGGCGCACCGATCGGTCCATTGCGGTACAACGCTGCACAGGGGTACAACGCGCACCCGCACACATTGAATGCAATGGGCCGGCCGGGCGCACCGATCGGTCCATTGCGGTACAACGCATACAGGGGTACAACGCTGTACTCGCGACACATTGAATGCAATGGGCCGGCCGGGTGCACCGATCGGTCCATTGCGGTACAACGCGTACAGGGGTACAACGCGCACCCGCACACATTGAATGCAATGGGCCGGCCGGGTGCACCGATCGGTCCATTGCTGTTCAACGCATCCCTGTACAAGTGACTGGCATATGTCACCATGCCTGTCTCAGATGAACATATGCCAGCCACAGATAGCTCCCAGGGAGTGAGGGGCACACCTACAACACCACAGCCTGTCCAAACTGTATCATAAGGCATGTAAGGCTGCATTTCCTATTGTGTGTATGTTGGTGTACATGTTGTCCTGTGGGTGTCACCTGGGGGCAGCCACCCCCAGGCTGTGCACGTGTTCATGGGGACAGGATCCTGGGTGTTACGTGTACATGACCACTGTGATGTGCAACTGTTCATATCTGTGCATGTGCCATGGTCACATTTCATGGTGGTGTATGTGTATGTCATGTCACATACCCCGTGAGTCCCATGTGGGACGGTATGTTTGAGCCAGGGTGTCCCAGTGGCACAATAGTGATGGTCCTCCACAGTCTGTGTGCATGTAGTGTTTACAATGTCTCTGATTTCATGTGCACAATGGGAGACAGTCTCCACATCCACGTTGTGTGTGCATGGACTTTGATGTTGTGCGTGTGTGTGTCACAGACGTCCATGTCTGTCCTGCAGAGGCAAGTGGAACCACTACCTGTGGGGGTCATGGTTGTTTTGCTGTGGTGTATACATGATACTCCATGTAATGCCAGTGTCCATGTGGCAATACAGGGTCCCTGGGAATGTACCTGTCGTTGAGCTGTGATGCCTGGGGCACATCTGTCCTCACATGTCACTGTGGGGGGTGATTGTGACATGGCAGCAGGAGATGGGAACTGTGACACGGCCTCATGATATCCAATGGGCCAACCTGGGACTTATTGATGCCACTTGTTGAACCGTGATGACAGATGTTGGCCATGTATGTACCATACATGTCCTTACGGAACTGCACACTTCATGTAGTTGTGCCTCATAATGATGTATGATGTGATATTGAGTGTGTTCAATGCCGCATATGTGGGGTGACTGACAATCTTGCTTTCTTCTCCTCTGCACTGCAGGGCTCCTGCTGTCCATAGACCATTCCCAGACCTGGCAACGATGGTGGAACGGGACAGCATCCGACGGTACCGCTTCACCAGGCAGCTGATTGAGGATTTGGCAGTGCAGTTGGCCCCACATTTGCAGCCTGGCCGGCCGTATCCTACAGCGCTGACCCCCAAGGTGAAGGTGATGGCAGCCCTACACTTCTTTGCCACCGGTACCTTCCAACATACTGTGGCGACTGCTGGTGGGATGTCACAGACCATGTTGAGCCGGGTGCTCCGCGATGTTTTGGAGGCAATGTTGCTATACCTGAACCGGTACATCTATTTCCCTAGACTGCAACGACTCACTGACGTGAAGAGTGAATTCTATGCCCTGGGGAGGATGCCGCATGTCATTGGCTCCATTGATGGGACACATGTGGCTTTGGTACCACCACAGGCCCAGGAGCAGGCCTACCGTAACCGCAAGCACTACCACTCGGTCAATGCACTGGTGGTGTGTCTTGCAGATATGACCATCTCACACGTGTGTGCCCGTTTCCCTGGTTCAGCACACGATGCCTTTGTGATGAGGAGTAGTCGCATCCCCAGGATGATGGCACAGATGCAGAACCAGCGTGCCTGGCTTGTCGGTGTGTACTGACTTTGTGCCATTGTGTGTGATCTGATCTGTAGTATTCCGCCCACTTTTCCAAGTCAGCTAATGTGCACTTGTCTGTCCGTAGGTGACTCGGGATACCCCAACATGCCGTGGTTGCTGACACCCCTCAGGAACCCTGTGACACCAGCCCAGATGCGCTACAATGAGGCACATGGTCGGACCAGGAGAGTGATTGAGCGGACATTTGGTCTCCTGAAGAGCCGCTTCCGCTGCCTCGACAAGACAGGAGGGTCCCTCCCATATGTCCCAGCGAAGGTGTGCAAGATTATCATCGTCTGCTGCATGCTCCACAACCTGGCAGTGCGGAAGGAGTTGCCTCTCATCCAGGATGACAATGACCAACATCCGCCACCTGTGGAGGATCCTGGCCTGGACCACGATGCCAGTGATGATGATGATGATGAGGGTGATGTCCGCACACATCTCATCACCAACTTCTTTAGCTGAATGTGAGTATCCTGAGGTGTCATGTCAATGATGTGAGTTGGCATGATATGTGTAGGTGGTGCTCTGGTGCTGTTGGAGTGTGTCCATGGGCTACTTGACTGGATGTGTGTAGCGATGTGTGCTTACAGGTGGTCTGTACTCCCCAACAGTGTTGACATGCTAACTTGGTTCTGGGTGGGTATCTTGTAACATGTATTGTGCATGAGTTTTGCTGTTCTGTCCTGTTCTCCATTGCTTTTGACTGTGTGTCATTTCTGTCCTTCACAGGGTACTTTCAGATTCGTTTGGTCAACTGTGTCCACCGACGACGTGATTGTACTTCCAGGGTGGTAGCTGTTGTGTCCCTACAGGTGATGTGCGCCACACCCATGGACTTCCTTCCTTCTACAGTTGTTGACTGTGTGCCCGCTGCCAGGTGGGATTACCTTGCATCTGTAGTGGTTACGACATGTTGCAACTGTGTAATAAACCTGTGCTTCACTTTGTGATGTGCGTTGTCTGTGGTCACACATTTGACTGCCATTTGCTTACTGCACCTGTGGGCTACTTGACTACAACTGGGAATAGGTGTGGTGTCTGTGCATTGCACCGTCTTTCCTGGCAACATCAGTGTAGGCAATGAGTCAGATGGCCTAGGTGTGTATGTGTTGTGTAGCCCTGGTGGTGTGTCTCCCTCATATGTGTCACGTTGCCATTACTCACATGCCTGTGTTGTACTTGCTGTTGCAGTTCGCATACACAGTGTAATTTTGCAGTTCATCATCCCCATGACAGCACCCACGTTGGAATCACAACAGAGGCAAGTATGGTGTATTAGTGTGTTTATTGTGATACATTTGTGTGAATAGTGCATAGGATGGTTAGTGCTGTACATTTATATTGCAATCAGAAGTTCCTAGGTGAATTGAAAGTCCTGGTAGACAAAATCCCCAGTATCGGGGCCACAGTTGTCTGAGACATTGGTCCAACTTGTACTCCCATGTCATGTGTGGGAGTTGTGTTGCCGTCAACAGGGTGAACAGTTTGTGCACAAAGGTGAACATCCAGAACAGGTTCAGGCTTCCTGGGGTTGCACTTGGCCATCGGCCTCTCACTTGCCCCTCCTCGGACGACCCCTCTTCTTTGGGGGGCCCTCAAGTACAGGCTGCTGCGGTGCAGGGGACTCTCCGCCAGAGTCATCCTCCCTCCCTGTGGCAGTTGCAGTTTGTTCAGCACCAGATGTTGTTGGCACACAGGGAGGTGTAGACTGGTTGCTGTTCATCTGGCGGAGGCATTGTAATATGTCCCTATGCACCGCCGTCATCTCTTGCAGTGTGTCCCACTTGGACTCCACGCGGGACATGTGTGAGTCCAAGCAGGCATGATGGGCAGCCTGCTGCTGTTTCATGTCTCTGAGGAGCCCCACTACCTGGCTGAGATCTCCGGTGCTGGACTGGTACGCATCGGCTATGCGTACCAGTTGTGGGTCATCATGCACACCAGACACCTCTGCAAGCAGCGACCTCTGTCTCCCACCCCTCCCACCACCCCTGCCGACATGTGCAGTGCATGCAGTGGCACGCACAGATGACCCTGGTCCCCCTTGGGGGTTGGTGGTGGTGGTGTCCATGGCCCCACGTTGGTCCAGGGTCCCTGTGCTGGTGGTGCTCCTTGTTCTGTCCATGTCGGCAGGGATGGTATTTGTGGTGACAGTCGTTGGAGGGGTGGGTGCAGGGAGTGCAGCTGGTGGTCCTGCTGGTGCTGCAGCTGGTGCTGCAGCTGGTGCTGCATGTTGACTTGCACCGGAGGTGCCAGGTTGGTCTTCTTCATCCGAGGAGGGCAGAGGCTGTACGACACCAGTGAGCTCCGTATCCTCTTGAGCCTGGGACTGGGACTCCTCAGCGTCTGCTGCTGTGTCCCCATCATCACCTGTTTTTGGGAGACACACACAATGTATGTTATGTTTCTGCAGGCATCAATGGTTGACACACCTGACAGTTGTGACTGTGCCTCTGGGTGCGGGCCTGTACATTGCATTGTCCTAAGTTGTCACAGTCAGGGGTTGATATTGGTGTAGCACATTGTCCTGCATTATTTGGGCATTTCTATGTATTTGTTGGGGTGTGAACATGGTCTGCATTGGTTGTATTTGGTTGACAACCGGCCCTCCTTCCCACCCAGCCAGTCAGTTATCCCACCATGGACTGTGCTTGCATTGCAGGGAGTGCAAGTTGTCTTTCAGGATGTCAGTCAGTGGTGTCCTGCTGTTGGTTGTTGCACAGTTGCCAGCAGGGCCTTGTGCTCCCCACAGCAGTAGCCAGTGTCAGCCATCTTGTCAGTTGTTTTCCACTCCCTGTGATGTGAGCATGGTTCAGGGTGGTGTTGATGGGCCAGTTGTGAGGCTGAGCAATATCTGTGCCTACTACTCCCATCATGCTATTGCCTCCACCCCCTTCCCAGCATGCCCATGCTTCCTTCCTTTGACTCTGCTTCCCTGTGGGGTGGGCTGCCTGTGCTGACAGGATGGCTGGGAGTGTTGTCCTGGCAGTTGTTTGGCTAAAAGTCCCAAGAGTGTCCCTGTGCTTCACACAACATAACCCAGGGTGGTGGTTCTTTGTGGGATCTTGAGTTAGGATGTGAGGCATTGCATTCTCCCAGGTGGGTTATGTGGAGTTTGTGTTGAGGGGGTGTGTGAGGGGAGGTGCTTGTGACTATGGTCAGTGCTGCGAGTCCTCCTTCCCACCCAGCCAGATATCCCACCATGGAACGTGCTTCCATTGCAGGGAGTGGAAGTTGTCTCTCAGGATGTCAGTCAGTGGTGTCCTGCTGTTGGTTGTTGCACAGTTGCCAGCAGGGCCTTGTGCTCCCCACAGCAGTAGCCAGTGTCAGCCATCTTGTCAGTTGTTTTCCACTCCCTGTGATGTGAGCATGGTTCAGGGTGGTGTTGATGGGACAGTTGTGGGGGTGAGCTATGTCTGTGACTATGACTCCCATCATGCTATTGCCTCCACCCCACTTCCCAGCATTCCCATACTTACTTGCTTTTGTGGGGAGTTCAGTGTGTGTGGGTGTGAGAGCAATGGCAAGATGGCTGACAGTGGTGTCCTGCTGTTGGTTGGTGTGCAGTTCCCAGCATGCCCTTGTGCTCCCCACGACACAGCAACAGTTTCAGACATATTTGATGGGCCTTTCCACTCTCTGTGGGATGTGCATGCGTGAGTGTGAGCTTGCTGGGCCATGTGGTGGGGGATGTTGAGCTGTGACTACGACTCCCATCATGCTATTGCCTCCACCCCCTTTCCCAGCATGCCCATCCTTCCTTCCTTTTGACTCTGCTTCCCTGTGGGGTGAGCTGCCTGTGCTGACAGGATGGCTGGGAGTGTTGTCCTGGCAGTTGTTTGGCTAAAAGTCCCAAGAGTGTCCCTGTGCTTCACACAACATAACCCAGGGTGGAGGTTCTTTGTGGGATCTTGAGTTAGGATGTGAGGCATTGCATTCTCCCAGGTGGGTTATGTTGAGTTTGTGTTGAGGGGGTGTGTGAGGGAGGTGCTTGTGACTATGGTCAGTGCTGCAAGTCCTCCTTCCCACCCAGCCAGATATCCCACCATGGAACGTGCTTGCATTGCAGGGAGTGGAAGTTGTCTTTCAGGATGTCAGTCAGTGGTGTCCTGCTGTTTGTTGGTGCACAGTTGCCAGCAGGGCCTTGTGCTCCCCACAGCAGTAGCCAGTGTCAGCCATCTTGTCAGTCCTTATCCACTCCCTGTGATGTGAGCATGGTTCAGGGTGGTGTTGATGGGCCAGTTGTGAGGCTGAGCAATATCTGTGCCTACTAATCCCATCATGCTATTGCCTCCACCCCCTTCCCAGCATGCCCATGCTTCCTTCCTTTGACTCTGCTTCCCTGTGGGGTGGGCTGCCTGTGCTGACAGGATGGCTGGGAGTGTTGTCCTGGCAGTTGTTTGGCTAAAAGTCCCAAGAGTGTCCCTGTGCTTCACACAACATAACCCAGGGTGGTGGTTCTTTGTGGGATCTTGAGTTAGGATGTGAGGCATTGCATTCTCCCAGGTGGGTTATGTGGAGTTTGTGTTGAGGGGGTGTGTGAGGGGAGGTGCTTGTGACTATGGTCAGTGCTGCGAGTCCTCCTTCCCACCCAGCCAGATATCCCACCATGGAACGTGCTTCCATTGCAGGGAGTGGAAGTTGTCTCTCAGGATGTCAGTCAGTGGTGACCTGCTGTTGGTTGTTGCACAGTTGCCAGCAGGGCCTTGTGCTCCCAACAGCAGTAGCCAGTGTCAGCCATCTTGTGAGTCCTTTTCCACTCCCTGTGATGTGCACATGGTTCATGGTGGTGTTGATGGGACAGTTGTGGGGGTGAGCAATATCTGTGACTACGACTCCCATGATGCTATTGGCTACACTGACTTGCCCAGCATACACAGAATTCCTTTCTTTCAGTGGTCTTCACTGTGTGTTGGTGTTGTAGTGGTGGCTACATGTCTGGATGTGTTTGTTAGTTATATTTGTGCCACTGCCTAGCTGTAGTTGTAGTTGTGTTTGTACATGTGATGACACGGTTAAATGTAACTTTGAGATGGCATGTGTTGTGTTTATCTGACTGACATACACATTTTGGGATGATTCTGTTCTGGTTGCTGTGTAATTGCTAAGAGTGCATGGTTTGACTCTCCCCTTGACAGTGATGTGTGTGTGTATTGTGGCAGAATATTGTGTACATTTGTTGTGTACTCACCAGGCTCTGGGATGTTTTCTAGTCCATAGACGCTCACTGGCGGAAGGATGGCCCGCACCTTCTCCTCCCAGGGCCTGAGGTATACTGGCTTGGCAGGAAGGCCACTGCCGGTGTATTGGCTCAGGAGGTAGTCCTTCTTCAGCAGCTCCCGCACCCTCCTGCGCACGTCATACCACCTGTTCTGGATGTCAGTCTTTGTGCGCAGACATGGTGATTGTGCGTTCACCCTGTTGATGATCCTCTCCCACATCTTGGTTTTCTGGGAGATGGGTGTCTGTTGGACCAGTGTGCCAAACAGCTGTGGCTCTACCCTGAGGATCTCGTCTACCAGGACTTCCAATTCACAATCTAGGAACTTGTGATTCTTCTTTGGGGGCATGGTGATGGGTGGTGATGGTGAGTGATGTGTGTGTTGGTGTGCAGGTGAGGGTGTGTGAGTGTGTGTTTTGCTGGGTGTATGTGAGGTAGCTATTTGTTGGTGTGCTGATGGTGTGTGGCTTGTGTGAGGGATGAGCTGTGGGTGTGTGGTTGCTGTCTGTTGAGTGCTGGCAGTAGAATAGCATTTGCAAAGGATCATGGTTGGGATTTGTGTCCTTTATATGGGTGGAGTTGTGGGTGTGTCTTTGTTCTCTGTCCCCACCCCCCAGTATTTATTGGCTTTGTAATTGCTTGTTTGGCCTTTTTTGTGTATTTTTCCTTAGTACTTTCTGTGCATGTTGGAAACGTTCTTGTGACCGAGTCGGACCCTGCAGTTGTCTCGCACGGTCTTCTCCGCTTCGCTCACGCTGTGTTTGTGCAGTTTTCTATGCTGCGTACGCGTCGGTCGCGGTGTTTTGTGTTACTTCGGCTCGCAGTTTTGTATGCGTGGCGGTCGTACGGCTTGTCCTCCGTACGACTCGGTCGTGGTTTTCGCGCCTTGCATCGTACTTTGCGGTTTGGAGTTCGCGTGTACGTTTCGGTTGGATTTGTTCCGGGTGCGTGTCGGTCGGTTCGATTTGCGTGTTTTTCCGGCCGGATTGCTGTTTTCCGTGCGGCTCGGTCGTTCGGCTTGGGTTCAGTACGTGTCGGTCGGATTTTGCACGCCTTGCATCGTACTTGGCGTGTCGGGCGCCACAGGTACGTGTCGGTCGGAATTCATTCCGGCTCCGAGTCGGTCGGTGCTTTTTCCGGCCCGAATCGGAATCGACCCCATAGTCTCCCATGGGAGCTCAGACACTGTCAAGAAAAATCTTTACTATATTGAACCAGAGAAATGTGTCCATCATTTTACAACATTACATTCAGAAGAATCTATTCCATCTTTGCTAGAACCTCAAAATCAGAAGTGTGGTCTCAGTGATAATACAAATATCCCTAATGATGCTGAGCCAGCATTCATTTTGGCTGACACATCCTCTGCCACTAGTTGCCTAAAAGCATCTAAGGCCCGACCACATCCCAGGCGATTTGTACAAATCTGAACCCTCAATTTGGGAATTTTATGTCAATCTCCTATCCAATGCAATTGTGGCTGTAGGCAGGTTCCCGGACACATGGACGTGGAAGGGTGAAGAGAAAATTCTGTTTTAAAAAAAGGGGGACGCCTCTAGTCCATCCAACTATAGGCCAATCAGCCTCATTGATAATTTGCAAAAAAAAATGTGCTAGGCAACTGCGCTAAAAGTTAGAAAGAATGGATGGACACTAATCAAATTCTGTCACCCTTCCAAGCAGGATTCCATGCCAAAACACATCAGACCACGTTTTTAGGTTTACATTACTGTATTGGAAGTATGCTCTGATTTGTAATCAAAAACTCTATGTGACTCTCATAGACCTACATGCGGCCTTCGACTTAGTTCCTTGAAGGCTTCTGTGGAAGGTGTTAATTGAGATGGGGCCCCGGCCAACCTGAGTCATTTAATAGCAAGGCTCCACAAATATGTTATGCCGAGGTACGATGGGGCAACCAAGGGGAATTACCAGAGCAGATTCCAATTCGTCTTGGGTTACGCCAATGTTGCGTTTTGGCTCCAACTGTTCACGTTATATATAAATGATGTTGTTAAGGAACTGCGGACTGTAACAACGACTCTCCTATATTGAATGGTAGCAAGAATACTATATTACTTTTTGCTGATTCCTTACTCATATCGAAAACCTGTACTGGCCTTCAAAATTTAATTAACACGTTTCTGAACTTCTGTGTTTCTAGGGGACTGGAAATGAATGCATCAAAAACTAAATACATGATTTTTGGGAAAGTTCCTGTTAGAAATAGAACTGTGAGAGTGGCTGATGAACCTCTTGAAAGAGTTTATTGCTTTGACTATCTGGGTGTCAATCTGACCGACAAGCTTAGTTGGGTACCCCAGCTAAAAAAAAGCACTCTGCTGCTGACACAAAATCCAAGGCAATACTCAGATTGCATAAACAGACCCGGTCCAGAGCCATATCTCAGCTTTATTTTATTTTTTTAACTTTCTTTATTGCACAGTTTTTAGCAAGAACCCCTAAACCCCCCACCCCCCACCCTATCCCAATCCAAGCCCAGAAAAATTCAATTTCATCCTTAGGGAGATTACATACATCAATACAAAGTAAAAACATATCGCAACATTCATCTTTATATCACCCAACTGTACACAAAATTACTCAATTAGCACAGGACTATGTATCCCTAGTGAGGTCCCGCTATATAAACCCTTGATGCTCCACCCCCCCTTGCGCTCTCCCATCATTGCTCCCTTGTGTTCCTTGTGTTCACAACCCCAAGCATGGCATCTCCATCCAAATCTCTAATCCAAGTCCTCAAGGGTGCCCAGATTTCCAGCCATCTCTTTTTTTCCTGCCTCCCTTTACAGGCATAAACCGCTGATTCCAACCGATATACTGCCAAAAGTCCAGCCATCCCCTGTTGGCTAGTAGGTGGAACCGGATCTAGCCACCCGTGGCCAAACAGAGTCTTAACACCGTCATGGCTATGAACAGAAATGTCTGAGCATGCCTCAAAACTTCTGCATCGCCCACCCCTAGCAAAAATAACTGGGGGGGTAATTGCTGTCCGTAGCCCCAGCTGTGTCTCAAGCATACTGCCAATATCTCTTATGAGGGTTTCAAGGCTGGGGCAGGAAGCAAACATATGAATAATATTTACAGCATAGAGCCACAACCAGGGCAGTGTGTACCGGCAGCAACCCCCCATTTTACTATCTTTGCGGGGGTGATATACAGATTAAACCAGGTTTTAAAGTATTGCATCTACAGGTTGGCTGCTATAAAAGAGGATTGTGCGAGATACAGAGAATCCTTGCATTCCCCGGTACCTACCTGCAGCAGATTTTTCCACCTACTGACATGCTTAGCTAGATCGTCCACCATTTTATTATTCACCAACCTATACACAGAACCCAGTGAGGGTTTAGATTTGAGAAGCAAATCTATCAATTCAACCCTTGCAAAGCCACAGCCCCACCCCCTTTTTTAACAGGAAATCCCTTATCTGCAAATACTTGAAGAATTCCCAATTCTCTAGCCATAACTTGTTCTTAATCTCTTCAAAAGAGAACATCCCCCCTTCCCCCATGAGATCCCCCAAATTCGTCAAACCCTGCTCTTTCCAGCGCCTCACATAGCCATCATTAAAAATATCTGGAAGCATGTCATTGTTATTCATAGGGGTATATGCATTGGAACAGCCTAGCCCAAATTTCTTCCGAACAGCTGTCCATACCCTAAATGCACAGGTCAAGCTTTTAAACTTGACCCGTTTAAAATAACCAAACTCCATGTGGCGTAAAAGACAGCCCCTGGATTAATCTCCCAATAATAGTTCGTATGACGATAGAGAGTCTGCCACTCCTACACCTAATTCTCCACCCCCTTCTAATAAAACTGCGATTTGTTGAAGGGTGATGCCCAGTAATACAACAGGAGATTAGGGACATCCCAACCTCCCCATTCCCTCAGGAGAGTCAAAGATGTTAAGGCTCTCCTGGGATGCGAGTTGGCCCACAAAAATCTAGAAATCAACTGGTTCAAAGTCCTAAACCAGCAGCCTTCTATCTCCAAGGGAATAGCCCTAAAGAAGTACAAGATCTTAGGTAAAAACAGCATTTTAACAACGTTGCTCCTCCCAATTAATGTGAGCCTAAAATTGTTCATTCTGGCGAAATCTGATTTAGTTCTCTGAATCAGTGGGCTCAGGTTTATATCTACAATTTTCTCGACATCTGCCATAATATCCACCCCAAGGTAAACTGCATGCCGAACTGTTGACAATGACCTGAGTCTTATTTTGGTTTAACAGATACCCCGAGAACTGCCCAAACTTTGCTCTCTCTCTCTCAATTTCTCTTAGGGCACCTTCTGGATCGGGAGTAGTGACTGCTAGGTCATCAGCATATGCTAAAATTTTTGTCTCACCCTTTGCTGTGCACATATAGGATTAAGCTATTCTCTTCGATCTTCCTAATTAGGGGATAATATACAAGGCAAACAATAAGGGAGAGCAGGACCATCCCTATCTTGTGCAGCGTCCTACCGCCACCAAGTCAGACACTCCTCCCATTACCAAAATCCTAGCTACTGGATTGCGGTATAGCATCTGGATTGCATTAATATAACCCAGACCCAAGCCTTTTTTATCCATTATTGCCCATAAGAAAGGCCAGGAGACCCTATCAAAGACTTTTTCTGCATCCAACAGAACTAAAGCCATAGGGTCTCCGGCGATCTTTGCAGCGTAGAACAAGGTAATTGCCCGGGGAATATGATCAATTGTACTGTGCCCCGGGACAAACCCATGCTAAACTGGGTAGATAAGCTTCTTAATTACCCCACCAATCACATAGCCAGAATTGTGGTGCAAATTGTAGCATTGCTATTAACCAAAGTGATTGGATGGTATGATCCGAGCTCATGGGCCAGCTTCCCTTTCTTGGGAAACACTATTATGTTAGCTGAACCCCATGAATCTGGTGCCACTCCACTTGATTGCACTTCTAAAAAGACCTCCCTCATAAATACTTGGAGACAGGGGGCAAACACCTTGTAAAATTCTCCCAGAATTAAATCAGTTCCAACCGCCTTCCCTGTTGGAACCAGCTGAATTGCTCTAATGACCTCTTCTCCCCTGATTGGCTCCTCCAGCAATTCCCTTTCCTCCGGAGATAGCCCTTCAAAAGGCATATCCTCCAGATACTCATCTATTTCTTGTCTCCCACAGCAGGTTTCCTCCAAGAACAACTGCTGATAGTACCTCTGAAATGAAGATTGTGTACCTGCCGGGCCAGAGACTAAGCCACTTAGTGGGTCCCTTATTTCCCTAATCTCCCCCTGAGTTGTCCTCTGCCTCGTGCGAACAGCCAGTAAATGCCCCACGCTTTCATTATACTCATACATCTTGCTCAGCCAAACCAAATATTTACCTGCAGCCTTTTTTGAAGATATATCCATTATAGCAGATTTTGAAGCCACCACACACAATTGGGCCTTGTCAATATCCTCCCCCAGCTATTGCTGCAACCAACTGCCTTTCTACAATTAAAAGCTTCTCGTACAAGTCCTGTAGCACTTTTTTTTCCCCCTTTTCTGACATTCCCAGCTGTATCTTGATGTCTTTCCCCGTACTCAAGCCTTAAAGGCATCCCAAACCACATCGAGCCGGGTACTTCCTTTGTTCTCTACTATAAATCTCGGGATCCAATTATTCATATGTTTAATAAATTCCTCATCGTACAGCAGAGCCCTTTCGAATGTCCAATGGGAAATTGGAGGCAGGACTACCTCTATTTCTATTTAAAAAACAAACGGATTGTGGTCTGACATGACCCTGGGAAATGTATATATTCTACTTGACCGAACAAATTCGAGGGACATAAAAAAGTAGTCTAACCTGGCATGAACCTGATGTGGGGCTGAAAAGAATGTGTACCCAGGATCCTGTGGTTCCTTTTCAGACCTGACATCAGACAACCCGTTTGTCATACATAAGTGTGTCAAGGATCTGAAAACTTTTGGTTTACGGCCTTGATACGGTCTTTCCCCACCCTTACACCCATTCCCTTTAGAGTTGATACTTATATTGAAATCTCCACAAATTATAAGGGGGAGCAGCCAGCCAGCCAACTCATTGTTAAGCCAATCAAACAAGGTCGGGTCATCCACCACTGATCCATACACCGATCACAGTGTAAATGAGTTATTTTCAACGCAGCAATGTGTAATAACCAATCTGCCAAGTTTATCCGCGCTGCAGTGTGGGAACCTGGCTCTACTCTTGCGAGCCATAATAGTTACCCCCGTGTACGTGTCCCTTGTGAAGTACTAGACACCAATTGATACACAGCTAGTTCTGCAACTTCCCATCTACTCGCCTCTATATGCATCTCCTGAAGGCAAACTATGTCTGCTTTTAAGCATTGTACATCTTCATTAACCCTACGTTTCTTCAGGGGGCTATTCAACCCGCAAATGTTGATAGAGGCAATCCTTAGCTAACCCATCTACACTAGGTCAATACCCATCTGTACATGTCAGGCATCCTGCAAATATCTTATACAACACCTTCTCCCACAAGAAACATACTTGGATCATCCCTCCCCTCCATCCCCCCATCCTCCAAACACCCCTGACCCCCCCACCCTTCCCCCTTCATGAACAACATAGGTCCAATGACCCTTGTGATGCCTCCTGCAATCCTGCTGCCCCCCCCAAGTCACTCCCCCCCAGCCCTTGAATACTCGCACATCTACAACTCTGGTGATTATACAAGTCTAAAGAAGAAGGAAGAAGGGAAAGAAAAGAAAGAAAAAGAATATCCAATCCGCGTAGGCAATACCTTCAGCCACCACCCTTACTATTGCCCTTATCATCCCCTACTCTCTCCACTCAAGATTTCCTGTAAGAACTCCTGAGACTGAATCTCCGATGAGAATACCCTAGGATTCCGGTTAAAAATACCTAAAGACGGGCAGGACTCAGCAAATAAACTTCACACCCAAGTTTCTGAAAAGGCCCAATCAATTCCCCTAGTCTCCACCTTCTCTCCACTGTCAAATGGCAAAAATCTGGCCTGACGAAAAATGTATGTCCATCAACTGTGAGCTTGGCGTCGGTTCTAGCTTTCTTGAACACAGCCTGGCGCAACAGGAAATTCATGAAAAAAATCAATATGGCCCCGGGCTTCTCATTTGGATCAGATTGACCCCTTTTCTTTTTAAGCATGAGAGGAAACCGATTCACTCTCTGCACCTCTGCCTCCCAGTCCCAGTGAGACAATTAAGGAAAGGCCCCCTTCAACAAACTTAGCACAAAGGCCCGGATATCGCCCCCCTCGGCATTCTCCGCTATGCCCAAAAGTCTCAGATTATCTCTGCGCTGACGGTTCTCAAAATCTTCAAGTTTCCACAACACATCTGTCATCTGAACCTCGTACAAAGATACTTGCCGCCCCATTGCCTCAGCCCCAGCCTCTAACGCTACTGTCCAATTTTCCAACACAGGTGTGCACTCTGAAATTTCGGTACAGATTTTATTAAGCTTGCGCAAAGCCCCTTGAAGCTTTTATGTAGCTAGATGAGCCCTCGTATTCTCCGAGCGAGTTTCACTTTGCATTTTTTTAATGTGGAATAAATTAGGGCTATCAAGGGGGGAAGCTCAGTCTCTATCTCCATCTCAGGAAACAACTTTGATATCTCCCGCCGTGCTCCATTAGCTGCTGGCCCCTCTTCTTCCTGCATTAAGTTTGTGGCTGAATAATCTCATTTCAACTGACTGTCCATACTTTGGTCAGATTTGAAGCCCAGTTCACCAGACCTCATATTCCCCAAACTCTTCTTCCTTTTTTGTAGGGCCACGCGCTTTTGAGTGACCGGTTTAGCCAAGGAGCTATCAGGGCTGCCTCTAGAGTAACACAGTTCTGAATCAGCATCTGAATGTATATCACTTGAACTGGATAATTCTGATTCGTCAGTGAGGGAGAAAAAAATTCTCGCCTCCCTCCGGAGTCCCTCCCCTCCTTTGGGTGTAACCAACCAGGTTTATTCACATTATTTGCTCCTGGCCTCAAAGTCGGGCTCCCGGGTTCGGTAAACTTTCCAACTTCTGACGTTGATTTAGTGGTAAGGCATGATCTGCCCCCCGTCCCCAGAGTTACTTGAGGGTGGATGCAGAGTATTACTATCTACTACAAGACTACCCATAGATAACAGAGGAGCTGAATCAGTACTCACACCGTTGGGCTCACATGAGGAGACATTGGCTGCTCCGGCTTCCTGCTGACTCTCCACTGTTACTGCCGTGGAGGCTGCTCTCTTGTTACCAGCTGTAGCCCCTCCGGAAAACATCCCCAGGATTACAGCCTGTTTCCCTCTCACTGTGTCAGCACTAGACTGCCGCTGCTCCTTCGGTTTCACTTTGCCTGCAGCTTCCTCCGCTTCACGTTTAGCCACAGTGGGAGTGGCGTTGTCCGTCTTCGGTTGACCTGAGTCTTCCGACTCGGAGGAGCTCCTCGCATTCCTGTGATAGCTCCGGCCTCTCCCTGAACCTTGACAGCCTTTCTCTGCCTTGGAGGCATCCTGCTCTACTGGGGCCATTGCCCGCCTCGACCAAGTCCACCGAACACCTCCAGCACAGTGCGGAACAAGAGAGAAGTAAGTTGTCTGACTCTGGTGGGCCCTCGCAATATCTGCCTCGTAATGACGACCCAAAATCTTTTACGCCCTCAGGATAATTTCATCTGTTCAGAAGCTTGCCAGAGTTAATACTATGTAAAACGACAGTGGGTTGAGGTGGGTGACTCGCGCAGCGTTCACACAGCCGCCATCTTGCTCTAGAGCTAGAAAGCACCGCAACATATCCCAGCTCTAGAGGTATATCGAACTAAAGCACTGGGTGCCGCCCTTTTTGGTGCCGAATTCTGGGGATATGCGGATACTTGGAAGTTAACAGTGGAAGAGAATAAATTTAACACTTATCTGTCAAGTACTCCCCTAATTCCACTTTTCTTGGACTTTGATAGCAAACATATTGCAGATATGGTACACCTAAGACCTTTGATGTTTTGGGTTCGTATCTTGTCCCCCCCAGAACTAATAGAGTATAGGGGAGCACTGAGGGATTTAATGAAGTATAATGGCGCCCTCATAACCCCTTGGTTACAATAAATTTCAACATAGTGTAGGAGATTGGGGCTAAGCAGACTCGGGTATAGTCCTGAGAATATTGGAAAGTCTGAGGTTGTACTCAAAACCAGATATTGGACCTTCCTGCACGACCAACAACTAGCAATGGCTTCTTTAGGTCGTCTGACCGATCAGTTCCTTGAATTCAAGCCTAGCCCAAAGTTTGAAGTTTTTCTTAATATAATTTCTCCCCACTTGGCCAAAAGTCTGTTTGTGAGATTTCGGTTGGGTAGCCTGCCATTAAAAACCTTCATGAGTAAGTGGACAAGGAAGCGAAATGCGCGCAAATGCCCTTCCTGTGGGGAAGTTCCTGAGATGGAGGAACACATTTTGTTTTTCTGCCCAGAATACCGTGCCCCCCGCAGGAAATGGATACGCCCTTTCTGTTTAAATCTGAAGGTTAATTCTTATAAAATTGCATAAAGATTTTTAAAAGCTGACACCTCTGAAACAACAGTTTTTTCTGTAAGTTGGCTTTTAGCCAATGTTTGGCATGAATGCTCTAAGGCTGTACTCTAGCGAGAGGAAGAGTACATTGCTTCCTTTTTAGAATTGAATTCTGATAGCTGGGGTTCGTGTGACTCTCTTCAATTTTATTATAATACTGCATGCTCACTAAGCTAAGTAAGGATACATTAGTTCTCTGCTAGATTTGCACAGACGTTATATTAGAAGAATACCGCTGTACCTTTAGTATTAAAACAGATTTTTTTTAATTAGATCTTTTAAACCTGTGTGAACATTTTAATGGCCTTTTTTACCTACTTTACCTTTTATATTTCACAAACTGTATTTTAGACTTTAAATTATACACATGTTTTTGTATTTGCATGCTTTGATGGTTCTTGGCAAACCGAATAAAGCATATTTGATTGATTGATTGAACAGTCCATTCACGAAGGAAGTATGGAAGACCCAGGAGGAGTACAGGAATTCCCACTGCCACTACTAAGTAACCACCAAAAGCTTTTCTGATCATTAGTCAGAGAAGCTTTGAGCAACTCTGCCCAGAGCTTGTTTCCCAAGCTACTTTTACATGTTGCATTTCCTGACTATACACACCTCTTGATGCCCTAATCTCTCTACAGTTTCCACTTTTGATCGCTTTAAGTAGATTGTTTTAAGCCTTTCTGCAGGGATCGACCATCCAATAGTAGTGCTCTTACTTCCTGGGCTACAAGAAGTGAATACAAAAATGGCTCTGAGTCTATTGAAAAGTTTATGATGTTCAGCAATGACCATTCCACTGCCCCCCAGTTATCATACATGCTGGAACTGGCTCTTTGTGCAGGGTCATCCCCAAACTTTTTGCCTTCCTCCTGTATTTTTTCTGACCTGTTTTTTTGGTTTTATGACTCTGGGCACTTTACCACTGCTGATCAGTGCTAAAGTGCATGTGCTCTCTCTTGCAAACTTGGTAAGATTGATCTACACCTGTTTGACATATTTAATTTCCCTGCAAATCCCTTATACAGTGGTATCCCATATACCCAGGGCCTGTAAATTAAATGCTACAAGATGGGCTTGCAGCGCTGCTTGCGCCACCCACCGAAGTAGCCTTTCAAACCTGTCTCAGGCCTCTGCCGCTGCAGGGCATGTGAGCGCAGTTTACTGCTGCACTGACGTGGCGTGTTAAGTGGTTGCCACGTCTGAAACTCTACTTTTACTACATGTAAGTCACCCCTAAGGTAGGCCCTAGCTAGCCCTATGGGCAGGGTGCTGTGTAGGTAAAAGGTAGGACTGTGTGGCATATCCTAGTAGTGAAAAACCAGCCTATTTGGTTTCTCACTGCTGTGAGGCTGCCCTCTCATAGGTTTGCATTGAGGATTCCCTGATATATGTTTCAGTGGTAATTTCTAATATGGGAGGGGTAGCATGGCCATGTTTGATATGTTTGGAATAGTAGTAATATATCCTGCTTATTGGTGAAAGCGGATTTGTTGATACCATTTTAGAAATGCCACTTTTAGAAGTAGACATTTCTGTGTGCTTATGAGTCTTCGCGCCCTGCCTGGATTTGCATTCACCATCTGGTTTATACTGTCAGGAGAAAGGGATGTTCATTCACTCTAGACAGTCACAAGGGGGTTGAGGTGTGTTCTGCCTTTCCTGGGTGACTCAGCGTTAGGGTGAAAAGACCTTGGCTGCATAGGCCTGGTCTGCATTTAGATTGGTGGGAGGAGTTGCACCTGCACCTGAATAGGGCTGTGCATGCCTTTTACAATGCTGTCTCCACCGCCCTATAATGTGTCTGGGGCCAGGGTTTGGGATGTGAATAGGGGTGTTGTGCACTTCTGTACAGTGTGTGAAGTGCCCCCAGAACAAAGACTTTTGAACTATAAGTACAGGGGCTGTGACCCCATGATTTTAGACACTCTGTGTGGGCTTGTAACTGGAAGGCTGCTGGACTGCCAGGAGGAAACACTGTGGGACTGAATTTCTCTATATTATTGATGTGCCGCCCTGAGATAAGGACTGCCACTCTGCTCCGAGGACCCCTTGTGCTGGCCTGCCTGTATGCACCTTGCTGGTGTTCCCCAGTGCTTTTCAAACTCTAGCACCTGGTGAGCACTGGATCCCTTCTGCAAACAAATAGCGCATGGTGAGCGCTTTGAAGGCTGCCGCCAAGGCATGGGCTCACCATGCAATAAAACCGGGAGGGGAGAGCTGAAGCAGACAACGCGCTCTCCCTCTCCCTGTGGTGGTCCCGCATTTCTTTTGGCTAGTTATCGGCAGCCGGGGCTCTGCTACATGGCCCCGGGCTGCCAGGTCCCATGGCACACAGGCAGTAGGAATGCCGGTCCAGGAGTTCTGCCTCGTTGCTGGAGCAATGCCGACGACAGAGAGAGGCAGTACCCTGCTGCAACCGGAAGAAAAATGGAGCCTTGCGGGCTCCAATCAGCTGCCTCCTGCTCCTGGAAGGAACTGGAGCCTCGCAGGCTCCAACCGGCTGCCTGCCACCTGGGGAGGAATCGGAGCCTCGCGGACACCACTCTATGGCTTCCCCCCACTTTGAAAGGGAAGAGAAGAGTGCCTGTCGGCATTGGGTCTTGTCGAGGAGACCAGGGCGGGGCCAAAAGCGGTCTCAGGGAGATAGCTGCAAAGCGGTCTCGGTGAGTTAGGGCCTACAGAGGTGGACAAGGTAGCCTCCTTCCCCCGCATCTGTGCCAGCCATTGAGCCCATGTCTGCGGCTCGCAGTCCCATTGCAGACCTTTGGGGAGCATTGTTCCTCTTTGGTGCAACGGAGTGAGAGCAGCTTCCCCCTCCCAGAAAAGCTGCAACATTGCCACAGCTGCTGTTCGGCCATTCTCCTTGCGGGTAAGATCGGGTGAGGGTTCCCCTGAAGCGAGGGTCCCCTCCCCCCTCCTTGCATACACGTACTTGGGGGCCCCGAAGCTTGGCGTAAGGATGGGTGAGACCTTGACGGAGGCCCCCGATCCCTGTATTCACAGGACTTCCAGGGAATTACTGCATTACCTGGTGTAGGCGGGCACGTGGCCCATGAGCCTACGGGAAGGGCACAGAGACACCAGTGACCATAGAATAGGAGTGTAGGTGTCGCTCTTAATGTTTATTGGAACATTTGTTAATTTGGAAATGCGGGGAGTAATCCTGCTGTGTTGTGCATTCCCTAGCCTCTTGGTGCCCATGCCCTGATGTGATGATATATGTTGTTTTACCTTGCATGTATTGGAATAACAGGCATTCCTTCAGAACTTGCAGTATGTGCACAGTGATGGTGTTATGCATAATGTTGGTATGATATTCTTTTAACGTGTGCACCCTATAAGGATTTGCTTGCTTGCACTATCTATACTGTTATGACAATTGCCCGATTGGCAAAGTGATGTGTGATCTATGTGAAATCATGACAAGTGCCTAGTGGTGCAGTGATTTATGTGATTGTGGTCTAATGTGTTTTATGAACAATACAAAGGATATTTTTATATAACCTTGTGTGGAGTCTCTTTTTGTGGTGCGCCTCGTGTGTCACTGGTCTGTGTGTGTGTTGCGCAAACGCTTTACACATTGCCTCTGGAATTAGCCTAACTGCTCTGCCAAGCTACAAAGGGGGGTGAGCAGGTGTTATCTTGTGTGTGTAACTCCCTTACTCTGACTAGAGTGGTGGGTTCTGCTTGGCTTAGGTGTATACCTTAGCCAAGCAGAGACCCAATTTCTAACAAAACATAACCTCCATATGCATGGCAAGCATTCAGCTCCAGGATGCCCCAAAGCTGATCCTCTTTATGGGAAAGGTCCTGTGCTGTAGCGTTAGGCTCATAGGAGAGGTTAAAATCACCCTTGGTAATCATGTATTGGGTACCTGAAAAGCCCTCCAGGATCTTGTCAAATGTATACAATATTGGAGACTCACAGCACTTCCCTACACTTCTATTATATATGTTAATTGACACAATAGGGGCACCCTTATCTGGGGGAAAAACTAACCCTTGAATGTCCCTAGATCCCAGCTTAAGTTCAACCACAGAGCAGAAGAGTGATAATCTTACCCATGCGAGCAGACTGCCTGACAGCGGTCCACTAGCTGGAATCCAAATGCTCTTATAGCCACACCTATATATTGGATCTATAGCCCAAGTCCCTTGAAAGAGACATATTTGGTGTTTGTCGATAAAATTCCCCATGTTGGGTTTTCTACCCTAGACCTGATCCCTGCAATATTCCTGCTTAAAATACCCTCCAAATTATCTAAAGGGGTTGTGGTAGAAGTTCCTGTTGATATATTACAGGAAGATCACTGCCTCTGGGCCACAGTTTTCTGGCAAAACTTTGAAAGCTACCGGGGGCCAGAACTAACTATACTATTAGTTTGTGGCTCGGGCAACCTAGCACCTGGGCAGTTATTAGATGGAACAGGATTGACATGTGGTAGAGTTATTGGGTTTTGTTGCCTAGTGGACTACCCAGGGTCCAGAGGGACTGTTATGTTCAAAGGGCCACCCCCATTAAGTCAGGAGGGGAATGGTTATCACTCTGTAGCAGCAGACCCCATGTGTAATTCACTATGTTTTCATTTTTAGAGTTTACCATCTACCTCACTTGGGTAAGTGCATGTGCAGTTTCAGAGTACAAAGGAGGGTAGAAAACATTTAACAGACAAAGGATCATACCAGAAGGTGTGCTAGCATCTGCATGATAATTAGAAATTAACTATTGAACAGTGGGAGCGGAACTAAAATTAACAATCACGCAATCACCAGGAAAGCGCTTGCGCAGCGCACCAACCCATCCAACTCTTCGCACCATCAGTATGCTTGATGCCATTGAGTATGGGAAATTGACATGCAAATGTAGCCAGTGGAGTACTCTGTTCTTCAGTTGGGTGAACGACTCAGTAATATTTATTGGCAAACCTAGTACATTAGATATCACTGCCACATAAGGACGCACCTCTAGGGGAGATCAAGTACTACTGGATGTGCTGAGTGATTAGAAATAAATCTCCCGGGCTGTGGTTTCCACACCGGACCAAGATGGCGTGCCGTGCTGAGCTCCGGAGGACCCGGGGACCATTTGGCCAACCAGAGGCCCCTTCAGTGCTCGCTGTGGGGGGAGACAGTAAGGTGTCTCACCCTCACAGCATGGTGGGTCGCTGGAGACTTTCTTAATCCTGCTGCTCCTTGTTTTCTGCTTGCGGCCACCTTGGTGGATTTTTCTTCAAACGTGAGGTCACGCCTGCCATTTTTGAGCGGCAATAGCGTTCCTCACTTCAACGGAGCGCCAAGAGAATATCGCCCTCATATGTTTTCAAGCCAATATGCCTCACTTTACATATTTCTTCTATGGTTCCTTATGTTTCTTCCAGCAAACTGTCTTTTGGCTTGATTTTTAAGGTGGATGCTCTGCAGTTTTTTCTTCATGTCCAAGAAGCCTCTCCACCTCAGAATTTTATCTCACTCTGTGGAGTATCTTTTAGCAACACATGACTGACAATGTTAATAGCTCTCATATCACAGATTACTACAACTAATTTCTTTGTGCTTTCCCCTCTCATGGCGGAATTACTTGAGGGCAAAATTGATAATCATCAGAGGATTTCATATTATGGAGTATTTCAATATATTTTCCTGTGCTTAAGTTATATAGAGTCTGCGGTTTGCTGTTTTTCTTTGCGTGGCTGGATTACCTTGTTCTACAAGGGGCATTACAGTTTTTACATGTGCTATTAAACCCTCCTGTGTGTTTAATATAGTTTCTTCCCTCATACGCACACTGAAAATGTATATTCTCCTGTATTTTCCCACCTATTTTCCACCATTTTTCAGTCTTTTTCTTTTATATGGAAAAAATAAGAAATCTTAAACTTTCTTGTACCTATAACAACAATACACTATCAGATTCAGACTTTATTTGCAACGAAATAGATGATGCAATATTCCACATATTTGAATCTCATCCAGGTGCCATTCCAAAAGGACGGTTATCAGGTAAAACGCCTGTAGGATCCAATAAAAGGTCAAAAAAAGATCCCCCGTTTCCAGTGAAATCCATACTAGCCTCTATGGATGTGATTTGTGAAGACATTTGTTCACTAAAACCCTTCATGGAATAAACTAATAAGACATTACAACACCCGGATGACAAATTGTCTTCTTTGGAATCGCGAGTTCTAATTGTGGAACAAAAAACTGAAACTTTTCAGTCTGCATGCCCATGTATTTCTTATATGGAGTCAGAAATTGCTCTTTTTAAAAAGCATACTGAGGATCTCGAGAACCGGAATCGCAGGAATAATCTCCACACATATGTACTTCCTGAAAACACTGAGGGCTTTGACCCGAGTGCCTGCTTTCAAACATTCCTGCCAAAACCTTTTGATATGTCTACTACTGCCCTACTTTATATACAAAGGGTTCACAGACTTGGTCCCAGAGTTTCAACAAAATCACGAGGAGTCATTTTATTCTTCTTGCAATATACTGATTTGTTACAAGTCATGTCAGCTGTCAAAACCCCAAACCAAATTTATTGGGCTGTTCATAGACTGATTTTCTCTCAGGATGTAGCGAAAGCTACTGCAAATCGTCGGAAACATTTTCTCGACATGCATCCTCAACTAAGAGTTATAAACGTTAGATTTGGCTTAATACATCCTTGCCTATTTGAAGTAACATACAAGGAAAAGACAACCACATACGAGGAGCCAGCTGCACCACAGAGGTTTCTTCAGCAACATAGAGCAGAGTACATGGATACTTCAAAGACTATCTGAAGGTCATCTTGTTTTTCTTGCCTGCTTTCTTTTCAAAATTCATTAAGTGATTGCTTCTCTTTTGTCTAATTGTTATGTTGCTTTTTGTCTTGTTTATTCAAACTTTTACTTATATATTACCTTTTCTCCTATAATACAGATATGCGTCTTTGAATTCCGTTTCTGTATGGTCTCATCTTTATGTGATGTCTTCATTCAATTCAAGGCTGCCTGGCATCCTGTGGGGTTCGAGTATTGTCACCATCATCTCTTGGTGTTGCCACCCTCCCTCTCATTTTTGTGTTTTGTAGGTATGTGCTTCAGTCATCATTTGTATGACTTGTACTGTCTTTTTGTTTACTGTTTTATCTCTTCTCTGATGTTCCTTTATATGGTTCTATTCTAACTTTTCTTCTTTCCTATCCTCTTTTCTGTCATCCCTTTTTTCCTTTCCTTTCCTTTCCTTTCCTTTCCGTAATAAGCAAAAGTCTTATTCTCATTCCTTTCAATATTTGATTTATCTTGTTCTTAATTTTGCTACTGTTGACATATTGATTGCTTCGGGTTGCATTCTGGGTTACCGCTTGGAATATTAAAGGGTTAGGCAACCCTATTAAACCCTATTAAAAGGCAAAGGGTGTTATCTCATTTAGCTAAATTAAAAAATGACATTGTGTTGCTTAAAGAAACGCATTTTTCTGAACTTGAGGCTGGCAAGTTAAAAAAATGCTGGGTAGGCAATGTATTTGCTTTTCCAGCTTTAGGGAAGAAAAATGAAGTATTGATTCTTTGCCATAAAAAGTTGCATGTTACAGTTGTTAATCAGGAATCTGATTCTGAAGGTTGATGGATCACTGTTAAACTCCTTATTGATAACATACCTTTAACTATTTTTAATGTATTCGGTCCAGTCTCTGTTGACAATGTTTTTTGGACCGAAATTTCTGATAAACTGCTTTTAATGTGATGATAAATGTATTATATTTGGTGGTGTCTGCATTCAAATTCATGATCCCATACTGGATATGCATTCGACAGTCAAGTTTGTCCATACAAGAATGCATTCACAATTCACATCCACAATACAGCGTAAATTATTAGATGATGTTAGACGGTTATTCCACCCAGATCTCTGGGAATACACTTTTATTCAGCCCCCACACCACTCACAATCCCATATCGATTATCTTTTTCTCAGTAAATCTTTGGCCCAACATGCTCTTCAGCCTGAAATAGGATCAATTTTAATATCACATACCAGGTTACACGGATCTTGACCTTATACCCTTTTCACCTCATGCAGGTAGATGGCTCTGAATTTTTTGCTATCAACAGTACACATGACTCTTCATTTGCATTGATTTGGGATTCTTTTAAGGTGGCGGCAAGGGGTTTTATAATAAATTTTGTCTCGCAAAAGAAATAATCTATGGAAGCCCAATCTACTCAATTACATAACAAAATTTTAAAAAAATAGAATATACCTACTATTGCTCCAATAATAAGTCCTCCTTACAGAATGTTATTGATGCCAAACTTACCTTTAACAGATTAACTACGAATGTGTCTTACTCATATTTATTGAAAAGCAGTACTCATTATAATGGGGGTCAAAATAAAACGGGAAAATTTGCTTGCTAATTACTTAAAAATAAGAAGAGGCAGAACCAAGATAGAATCCCTGCGAAGCAATACTGTGGCTACTCTCTTTAAGGACCAAGATATCCTAAAAGAATTTGTCACTTTTTATAAAAATGTATATTCTCCAGAAGCGCAACTGCTACAATCAGATTTAATCAAATACTTTCAAACCATTGCTTCTCCTACCTCACACCATATTGATTTTGATTTGTTAGGGGCAGATATATCTCTTTCAGAAACTTCTCATGCAGTTTCTGTGCTATGCAGAGAGAAGGCAACTGGCCCGATGCTTTACTACTGAATTTTTTTGCCTTTTTGCAAAACCCCTCCTTCCCAACCTTTTACTTTGATTTAATTCTTTCATTGCTAAGATGCCTCTCAGGGCTCCTTTCAAGATGCCATGATATGTCTAATTCTAAAAGACAATAAAGATCACGTCCCTGTGCAAGAATTATCAGTCCCATCTCTTTAGTCAATACCGACTATAAAATTTTTGCAAAGATTTTGGCATTACGCATTGACCCTGTTCTGCCTGATATCATAGGCCCTGAACAATCCGGCTTTGTTAAGAGTTGGTTAGCCTCTGACAATTCTCAAGTCTTTTTTAACGTCCTAAGGAAGGCCTCCACATTAGTCCATCCTATTGCTGCTATTGCTTTGGACGCAGAAAAAGCTTTTCATAGGATTGGCTGGAATTGTATGGTTCAAGCATTAAAATGGATTGATTTTCCACCCAAATTGATTGTTTCAATATATATACAGGTCCTAAAGCTGCAATCTTTGTTAATGGCATGCTCTCAGATTATTTTCCTTTGTTCAGAGGGTCACGGCAAGGTTGTCCTTTATCACCCCTTTTGTTTATCGTTGAACTTGAACTCTTTCTAGCCAAAATGCGACAAGATGCTCATATTTCAGATTTCAGGTTTCCAAATTGGACCTCATCAAGTTAAAATGTCAGTTTCTGCTGATGACATTCACCTGTATTGCTCCAACCCTACAGCCTCCTTCATCCTTTCCTTCAACAAGTTATCACATTTTCCCATTTATCAGGTTATTGGCTTAATGCTGATAAATGTGAGGTATTACCTTTAAATGTTTTATGTACTAAGCAACTTTTTGAACATACCAGTTTTGCACACCAACCCACAAAATAAAGTATCTATGATTGTGGTTTTTGCATATGATTACAGAAACTTTAAAATGTAATTTTGATTACATTACCAAAGCACTGAACAATAGTATTGCTCCTGGTGGGGCAGAGTTGACTCTATTAAAATAATGTTTGCTCCCCTGATATTATATGTTATTTCTATGATTCATGTTCATATTACTGGGTATTATTTTAAGTAAGTAGATACTCTCTTAACAAAATTCCTTTGGAAGGATCAGCCCCACTTATAGCTGTAGTCTCTTTAAAAAAGGATAAATCTAACAGAGTTCTTAAGTTTCCAGATTTCAAAAACTATCACTATGCTTTCTCCTTTAAACAAGCTGCCCACTGGCTCTCCTCTGAGCTCCCCTTACATCCTCCTTTGTGGCTACAATTAGAGAAATCTCTTATTTCTCATTTTGATTTTCAAGAACTTCTTCCTTTCACAACAAATATTTCACAAATACGTTCTCCAATTATTTTTCACTCCTGTAAACTCCTGAAACCTCTTTTACCATTGTCATACCCCTCGGTTGCTACCTATCAACAACAACCCTTTTGGCATAATAAGTTGCTGCAAATTAAGAATCGTTCCATATATTGGAAGACTTGGTGAGCCAAAGGTTTGCGTTGGATATCGCAACTTCTAGTTGATGGTCAACCATTGTCCTTTACTGTTCTCCAAACTAAATTTTCATTGCCATCTACATCCAGAACACAATAGGAACTTTTAAGCACTTCCCTCAACCAATATCTTCTCACATTGCTAATCACTTCCTGCCCCTCCTTAGTATCTGCTACGGCTTTTTACATTATTAGATAATTGTCCATCTGCTTCTACTATATACAGATCCTTACAATTGTCTTCAGACACAATCAAATCAAAGACTGAACTGGTGAAAGGGATTTAATGCAATGTTGGCCAATTACTACATGGGATAAGCTATGGCTTAAGTTTCACAAAACCACACAAACTACAAAGACTCTCTACTTTGTTTATCATCATCTGTTATTTACTTCTAGCATCTTTTTCTCCAACTTTACTCTCTACTTGTTGGTCCTGTTCATGCTCAACTGCCGATTTAAAGCACATGTTATTTGATTGCCCTCCTATTCATCAGTTTTGGGAATCGGTCTGGACTCAAATTAATAAGATTTTTTGAGTTACTATTCCTTTTTCTTTAATTAATATCTTTTTAGGTACCTTGTCACCCCAGTGGCCTCACACATCACCAAATTATAAGTTGTTAGATTTATTGTTAGCTGTTGCTTTTCAATTAATAACATCAAACTGGAAACAATTCCAGAATGTTACATTCAGGTCCTGGTGGAACGCTTTCTATTTTCATCATAGAGTAGATACTAGCTATGTTTCTCCTGTATCCTAGCTATAAGAGAGACCTCTTATGGCTTCCATTAACTACGTATTTATCCTCTTCCACCTCATCTACTAACGAATGTATCACTGTATCAGATGAAGTAAGGAAGTTGCCTTGAATTTCACCTTATTGCCTTTGTTATACTATTAGAAGATGTATATAGCTTCAAACTTATAGCTATGATGGGTATTTCTTCTTCTTTTTATGTCTATAGTTTTTTGTCACATATCAATTTTTCTTACTTTATATAAAGCAGTTGCATATTGTTGTCCTTCCCCCGCTTTCCCCACTCCATACTCCATATTTTATATATTTAATCTTTGCACAGCATGATATTCATATCTTTCATATGTATGCACACTCTGTATGTATTTGTTAATAGCACTTATACTAATTATTGTATTGCTTTTCTTTTTGCTGTTCTTAATAAACTCAAACTTGAACGAAAAAGAAATAACTCTCCCACCACCCCTGGATCCCTCACTCTTTTGCCCCATCTCACTTCTGCCCTCCATCAAGTGTGACTGAGTAACCCGCAATAGCTCATTTCCAGGTAGTGAAGTATGTTGCACACTGCCCAATTCGAAGAATCATTCTCCATGCAGTTAACAACCTTGTCCTTTGACAAGGTAGGCACAGTCAAGCTGCCGACCGTGGCCAGGATGGCGGTCATCAGGGTAATTTTAGGGGTCACAGAGGGCATCATAGGCAAACTGAGATTCCTAAGTGCAGCTTCTATTGAAGTTAGTCGTTCATTTTTTGGCCTTAATTTGACTTCTTGTTTGCCCACAAGTCTCTCGTAAAAGTTCCCCAACATATCCTCAATTTTATCCTTGGTTTGGTCCTCTGCATCCTTCTGCAGGTTTTTGGCCGTTTCCCGTGGGTGTTTAGATTTATTGCACACTTAAACTCTTTTTCTATTCCCTCTAGAGTTGTTGCGGGTCGGGGGAGCAGTTTAAATATGGGTCTCCAAGGGTACACAAGGCACCAAGGTTTGAGTGGCAGGAGGGGAATTAGTAGTGTTTAAATACACTAGGGTGCTTGAGGCCTCAGCGTCCATGTTAGAGCACACATTGGGAGAAGCCAGGGGAGGCACACTAGGGGGTGAGAGCAAGGATAATTGTTTCTCCACTGATTTGATTTCAGGGTTTATTGTGCCCACAGTACGTTGTAAAAAGCCATCCAGAGTGTTATTGGTGCTGGGCTAGTCCATGCTGGTGAGTATCCTATGCTTTCCCATTTCATGCGCTGCGTCTCGATAAACTTTACAAGGGGATAATTGTTCTCAATAAGTACTATAAATTAAGTTCCAGGATGGTTTTTTTCATGCCCCTCACTCCCGCACTTAGCAGATAAAAACAATAATTGCCCAAAGAGACACCATATGGGAAAAGGTCATTCCAACTTGTTTTACCTTTTGTTCTGGGGGTGTCAGAAGGGTGGTCCAGCCCAGCCTCCTCCAGCTGATGATGGGTTCAAATCGGTCCCACCCTTGGCCCAAGCTTCACCCGAGAACGGCTTGTGCCCATGCCGTGCCACGGCATCTTCCTTTGCGCTATATAGTGTCACCGATGGGAGTCAGTTGGTTGAAAAGAGCCCTATTGAGATGTGGGACCCGTAGTCCCCCCCTGCTTGCAGCGTGTGTGATCTGCATGTTCATCTTAAATGGTCAAATTGTGGAGTATCAAAAGTCATCGCCGCTGTCCATGATTATCCTATCCATTTTATTAGACTTTCTTTATAGTCAGTGCCCAGTTAGTCAAGGGTTGAACCCCATCATAAAAGATTTCGGTTTCTCAGTTAAGGTACCTAGATGCCTGCTATTACACTAAAAGGTGAGTGAAGGGAGAAAGGTTTCCTATAACGTGCTTCAACCTGGCTGCATATAACATAAGTCTAGCAAACCAAATGCACTACCCGACATGAATAAAATCACCAATGAAATATCTGTCTGTGATATGCCTTTTTTTGGTGAATAAAATCTCTCAACCACAATTTGTCGCACAATCAATCATTGGATCTTATCTCATCATCTGACATATTTTTAAAGTCAGGATGGGTTCAACCAACCCTGGGACCTCTGACCACTTGAAAAAACAAAAATAATTAACATTACATTCACACCGAAAAAGACCCCTGGAGTGCAAAATGACACCACTGTGCTGCATTGCAGAGTGTAGAAAACCATTGCACTTTAGTGTTACTCTACAGTTGGTGTGCTGGCAATGCATTACAAAGATAACACATAAAATGTAAGACTTTACCTTTTGTTAGGGAAAAATATCTCCATGGGAGTCAAAAGAATACATCTCCCTACAGTCACACACTGGGTGAGGTAAAGCAATAATTCCTTACAAACTGGCACTTTTTAAATGTGAGTAGTGATTTAGTTTGTCCACGGACTTACTTCATCAAAAGAATATGTCCTCCCACCACCTAAGAGAGTCTGTTCTGCCATGGGGATGTCCAGGGGAAAAGGACGTCTCCTTTTACAGAAGATTGGAATTGTCACTTCCGCATTCAATTGTATGAAACCTCCACAGTGACTGTATGTGTTGACATGATGGCGCTAGAACCATGTTCAGTATGATTGGAAGTCATATTAGTAACCTCTTTGGTGTGTTATGTGTAAAGAAAACACAGAAAGGTGTTATACCCAGAGTCTCGTGTGTTTTTTCGTACTGGATCAGAAAAATGAAATGTCCTAATAGTAAAAACCTGGAAATGGAACATACGGAGGATCAATTAAGGTACAGTTAAATGTAAACATTTGCCCAAAAATGCACTGGTGTCCTCACTGTATTTACATCCATACCATGGCATGATAAACAAAATCAATTGGCTGTTTTTTGAGTTACTATAATAGAATTAAAAGGTTGGTAACCTACATTCTGTATGTAGGCACATAGTTAGATGTGCCCATATAGATCACACAAGCCAAAAATATGTGGGTTTTGTATTGAGTGAAGGAAATGGAGTTTACTAATAAAGAGTCCGCCATGAGGGGTATATACAAGTGAACGTAACCAAAAAGATGATGAATATAACCTCATAAGTTTCTTAATTTAGTTGTGTCCATGAAATGTTATTATTTAGTCCATGGATATAAGTGCCTAGTCTAAAGACCCCTGTTGTTCCTTTTCTAGTAGATGTTTTTGGACATAGATGGGGATTCTGTTGCTAGAAATCTGTCTTTCACTATCCATTGTAAGTCTTGGTCAGTGTGGCCTGATTCGAAGTAGTGATTGGTCATACGTGTCATGTTTTTTACACTTACTGTTACTCTGATGTTCCCCAATCCAGATGTGGACCTTATGTGCTGTCATGCTGATGCATCTAAGGCCACATGAACAGATGTTCACAACACTTTCTGAGTTACAGTAGGTGTGTTTATTCAGTAACCAAGGTCTTCATAGCCCTAAATGAATAGATTTTGTATCTTTTGTGCATTGACATGCTATATCTACTATATGAGTAGTGCCCTTAACAGGCCGAAAGCAAAATACAGTAGCCTCAGAGTTGGAAGTATATGTACGAGGTCTAGTGTGTACCAATTGATCTCGTAAGTTGGCACTTCTTTTAGTATTAAATCTGTTTTTATTGACAGAACACCAAATGGGTAACTAGCTTCAGTCGCCTACATCCCAGCGGGCCTCTTTGCCAAAAGTTCAGATATGCAGGCCAGTCAATGACAGCAATGCAACTGTAAGGCAGTAAAGCTTTAAACACAGCAAGCCGCCTACAACCCATCAGGGCCGGCCGCGTCATAAGGCAGGCGGTAGTTAGAGCATCTGTTAGGTAACAGCGCGCTCGCTGGTCAGCAAGTAAGAGGCCCCATAAGCCGGTGGACGGGCCGTGGGGGCTGCTGCACCACCTGGTATTCCAAGATTAAACACTGGCCTGAGCCAAGAAAACCCATAAAATAAAAAAAATTAAAAAAAAAGCCAAGCAAAAGAAAGAGGTGTGAGAAGGTACGCGCTCCAAGTGATCCTAAGTTCCAGGCTATGGGCATGCAGGATCAAGTGAGCACTGAGGTATCCTCCGGAACCAGTCTAAGGATACGGAGGTACTGCGGGCAAGTGAGTTCGCGGAATTCTGTGGAGAGAAGCGTTATGAAAGGAGCCCATGTCTTAGCATAGTCTGCCAACTTCCCCGCAGCTGCCATAGAGAGTTTCTCCATTGCCAATAGGTTCCAGAGTTGGTGTAGCCAATGGATATGTTCTGGAGCCTTGTCCGATTTCCACCTCGCCACTATAACCCTATGTGCTGCATTCAACGCTAGCGCCATTTGCCGCCCCCGAAGCGAGCGCAGAGGAAAAGTGAGCGCGTTGGGAAGGCCCAGGATAGTGTATGCAGGGAGCCGGGGTATAAAAGTGTTAAAAGCCCTCTCGATGTCATCGAGGATCTGCTCCCAATATCGAGTTAGCTTGGGGCAATGCCAGAGAAGATGAAGCAAGGTCCCGGGGCTGCCGCACTCCTCCAACAAAGGCCATCACATTGGGGCTGCCATTTGGAAATCCTAGCAGGAGTATAGTACCAATAAGTCGCCAGTTTATAGGCCGTTTCGGAGTGGCTTGATGAGTATGTGGTGTGATGAGCGCGATAAAAAACATCCTCCCACTCTTTGTCGGATAGGGTGCGCCCTAGTTCCGCGGTCCCAACGTCTCTGTCCGGCCGTGCGTGCCCTTGGGAGAGCAGAGGTAAGAAAAGAGTAGATCTCCGAAATAAGGTGCTTATCATCAGATTTGCGAACCACCCATTTTTCGAAGGGTAACATTGGACGGTACGCACGGGAGCTGTCATACAGACTCCAGATAACCAGTGTTTCATCTGAGAGTGTAAATAATGGTCCGTCGCCAGTAGCTGGACGTCCGATTGGAGCTCCCTGAAAGGGATATAACCCCGAAGATCGAAGAGGTGCCCCAGTCGCTACAACCTCCCTCAACCCAGCGAGCAGCCACTCCCCTGTTCATACCAGGCTGAAAAGCAGGGTTCATGAAAAGCGGAGTCATGGGGGAGGGAAAAGTGGTCAAATGAGCTCCTCCGGGCGACTCTGTCCCAAGCGAGCATCGTGGGGCGCGTGACAGGGGAGGAGTAAAGGCCCCAAGCCCTATCCGGTCTCGGTAACCATGCATCACGCCAGATGTGATGTCCCGCCACCGTCTGGTCCATAAATACCCAGTGTTTCTCGGTCATGGGGCGATTCCATTCCACCAAGAACCGGAGGAGGGAGGTGTGGTAGTAGCGAGTGAAATTAGGGAATGCTATTCCACCGTGTTTTTTAGAGCGCTGAAGCGCTGAAGCTGAAGCTGAGCGTGACGCAGTGGGGCCCCGCACGAACCCCTCCACGGCCGCCTGGATCTGCCCCAGGACCCGGGGGGGGGGCTCTAGGGGTAAAGTTTGGAATAGGTATAGGGCACGCGGCAGGACGTTCATCTTAACTGCTGACAGTCTACCAAACCATGTCAGGGGCAGGCGCCGCCACCGCTGTAGGTCAGTGCGGATTCGCTTTAGTAAGGCCGAATAGTTCACCTCTGCGGTTTGTGCAAGGCTTCTGTGAAGGACCAACCCCAGATATGGTATGCCGTCCGCCACCCAATCAAAGGCAAATTCAGCACCCAGCGTCGTCACCGTCGAGGGGTAGCGGTAAGATTAAGAACCTGTGACTTCTGCATGTTAATTTTGAAGCCAGAGTATCGGCTAAACACTTGGAGGTCGTCCACTACAGCCGGCAGGGTAGACAGAGGCTGTGCCAGTGAGAAACGAGGTCATCCGCGTACAGGCTAATAAGATGCCGATCTAAACCGAATGGTATACCCTGCGCGAGGGGGTTGTCTCGGAGTCTCTGAGCCATTGGTTCCATATATAAGGCAAAAAGCAGGGGAGACAGAGGGCAACCCTGCCTTGTACCCCTCCCCACAGCAAAGTAGTCGGAAAGTATACCGTTGACCCGAACGGCCGACTGCGGCGCGCTATAAATGCTCGCAACCCAGTGCCGAAACCGTGGGCCCAGACCGAAGCGCTCAAGGGTTGCAAAGAGGTAGGGCCAGTGCACTCGGTCAAAGGCCTTCTCCGCATCAACAGCTAGTAGGAGGGCCTCTTCCTTTGACCGATGCACCTTGTCAATGAGGTGGCAAAGGCGTTTCGTGTTGTCCCCACATTGCTGCCCCGGGATAAACCCAGATTGGTCGGGATCAACGAGTCCCGGCATATGGGGGTTCAGTCTGTGAGCCAGTATGTTAGAGAATAACTTAGCGTCGATATTCATTAGGGATATCGGCCTATAGGAGCCGCACAGGTCCGGGTCCTTGCCCGGCTTAAGGATAACTGCGATGGATGCCTGCAACATGGAGGGGGAGAGGGACCCTGTATCTGCAAAGGAGTTAAATAACCGGGTCAGTAAGGGGCGAGTTCAGCGCAAAAAGTTTTGTAAAAAGGGCGCTAAATCTGTCAGGCCCTGAGGCCTTCTGCAACTGTAATCTAGCAATTGCAGAAATTACTCGGCTACCTGGATGGGCGCCTCTAGGGCCTCCGCGACTCCTGCCGGCAAGGGCGTCACCCCCACCTCCCGAAGGTAGCTGGTGGGATCGGCGTGCAAAGAAGGGTCAGCCGCGTAGAGCGAACTATAGAAAGATCGGAAGGTCGAAACAATATAAGCGTCATCAGTGCGGGGTTGGCCTGTCGTATCCCGGATTGCCGACACCGAGTGGGCCTCTTGTTGGCTGCGCAGGCAATGTGCCAGCATACGGCCACCCTTGTTGGAACCTACAAAATACTTGTGCTTCAGACGAAGCACTGCATGTTCTGCGCGGTCCAGATCCAATCGGCGAAGCTGGAGGCGCGCTGTCTCCAGCTGTCGCCAGATCCGGGGGGCGCCCGTGCGCTTGTGTATGGCTTCAAGTTCTCAAACCGCTGCCTCCAGATCAGTCCGTTTCGACCGCCGTATCTTGTTCTCATAGGCCGCCTTAGCGATAAGGGCGCGGCGAACGACCAATTTAAGCGCTTCCCAGACCGAAGCGAGTGGTGTGTCGTCTCTAGTGTTTGTGGCTATGTAGTCAGTGATGCAGCGCCGTATATCCGCAACATTCTCTGGAGACCTAAGAAGGGAGTCGCGCATGCGCCAGCGCATGGTGGAAGCAACCCGCTCAAAGGGGAAGCGCATAGATAAAGTAATGTGTGCATGGTCCGAGAGACCCCTCGCCTCGATAGTGGAGTCCGCCACCAAGGCCCAAGCGGCTGGGGAAACTAAGAAGTGGTCAAAATGCGCATACGTCTTATGCGCAGCCGAAAAATAAGAATAATCCCTTTCAGTCGGGTGCAGCTCTCGCCAGGCATCCCTGATGCCCGCATCGCGCAGCCAGTCCCTGCCCGTGTCCGACAGAGCGCCCGTATGACCATAACGAGAGCCCGAGCGATCCTGCTCCCCATCCATTACCAGATTGAGATCCCCTCCCACTACCACCACTGGATCAGGAGAATGCAAGACATCCGCACACGCCTCGAGCAAGAATTTCTCTGGGCGTTCATTAGGGGAGTAGATGGAAGCTATAGTGCAGTGTGAGGAACCCAGCTGGAAGCGTAGTGCTAGCAGTCGACCCTTGATCTCCGAAATTGACCCAAGGACTTTAACCGTAAACTTTTAGCAACTAATATGGCTACCCCTCCCCGCTTATTATTGGTGGAGGACCAGTACTGGAGAGGGAATTGTGGGCTGCGTAGTCGGTGGGTATCAGACAGTAGCAAATGTGTTTCCTGAATGAGGCAAATATCCCCTCCTGAGTTTTCTAAAAGGGATAGTACTGCCTTCCGTTTAACCGGATTGTTGAGGCCCCTGGCGTTGAGACTGACTATTTTAAGATCCAGGTGGGAAGTGAGAAAACAGGTGTAGCCTTAGAGAGGGCCCACAACCCCATATCGAAGAGAGGAGGGTGCGAACATATTGGAAGTGCGCGGGAGAGGGAAGGGAGAAGGGGGCCCATGCGCGCGGGCTACGTATGGCACAGCAACTAAAAGGCTCATCGAGGAGGAAACCCACCCCAACCCAACAGACCCAAAAAAAAACAAAGATGAGGCAAGAACATGACAAAAGTCTGTCAGAATTTAACAGTGGGAACATGACCAAGGTTCAACCCAAGTGAAACAGGAGGCCAATGTCTGACTTGTATAGAGAATTGGGGGGGGAGCGTGATCCGGATGAAGACCTTCCCAATCGCGGTGCCGGCCGGTCCACGGGCCGTCTGTGAAGGTCTCGGAAGTCTGGAAAGGCGGTTCACTCTTGCGCTCCTCCGGCTGCCTGGCGTTGCTGCCGTCCCTGCAACGAAGGTGGAATGGTCAGACGGGGTATTCGGGCGTTCCTGGGTCTGAGACAGGGTCGTGAGCACCGCCTCGCGCTCTTTAGCCATCTCCTCCGGGGCTGGTTTCTTGGAGGCCGACGATTTGCCCATGGTCTGCCACCGAGGAGGCGATCGCTTGACAGGGGCCGAGGGGCCTCCCGAGAACCTCGGAGTCTCCTCCGCCTCCAGACCCAGCAGGCTTAAGGTGTCCTCGAGGAGCGCATCTGTCTCAGCTTCCCCTGGTACTTGAAGATGATACGGAAGGGATGGCCCCATGAGTATGGGATCCTCTTGTCTCGGAGGCGCGACGTGACTGCTCTGAATTCTCTCCTTTGGCTAGGTAGACGCCGCTAAGTCTTGAAAGAGGACTGGTGTGTGCCCACGGAAGAGGAGCGGCTGGGCCGACCTGGCCTTGCGCAAGATCAGTTCTTTGGTTTGGAAGTCATGTACGCAGACCAACACATCGGGCGGGGGGGCCTTCCCTCCTCTGTGCAGGCCGACCCATTGGACGCGATCCAGTTGGATTTCCTGTGGACTATCCTCCCCCATGGTGTGCCGGAAGAGGGACAAGACATACTCCCGGAGGTCGTCCCCTTCAGCCTTCCAAGGGACTGCACGGATGCGGATGTTATTCCTCCGGGAGCGGTTCTCCAGATCCTCCGCATGAGCCTGGAGGTCGAGATTCTGGTCCCTCAAGCGGAGGACCTCCTGCTGCAGCTGATGTATGTCGTCCTCCCTTGCCAATTCGTGCTCCTCTATGACTGCCACCCTTTCGCCCACCTCATCAACATCTCGCCGCACCTCCCTAAGATCCGATGCAAGCTGGCCCTTCAGCTCAAGGATGTCTTCTTTAATGGCCGTGAACAATTCCAGCATGAAGGCCTTCGTCGCTGGTCCATCCGCCCCATCGACCGAGACGGTGTGCCCCTGGTCCCTAGATGCCCCCTGGGACGCCTCTGTGTCCCCAGTCGGCGCACGCAGAAGTTCTTTAGGGACTTTTCCCTTCTTGCGCGGGCAGAAGTCATTCCGGCACCCGAGTGGGCAGAGGGAAAGTGAAAAGTTAGTACCAGCTCCAAAGTGTCCCCACAATAACCACCTCCACCCGGTGCGTCCTTGGTGAGCAGGCTTCGGTGCGGGGCAAGGTGACGCCGAGCGTGCGGGGGTTGGCAGACCGCGCCGCCACCCCAGTGGAGCGAATTGCACCCTCAATAAGCTTCCAGCGTGGGAGCCCTCTAGTCCAGGGGGTCAAGGTGCCCAGGCAGACGCGAGGCTAGGGGGTAGAGGGCGGGCAGCAGCGGTCAGCGGAGCCCCCTATGGTACCCCTCCGGTGACTGGTGTCTGGGTGTAGCGCCCCTGAAGGAGCAGGGCAAGGCGCACAGCCCCCGGGCCGCTCCGCCAAAGCGCCGGGCGAAGGAAGTGCGCCGGTCCGCTCAGGATCCGCTCCGCAGCTCCACCCGGCCCTGAGGCCCACAACGCGGATGTTGTGGCAATGCGGCTTGGGCCCTGTTGCGTTCGGTGCGCCACTCACCGGGAGGTCTCAAGCCGCCGCTCCTCTCACCGAACGCTCACAGCTGCTGGTGAGCCAGGCTGCGTCCTCGGTCGCCAACAACCACCTCGGTGTGTAGGCCGGGCTGCAGACTGCACCCCCCGGGCCTCTCCGCCCGATGCAGGGTCAATGCCAAAATGGCGGATGCAAGGCTTTATCCCACCAGGCCGCAGCGCTGCCCGTTCCCGGTGCGCGAGACACCGCCTCCAGGCTCTCGCTGCTTCAGTGCCGGCCAGCGGGCGCTCGTTCTCCGAGCGTTGAGCAGGGATCTTCGGGCCGGGCCCCACCACTGTTCACTCGGGCCGGGGCATGGAGAGCCGCAAAATGGCGGGCGCAGTCCGAGCCGATACGTAGGTCGGATCCTCGGCCCCTCCAATCCAAACCCCGCCTCACACAGGGACCCCCGTCGGGGTCTCAGGCATGAGCACGCAAGCTGCGGGTGGTCCGCTTCAGTCCGGGGCCGCCCCTTAGACCTGTGAGCGTGGGTCCCGCCGATGCGGACCTCGCGGCCCCGACCCCTTACACCGCAGTCCCAGCGCGCTCTTCAGCTGGTGCCCGACAGGGCTTGCAGTCGGCTCGCTGTTGCGTTCTCCCTCTCGCCAGAGCCTCCGGAGATCGGCACCTTTGAAATGCGGGTAAGTGCTGGTCAAGGGACAGGGCAATTACAAAGCTAAGTCTGCGGCGAGCCGGAGGAGCAGGGATTCGCGTCCTACCGTGCCGCCATCTTGGCCACGCCCCCTTGGCACTTCTTTTAAACAAGAACATGGCCATCTTTAAATATAGTTTGCTAGAAACCAAAATTGACCAATGCTTATTAATTATTTTCTCGACTTTGTTGGTTACAATGCACTATGTAGTCGCACAAATCAGTCTTTCTTCAACAGTTTTGGGGGGTGTTTCCACTTCTTGGTTGTTATTCCGTAATAGAAGTGCAGTTACAGAGTGACATTAAAAACTGCCTCGAAGGGTGGTTCTCTTGCAATGTTTGAAAAGAAGGAGATTGTTTCTATGTGAGGGATTATGAAATGTATCCATGGTGAGAAGACCTTCCATTGCAGTCTCCTTTAGATTAAGGTATGCTTACTTGCTATTGTTGATCATGTGTGTGAATTTAAAAAAGTTTTTCGGACATTAATCACTTGATAAAAATCACCCGCTTGTACTCTATTCCCTAGCCAAATGAAAAAAAACATTGTCGATGTACCTGTTCCACATTGCTAGGTGGCACCTAAAGGGGTTAGTATCTGAAAAAATATAACCTACCTTGGATTTGACTGACTGATGATCTACCTCAAATTGGTATACATACAAACAAGCCAGGCTGGGGGTGAAGGCACTGCCTGTCAAGGTTCCATGTTTATAGGTAGAGAACACCTTCATATTCAGTAGTTATTGGTTACTGCAACACAAGCAAGATCTATAACTAAGTGTCTAGGTGTCATATATTCGATTGGACTGATGTAGAAGTTCTTCTATGACTCTTAGGGTTGCCTCATGTGAGATGCTGTTGTAGAGTGATTCTATATCCAACCCAATCAAGAATTCATTGTTGGGGGTCTAATGACATGTTAGTTAAGAAATTAATCAGTAATTCAAGTATGACAGCATCCTAACCACTAAAAGATGCAGGAACAAGTCACAGAACCTGGAGACAGGCTCTAGAACAGAACCCTAATCTGGAAACAATTGTGCAAGCTGGGGGTCGTCTGGTTGGCTTGTGAAGTTTTGGGACTGTGTTGAAATAAGGAATTTTTGGGCCCTAATCTACCAAGAACTGTGAGAATGTGGATTATTCGTTGGGATTGATGGGAGTCCACCACAAGTAATAATTTTACTATCTTGTAGGGTCCAGTAAAGGTTTAATTAATTTTAACCTGAGCTCAACCCCTTGCAGCTACAGCACAGAGAAGAAATAATTAACTTATGAAAATGTGCAACTCAAGTAAAAAACAGTTAAAAAGTAAAAAACACAACAAAAAATCTACTCCAATTTATAAAAATAGAGAATAGTTTAATGAACAAAATGACACCAAAACAACAAAAATCCAATAGGGGAACCAATTATATGAATTTTTAAAGTTTTAAATAAAAATAGCACCAAAATGCATAAGCGCCAACTGCGGTCACCTGGTTGCACTGAGTTGGACCTAGGCACAATTTAAAGCCAATAAAGATGGATCGTAGCCCAGATAAAGGAACCAGGTGCATATCTCTCCTTAATAGGAAAATAATATGAAAAGCAGTCTCTACCCAGCTCCAAGAGCAGATGAGGAAGAATAATCTATTACAAGATCACCAATCTGGAGCACAGTATGGAGACATCCTCTCTTAGAGTAGTTGAGGATGTCTTCCTCATTAGTGACAGAAATGACCCTTGCTCTCTACTCAACCTCTCTGAAGCTTTCAATACAGTCAACCAGACCATTAAGCATTGATGCACACCCTGAAACATCCATGGGTTTATAGGACACATACCTCTGTTGGTTCACCTCCTAACTTGCCAACCACCATCACCTTGTACAGATAGGAAACACAAGATCCCAGCAACTCCTTTCTCTTGCACATGGCACAATACTCTCCACTATAATTTTCTAACTCTCTATGTAACCCCTTGATCTATACACATTGACAGCAAAATCAAGATCCTCCAACACTCATCTCTATCTTAAAATCTCCTCAACCAATAACAGTCAGTGACTAAAATACTGCCTTAAACTAATTCAGGGTAGGATATCTAGTATCGACCTAAAGCTTAACTAATGAAGCCTGAATTCTTTCTTTACTAACATTTCCAAAAGATCTCGTATTCAAGCCTGACACAAATCTAGATGCATTCACACTTCTGCTGATAAGCAATGAAACTCCCTGGGATCCATCCTCAACATAAGATTACATGTGTATTTGTAAAGCACACATTCACCCCACAGCCATCTTGGCACTGAATAAAAGATGTTTATTGTTACCTGACTCAAAGGTACTTATTTTATCAACCTCAGAAGGATGAAAGGCTGAGTGGACCTGCAGGGATTTGAACCTGTGGCCATGAGGTCAATCACAGTCCCCTATAATAAACGCATTAGTCCACTAAGCCACCGGACCCAGTTACATAGACCCCATATTCAAAGAACACATCAATGGAAACACTAAAAAAAAAGGTGATGCAAGTTCTCACTACCAATGAAAGTGAAACCATTTCTTCCAGAAGTTGATTTAAGAACAATGGTGTAAGCCCTAGTTTTCACTATAAAGTGGCGACACTCTACTCAATGGGCCCCTGAATGCTACCCTAGTAGCTCTGAAAGGCACCTTGCACAACATGACACATATCACCAGGAGCCTAAATACATTTGATCGTGTCACACCAAGGCTAAGGGCTCTATCTTCTGACTTGTGTCATCTTCAAAACTGTTGCATCACTTACAAGCTACCCCAACATTCCTGGTTAAGAAACTGAACACCTCTAGAAGACAGTTCCTCATAAGGAGCCAGGGCACTGCAAGCCAGGAGACTAAAAGAAGCAAGAAGGGAAAAGGCACAGCACAGGTCTTCACCAATTACATACCAATAATCTGTATCAATATCCAAATTTGTTGACATCAAAGCTGCTCCCATCCACTTCAATTCAGGAAGAACCCAAAGACACATCGAAGGTAGGAGCATTTCTCTCCTACACACTAGTACCTACCTGATGCCTACCACTGTAAACTATATCATTCATTGGGCTCTTGTCTGTGCACAGTTCTTCAATGCTTTCGAGCTAGTTTCACATTCATAACCATCAATACATACATACTCTTCTGGAATTGTAAATCATAGGAAAGCAGTAAAAAACACTTTCATGAAGCTAATTGGCCAAATGTAAGTTTAGAATCAAGAGAACAATGTTGCATACTTTTTAAACAACTACTGAATATCATTGACTTTGAAACACAACTCAAACTGTTGTGATTTGAGACAATAATATGGATGTAGAGTATGAAACATTACACACCATTAGACACCACATGGTGTCTACAGTTCTGTCAGATTTTATTTGGGATGGTTTAATGGATTTTACACCAGGTGATATTTGGATTCATTGTTGCAATGTGTACCAAAAAAATCGTACTTGGAAATAGAGCAGAATAACATGTGGTGGGCGTGAACACTTAAAACAAACTAAACGTTGATTCTTAATTTGCAGTGTAGGCAAGAGTATAAACAATGAGTAGAAGTGAGTGCGTAGATATTCCAATATAGATAACAAAAATGTAAGCACCATGATTAATAGAAAATGCAGAGATAAAGGTCATATATATGTGGCAAAAGAATTGAGTTGGTTAGTAAGAATTACAGGTGATTGTAGAGTAGGGATTATTTGGAGTTTAGTGGATACAGTACATCCACCAAAACTCACTGATGTCTTGTTCACCCTATTTCGAGGGTATATATTGATACTACACTTGTTGTGGTACTTTCAGAATAGATATCAAACTGACCTATTATGTAGTAGTATACATCACATAGTAAGGCTCAGAGAGGAGACTTCAGCGTCTGACCTTCTCTGGTGCATCACTTGCAACCCTGCTGAATCCTCTACTCAGTTCAACTCTCTCAGCAAATATTACACTGGTTAAATTTGTTGCTGGTCCTGTCTAGAGTTTGTCCCAACAGGACAGGTATTAGAGGATGTCCTGGCTATTCTCACCAGCCCAAAACAATGGGCTTGATTCACAAAGGTAAACTTTTGGGCAAGTTTACTCTTTTCCGGTATTCACAAACTATTTAATAGTAACTTTACCACTAAGGAGACTCCACAGTTGGGGCAGAGATCTCCGCACATAAAAAGGGCCTGTCCTATCTTTTTATGCGCAGAGATCTCTGCCCTGACTTTGGAGTATCCACAGCCGTAAAGTTACTATTAAATAGTTTGTGAATACCAAAAAAGAGTAAATTTACACAAAAGTGTACGTTTGCCTTTGTGAATCGGGTCAGTGTCTCTGTCTTGTCATGGTTGTTATCATGTCTGATCCTGTGCAGGCTAGAGACACTGTTCTTCCAAAGGCTCACTTGAATATTGAGCCCCCCTAAAGTGGCTACATAAACAGCTTCCAGTCATGTCAGAAAAATGGCACACTATGGTAAAGACCTGGATTGTCACTTCACTGACACTTTGTCATCATGTTAAACTATTCTGTTTTGAGGTGATTAGTGGAAATTACCTGAATCTAACTTTTACTGATGATTTGGTATACATCTTTTAGCTTGCTCTCAGGAATTTGCTTTGATGTTTCCCCAAATCTTCACTGTCTGCTGGCACTTTTTAATGATTTATTTGAAAGAGGACATTTTGGTGCCCACAAATCAGCATCATTTTCTATCTTGCAACTGAGTGAATTCTAGAGCCTTTTTGTAATGGGACCTGTCAAACTGATCCCGGGCATATCTGGTTCCTTATCTCCTGAAAAAAGGCAAAAAGTGCCAGGTTTGAGCAACCTAGATGGAAATGTATTTTCCAACTATCATATTGTTATTAAATCTAGGGATATACAACAGGTTAAAGCTAGCTAAGCAAATCTCTCAGTTTGTAGCTTAAGTCCAAAAGAGATGAGGAAGTATTTATTACCAAATTTGTCTATGTTAACTAGAATCAGTGACCTTCATTTCTCCTGTTTTGCACTTGTACCAAATGGAGGCAGCATAAAACAAAGGACACACAGGCAAGTTTGCTTAAGAGAACTACTTTGTGGCTGTCAAATTCTGTGCCTGTCAAATATGGACACTGAACTTCGTGTGCATATTTAGGCAGATATATCCTTTGAAACCGAATCTAAAGCTGTAAAGTAATTTAAGCAGTGAGGTATGTTTCTTAGGAAATGTTTTAAAAAGAAAAAATACTTTAAAACACTATGGGTCAGATTCTTGGAACACCATATAAATTAATTCCTGTGTATTAAGATCTAGGTTTGAAGTAAATCTCTGTAATTTTTTTTGGACTTTATAGAGGAATCCAAGACTACTTTTGAGAAGCTTTCCAATGCTCAATATTCTTTCCTTAGAGCTCACAGTACTTGTACTTTTGCTATTTCCACTATATTCTGGATGTAGTTGGTGCTGAGCACCATATAACAGCTTCAGTTACGTTATCAATAGTATCATATGTGATATCATCTGCTGGCAGCATGTGTGATGTCATGAGCAGAGGATTGGGGGAACAATGGGCGTGATTCAAAGTTTGGTGGACAGTGTACTCTGTTGCAAACACAACCGATTACCCTGTCTGCCAAATTCATAGTCCACCTACCCCCATTAAAGATGAATGGACCATCAGCTTTCCATCAGCTGAGCCCCCATTGGCTCGGTGAACAGAAAGCTACCTTCGATGTCCTGACTTTATTTAGAGTGGACGGTTTGATGGGGTTTATTTTCTATCTTTTACAACAGAGATAAACCTGGTGGTGAGGGGCAGAAAGAAAATGATCCCCACTGCCCGTGACAAAGCTTTTAGGGTGTAGGGGTCATTCATTTTTGTTTTTCATTAACAAACTCCCCCTTTGGGAGTTTGTTTTTGAAAAACTAAAATATTAAAAGTTTGGTGAACGGCTATAAAAACTGATGGTGGCCATCCATCAAACGCTTTTTACCTTGAAGGGAACCACAGTGACAGCAGTTCCTTTCAAATTACAGACATGACCACTGGGTTGGCAGTCATCTCTGTATAAAACAGTACTGTCCACCAGGGTGGCAGACATTAAGATGGCAGTCTGTCCTCCAGGGTCTAAATTTGGGCCTAAGTTTACATTGATTATCATATCTCGTGATCTTCAACTGAATTTGTTTTACAGGAATTTCTATTTTTGATAATAAACACTAGTATCTTTTGTTTTCTAAATAACATAACTTCCCTTTAATGAAGCATTTTCTAGTGAACACACTCATACTCACAATATATATTGTCATAAAAAAAGAAAAGTAGCCTACACACACATACACATATATATGTATATATATATATATATATATATATATATATATTCACTGAAAAAACCATAGGTTTTAGGGACAGTTATAGTTAGTTGGACATTGCACTCGTACAAAACCCGTGAAATTCCCCTGTTATAGTTAGTTCAGCTAACTATAACTCGCGCCCCATAATGCACTGCTGATGACGTCACATATTACATCACTCATGACATGGTCAGTGACATCACTGATGACATCACTGATGACATCACTGATGACATCATCCAGTGACTGTGTGTTTCTGTAAAGTTTAAATATGTTTAATATATATAGGGAAAGGCGTATTGAAGAATGAGTGGGTGTATAAGTGTCTGAATGGATGATTTAGTACGTGAGTGACTGACTCTACAAGTGAGTGATTAAACGTATCTTACTGAATGCATGGGTTAGTGACTAAACTGTGTGAATGTCTGTATCCGTCTGTTTGTTGGTGTGTAAGTGGATGCATGGATTTGCGAATAGCTACATGAGTGTCTATATGGGTTATTGATTGGTTCTCTGAGTATCTGTATGGCTGCCTGAGTGTTTGTGTGGGTGGGGTGTGTTTGACTCTATACATAGATGTGTGAGTGGGTGATTCACTGGGTGCATGATTTCAAGAGTGCATCTGTGATGGACTGCTTGGGTGGGTGAGTGTGTGTATGGGTGTGTTAGTGAGTGAATGTATATCTCAGTGGTACATGTGCGAGTAACTACATATGTAAAAGGCAGTATATATGTGTGTTAGAGTATTTAAATGGCTATAAGTGAGAGTGTGTTATTGTGAGAGTGGCTGTATGGATGCGTGTGTGCTTGTATCAGTTATTGTATAAGAGCGTAAGAATGTGCTAGTATTTGTATGAGTAAGTGAGCTGGTGTGTGTATAACTGTATAGGTGAGTAAATGGGTGTGTGATTAATTTTTTGCATGACTGACTAGGTGTGTGAGTACCTCTATGGATGAGTGGCGGTGTGTGAGTGTTTATATAGGTGTATGAGTGCATATGATAGTCCTGTACTGAGTGACTGTAAGTATGAGTGACTGTACAGGTGAGTGAGTGGATGTGTGTGTAGACCTAAGAATCAGTGAGTGGGTATGTAGTTTTTGGTGTTGGAGTGTCTATGGTTTTGAGAATGGCAGTCTGTAATTTAGAGTGGGTGTATCAAAAGTTATATTAGGGTGTGAGAAGATGCATGAAATTATCACATGGATGATGTCATCAGTGATGTCATTTGAGATGTCATCAGTGATGTCATCAGTGATGTCACTGACCATGTCATGAGTGATGTAATATGTGACGTCATCAGCAGTGCATTGCGGGGCGCGAGTTATAGTTAGCTGAACTAACTATAACAGGGGAATTTCACGGGTTTTGTACGAGTGCAATGTCCAACTAACTATAACTGTCCCTAAAACCTATGGTTTTTTCAGTGAATTTCAAAGGTTTTTTTAAATGCTAATTTCTAACTATAACGTGTCTGAAACCTATGGTTTTTTCAGTGAATTTCAAAGGTTTTTAAATGCTAATTTCTAACTATAACGTGCCTGAAACCTATGGTTTTTTCAGTGAATTTCAGAGGTTTTTTAAATGCTAATTTCTAACTATAACGTGCCTGAAACCTATGATTTTTTAAGTGAATTTCAAAGGTTTTTAAATGCTAGTTTCTAACTATGCCAACAGAGGTAGGACATGTGAAGAAAGAAGAAAAAACGCACAGAAAGAAGCAAAAGATGTGCAGAAAGAACCAACAGAGGAGCAGAAAGAGGCCTTGTTGCAAAATCATCCTGTGCCCACAACTTTTCAGACGGGTACTGGTGGTAACTGACTCTGACTAACCAGAGCCAGTGCGGGTTTGCACAGTGGTGAAGGGAGGGGGGCCTGAGGTGACATGTGTGCAAACGCGCCCCGTGGCGCGTTTTAAGTTGCGGGATTAAGTTCCCTTGAATCCTGAGGGTCCCTGGGGCCCAACTAGCCCCCAGGTACCTACAGTTAGGACCACAGAGCTGAGTTGCAGAGAGGCGTTCCGAGGCCACGCACCTTTTTCACCTCTCTGCAACGCAACTCTGTTGTGCTTACTGAAGGTACCTGGTGGGCTAGTTGGCCCCAGGATTCAAAGGGAATTAACTCCCCAACTTAAAATGCACCACAGGGCGTGTTTGCGCACATGTCACCTGAGGCCCCGCCCCTCCCTTCACCACTGTGCAAACGCGCCCCGTGGCGCGTTTTAAGTTGGGGGATTAGGTCACCTTGAATCCTGAGAGTCCCTGGGGCCCAACTAGCCCACCAGGTACTTCCAGTAAGCACCACAGGCCTGCGTTGCAACGCCTGTAACAAATTGTGCAGTTGTGTTTAGGTAGTGAAGAGGGTCGTGCTGGGGGTAGTGTTTTAGGGTTTAGGGTAGTGCAGTGGTGTTTGGGTAGTGTAGGGGGTCATGCTGGGGGAGTGTTTTAGGGTTTAGGGTAGTACAGTGGTGTTTGGGTAGTGTAGGGGGTCGTGCTGGGGTTAGTGTTTTAGGGTTTTAGGGTTTAGGGTAGTGCAGTGGTGTTTGGGTAGTGTAGGGGATACTGCTGGGGGTAGTGTTTTAGGGTTTAGGGTAGTGCAATGGTGTTTGGGTAGTGTAGGGGTACTGCTGGGGGTAGTGTTTTAGGGTTTAGGGTAGTGCAGTGGTGTTTGGGTAGCGTAGGGGGTACTGCTGGGGGTAGTGTTTTATGGTTTAGGGTAGTGCAGTGGTGTTTGGGTAGTGTAGGGGTTCGTGCTGGGGGTAGTATTTTAGGGTTTAGGGTAGTGCAGTGGTGTTTGTGTAGTGTAGGAGGTGTGCTGGGGGTGTTTTAGGGTTTAGGGTAGTGCAGTGGTCTTTGCGTAGTGTAGGGGGTTGTGCGGGGGTAGTGTTTTAGGGATTAGGGTAGTGCATTGGTATTTGGGTAGTGTAGGGGGTCATGCGGGGGTAGTGTTTTAGGGTTTAGGGCAGTGCAGTGGTGTTTAGGTAGTGTAGGGGGTCGTGCTGGGGGGAGTGTTTTAGGGTTTAGGGCAGTGCAGTGGTGTTCGGGTAGTGTAGGGGGTCATGCTGGGGGAGTGTTTTAGGGTTTAGGGCAGTGCAGTCGTGTTCGGGTAGTGTAGGGGGTCGTGCTGGGGGAGTATTTTAGGGTTTAGGGTAGTGCAGTGGTGTTCAGGTAGTGCAGGGGGTCATGCTGGGGGTAGTGTTCTAGGGTTTAGGGCAGTGCAGTGGTGTTCGGGCAGTGTAGGGGGTCGTGCTGGGGGTGGTGTTTTAGGGTTTAGGGCAGTGCAGTGGTGTTCGGGCAGTGTAGGGGGTCGTGCTGGGGGTGGTGTTTCAGGGTTTAGGGCAGTGCAGTGGTGTTCGGGCAGTGTAGGGGGTCGTGCAGGGGGTGGTGTTTCAGGGTTTAGGGCAGTGCAGTGGTGTTCGGGCAGTGTAGGGGGTCGTGCAGGGGTGGTGTTTCAGGGTTTAGGGCAGTGGTGTTCGGGCAGTGTAGGGGGTCATGCTGGGGGTGGTGTTTCAGGAATTGGGGCAGTGCAGTGGTGTTCGAGCAGTAAAGGGGTCATGCTGGGGGTGGTGTTTCAGGGTTTAGGGCAGTGCAGTGGTGTTCGGGCAGTGTAGGGGGCGGTGCAGAGGGTGGTGTTTCAGGGTTTAGGGCAGTGCAGTGGTGTTTGGGCAGTGTAGGGGGTGGTGTTTCAGGGTTTAGGGCAGTACAGTGGTGTTCGGGCAGTGTAGGGGGTCGTGCAGGGGTGGTGTTTCAGGGTTTAGGGCAGTGCAGTGGTGTTCGGGCAGTGTAGGGGGCGGTGCAGGGGGTGGTGTTTCAGGGTTTAGGGCAGTACAGTGGTGTTCGGGCATTGTAGGGGGTGGTGCTGGGGCTGGTGTTTCAGAGTTTAGGGCAGTGCAGTGGTGTTCGGGCAGTGTAGGGGGTCGTGCTGGGGCTGGTGTTTCAGGGTTTAGGGCAGTGCAGTGGAGTTCGGGCAGTGTAGGGGTTCGTGCTGGGGCTGGTGTTTCAGGGTTTAGGGCAGTGCAGTGGTGTTCGGGCAGTGTAGGGGGTCATGCTGGGGCTGGTGTTTCAGGGTTTAGGGCAGTGCAGTGGTGTTCGGGCAGTGTAGGGGGTCTTGCTGGGGCTGGTGTTTCAGAGTCTAGGGCAATGCAGTGGTGTTCGGGCAGTGTAGGGGGTCTTGCTGGGGCTGGTGTTTCAGAGTCTAGGGCAATGCAGTGGTGTTCGGGCAGTGTAGGGGGTCTTGCTGGGGCTGGTGTTTCAGGGTTTAGGGCAGTGCAGTGGTGTTCGGGCAGTGTAGGGGGTCGTGCTGGGGGTGGTGTTTCAGGGTTTAGGGCAGTGCAGTGGTGTTCGGGCAGTGTAGGGGGTCGTGCTGGGGCTGGTGTTTCAGGGTTTAGGGCAGTGCAGTGGTGTTCGGGCAGTGTAGTGGGTCGTGCTGGGGCTAGTGTTTCAGGGTTTAGGGCAGAGCAATGGTGCTCAGGCAGTGTAGGGGGTTGTGCTGGGGGTGATGTTTCAGGGTTTAGGGCAGTGCAGTGGTGTTAGGGCAGTGTAGGGGGTCGTGCTGGGGGTGGTGTTTCAGGGTTTAGGGCAGTGCAGTGGTGTTCCGGCAGTGTAGGGGGTCGTGCAGGGGTGGTGTTTCAGGGTTTGAGTGCAGTGGTGTTCGGGCAGTGTAGGGGGTCGTGCTGGGGTGGTGTTTCAGGGTTTAGGGCAGTGCAGTGGTGTTCGGGCAGTGTAGGGTGTCGTGCTGAGGGTGGTGTTTCAGGGTTTAGGGCAGTGCAGTAGTGTTTGGGCAGTGTAGGGAGTCGTGCAGGGGGTGGTGTTTCAGGGTTTAGGGCAGTGCAGTGGTGTTCGGCCAGTGTAGGTAGTCTTGCTGGGGGTGGTGTTTCAGGGTTTAGGGCAGTGCAGTAGTTTTCGGGCAGTGCAGGCGGTCGTGCTGGGGCTGGTGTTTCAGGGTTTAGGGCAGTGCAGTGGTGTTCGGGCAGTGTACGGGGTTGTGCTGGGGCTGGTGTTTCAGGGTTTAGGGCAGTGCAGTGGTGTGCGGGCAGTGTACGGGGTTGTGCTGGGGCTGGTGTTTCAGGGTTTAGGGCAGTGCAGTGGTGTTTGGGAAGTGTAGGGGTCGTGCTGGGGGTGGTGTTTCAGGGTTTAGGGCAGTGGTGTTCGGGCAGTGTAGGGGGTCGTGCTGGGGCTGGTGTTTCAGGGTTTAGGGCAGTGCAGTGGTGTTCGGGCAGTGTAGGGGGTCGTGCTGGGGCTGGTGTTTCAGGGTTTTGGGCAGAGCAGTGGTGTTCGGGAAGTGTAGGGGGTCGTGCTGGGGGTGGTGTTTCAGGGTTTAGGGCAGTGCAGTGGTGTTCGGGCAGTGTAGGGGGTCTTGCTGGGGGTGGTGTTTCAGGGTTTAGGGCAGTGCAGTGGTGTTCGGGCAGTGTAGGGGGTCTTGCTAGGGGTGGTGTTTCAGGGTTTAGGGCAGTGGTGTTCGGGCAGTGTAGGGGGTCTTGCTGGGGGTGATGTTTCAGGGTTTAGGGCAGTGCAGTGGTGTTCGGGCAGTGTAGGGGGTCTTGCTGGGGGTAGTGTTTCAGGGTTTAGGGCGGTGCAGTGGTGTTCGTGCAGTGTAGGGGGTCGTGCTGGGGGTGGTGTTTCAGGGTTTAGGGCAGTGCAGTAGTGTTCGGGCAGTGTAGGGGGTCGTGCAGGGGTGGTGTTTCAGGGTTTAGGGCAGTGCAGTGGTGTTCTGGCAGTGTAGGGGGTTATGCTGGGGGTGGGGTTTCAGGGTTTAGGGCAGTACAGTGGTGTTCGGGCAGTGTAGGGGGTCGTGCAGGGGTGGTGTTTCAGGGTTTAGGGCAGTGCAGTGGTGTTCGGGCAGTGTAGGGTGGTCGTGCTGGGGCTGGTGTTTCAGGGTTTAGGGCAGTGCAGTGGTGTTTGGGCAGTGTAGGGGGTCTTGCTGGGGGTGGTGTTTCAGGGTTTAGGGCAGTGGTGTTCGGGCAGTGTAGGGGGTCTTGCTGGGGGTGATGTTTCAGGGTTTAGGGCAGTGCAGTGGTGTTCGGGCAGTGTAGGGGGTCTTGCTGGGGGTAGTGTTTCAGGGTTTAGGGCAGTGCAGTGGTGTTTGTGCAGTATAGGGGTCGTGCTGGGGATGGTGTTTCTGGGTTTAGGGCAGTGCAGTAGTGTTCAAGCAGTGTAGGGGGTTGTGCAGGGGTGGTGTTTCAGGGTTTAGGGCAGTGCAGTGGTGTTCGGGCAGTGTAGGGGGTCACGCTGGGGGTGGTGTTTCAGGGTTTAGGGCAGTGCAGTGGTGTTCGGGCAGTGTAGGGTGTTGTGCTGGGGCTGGTGTTTCAGGGTTCAGGGCAGTGCAGTGGTGTTCAGGCAGTGTAGGGGGTCGTGCTGAGGCTGGTGTTTCACGGTTTAGGGCAGTGCAGTGGTGTTCGTGCAGTGTAGGGGGTCGTGCTGGGGCTGGTGTTTCAGGGTTTAGGGCAGTGCAGTGGTGTTCGGGCAGTGTAGGCGGTCGTGCTGGGGCTGGTGTTTCAGGGTTTAGGGCAGTGCAGTGGTGCTCAGGCAGTGTAGGGGGTCGTGCTGGGGCTGGTGTTTCAGGGTTTAGGGCAGTGCAGTGGTGCTCGGGCAGTGTAGGGGGTCGTGCTGGGGGTGATGTTTCAGGGTTTAGGGTAGTGCAGTGGTGTTCGGGCAGTGTAGGGGGTCGTGCAGGGGCTGGTGTTTCAAGGTTTAGGGCAGTGCAGTGGTGTTTGGGCAGTGTAGGGGGTCATGCTGGGGGTAGTGTTTCAGGGTTTAGGGCAGTGCAGTGGTGTTCGGGCAGTGTAGGGGGTCGTGCTGGGGGTGGTGTTTCAGGGTTTAGGTCAGTGGTGTTCGGGCAGTGTAGGGGGTCTTGCTGGGGGTGATGTTTCAGGGTTTAGGGCAGTGCAGTGGTGTTCGGGCAGTGTAGGAGGTCTTGCTGGGGGTAGTGTTTCAGGGTTTAGGGCAGTGCAGTGGTGTTCGGGCAGTGTAGGGGGTCATGCTGGGGGTGGTGTTTCAGGGTTTAGGGCAGTGCAGTGGTGTTCGGGCAGTGTAGGGGGTCGTGAAGGGGTGGTGTTTCAGGGTTTAGGGCAGTGCAGTGGTGTTCGGGCAGTGTAGGGGGTCGTGCTAGGGGTGGTGTTTCAGGGTTTAGGGCAGTGCAGTGGTGTTCGGGCAGTGTAGGGGGTCATGCAGGGGCTGGTGTTTCAGGGTTTAGGGCAGTGCAGTGGTGTTCGGGCAGTGTAGGGGGTCGTGCTGGGGGTAGTGTTTTAGGGTTTAGGGTAGTGCAGTGGTGCTTGTGTAGTGTAGGGGGTCGTGCTGGGGGTAGTGTTTTAGGGTTTAGGGTAGTGCAGTGGTGTTTGTGTAGTGTAGGGGGTCATGTTTTAGGGTAGTGCAGTGGTGTTTGGGTAGTGTAGGGGGTCGTGCTGGGGGTAGTGTTTTAGGGTTTAGGGTAGTGCAGTGGTGTTTGTGTAGTGTAGGGGGTCGTGCTGGGGGTAGTGTTTTAGGGTTTAGGGTAGTGCAGTGGTGCTTGTGTAGTTTAGGGGGTCGTGCTGGGGGTAGTGTTTTAGGGTTTAGGGTAGTGCAGTGGTGTTTGTGTAGTGTAGGGGGTCATGTTTTAGGGTAGTGCAGTGGTGTTTGGGTAGTGTAGGGGGTCGTGCTGGTGGTAGTGTTTTAGGTTTTAGGTTAGTGCAGTGGTGTTTGGGTAGTGTAGGGGGTCGTGCTGGGGGTAGTGTTTTAGGGTTTAGGATAGTGCAGTGGTGCTTGTGTAGTGTAGGGGGTCGTGCTGGTGGTAGTGTTTTAGGGTTTAAGGTAGTGCAGTGGTGTTTTTGTAGTGTAGGGGGTCATGTTTTAAGATGAAATGCTCCAATACCTGACCAGTCTGCACTACATAAAACTACAAAAAAACTAAAAATAAAAAGTGTTTTGCACACTTTTGTCATTGGGCTATATGTGGGCTACATCTGGGTAATATTTGTGCTACATTTGGGCTCTTTTTTCACTGGTGGCCATCTTGGAAGACTTCTTTGTTATGAAGTTTCCTAATTTCTTCATTTACTGCAGTCTCCTCAGTAGGAAATGCTTTCAGTTTTTACTTTGATTCCATCAAGAAGGCATTCAGATGTGTCTCACATCTGCCATAAATTCAGAATGTTAGCACTCTAGTTGCTCATTAGATCACTGGAGTAAAGCTACTGCTCACCAGGGAGTTAACTGGTAGTCTGCTGCTGGTATTGAAAGTGATTGTTTCAGTCTGCATGTCAGAATTTTCTAATGAAATAGAAGAGGATTTGAGATCTCACTTAAAACATGCCCTAATTTTTCTTTCTGCAGCACTAACCATAATTTCTATTTCAAAAAGAACCCCTCATTTTGTTCCTTTTTAAATTAAATGTTTTAAGTGTTACCGGTTTATTCCAATCAAGATGGCTTCAGGTGTGCCATACTTTTGTCATAAGTAAGGCTGTTAGCGCTCTAGTTGTTCTTTAGAACACTCTGGGAAGCTGCAGTAGAACACAAAGGCATCAACTGGCAGGCTGCTCCTGTTGAAATATAACAGGAAGATATTTGAGATCACACTTGAAATATGTCCTAATTTTTCTTTCTACAGCACTAACCATAATTTCTATGACAAAATGAACCCCATCATTTTGTTCCTTTTTAAATTAAATGTTTTAAGTGTTACCAGTTTATTCCAATCAAGATGGCTTCAGGTGTGCCATACTTTTGTCATAAGTAAGGCTGTTAGCACTCTAGTTGTTTTTAGAACACTCTGGGAAGCTGCAGTAGAACACAAAGGCATCAACTGGCAGGCTGCTCCTGTTGAAATATAACAGGAAGATATTTGAGATCACACTTGAAACATGTCCTAATTTTTCTTTCTACAGCACTAACCATAATTTCTATGACAAAATGAACCCCATCATTTTGTTCCTTTTTAAATTAAATTGTTTAAGTGTTACCAGTTTATTCCAATCAAGATGGCTTCAGGTGTGCCATACTTTTGTCATAAGTAAGGCAGTTAGCACTCTAGTTGTTCTTTAGAACACTCTGGGAAGCTGCAGTAGAACACAAAGGAATCAACTGACAGTCTCTGCCCTTGTTGGATGTACATGTTTTACTGAGAATGTCAGACTTCATTCTCACATGAGTGAGAAAGATAATGTGAATTTACAGAAAATATGCTCTCATTTTAGCTTCTGGAGCACCTTCCAAACCTCCATGGGACAAGCATGAGAAAATAGTGTTCTCTCAAACATGATTCATGATATCCCAGCAGAAGGTTTTTCACATGGTAAAATCACCTTAGAATACACCACAATTCCTAAAATTAGTATGGTACCATCAACAAATAAATTCTAATGTAACTAAAGCCTGTTATCACCCTTTATAGTTCTCCTTTTGGTGACCCTCAAAATCTTCTATTCACTACAATGCATTTCAATGAGGTACTATCATTTATATTGGTCCCAAGATGGCTGCCAGCAATTCCAGGATGAAGTGCTGACAGCCAATCAGATCTCACGATGACATTTGTGGTTAGGCTCCGCCCAGATATATATGTGACTTTACTTTTGATTTTCTCAGGAACTACTGAACGGATTTACACCATTTAAGCAAAAGGCACGACACTGAACCAAGGGCTACCTCTTTGCCAAATTTGGTGTAATTCCGTTCAGCAGTTCGGGCTGTAGCTGCGACTAAAGGTTCCTATGGAAAAATGAATGGGGAAAACGCGTTTTGGGACCCCCCTTTTCTCGGCCCCTGCTTGAAGTATCACCCGAGACTTTCAGGATAGGAGCGGACCGGAGCGCCCCAACAAGTTGGAAACTTTCGCGAAGATTCGTCAACCGGCGCCAACGTTATTTCAAATAGAATGTCGCGGATTTCCTATGGATAATAGGTTTTAACTATAACTATCTACTGGCGACCGCCAGTAGATAATATATATATATATATATATATAAATATATATACATATATCTATAATATACATGAGAAAAGGTTAAACACTAATTGTCTAGTTCAATACAGTACAGCACACAGCAGTTATTAGTCAGAGGCATCATACCTCGGGGTGTAAGGCTCTGACGGAGGAGGCGGGATGTAGAGATCCTGAAGTGCAGAACTATCCCTTTTGGATGGCGTGCTGATTGTGCTGGATGGAGTGGCAGTGCTGCTGGTGGGGCTTCTAGGTACAAGCGGCTGATAAAATAGAAACATATGTTAAGAAAGTCTTTGTATGAAATGTATAACATTCATAATTCAAAGATCACTTAATGAACACTGTAACATGTACTACAATGTAACCATGTGTCTCTTATTATGTTGGAGTAGTGATAGCAACTGCAACCATCACACACTCATTACAAAGAATAGTAAAAAAAATTATGTCTATGAAAGAAAAGAAATAAAATGTATTTTGATGCAATTTATTAAACAGTCCTCTTTTCAGGTTGGGCTAGCGATTGCTTTCATTGTTTTGACAAGCTTGTTTCAATCCTATATGGGTAGGGGTAGTACATCAGCCCCTTCAGTATTGGTTCTTTTCAGTGTCAATTAGAGTTTTTGGTCAGGCAACATTATAGCCTTTGGCTGTTTTAACTATCATTCAAAAAAGATGGATTATTACACCTTCACAGCTATACATTCATTTCATTGGGGGTATGAATTTGCCTAGGAAGTGCTTCTTTTGCAACGAATGGATAGTGATGAATCCATAAACTGCAATAGAGAACCAGGGTTGCCACGTATGTTATTGTCTTTTGCCATCTTGCAATGCCAACCACAGTACCTCATAACGCTGAAAATAACACATTGCTTTGGCTATGATGCTTTCACCTCTGCTGGCATCATACTTTGACATCACTGCACAGTGTAAGTATCGCTAGAGTCTGGCGGAGTGCCTTTCTCTCTCCCAGCCATCATTTGCCTCAGCTATATTTTGCTCCTTGCCTACCACTCCCTTGCTGTTCACTAAGTCCACAAACTACACACTCAGATTCCATTTGGACCGTTTCCACCAATTCCACATCCAATGTAAATATGTAAACTGTTGATGCAGCCAAGCCGATAACTGGGATCATGGGTGCAGGTGCAGGTGCAGTTGTGGGTGGGCTTATCAGTGACCCATAGTGTGCACAGGTGCAATGTTCCTTGTCTAGACAGTGGCAGGGCCAGGCAGTACTGGGGGGGAGACAATGAAGCTGTGTACTCCAACTTGCCGACCAAGCTGCTGATGGGGTAGTGCAGTCACTTTTCATGGCGGAGTGCTTGGTGTTGTGCCTGCTCCATGCTGTCTGCCTGCCTAGTGACAAGGTGGGGACAGTGCCAAGGAAGGGTACATTAAAGCCCAAGCTGTGTATATCTACTTCATGCTTCCTGCCAGGAGGATGAAAGAGGACAGCGACAGTGCTATGAGAGTGTCTTAGAGCCCCTGGAGCATAACTGCTTGTACTGGACCAGCTTCTCCAGCCTGGTGCTAAGATGCTCCTTGTGGCTCAGGCTAACATGTCTCCATTGCTTTCACAGTCCGAGGACTACAGCATACGTGGACCTCTCTATTTGAGATCAATGAAATTCAGACATTAATGTATATCTAGGCAACAATCATTTAAATCACCTGTGTCTCACATCCTTTTCTCCATGTTAGTTTTTTATGTCTCCTGATCAACCCACTGGTCAGCCCCAAATGGCAATAGTTTCTCATCAATACCTTGTGTCTTGCCAGCAGCCTCCTAATATTCCAATTCAGTCCCCATGTCTTGTCAGTGGCATGTGTGCCTACCCCCATATTCCCCCACTTTCCATTACACTTCCTTAGTTTTCTAATGTCCCCTCAATTTCTATTTCACCCCCATAATTCTCCATTATCCCCATGACACTCCAATGAACCACAATGCATCCCTATCGGTCTCCTATAGTCAAATTTACAAAAAGACTGGTCTCAAGAAGAGGCGAAAAATTGTGCAATTACTTTTCGCGACCAGTCTTAAATTTTGAAATGCTGCCTATGCACCAATAGGTTCCATCACAGAATCTTCAGTCACTGGGTCACAGAGCAACCTGCCTAATGAATATTAATCAGCAGGTCACTAGTTGCAACTTCCTCTGATTGGCTGCAAAAACAGGAATAGTGGTTGGCAAGGAACAGCATACTTGGGTTTTTAATCCCCAAATGGGCAACTTTTGTTTTAAAGCAGTCAATGTTTCTTAAAGGAACCAGTAATGTTTTAAAAAATGTTTCCCATCAAGTGAAGCAGATAGTTGTCTCTGGGATCACTGAATACTCCTCTTGAGTCTACAGACACCATTCAAAAAGGGTAGGGTGTCCCAAGGGAAGACCTTGCCCTTTGAGAATCAGTTACCACTTCACTGGTTTGTGACTGCAGTCGCAGTCCCCTCTTTGCTCCATTCCTGATCAGAAGACAACCTTGATCACATAAATAATAGCAATTTGTCATCCTCATTCCCTCATATCTTCCAAACATTCTCCCTGTTTCTAATTAGCAATATATTCTCTCGCAACTTCCATACGATCAGCCGTGTGGGCCTGCACACTCCTCAGTAATTGACTTGTTATATAACAAGTTTTCTGCTGAAGCTACTATATTGTGAATTACAGGGTGGTAAATAAGGGGCTGAAGTGGGGATTTTGTCTATGGTGGGACATCAAGGCAATATGTGCCATGAACAGCTAGAAGTAGAAAGGAACAGGTGGTTAGTTTCATTCAGACATGTGATCAGAGTGGTTCTTTACAGATCAGCATTGTATTCAGAATTCTACTGAAAGAGGATGCAATTCATTGAGAGAAAAACAGTTTCCTATGGCTCTACAATTAATCAATACTGATCATTAGGGATTACCTCCAATGCAGCTTCTGGGCAGCTGTGCATCAATCTTTTAGATAATGTGCTAGTGTTGATATCATCATGAGTGAATGAACAATGGACCATAGGCAATTGTGACAGTTGTAAAGTTTGGCTTAGGTTCAACGCTCAGCATCACAATTAAAACACCCTAAACCCATAGGCTGAGTACGATTTAGGAAGCAAACTCTTCATTCTTTTTATGCATGGCAGCTCAAGTTGAGGTACTTGCACTGCTACACATTTGCTAGCTATAGTTCAGATAGTTTGTGGAATTGTGCAATACAATTTCATTTTATTAATGGGACCTCTCAGGACCTTGATGAGTATATCCTTACATTGTTTGAGTGTATGCCATTTTGAACACATACCTCTCTATCATGTTCATTTGTGTGTATGTCAAAAATGTATAAGATAGTCCTTCTATTCCCCTGGATAAGCCTTTCAAGGTGTATGTTTCATTCATATCCTTCTGGGTGCCTGACTGCAGGAGGCAGAGACAATTTCTATGATAGTCCAACTCTAATTTCTTGATGAAAGAGATAACACATTTAGCACTTCTAATGGGTCTATGTGTACAGTTACATGTTCACCCCACATGGACATTAATCATCCTCTAATGATCAACGAACTACACTAGATGTCGTTATGAAGGTGAGAGATGAAACTGAGCCAAAACTTTGAGAGCAAGTTAATCTAATACCAGAAAAAGAGATGGCTGAATGACAAGACAATTGATGGATAGATCTTAAATTGTTTTTTTAGATGTTACCTTTCTTAACCAGAAAATACCCAGACACTGTATGAATTTGATTGGATGGCAGTAGTAGTATACGTAGTATAGGTGGCTTACAATGTTTTATATGTAGGCATGTCATGCATATTACTCTAGATGTTGAAATAACGGTTTTATGTTCCATAAGAGTAATACTTGAAATCTTAAAAATACGAGAACAATTGTGATGATTCATTTTGGTAAACACATGCTCATAACACATCATATCTAACCTTTCACCAGGCTTGACAGAAGTGGGGTGTGTGAAATGTATTACACCTGCTTGGCTGGTGGCATTATGTATACAAAGGAGAATGCAGTTAATGGACGGGGCTCAACATTTGGCACACTCATACTTGTCCCCTGGTTTCATCTGCCTTGAAAATGATACATCAATGGAGGTATTTTAGTCAAAACATGATTTCAAAGTTGGCAAGGTTTACAGGCAGATGTATTTTTTTGCAAACTCGTGGGCTGGTGAGTTTATGCTCTGGCATAGGATGGTAGTTCTGGTCAGTGCATAGAGCCCTGACTTGGGGGACCACGCCCCAGGCATCCATAAGAATGCATCTACCTCTCCCAGAGGCTTCTTTGAACCAGTCAGCCCAGAGGAGCATAACATTGCTCTGTCGTCCCCCTGCCCTGCGAAGGGAAGATGCCTCCAGCCTTTTCCTGGAGCCCTGGGTCAGGGCACCATGCCCCAGGGCTATACATGGGCTTCACAGATCTCTCATTGGTCCTTCTTTGAGATGGTCAGACCAGTGATGCACAAGAATCCTCCCCAGTCTGGTGGCATCCTACCCTGGCTGGGGAGTGTGGCTCTGGATGGGTCCTAGTGCCTTGGCCATGGGCACCAGGTGCCAGAAAGCCCCACAGGGTTAGCCACGGACCTCACTGCATAAGTTAAGAAATGAAGAGTATTATTGCTGCACAATAGTGTCAAATCATTTTTTCTTCGAACAACACAATGATTGTTCCAGAGTGCAACTACCGACCAAGTTGATCTTGCGGAACATCAATCACATAACAGTTGGTCAAAGAGCACCCTCCTGTAATTTAAAATTGCCTAATGCTTACCACACTTTTGAATTTTCTAATATTGACTGTCCTGTGCAGAGTAAATTTCATCTAGCATTTCAGTAATGCGAACTACACTAACTTTTATTTTGACTTAATTCTAAATATGCACTGACAAATAACTAAAATCAATAACTTGTAATTTGTCAAAGCTAATAGCAATATCTTAATACACCTTCTAGCATTCAGTTAGTATCTATTATTTTCAAAGTGAAATAAAATGTTTCTACTTTTATATTCTAATATCCTATTATTGAACAAAATGTTCTACTCCACACAGACATTAGTAGTGAAATCCTAAAATTCACACACATTCCTAATTGTATCATACTATTCACGCTGAAGAAACTTTGTTAACATTTTCTAAACATATTATTCTGCACACATTGATTGAACACTGCTAGTTGGTTAATTATCATGAATACTTAGCACATTTTTAAGTGTTAGTAGGTGTAGTGAGACAGACTTTTTTCTTAAAATGGAATAACAATTGAAGGCCTAAATCATTTAGGGCAACATCATTAGATTGTGACCACATGTCCTGATGAAACCATGACATTTAACAGTGGAACAGTTAGTGACTGATTTAATTTTCTGGGTTATTTCACAATATGAATTAACTTTGCTCTTATATGCCTTGTTCAGGGAATTCTCTGAGTTTTCATATTAGATTGACACACTAAAAGCTACAACAGTACCATCTACACTACATCTGCTTTTCTCAGTTTTCCTTGGCTAATCTTTATATGAGGTTCTCTACATGCTAGTCCCATGTGTTATGTTGCTCTATTTTTAGGAAGCCCAAAGAACTTGTTGAGCATTCTTAATCTTATGTCTTTTAAACTATGCTCCTGATACATATGCAGTCGTCTCGCAACCGTCTTTGCAATCCAGACAAGTAGTGAATGAATTCTCCCTCAGGAAATTGTATCTCTTGTATAAATGACAGTTGCTCTCAATGTAAGCACTGCAATGTATTGATTCTCCTTGATTTTCGTGTGCTTAGTTATCCAGACATGTAAGAGTGGATTGATCCTGATGCGGCCTATTCTCAAACTGCATTTTGTATTACACAAAGTAGTACTACAGTGGTACTACTCACATACTACAAAGTGCTATTCACAAACCGACAGCAGGAGACCTCTGTCTACGTCACTCCTATCATTTCTGTGCAGAAATCTCTGCCAAGATGGCAGAGATTTACGCATATTCGGTATACACTTTAGTAGTAAATGTGGGAGGAACAAGAGGGAGTGCCTGGAAAATAAGAAATACTTACTACTAAACTAAAGGTGTTTAGTGAATTTTAAGGGGGGAGTTAGGGAGGGACATGTCAATACAAACACACACCAACTTAAAAGTAAGACCATTGCTATTCACACACTACACTTCTAAAATTGCTACAGCCCTACATATGTTAAAACAGGCTCAAATGCACTTTAGCTCAGCCTTGGAGTGCGACAAGCAACACACAGGGTCATTTACAGTTACTACAACACACTCATTGAAAACAGTAGAGGCAGGGAAATGAAATAACACTGCCTGGAAACTAATGTTAAATTAATTAAATTATTAAATATGAATTACATTATTTCAACAGAGGGAGGGGGGCCAAGCACAGGAGACTGTTTGTTTTCTTTTCTTTTTGCCATGATTTCACAAACCCATCATGATTTTCACTGCAAAACTTTAAAACAAATACTTTTTTGGCCTGATGTGGTCCCTGGGGGACCGCAGCCTCAGAACTAGGGGGTCAGGGTATTCCTACATGCCCCTTCTCTTCTTAAAATTTATTTTTTGTAGGTTTTTTGGCGGACTTGGCTGAGTTCCAAGATGGCTGCCAATACTTCTTGGTTGAAGTGCTGCCAGCCAATCAGATCTCTGCATTAAATCGGGAGGATTCGCAAAGCATTCACGTCCCCAGATATACAAATTTGGTTTTCCTTTAATGTCTTGAAAACTACTGATTGGATTTACACCAAATCACAAAAAGGCTCTTTCTGGACCAAGACCTACCTTTCCGCCAAATTTGGTGTAATTCCGTCCAACGGTTTGGCTTGAGACCCGTGTCTAAAATCTCTATGGGAATTTATATGGGATACTCACTTTTTTTTACCCCCATCTAGGTACAAATCTACACTTGGAAATGGTGAATAGTAAAAAATACAACTAGGAGTATTAATAAATGCATCCATGAGTAAATATAGACAAGTATAGTTGAGTTTGTGAATAGGCCTCTGAGTACTTTCTGCCATTCCCCCTTCACAGAGAGATTTTGTTATCGTTTAGTACGTCTGCATACATGAATGGCAGAAAAATATAAACGTCTGGGGCCGCTCTTATATATAATAGGTTGCTCATTTTGTTGATTCCAGTTGTTATATATTGTTTTGGCATTGTCAAACCACCTTTTGACCTTTTAGAATATGAAAATCAATCAATTACATGCATAGACGGCTTGATACAAATAACTCTTTACATATTTCTTTAATGTTTGGTTGAGGTCTATTAGAACTTTTGCCTCTTTTACTTAGCATTTTCTAATTTGTATGATACCTTGGGAGTCAGGTATTGGCAGCATATTTCAACCTTTTGGGTGAGGTTAAGTGGTAGATTGTCTAGCTTTACCTCCCATTCTGTTAATATCTCATTTACTTTGTTCTGTTTTGAATGACCCTTGTGAAGATCAAAGTTCAATCCGAAATATCTTTCACTGTCTCCGGGGTGTATATTTTCAATATTTTGCTTGTCAAATTCACATGGTTTGCATTTGTTAACCAGTATTTTATCTTTGTGAGGGCTGATAAAGAAACAATGTGTCCTCTTGACATTTAGTTTTGGGTGGGTTGCCTTGTTGAATTTCTCAATGGTCTTCAAGCTAGTATGCACGCCTTCCCATGTGTCGCTGAGAACAGCTATGTCACCCGCAAAGCTAGACCAGTGATTTGTCCTATAACTCCATCAGACCAAAAGTAAAGCCCTTGCTGTTTTTTGTAAGATTACACAGTAGAGGGTCCATGATAATATTGAACAATAGCGGGATAGTAAATCACATTGTCTAACACCAGATTTCAATGTTATTTCTGGTGTTGCTGTATTGTTTTTTCATTGAAATATGTGGTTGAGAATGTACACATGTCTTTTATTAGGTTTGGAATACAGGAGTTGATTCTTTGCTTTTCGAGTCTTAGCATGATTTGATGATCTGATAGAGCTGAATGCTTTTGATAGGTCTATGCATACCACTGCAAGAATAAGTCTGGTTTTCTGTGCCTTTTTAATAACATTTTGCAAGAGCATTAGATCCTCACGATACCCTCTCAGAATAATTTTTCATTTCTGTCAAACATGCAATTCTTCTGGTCATAATTTTCATTAGCAGCTTCATGAATGCTGTTCATATTGTAAGCGGTCTAAATTAATTTAATTGCTGAGTTCTTTTATCAGCACATTTTTTGGTATTAATAGAGATTGGATCTTTTTCATCCATTCAGAAACTCTTCTTATTTCTAACCATATGGATAAGCATTTAGGGAAAGAGACTTCATTCTTTGTTATGTACATTGTACTGATCATTCAGGCCACAATGCAGGGCCAGCCTCTCTGTTTAAATTGCTTCTTCAAATGCATCTGTTATTTCAAGAGTTATACCCTCTTTATGTAGATGTTCATAATTCCATTCTTCTGGGATTTGGGCAATTGGGTTGAATTTGGATCTTTCTTGTATCCTTTTTCAAGCATTCCTTTGTACCACACATAAATATTATCAGCGGAGATCTGGCATGTGATGTCCTCTGCCCCATCTTTGATTATTCTGGGCATTTTCTTTTATCTTTTCTGAACATTGTTTGGTATTCTTTGAAGCTGCCCTTTGATTGTGTGTAAATTGCTATGACTTTTGGTGAGCCTTGTATTTTTCTTTTGTCTCTTGCCTTGATCTGATTCATTTTGATTTTCTTCTTGAACAGTATTTAAAGGCTCGTTTCGCTTTCATTGGTTGTTTATGTTTGGATATTATCATCAGGCCTTGGATGAATGTCACTGGTAATTTATGTGACACAAAGCACAATTTGTTTCATTAGGTGTATACCAGCATTAAGGTGTCTGGCATTTTTGGAGTATGTTTGTATCTCTCTGATTCTGTCTTCCAGATCATGAAAGTTCATGATTTTAGATGCTCTTTTTCTGTTTATAAAGTCTCTACACCTTTCTTTGACTGTTTCACCTATTATTTCGATTTATCATTAGGGTTATATGGTTGATTCATATTGGTTTCAAGTTTCTTGTTCTTTTCTTTCAGATCTTGAATTTTCTATGCAATCTGTTGTTGCACTTTTAACAAAAATGCTGAATCTTAAGCACATTGATATTTCTTTTTGTTTCATATAACTTTTCAAGTTCCATCAGCAGTGTTCTTTCTTCTTGGGACAATGATATTGTAGGTTTGCTGATAGCAAGAGGCGAGAGAAAGTCACAAATGGGTATTGTAGACTTCCCTTCATATTTCTACCTTAAAACATATCATAATGATATGAGATGTTTCGGAATTCAGTTTCCTTGGCACACTTCGAGCGATATGTTTTCAAGCAGAATCAGTTTAATTGACTTTTTTTAGGTACTTCAAAATTTCATATTATATATTTGCATATATTGCAATGATCTTTTTATCAGGATGTTTCCAGTAGGTGACATTTTGACAAAGACTTGTCGATCAGAGACAGTTACTAAAGGGACCTCTTGGAGGTAAAGGATACTATGACTGGGAAAAGGTTAAAAGAGTCATTGTCATTTTCGCCATAAACCTATGCTTCTTTGAACTTGTTCCTTTTGACATTCAGAGCACCAGGCAGTTATCACATTGTATCAACACCCACCTTGGGCCTTTGAGAAGCTTTGCTTTAATCAAAGTGTTGGATTCACTTGGCCTTGATTAATAAAAACCCTCTTGATAAATGCTTTCATTTAGGTTTGTTTTGCACAAGCCTATGATTTTCACCACCTGCAGCACTGTTTGAATGCCCCCAGTTGTCTTACTTAGTCATGGCACCAGTTCCCAAAATCATCAAAATAGAACTGAAGTCCTATTCAATTATTCCTAGCTTAAGTATTCATGTGAATGTCCTGCTTTCAACAATTAAATGTATTCAAAGTAAATTCTACGGACCCCTAGGATACTTGTCAAGAAAATCAGGGCAGGGGGGCACCTAGAAGCAGGGGCTATGGCAGGCTGTAACTCACCTTGTGGTGGACCACCTGCTCAATAGCAAGAGCCAACTATTAGCTTTTTAACTGTAACTTTAATATACAGTACTTGAGCTGAAATTACAGTGGCTGCTAGCACCAGACTTGCATTCCATCATTCATCATTACGGGATTTGAAATATACTCATTTCATTTACTGCACCTCAATAGCGTCATGTATTGGTAGTTTTTGTCATTACGTACCCGACTTGGAAGAGGGTATATTGTGAGCCTGCTGCCTTCCTTGTATGTGCTGAGTTTCTCAGGATCCCATTCTGGAATAGAACTCTGATTCCCCATTACCCATGGTCATCACAGTGGGCATAGAAAACACCATCTGAAGTTGATAGGATAGATCTGGTCATCATAATGGGGATCCCAGATCGACTGAAGTTTACATAGAGTCATTAAAGTGTCCAAGGTTGCCTAGAATGGTCTTGGTCTGATAAATGTACCAATCTCAGGGGTCAGCGCTCATTGACATGTATTAGCTCTAGAATTTCAGCAGTTATCCAAGTAACAGATGGAGTGATCAAAGGAACCATAATTAATTTAATGAGTCATTCGCAGGTTCACGTTTTCGATCTTGTTTAATTACACAGTAATCTTCGATAACTGGTTAATCTTTGACATAAGCATACTTTCCTGACAGGATCAAGCAGGTAGCAGCACCTACTGGAAGAAGGAGCAGCAGGCCCGTCCTGAACTGACATTTGTTCCCCCAAAAGCCTGTGGTCCCCTACAGCCTGAAGGGACTGAGTGGACAAGACGATTGCCTAGGCATCGGTGCCCCAGCCTAGTCTGCAATGACAGACGGGCAGATCAGTCTGAGGCCTCGCATGAGCAAGACACAGGAGTTTTGGCTTTTCCCCCAGTGTGGCTGGTAAGGACACTCCACAGAATAGTTGTCCTGAGCTATTGCAGAAATGTGCTGGGTGAAGAACGACAACAAAATTACATACAGGGTCTGACCCTTCAGGTGGCAGCTGGGGTTGGACTAAGCTGCTAGTCTGCTTGGCTTTCACTCTGCTGGGGAAAAGGAACCCGTCAAAATGTTCACCCTTGTGTTGGACAGACCCCGGGTCTGCTTGAGCTTTGACTAGGACCTGTCAGAACACTTAAGCCTACCAGAGCTGGGGGGCCATCACTGGGGCTGCGAAAACCGGTCCTGGGCACTTGGTGACACCATGGACCAGCAAATAGATTCCGCACCTGGGGGTACACACCATGGGCTGGCCAGAGCTTTGAAAAAGGACTTCTCAGAGCTTTAAACCCTTCAAGAGCAGTGGAACCCTCCTCAGTCCTGCAGAACCTCACCCTGCATACTTTGAGATACCGTGGCCCAGTGAGTGGAGTCCAGACTAAGGGACCCACATCCCGTGCTTGCCGGCTCTGTGACAGTCAAAAACAGTTAGAGCATTCCACCCATCCTGAGGATGCAAAGCCTCCCTGGGCCGGTAGAAATGTATGCTGGGTAGCTTAGGACACCAACGGTTGTTTCCAGGTACCAAGACCCTGGACCTATGCCGAATGCTTACTGCAGCTCTGGCTGTAGTCCTGTCCAAAGCATCCCACTCTCCAGGAGCAGGGGACCTCTCTCTGGTTCTGAGGAACCCCATCCTGAGCACTTTGTGACACCACAGGCCAGTGAAAAGAGACAACACCTGATGTCCTGTACCTCAGGCCTGCTGGGGCTCTGACCAGAGACTTCGTTAAAGCTTTCAACCACACTTGAGGAGGGCAAACTTTCCTGAGCCTTCAGAAATGTATCCTGGGCAGTTTGGGACACCCATAGTCAGTGCTTACCTCCCATGCCCACTGGCCACACCTCAGGCCTACCACAGCTCCTACTGGGGACCTGATCAGAGATTCCCCATGCTGGAGCATGGTTGCTCTCCTCTGTCATGCGTAACCCTGTCCTGGGCACCCTGAGGCACCCTAGGCCACGAAATGAAGCACTGGTTTGAGGCCAGCAGCCCTAACCTACAGGAGCTCTGGTCAGGAACTTGGTTGGAGTGTTCCATCCCATCCTCAAGAGGGGCTTCCTCTCCAAGTCTATAGAAGTTTATATTGGGAAGTTTGGAACACCAATGGTTGGTGTTTAAGGGGCACATGGTCTACAGCCCACTACACCGGGCTGCCACACTTTTGAGTGAGGCCTGTCTGAACATTTAATCCTGGAGATGCTGGTACCATCTTCAGGCATGCATAGGGTATAGAAGAATGCCTCTGGTTGGTGGATGAGCCTGGCAAACACCCTGCAGCCTAATGTCACCCTTGTAACACCCTTTTGACTGGAAAGAAGGCTCTGGTAGACACAGCAGCCCCTCTCTCCCTTAACATCCAACAATAACAATCTGAGGGAAGGCGACTTGGTTTCTTTCTTGTAACTGGGCTACCTTGGCTGACAGAGGGCAGCTTCTGAGCAGAGGCATCTGACCTAACAGGCCACAGCTGTGAGAACATTTCAAACGAGCCCCTATCGGTACTTCCAGGGCATCCTGGAATTCTGCATGCTGAGTCCCCCCATGTATACAAAACATCACCCAAGACGTTGGCAAGACACATTTTATACACCCTTTGGCATGCTAAATGCCACCCAGATGTTATTGTGCATACCGCTGGTCAGAAGTATTTATACGTGAAATCTGCTTGCAGCGCCCCTGTCATATTTCCCTGCTGGTCTTAAGTTTGTGAAGGAGCTTTACACAGATAAAAGTAGTGATACAACTGCTTGCATCTTTATGACTTGAGAAGTGCATTTATTTTCCTTCCAGTCCTGTATTTTCTTATAATTGTTTTTTCTATTGACAATTACCAACTGTAAGCTCAATTAAAAATGCACATTTCTATTATTGCACAGATGATTCTGTGAGTCTCAAGCTCTAGAAAAGTGACTGTATTCATGTTATCCTCATTTTCCTGGGTTATTATTGGAAGCTGCATTATTAAACAATGAAAGGGAGTCACCAAAACCCTAGTGCGAGATATGTATGTATGTATGAGCTCCCACAAAGCCCAAACAATCTAACTACTAAATTGGAAGCTGATTTGTTTTAGGTATCCCACGCGTCCCCTTTGTGGCTTGGCTCAAGCAGCAAGACTTCACCACGAGAAATGTAAAGGTGCATCAAAATTAAAACAATAGTATAGCTATTAAATAAAGAGTTTACAATGTCTACTCCAACTTAGAAAAATAGAACCATTTATGGAGTAAAATGACAGAAAAAAAGAAGATCATATTCACAGATCAATGATTCTAGCACACACAAAACTGTCCAATTGGAAACAAGGAAAAAGTCTATGTGGTGTGATACAATTGGATCTAGGCACTGTTAATGGGTGACACACAGTCGACCAATGAGCAGACTGAAATCTTTATTGGCGATTAATTAAAATCTTACCAAACAATCACAACGGGAAACATAAACAAGTATGCAAACCTTAAGTCCCTAATAAATATTTAGAAACTAAAAACACACGTTCCTGCCTTTAGGTTAAATGAAAAATATTAATAAAATAAATTTGAATAAAAGTAAAACAGCAATATCTATAAACTTCCCAGTGCAATCGGTCATCCTTAGATCTGTCTCACTTAAGGTATATTTCAAAGCTGCTAACACACTGCCGATGCCGTTCAGTACCAAAAAGCCACTATCCATTTACCTCGCGAATCAAATAAATTAACACAGGTACAAAAACACATGTTGTAATGTTTCTGATTGGCTCTTGCATAGTCAGCATCTGCTGTCATTTGTAGCAGCAGTATTCTAGGATCACCTGAATTCATGTCTAGGGTTAGCAAAACAAAACCGGCAGAAAACTGTGTCCAGTGCTTAATTTGAGCCGGTGGTTTCCGGTGCTCAGCACCAGCACTTATTTGCCAGCACCAGTACTTATGACAGTCTGTCACATGGTGGCGCTGTTTTTCTTAGTCAGAGATGAGCATACAGCAGTTGTGGGCCTGGAATAATCTGAAATGTCACTCTTGTAGAAGTGTGATGGTTAGTAGTTGTGTTGGTACTGTCATTGGCAGGGCTGGCAGGGACAATGGGTGGTGGTGCAAGCTGCAGTGGCCTCCGGAGGAGGACCCTGGCACTTCTTTATTTTACAAATTAAGCACTGACTGCCAAGGGCAACTTTAAACAACACTCTAAATTAATTTTAGCAATGTATTTTATTTAAATGTCTCCAAGTTCCAATTATGTGGGAGGATTTTACAGTTTTTTTCCAGAGCGGTGTTGTCTACATTGGTCGAAAAGCACCAGTAGTATTCAGATCAAAAAGTCCAGATTTATGCTTTTAGGTAAGTCAACCACACAGGAAAGCAGTCTCAGAGTGCCTTACTATTTTTCCCACAAAATGAATTTTAGAGTGTTTGGAAGGACCAGACGCAGCTGAGTAAATGACAGCTGCAGGGGAACATACACATGTAAAAGTTGGTGGCTAATTACAGGATATAGTTTGACCATCAGACTAGATGCTTTCTAGATGAAGAAAATCTTCAGTGGGGGCAAGCCTAAAGCTGAAGGTGAGAAAAAGTCCACAAGTTCTGGATGTCTGTTGAGCAGTTACACTGCTCCCGGGAACTGTTTCAAACAACTAACATCAGCTGTCAGCAATCAGATTTTTGAAACATTTCCCCGGTGTTAAAGAAACCTCTAACAATTGTTTTCTTGTTTTTGAAGATCTTGACAAAACAAAAAGAATGCTCTTCTAACTAATGAATACCACTAATGTTTTCTTGTTCGGAGCAACAAAACCCTCTTTAGTAATCTTGTGACCAATATACTCATCATTATCAAATATCTTTATTTCGGATTAAAAATTACCAATAAAAGCACAAATGTCACAAATAATTTAAAACATTAAAACAATCACTAACAACCTTTCTTCTCATAGCACCAGGTAAAAAATGGGCAATAGAATGTCAACTTTCCTCAGTGGTTAGCATTTGAAAAAAGATCAAGGCCGACCAGACCTGAGTAAAATTAAATGTTTTCTTTAGCAAAGGTAAGAAATACAAAATAAAACTCTCAGAACATGACAAAGTGCATGGAATCTTGGTCGGAAAACAATTCACACCCACATGGGCACACATTTATAACCTAATCCTACCCTTTCAGAAACGCCAGTAGACAATGTGCTAGATTTAATTTGAACCTGTTTAGGAGGAATCTGTCATTCAGGTTAGTAACGAAATAAGATAAGGCTCAATCAGCAATGTGGTTGTGACTGAAACGTGTACATGGACAGTGGGTTTGTTTAGTTCGAGATATTCCCTAATATTCCGTTGATACGTGAAAGAATTATTGTTCATTTTGTCCAGGTCAAATCAGTTTTCTTTATACAATCAGACTGATAGAACATTTCGGGATGCCCCAAGGTCATAAAAATTGTCTTAAGATTGTTTAACCAAGGAATCCTACCTGCCTCCTCTAGTGATAAAAGATCCTGCAGTATTATTCTATTTTGCTCAGTTTCCGGATTAGTCCAATTTAAAATCCATCTAAGCAAGTGACAAAGGGTAAGTGTATCTGATATAATATCCAGACCTAGCTCTTTATGGAGAATATATGAGGGAACACTCAGGGGCAATGACAATAGGCGTCTCAAAAAAGCGTTCTCAACAATATATAATTGTGTAGTGTCCACATAGCGCCACATATCGCAGCCAAACGGCACTGCAGAGACACATCTAGCCTAATATATCTGTTTATTTAATGGCTTCCTACCCAGTCTTGTAGCAAAATCAAAGCCAGAGGCAAATGACCTGCAAGGGGATGGTTTTTGCCAGACAGAAGTGGTGACCATGTCCCATTGTCATCAGATTGGACTCCCAAGTATAAGAAAGTCGTTACCCTGCGACTCTTGTTGCTTTATACTTACTGCTTTCTGGACTTAGTTGACCTTAGACCAGCTACTAGGACATGGGCTTTATAAATGTTGGTATAAAGTTCAAGAGAATTCATGAAATCCGCAAAAGAATCAAGCATCTGCTTGAGGCTGAGGGTGTTCTTGCTAACAATACCACATAATCTGGAAAGAGAAGAACGAGGATATATCTGGGGACTGCTCACCGCACATCCCTGCCATCTCTAAGCAGATGGGGTTCCAGATGGTTTACATCAGTGGTTCTTAACCTGTGGTCCACGGACCCCTGGACGTCCACGACAGCTACTCAGGTGTTCACAACTGCTTAGAGAATTAACTATTATTAACGGATTAACAAAGTGTATATAAATAAAGAAGCAAAATATAAAATTGAAAACTTTTAAATGTTCTGTAAATGTTAAGGGTTTTGAAATTGGAAGCTAAAAATCAAGTTGGTATCCTCAGATCGATTTGCGGGAGCACTGCAAGTGCATCAGACAGAATACAGAATGGCTGATGGGTGGGCTGAATTGAATTTACGAAAGCTCCTACCTTCCCAGTAAATTAAACATTTTATTTTCTTATATATTTGTTTGTAAATTAAATAAAATATTTAATTATTTGTGCATTTGTTTGCTAAATGCTTGTTTCCATATATTTGTGCATTGTTTTGTGGTTCAAAACATCAAAACTGCTTAGGGCGGAGTTCCCGTATTCCAATAATGATTCAGTGGAGGGGTCTCCGGATTCCAACAATGAGTAAGTGGAGGGTTGGTCCGTAGAAGTCAAAAGGTTAAGGACCACTGTAATATATAAAGCATAAAATAGGGGCACAAATACAACCCTGTCTCACTCCCAGCTTGAGTTCAAAACTCTATGTAAAGGAACCATCAGTGCCATTTTTACTTACACAGGTGGTCATATTCCTGAGCAAATCCTCAAGAAAATAACCAATATACTTATCGACCCCCTTTAAGATTATTATAAGCCACAATTTCTCCACATTAACCCTATTGAAGGCGGCCAAGAGGTCCATAAAGGCCATATGAAAGCTGCCTTGCTTGGTCTCCATGTATGTATCTATTAATAGATGTAAATCAAAAAAATTGGTCAACAGTACTCCGTTAGTGCCCAGTTCGTGAGTCTGGTTAGGCTCACTCGTCCTTAAACCTTCACTACTGAGACAATTAGATAGATAGGCCTGTAACACCGGGTATCATTTTATTGGCGTTCTTGAAGATTGGTATCACTGTTAAATGAGACCAGGAGGCTGGCATCCCTACCTAACTGCAGCATTCAGTGATTGAGTGATTACTAGTGCCCATTAACTAATTTATAATTTATAGACATAAGCAGGAATCCAATCTGGGCCTGTTGGTTTATTCTAAGTTAGCAATAGAATTGCATCAGCAACTTCCGCTTATTGAAGGGTAATATTAGAAATGTAAAAAATGGGGGCAACTGCAAACACTAACATGAGCCTGTAAGCCATAAATCCCCTTAAAATGGTTCACCCATCTTTCCTGGGAAATATGCAAACACACAGTATTCTGATTGTCCCCAGCAAAAATTGGTCAGTTTACTATCTCCCAGAAGACGGAGTTTTGATGTGTGCGCTAGCCAGCAATAACTGATCCCAGGCTTCCTCTCTTCGCTGTGCTTTCCTCTCCTTTATTGCTTCTTGTGGCAGGCCACAGCCTCTCTCTTAAATCTGGGATTTGCCCTCAGGGCCTTCATTAAATCATGAGGCGCCTTTGAATATTTACTGTTAAACCATCTGCTTAATGGGGCAGGGTTTTGAGAGCACGGAAATGTTATCTGTCTCTTTGTTTTTTTTACAAATATTGTTGAAACAGCCACTATTCCAGAATTTGAACTGTCCTCCACAAGACATACCTCAGAGTCTCGACCAATATACTCAATATTATAAACCCTATGTCAACACTATTCAAATTGTCAGAAATATGTACCTCAACATGTGCAGAACATCCTTGAATCTGTAATCATCTTCCACATGGAATCCTTGTAGGTCAATATCTCTACATGGAAAAATACGTTCCAGGCATTCCCTATTATAAAACTGCTATGGCTGACATGGTACCAAACAGCAACTCTTTACAGGAAAACATGTTTCAGGAGCTACAAAAGTACTCGGATCAAGAGGATAGATACAGACCGTGATGAAGGCCTATGTGGAGTAAATGGTAACATTTCCAAACAAACAGGTCCTCTCACCAATGTGTGCACATTCTGTTTAGTGGGACACAATTCCACGCATAGACACATTCTCACTTGATGACTTCTGGACCAACACAGTCAGGCCTAACCATTACACTGCTTTCACAAGGTAAATAATTTGCTCTTTGCATGAATGCTTAGACTCTCAAGCAACAACCTCCCATAGACACAGAGGAAATTTCTGCTCCTCCCCGACCAATGATAGTGCATCTCTTTTCAAGTTAACATTTTGACAGAAACCCTTCAGACTCCTAAATGCTTTGCTAAAAACCTCTGGCAATATTAGAACTTTTGTTACCACAGGACCAATTACATTAAGCATATTATTGGACGAAGGATTATCATCTGATTTCTCTATGATAGAGACTTCCCTTTCAGCATATCATGTAGCATTGTCACAAGCCTAACACCTTTGAGTTACAATATAGCTGGAAACAATCAATCACATAGATAGGGGAGGGACTTCTCCAGAGTCAGCTAAATTTATGTTTGAGATCTCAAGAAAAACATTCCACACCCAAATGAACTACTGATGTGGTATCAGGGGCTCTCAAGTCTACCATCATGCTCACTATTTCACCATCTACTTTTATTTAACTGGAGTAGAATATGACGCAGGCATTACTCTAACACCAACCCCACTGAAATCTTTCAACAGTCGCCCCTGAATGTATATTTTTCCTGCAGGCCCTATGCACAGTTTTGAGCCCAGGACGGTCACACGCATTCACAAAATGTTGCTACCTCCTAAAACAATAACATTAATTAGTTATCATACAAATAATTTTACCCTGCTTGCAATTTGTATTTACTTTCTTACTACTGTTGGCCTTCTGCTGCATATTTTCACTTCAAATATAAGCAGGTATTCTTCCCTTTCGGCCATTTTAAAGATCTATTTCATTCCCTAATTTAAACTTCATCTAGCCAAGTGTTGAGGAGTGCTGTTTTAACATCTGTGTGAAACTGTTTAAAATGGTATTATAGGTACATTTTCTATGATTATTATCATTATAAGGAGCGAAAGTTTCTTAAGTACCAAATTGCGTTTCCAAATCTGCTACTTTCATTTTACAAACAGGTTTTCATTTACTAAATGAGGAGTATTAACTGGTAATTATAAATGCTGAATGGAGCTCATAAAAGGTTAGATGATTAGACCTTTGCAGTTAAACGATTAAAGGATTTTATAAAAAGAAACGACATGTTTCTGCAAAGCATATCTATGCCTTAAACGTGCTCTTCCCTCTTTGTTTAACAAGTTCGAGTTGAATTTAGTTACCTTTATATTTAAAAAGGAGGACAAGTGTATTTGTTCATGTTAGAGAGGAGAAATGTGCTTCTATAACATATATTTATATTACCACTGTGATTATTTCACAGAAGGCGACTCTAGTTAATTTAAAGCTCTTTGGATTAAAGGACAGTGCCATGATCAGGTCTGCAGGCATACAAAATTTAATATGCAAATAAATAACGCTTTACTACATTTATTTTGCTTTAGATCATATTTTCTATTGTGATTGTCTGTGTGTGAGTGAGCGTTAAGTGTCTATGGGCCAGATGTACGATCATTGGCAATTGCGACTCGCAAATTGCACCAAATTGTGAGTCACAATTGTCAAAGTACAACAGTGTCTGAGACACTGTTTGCCATTCCCAATGGGGTCGCAAATTGCATGCCTCATGCATATTAATGAGGCTGTCGCAATTTGCGACCCCATTGGGAATGTCTGGCACTCCCAGGGAGGGTGGCTTGCTGGGGTCAACAAGATGCATTTAAAAAAAAAAAAAAAATGAAACGGTTTTGTTTCATTTTTTAAGGGCAGGTAGTGGTCCCTGGGACCACTGCCTGCTCTGAAAAAATGTTTGCGCACCCATTCACAAAGGGGAAGGGGTCCCCTGGGGACCCCTTCCCGTTTGCGAATGGTTTACCACCCTCTTGAAGAGGGTGGTAAACTGCAAGTGTTTTGCGACTGCAAACATTCTTACATTGGGTTCAGACACTCTATTAGGAAGGGATGCCCTCTGAACGCCCCTTCCTAATAGCGAATCGCTAACCCTATTTTGTGAGTCGCTATTCAATTAGCGTCTCGCAAAATAGGGTTAGTACATGGCCCACAGGTTTTTTGCATGCGCAAACAAGTCTAAAACCCATTTGCGCATGCAAAAATCCGCCGTACTTCTTGCCCTATGTGAGCCGTGAGTGAATTAATCTGTGTATTCCTGGATGAGTGACTACGTTTATGTGTAGTATGTTTTGTGAGTGACCTATGAAACGGATAACGTAATTACTTTGAATTGGGAGAAAAGTGGGCGCTTTCTTTGCTTTATCCACACTAGAGGACGAGTGCCAGTGATACTGATGCACTGTCGATCCTCCACCTTTTAGGATTAAATATTCTCGAGATGAGGAGATACAACCAAGCGAAGAAAAAATCTCGTGCCAGTTTGAATTATGTCCACGAATTTCAGTTAGAGGAGACAATAGTTAAGGTAAATCTTCAATCTCCACTTCAGAATATTATTTGAGGAGAGCGATTCGTATTTTCTAACGAGGATAGCAAAGATAATAACATACACATCCTACAACATTTTCAGTTCACCGGAATGTTATCAACTTACCTGCAACAATATATGAATTCAATATTTTTGTACGGCAGCACTTGACTTTCTGCTATTTGAGTTTGTCTATTATAGATACAATTAGTGGACTTTAGTAGCGTGTGTAGATGTTGGGCCTGATTCACAAAGCTAAACTTACACTTTTGTGTAAGTTTACTACTTTTCGGTATTCACAAAGGTAAACCTGGACCAAATGTCTAACTTTACTACTTTTCAGTATTCACAAAGGCAAGTTACTGCTAGTAAAGTTAGACTTTTGGTCTAAGTTTACCTTTATGAATACCGAAAAGTAGTAAAGTTCAACTTTGGTTAAAGTTTTCCTTTGTGAATAGCGAAAAGTAGTAAAGTTAGGACTTTTGGTTCAAGTTTACCTTTGTGAATCCCGAAAAGTAGTAAAGTTAGGCTTTTGGTCTAAGTTTACCTTTGTGAATACCGAAATGTAGTAAACTTACACAAAAGTGTAAGTTTACCTTTGTGAATCGGGCCCATTATGTTTAGATGTGTGAAGAGGTTTCTCCATTATATTCCCACAACGCCCATGAAAATACAGTGGCAATTTTGTTATTATGATATGTTTACATAATTTTATCTCTATGACGGAAATAGCTGAGCAGCCTTGCCACCACAAGATATTCTATATTATTAGGCAAATGTTATATTGAACTTTTTGTTTTCTGTCTACCCTTCTTAGCTATAATCCTAATATGAGGTGAAGAATAGAGGACTATTTGGATGATCTGAAAGACAAGTCCTAGTATTGTATAACCTCTTGACAAAAAAGGGAAATTGGAGTTAGGAGCAGAAGGTAATTATATAGGTAGAGCCAAAAGAAGTATTGCTGGCTCTGAATGATGATTCAGAAAGCATTCTTTTTTTGTTTCTCGTTTCTTTTTGTCTTGTTTCCGTTCCTGTCATGTTTCAATGTATCTCTTCCTGAAGTACTTTTTCTGCGAGTTTTGATGTGAATTCATCCATGTTCCTGTCGTGAGTCAATTTCTGATCAGAGCTTCTTTGGAGAGGGTGAACTTGTGGAATTCAGATATGGAGGATTTTAATCCTGATGCAGTCTTCATATTATTAAATTGTCCTTTCCTCTTTTGCTATTATTGGGTTATTTTGTATAATATGGCTATAAAGGCTTTTGTTTGATGGGTTTAGCTTTAGTGGGGGCTTGTGTTCTGGCATAACATTCAAATCTGTGGGTCAGTGAATTCAATTGGGAGATTTATTAGATATATCTGCAAGATTTGACTTAGGGGCAGCTATGTGAAAGGATAAAACCATGAAACTGGGGTGAAAGGCAAAGCATTACACTCAAACAGCAGTAGAACAATCTGCAGTAGTGTCACTAGGACTCTTCCCTTTCCCCTACTTGTTTAATGCCTCTATGATTCCCTTGTCAGGAAAGATCACAGGCCATGGCCTAGATATTCAAATGCACACGGATATCACTTATACCTTAGTGCACATGAAAGACATAAAAGATAACTCCTTTGTAACAGAAGCGGTACTCTGCGCCTACAGAAAATAAGAATGTTGATGCTAAACAGTTGATTATTTTACTATATATATATATATATATATATATATATATATATATATATATATATATATATATGTAGCGCGTGATCAGGTGGAGAAGGAGGAGGGAGGGACTTCTCCCTCCGAAGTTGATTTTGTTGAGAAACTGGCAACAAGCATGGCTGATGAATTTGTAAAGGGGCGTGAGGCCTCAGCAAGAGCGATCTTCACCACCAGTAAAGAAACGGCAACTACAAATGCCTTACCGAGCAACTATTCGGATACCACCAATATTGGGATTAAACAGAGAGGAAATATCCTTGAGCGCCTGAGACGAAAGGAGATCAGTCGAAGGTGGGAGGCAACCTCCCTTCAGAATTATCTAGAGGTCAACAGAATCCCAAGAGGCCTAAGGATTCTCATTACACCCACGCTTGCAATCCCTAAACCACAGGTCATCAAAGACTGGTTGGAAAATACGAACGCGTGTTCCAGGAGAATGTTGGAAATACTAATTGCCAGTGAATGGGATGAACATAAGGAGCTGATGACCAAGATAAATGAACTAATGGAGGATTTAAAAAAAGAAAGCGACCAGACAGAAACAAGCAGAATACTCAAACTGGTTGATGACCGAATGAAAACCTATGAAAAAGAAATAGTGGCCAGAAAACAACGCAAATTCGTACGAGACGAGAGAGATTATGCCGCAGGCAGAATACTGACCTTTGCCAGGAAGTACGACAAAGCAAGATCAGCGTTGACAAGGGACAAAGCCCTGGGGACACTAGAAACAAACAAAGAAGATTCTACAACAGACCTAAGCTCCGACCAGGAATCCATAGAGAGTACTACATCCAGCATGAATGAACACCATTCTTTTTCCGAGGAGCTGCGCCTCCTACAAATGACAAAAGAACACTCTGTCAGAGGAAAACCGAGAGGGAGAGGACGCAGAACAAGAAACAAAATCACAAGCGGAGAGCAAGAAGAAGGAAATTTAAGGACTGTTGGCATGGGAACTCGAGGCCAAATGAACAAGAAATCATAATGGAGGACAATGAGACCACACTGACGGTAATGAACTTATCAAATAGAGTATTGATAATTGAAGAAGAGAATGTACTAAAATTAGGACTGTCTTTTTGCCCAGACATCAGCTTTGATTATGCGCAGACAAGAGTAGATCTCTACAAATTCGAGCGCAAACTTAAATTGTACAAACTACATTACACCAAGAATATAGGGGCCATAGGAACCAAACAACCGTCCCTACCCAATCCTGACACAAGACTGGCAATAGAGGATATTCCCATGTTAAATCTATTGACAGACCGAGGAAGAAACAGTGACAGAACTGTGACAGGTGATCTCACTGACTCATTCGACCCCACACACATAGAGGACTTACCCAACAAACATGGCATAGGAACCAGAGAAATATTAACAACAGATTTCAGAGCTAGCTCACGATATGTCCCCGTGACAATTAGTAATAACATTGATATTTTTAGTAACTTGGTAGCACAAGACTTAGAGAAACTCACATCAGTTACACCAGGCAATAAAAATATGACTAAGAGCCAGTGGGAGGCTATCAGGAATCTACAGAACGATCGAGACATAGTTATCAAGCCCTCCGATAAGGGGGGGGAATATAGTACTCATGACTAGGACCAACTACACAAGGGAAGCCTACAGGCAACTTAACGACACTGACTGCTACTGTAAAGTGGACAAAAGATATTTAATAGATCTACAGAATAGATACTTGCAGAAGTTACAAGAGTGGCAGGAGAAAAAACTACTGACATGGGACGAAAGGCAGTTTCTTAGAAACAAAACACCGACCACACCAACTCTATACCTATTGCCAAAAATCCACAAACACGCTCAAGACCCACCAGGCAGACCGAAAGTATCGTCCAAAAACAGCCTTCTGGAGAACACCTCGACATATGTTGACCATTTTTTGTCCCCTTTTGTCAAGAAATTAAACTCGTATTTAAGAGATACCACAAATGTTTTGACAAAAGTAGACAAAATCACCATAAATGAGAATCACTGGCTGGTCAGCCTAGACGTCGAGTCTTTATACACCAGCATCAGACATCAAGACGGACTGAAAGCATGTAAATATTTTCTTAAAAGCCGTGACATTCACTTACTAGAACACACACACATGCTCCTAGAGATGATCGAGATCTGTTTGCAGGAAAATGTATTTATGTTTGAAAAAGATCTGTACAAACAGTTACAAGGGACTTCCATGGGCACCTGCTTCGCTCCCAGCTGCGCCAACCTCATGGTGGGCTGGTGGGAGAAGCAGGTGCTCTGGAATGACAACACAGAAAAATGGATTTACAATGTCAAATCATGGTTGAGATATATCGACGATGTGTTTTTTGTTTGGGAGGGTGATGAAATGGGATTGAACACGTTCGTTGATCTTCTGAATGACAATGATGTAAACCTGAGGTTCACGAGACACTATAGCAAAGAGACCATTGACTTCCTAGATCTTAAGTTAACCATCGAGGAAGGCACCATAAGTACGAATCTCTTTAGGAAGAAAACAGCAGGAAACTCCATCCTGCATGCCTCAAGCTGCCATCCACCTAGTTTCAGATGGGGTATACCCTATAGTGAGTTTTTAAGAGCTAAAAGAAACTGTAGGACCACAGCCACATACGAACATACCAAACAGGCTATGAAAAGGAGGTTCAGAGAAAGAGGTTATTCCGACAAAGCACTGAAACAAGCAGAAGCTTGAGTAAAAAACCTCACCAGGGTTGAAATCTTGCAAACGAAAGAAACATCAGTTAATGATACTGACAAGGTAGAACCCGTCAGGTTTATCACCAGTTACAGCAGCCAAGCCAAACAATTGCGTAATATCTTGAATTCCAGATGGGGAATCTTAAGACAGGATCCAATATTGAGGAACAAGATAGGACCCAATCCTGCTATAACCTACAGGAGGAGCACCTCCTTCAGAGACATGTTAGTGCACAGTCACTTACAGCCTGTAGAGAACAATTGGCTCAAACAAATGAAAGGTTTCCGCAAATGCGGGAATTGTAAAGCCTGCAGACATAGCAGCAATGTTACTGAAACTACCCTAGAGAGAACCAAAACTACATGGAAGATTCCAAAGTTGATCACGTGCCACACTGACTTTGTGGTCTACTCCATTGTGGTTTGTGGTATATAGGCTCCACTACGTTTCCAGTGAAGAAAATAATATTGGAACACTGGAAAGCCATAACTAACAGAGACCACAGTTATAACACGGCTAGGCATTTCACGGACAAACACAATGGGGACTGGACACATGCCAGGTATTTCGGCCTGGATTCGGTCAACCTTAATCCCAGGGGTGGTGACCGAATAGCTGCACTGCGTAGATTAGAATCTCGCTTTATATTACAAGCTGGTACCAAGTTCCCGGGGGGGCTTAATCTTGATGAAGAGATGCATTCTCACCTATAGTGTAGCCCCTGTCCTAACAAGATTTTGAGATATTACCTCATGCCCCCGTAACCCCTACCTTTTACCACCTTTTATCTATAACTCTTCTTTTTAAGCATTATTTTTGTTTTCACATATTGACACACATTGGATTATTTTCTTTCAAACTCATGTTGTTTTTGATATAGTTGTATATATATATATGAGGGATTTGCTGTTGAGAAGGGGAAAATGTATGAAAAAGACATCAATCTCACTCATATGGACCAAGATGCATTGAATTACAGTACTGCTGCAGAAATAATGTGAATCTTAACCATGTACTAATTGTATATTTTACACTTTGTTCACAGGAACACTGAGCTGGGGTTCTCCATTGGAAAGACTCACCTCTGATAAAGATATGTGCACCTGGAGAGGAAGGAATTTGACAGCCACCCTCCTATCTCCTAGACACCATAGTCAACTGATATCACCGGATGGTGAATACGGCATGAGATCAATTTGGTACTTTACCATAATTTTCTCGGTTGGCGAATAGGGTATCAAACAAGGTACTATACCACAATCTCCCCGAACCCTACTCACACAGGTAGCGCTCTGCTATTTATCACAAGATAGGACCTCGCCTTCCTTTTGAACCTACGAGACCAGTACACAGACATTAGCACTGGCTCAAACCCATGACGACCAAATATCTCTGCACAAGTACGAAACACCAGCCATAGTACTAGCTGCTTAGTAACAAACATCCTTAGCGCATTGTAGCGACTACACGACCATGTATCTGTCCCTTCAAACACATTCACCAACAGCCAAAACGCAATCAAAGCTCTTGAATGTGCACACTACCAATGGTACATACAACAACACAACAACATGATCACAAAGTATCATTTGTATATTTTGTTTGTAAATCTGTAAAGCACCACCAACTGTAAATATTTCTTTTATGTTCATCACTTGTCGCATGATGCAGAAAATCACCATGTTACTATTTAAAGAGGTCAGACCCAGGTTGGGGTCAGATGACCAAGACCACGGACGTGGTCGAAACGCGTCATTTTGTCATGCACAAATAAATGAATTTGATACCTGACCAGTGGGCTCGTGAGGTGCTTGCTTCATCACTTCGTTTCATCTGGAATATATATATATATATATATATATATTCAGTGATGTCACCATTAATGTCATTTAGATGTCATCAGTGATGTCATAAATGATATAGAACAGGTCATGAGTGATGTATTCTGTGCGGTCATAAGAAGTGCATGGCAGGGGAGCAAGTTATTGTTAGCTCTGCTAACTGTAACTGGTGAATTTCTGTGGTATTTTGAGCTCAAAACATTAATGTTGTCACCCACATATTCACCTAACTATAAGGTCACTTTAACCTTTGCTTTTTTCAGTGAATTTCTAAGGTGTTTTTTTAAACAAAAACAGATCTTGTTATCACCCCTAACTATACGTAACCTTAACCTTTGTTTTTTTAGTGCATTTCTACACTTTTTTTTAATAAAGTATTATTTTATCACCATACATAAAGCACCTACCTGCCACACACGCCCTTTAGCCGTGTGCAGCAGGTTGGTTGGCCACAGGGCTTGTCCTGCTGCCAGGCCCTGTGACCAAACCCCCAGTAGACAGTCAACCCCACGCTGCACATAGTCTTTGGCCGTGCGCAGCGGGGGTGGGCCACAGGGCTTGGCCCTGTGACCAAACCATCAGTAGGCTTCCAGACCCAGGCTGTGCATAGTTTTTGGCATGCGCTGCGGAGGGTTGGCCGTTGTGCCCTGGGGATGCCATCTCCTGAGGCCAAACATATATATTAAGGGAAGGGGGCATGCAGCCCCCCTCCCCGAGCCTTAATTGGCTCCGGGACCCCATCCCATTGGGTCAGTTCCAATAAAAAGAGGAGGGGAGGTCCCAGTGCCCAGCCGGGGCAACCACCAAGCACCACATTTTGGGGGCTGTGGGGGAGCCCCAGGGCCCCCACAGTCCCCAGCCAGCTCCCTGCATGGTGCAGTAGCCGCCATTGCTCCCACTCAGAGGGAACAGCTGCTTTTTGCATGTGTCCTACGGGCGGGAGCAACATCAGTTTTGTTTCCCTGCCCACATGTTTAAAACTCCAGCAGGCTGGGAACAGACTTACGTGTTTGCTCCAGTTTGGCAGGAGATTTAAAAATGCTCCTGCCGGACAGGAGCAAACACATGTTTCCTTGACCCTAGCTGGTGCGGGCAGGGAAGCTACAGTGACCTGGCGGTGAGCTTCCCAGGACTTAATAAGTGAGCCGGCCACGGGGGATGATGTCCCTGAGGCCTTTAAAAGCTCAGCGAGGGGCGTCACCAGCCCCTCCCTTTTTATTAATGTAACGGCCTTGGGGTATGGGGTCCCTGGGACCTTTTTAAAAGTTAGGGAGGGGGGCTGCGTTGCCCTCCTCTCTTTTCAACATTTCAGCCCTGGGGGATGGAGTCCCCAGGGCCTAAGTAGGCTTGAGGAAGGGGCTGCGTGTTCCCACTCTCCTTTTTTGTAAATTTGACCCTGGGGTTGGAGTCCCTAGGGCTATCATAAGCTTGGGGAAGGGGACTGTGTGCTCCCTCCCCTTAATTAAATATACCCAGTCCCGTGGATGGGGTCCACGGGGCCCTAAATGGGCCCTACTGATGCCTCCCTCCCCATATATTTAATATAAAATGGCAGGCTGCCATTTACAAAAAACAATTTTGCTGTGATCCTGCGGCACACCCGTGAGATTGTGGCAAACATTGTCAATTTATTTTAAATTTTGGCCCCAGGGGTTTCCCTCTGGATTCCCCCACAGGGTCTAAGGGAGCAGGGTATCCCTACCGTGCCCCCTTATATTATTACTCCAGGGCAGTGATAAAGTCCTGTAATGGCTGCCATCAAAATCTTTCTCATGTTGCTGGCAGCCAATCAGAGTGCTGCTCCTGCAGGAGTCTGACTCCCACAGGAGGTAATTGGACCCAGGGGAAAAAGCTCTCTAGACAAATCAGAAAGCTCTATTTTTCTAAAATTAGGTTACTGGGACTATCGCTTCAAACCTAAGAGTCCAGATATACAAATATTTTTGAATCTTAACTTTTCAGAAACTAATGAACATATTTGCACCAAATCGCACAAAGCACAATCTGCGCACCAAGACCAAGCTTCCTTGCAAATTTTGTGTAATTCCATTCAACAGTTTTTGCAGTAGTGCTGCCTAAAGAAGTCTTTGGAAAAATTTGCTTTTTTCTCACCTTCTGCTTGACAGATCACTCTGAAAATTTCCAGGAAGCAGCTGAAGTGAATTTGCTTTATTTTTTGGGAAAGTTTTGTGAAGATTCATCAAAGCAAACCAAAAAACACCTTGTCTATGGAAAATAAATTCTAACTATAACTGCTCTAACTATAACTGCCCAGTGGTGACCACCACTGGGTAATACATATATAAAAACACAGGTTAAACTAATGTTATAGTTAGATAAATATGTCAGTGACAACATTAACTTTTTGAACTCAAAAACCCCCAGTATGTTTCTAAATATAAATATAAATATATATATATATATATATACCTATACATATATTGAGCTCCTACATTCAGGATACAACAGATTTCACCAGGACTGCACAAAATATACAGTGGAAGGAGGATTTCATCCTGATCACATTGGATGTTACAAGTTTATAAACGTGCATAAAACATCAATATGGCTTATTAGCACTCGAATTCTTTTTGAAAAGCAGGTCACTAAAATATCAGGAACATAATGTTATGCTGCTACAACTGGTTTCCTTCTGTCTCAACAATAATATCTTTTTATTTGCAGGACAGCTATACTTCCAAACAAAGGGGACCGCCATGGGCCCGTGCTTCGCCCCAGTTATGTAAATCTTTTCGTAGGCTGGTGGGAGACGCACGTAGACTGGGCAGAGCCCAATGAACAGTGGGTGGAAAAGGTCACCTCAAACATCAATATGGCTTATTGGCACTCAAATTCTTTTTTAAAAGCAGGTCATTAAAATATCAGAAACACAATTTTATCCTGCTACAACTGGTCTCCTTCTGTCTCAACAATAATATCTTTTTATTTGCAGGACAGCTATACCTCCAAACACAGGGGACGCCATGGGCACATGCTTGCCCCCAGTTATGCAAATCTTTTTGTAGGCTGGTGGGAAATGCATGTGGCCTGGGGAGAGCCCAATGAACAGTGGGTTAAAAAGGTGGCCCTATGGGCCAGGTATATTGACGATCTTTTCATTATCTGGTGGGGCTCCCAAGAGGAGGCAGAAAACTATATTGCCATCCTCAATGAGAAGGAACTAAATCTGAAGTTCTAGAGTCAGATTAGCAAAACAGAAGGGCCATTTCTGGATTTATTGGTGTTTGTGAAGGATAGCAAACTGTGCACCAATCTATATAGAGAGCCAACAGCAGGCAATCAATTTTGCATGCGCAAAGCCAACACCTGCGCAATTTAGTGGACAGCATCTCCTATGGAGAGCTTCTGCTGCTAAAACGCAATTGTTCTTTGCTCAATGATTTCAGAGAGGCCGAAAGAGAGGCGTGCAATAGATTTGAAGAAAGGAGATATTCAAAGAATGTTTTGAAGGAATCAGTCCATAAAGTTCAAGAAAAGAATAGACAGGATTTAATAACTCCCAAGGGTAAGACAACGGGGGAGGAGACCATTACAAGAATGATATTACATTTTTGGGAGGAATCCGGGCAAATCCGAGGGCTTGTCCAGAAACATTGGGGCATACTACAGGTGGGCACTGTCCTAGGAAAAGTGTTATCAGAAAGACCTGATATAACCTACTGAAAAAGTACATCATTAAAGGATTTGTTAGTACACAGTCATTATACAGAAAACCCATTAATGAAACCAGAAGTAATGGGATCTTCCCATGTGCCAGATGTAAGGCATGTAGAAGCAGTACTAAAATTAAGAATTTTGAGATTCTAGGCCAAAAAGAGTGGAGGAAGATAACAAAACTTCTCAATTGCAATTCCAACTTTGTCATATATTGCCTGGTGTGCCCATGCGATAAGAAATACATTGGGAGTACTGTCCACCCCGTCCAGAAGCAGGTATTGGAGCATGCTCGGGCAATATCCAATAAAGATGACACATACCCAGCATCAAGACATTTTGCCAAAGTACACCACAGCAGAAGTGATTTATTATGTTTCTTCTGCATTGACCAAATACCACACAAAGAGAGAGGAGGTGACAGGGTGAGATCCCTCAGACAACTAGATTCCTGATACATAGTTGAGCTAAGGACCTGTACGCCATGGGGTCTCAACAGCGAAGAGGAGCTATGGACCCATATTGGTTGATAGCAACCAAGAGGAAGTTTCAGTAGATTTATCTGATAATTAACATCCATGTAACATTGCACTGGGTAGAAAAGCTACACTCACCAGTATTTTGAATCTATAGACAACCATTCAGTCTGTTTTAGTTGAAGTACGATGTAAATGGAGGGAAGTGGAGCCAATATATCAAAACTCTTTTAAGGTATGATAAATTAAATTTGTGTTATTTTTTTATTATCAATATGAGTATCATTCCCTTCGGGGATTGTTTTTCATGGTTCCTTTTTCAAAATTTCTTCAGTAAATAAGGCCCATTCAGGGCTCATTTATGCACATGTGTTAGAAAAATGAATTGTAAACAATGCATAAACAAGGGATGTATATATAGGGGAGCAACTCAAGCTCATCTAAGGGCGAGATTGGTGAAATTTACATGTTTTGGGATTCACCCTATAATAATATATTTTATTACATATGTAATTAATTGTAGATGACATGTATGTGTTTGCTTCATTTATCTTTACTGTCTACATATTGAAAAGACAAAAAAACGAAAAAAGAGACATTACAAAATGACCTCGAGATTAATCATGGATTTGTGTAAGGCAACATTTGCAGCCCATCATTTATGTTTATACAAATGCAGCTGCCCAATGAAATTCACATAAGATAAAATGAGGAACGGGAGAAATGTCGACTGACATAGGAAAGGCCAGGAGGCTGAAACGCGTTTGTCAGTTTGTCAGTTTGTTGCATGCGAGTAAAAAGAAAAAACTTGAAAAAAAAAAAATATATATATATAAATATATATATATATATCCTCCGTACTCCTTTTCTCCCAAGTTCCACTGCTCAGAACCAAAAAAGGCACGAACTCCGCTTAATGAGTGCAATCTTTGTTTATTTTTCAGTGCATAGCCGCCATGACGCGTTTCGAACCACCAAGGTCCTTGATCACATGACACACTACGTTTGTTTCTCCCCGTTTTTAAAGTGACAAGTGCATTTTTTTCCCTTTTTTTCTTTTTTTCACCAACCATAGTGAAACTGGAAAACAGACTACTCGTGTGTTTCCCACATCTACACATTGAGGTTTCACCTCTATTTACAGATTATTATTCTGTTTACATCATATATGTTTACCCATATGTACAAGCATTGGATTCGATCTTTAATACCTGTAACAATACATTGTGCACCTCTGTACTTCTAAAATTCTGATTTAGAAAAATCAAACATCATCAACCATGTGCAAAATACGCATTTGGTTACTAAAATAGTATAAATACACATTTAAAATGATGTGCTTTCTGTAAATCTAATAATCATAATTACATTAATATTTGTGCAAAATAAGCCAATGTATGTAAACATTTCTTTTACCCGTAAACAGTTAATTTCATTTATGAGTGAATATCCTCTATGTGCCAAATGTATTTTTCTTTAAAAAAAATATATATAAGTGAATTTGTCCCCAACCATAAAAGTGCTTCAGTGCAAAATAATTTGCGTGTTGTTACATGAGCCCATGTTTTACAACTACGCTAAAAAGAAAGAATTCGTACTGGGGATGAGGTCAGCATAATAAAACCTTAATGGATAAAAAAGTATTCCTGTTTGTTCATTTTGTGTACCAATCTAAAATTGAAACATTATATCAGTTAAAGCCAGGTATGTAAGTCTTCTGTCGTATTTAGCCCGTACGGACTCTTACTGTCTAGTTCTAAAATGTATTTTGTTTCGAGTCGCCTTAGACTAGCTCTCCTATTTCCTCCCCTTCTTGGTGGAGGGACACTATCTATTACAAAATACTTTAAATGATCCAAACTGCTTGAATGGACCTCTTCAAAGTGGCGGGCCACCGGATACGTAGTATCTTTGTTAGTGATGGCCCGCATGTGCTGGAGTATTCTCTTGTGGACCTGCAGTTTTGTGCTTCCCACATACCGCAGTCCACAAGAGCACTACAGCACATATACGGCGAACTCGGACTTGCAGGTCAAAAACTTATTTATGACCGTAGGTTTATTTTTAAAAGTTGTTAAAAACAACGTTTTACTTTCCCCATATTTACAAGCCCTGCATGTCACACAGCGAACAAACCCTTTACGGTTGGCCAGCCAATTAGTACTTGTAGTGACTTCTGGACTGCTGCTAACTAAATAGTCACCTGTGCTTTGTGCCTTCCTGTATGTTATCAGGGGAATAGTCGGCATTTGATCCCCTATGATGGGGTCATTTTGCACTAAATGCCAATTGTTTTTGACTATTTTTCTGAGGCTGTCCTTCTGCTTATTAAATGTAAGAATTAAGCGAGGGCTGCTTTCTGTGGCTGGACTGTTCATTCGTTTTATCATGCTGGCTGATGGTTTGAAGAGTAAATCTTCCCGTGTTTTGGCTCTGGTTTGTTTTATGGCATCATTAATCGTTTTTTCTTTATACCCTCTTGCTAGGAAGCGAGATTTACACTCATTTTGCGCCCTGATTAAATCTACTTCGTTACTGCAAATTCTACGAATTCTCAACATTTCCCATAGGGTATGCTGAGAATTGTATGTTTCGGATGGAAACTACTTGAGTGCAATATGGTGTTCCCTGATGTTGGTTTGCGAAGTAAACGTGTTTCCAAAATGTTTTTAGAAACGTACACCTCTACATCCAGAAAATAAATTGTGCTCTCACTGATGGAATATGTGAGTTGAATGTTAACATTGTTATTGTTCAAACATTTTATGAATTCATCTGCACTCTGCTTATCCCCTCGCCAGACCACAAATAAATCGTGTATGAATCTGACCCATTTGATTACATTATTTGACCATACCTCTGCATATTTGTTTTTCACTACCATTTCCTCCCACCACCCCATGTGGAGGCAGGCGTAGCTGGGTGAAAAACTCGCACCCATTGCTACGCCTCTCACTTGATGGTAGACCTGTTGTTTAAATAAAAAGTAATTGTTATGCAAACAAAACTTGGTTAGGTCAATTAACATTCTATTGTGGTTATGGAATTCAATGGGTCTCTTTCCCCAAAAATGTTCCAGAGCTCTCATCCCGTCTTGATGCTGTATGGACGTGTAGAGGTTGCTGACATCCATGGAGATCAATAAAAATCTTGTTGCCACTGAAATCCATGCATTTGCCTCAAGAAATCCGTTGTGTCCTGTATGTATGACGGTAACAATTTCACTTGTTCCTGTAGGAATGAGTCAATATACACTGAAGCATTTTCTGTTAGACTTTGGATAGCAGAGATTATCGGCCGGCCGGGAGGGTTGATGCTGTCTTTATGTATTTTAGGAATGTATATATCTATTTTCTTTCAATACTAGTTGTGTCTGATGATGATCCTTGTAATATTAGAGTAGCCAAACGTCGACTGCTCACACTGACCCTATAACGTACATGTAATAAGATTGGGTTGTTCTGAGATTTTATGTATTGTGAAATATATGAATGACTGTGTTTTTCTGTCATTTGGTAGTAATTGCCTGAGATGCTCAAGAAAAAGACCCACCTTTTCCTTTGGAATTACCCACAAATTGTTTGATTATGCAATGAAAACAAAAAAAAATTAAATATGAAACAGAGATTTTGACATTTGTGATACTAACAATTGTGTTTATTCTAAATCAAGTTAGCTTTTTGTAGGGACCAGTGTTCTTTTGAAATTGCCTATACCCATGGTCCCTATGAACCCTTGGGTTCCGTTGTTTGTTTGTACTGCAGGCCCACTAGTAGCATTTAATTTACAGGCCCTTGGTACATGTAGCACCATAAACTAGGATCTTATAAGTAAATTAAATATGCCAATTGTACCAGGTTTTATGGAGAGAGCACAAGCACTTTAGCACTGGATAGCAGTGCAGAGAGTCCTAATGCCAACCAAAAGGAAATTTTGAAAACAAGAGGCGTGAAGGCAAAATGTTTGGGGGAAAGACCTCACCAAGGATGACAGGTCTAACATCACTCCTAACCGATCTATGTTCTTATTCCAACAACTTAAAAAGTTCTGTTGTTCTCAGGTCAACATACCTTCTCTGTAAACATTAGTTTCCCTTTCCCTTCTTTGTGTTGTGCTATCTGTTCCCCTTAGCATTTGCCTTCCGCTAAGCTAACTCTTCATTGATCTTCTGGTTCTGATCTACATTTTTCCCTTCTATTTAATGCCCTTCCTTCACTGTTAAACTCCCCTCCTAAACTTTGGGCTCTAAAACCAACCTCCCTAATCAACTACTACTTGCCAGAGTAGAATGTCACACCTTTAAAACCATCTACCAACCGATTTTGTTTCAAGAACATATTGAAAAATGTTCTGCTACTCAAAGACTTGCGTGAATTTCCTAACTCTGACCAAAACACCTGTTACTGCTGAGGCATCCAGAAAATTGAACTCATAATATTTTTTTAACAGCACCACTTATTGTGTGCAGATTTTCTATACCTCATTCAGGAATTCATTAACATCTAAAATACCTTACAGATATCAAATAACACTCTCTTGTTAATCCTTTATTGCAGAAACTCACATCTTTGTTTACAGGAACAGAAAAAAAATCAACATTCAAGCATCACATTCTAATATACATAACCTATATTTTGAATTTTGCTTTCTGAATCCTATTTGTGCTTCCAAAGCTAATAGCCCCCAGGTCTTTACTTTGTCTGTAACAAAGAATGCATTACTCTCTCCCAGTTTAGATTTGGAATTGCAGCCCCCTCTCTCTGTTCTCACTTCTTTATTCCTCTACCATTTTTCTCAACCATCTTCAACTCCTCATGCAATCCTTACACCCCGCCATGCCTCTTGCACTTATTACGCCCTTATAAAATACTCTGTTTGTTAGGTTTGACACTCAAACTACACATACTGTGGTTGAAATTGATCCCAGTAGCAAAATGCAGAACCTCTCTTTCGATTATAATAATTATGTGGTGCACCGTCTACTTGACATGGCCCTCTACTCAGCTATATGATCTCTAATAGACTCAATCGTGACATTTTTCCTTTCAATCCTAAATGCTGTATCTACCACACAGGACTCACTTTTCACAGATGTGAGGTTGCTCATCTCATACAACACACACATACATACACACACTCATTTACAACTCCAGAATACTTTTCATAGGTAAGCCAAAACCCCTCCAAATCCTCCCAAGACAAACTATAGACCCTTACCCTTTAGTAACACATATAATCACACAAACAGAACCTTTGATCATACCTCTAAGAGAGTAATTTAGGTATTACTTCTTGCCTACAATTCTGAAAATGTGTCAAACACATGCAGTCCCAAGGAGATTTTGCATTTATACTCATAATCTAAATAATTTGCAATGATAATTAAACCTTGTGGCAAGGCTGTGTTTGTAAACTGTTAGACCGGACCACCTTAAGGTGGTCTTCCCCCCAAACATTTTGCCAGGCACAAACTTTCCCTTTTTATGCATGCAAGTTCCCCTTAAGTAGGCCATGGACAACCGAAAGGCTGAGGTGCAATGTATTTAAAAGGCAGGACATGTAGTCTTATGTTTTACTTATCCTGGTAGTGAAAAACTCCCAAAGTCATTTTTTACTACTGCAAGTCCTAACTCTCCCATAAGATAGCATTGGGATTACCTTATTGCATTTTATGTGTAATTTCCAATTAGGAAGAGATAAGACCTCAAAGTCTGGTGCCTCTGGAATTAAGTTAGAAATGAATCAACATCTAATTCATTTTGAACACTGTGAGGTCAATACGACCTACCAGCTGCGTCTAATTCATTTCGACAGTCGTGGGTAAAATACTACCCCGATAAGCCATTTATGTCGTAATTGTAAATTAATGTATTTTCACCATATTTAAACAGTGGTGTGCATCCATTAATACCATCCTCTTTAAAAATCTACAGTCCTGATGATGGTCTCATTGACTTACAGCTACAGAGAACAAAATGTCGACGTAGTGTCCAATTTCCTTCAAGAAAACTATTGCAAAATGTGTTATTTGTAACCAAGTTCTGCTTTGTTAGACGTTTTTAAATTTTGTGTATAGGATTTGGATGGCCAACACATTGACTTGTGGTCCCTCCGGATATGTAAAATAATTTGTAACCGTTGACAATGTGTTTCTGAGATTGATCTTTTGTGAACCCCTTTACATAGACAATATAAACGTTTGATTACCAAATATTAATCTACACACCTGCTCCTGAAAAAAAATAATTCTTTAAGTAATAATTATTTTTCTGGACTGACTTTTGAATAATTGTGAATTTAATTATTGATGTCATAACTTGACATATTGAATTTAAAAAAAATCAGATAAATGTATTTGTGGAAATAAATCCCTTGCGGGCACTCTTATTTACTATTTTACTTTTAGAAAGTTGGCATGTTCTTGCTTTAGGCATTTAGTGCCTGCTGCCTGTCTCTGATCACTTGTCCGGGGTGGGTGACAGTTAGGCTTTGTTTATTACCCCCACACAGCCACACACAATGGTAAAGTAGGTGTGACTTGATGGACCCAGCCTCACTTACACCTGAATAGGCTGTGTGCTGTCCCCACAGAAATGGCTGCATACCCCCCTGTAGTGAGTCTGGAGCAAGGGCAGAAAGGGAGGACCTTAGTGCACTTCAAAGGCCTGTCTTTGAAGTCTTGCCCACTTCAAAGGCACAACTGGCTATAAGTATTGGACCTCTGACTCCACCACTTCAGTACACTTCTGGACCTGTGAAGATGGCCAGGAAGAAGGACTGCTGTGCTGGTAAAAGGACTGCCACTCTGCTGGACTGCTGTTTTGCTGTACTCCTGCCTTGCTGTGCTGACCTGCTGCCCTCTTGCCTGGGTGAGGAGACTGGGCCTGCATAACCTGAACACAGAGGGACTCCAAGGGCTAGCTGGCTGGCCTCATAATCTGAAGTCTCAGGGACCACAAAGACTTCCAACCACCCTGCCTCTGCACCTAGACTCTGCCATCTGTGAGTCTACCTTGCCAAGTGGTGCCACTTCAGTACTGGACCCTTTGAAGTAGACCAAGGTGCTTCTCCAGCGGAATCAACGCATCTTCTTCTGAGCGACGCATCCCTGAGCAGAAATGATGCATCTCCTCAGCTGAGTGGTGCATCTTCGCACAGAACTGATGCATCGCCGGTGCACTCGCCTCTGGGTCCGATGCATCGCCTTCAGAACCGACACTGTGTGATTCTTTTCCTGGTACAAGCTTCTCACAGCTCTCGTCGATGGCAGCCTCAACGATGACGTAGAATTTCCACATCGCAGCTTCACTGCTCATCAGAACCCATGCATCGTCTCCACTGTGCCTGTCATCCTCAATGCAGTCTTCACAGCGCAAGCCCTGTCAACAGGATTCTTGACGCCGATGCATCAGGGCCTCGCACCACGACCTCATCACATTTTTTAACTGACACATTGCCTCTGCTGCACAGCGCTCCTCACCCAGGATTGAGGTTTTTTTGTTCAGCGGGCCTAACTGGGTCCCTGTAGCTGGCCCACGCTCCCTCGTGGTCAGCCTGAACTTTTGATTTTGTCCCAGTCTGGCATGACCGGATATCCCCAACAGCACTTTTTGCTTCTAAGCGCTATATTCCACTATAAACTTTGAAATTCAATTTCTCAAGGTCTACTTATTGGATTTTTGTAGTTTTGGTCTTGTTTTATTTAGTAAATTGAGTTCTATTTTTCTAAACTGGTATGGAATCTTTTTGCATGGTGTTTTCACTGTTTACTGTTTGAAGTGTTGCACAAATACTTTACATATTGCCTGTAAAGTTAAGCCTGACTGCTCTGTGTCAAGCTACCAAATGGTGAGCACAGGTTAATATAGGTTTTGCCTGCCTCTTACCCTGACTAGGATTGTGGTTATTGCTTGACCAGGGCTTGACCCCAGTCAACCAGTAACCCAATTTCTATCATAAACCATCTATCTTTGAGTGGAAACAATGGGCACCAGAAAATAAATCATATTTACAGCACCTTGGCCAAAAGAGGTTTTCTTTTATTTAACAAATTCAGACTAAGATTCTTAGGGGCCGATCACGATGGCGGGCGGATCGCCCCCGCCGGGCCGGCGGTAGTCACTGCCGGCCCGGCGGGGGCGATCCGCCCTCCATCCACCTGAATATTCCCACTGCCAAATCAGGATGGCGGTGGGAATGGGAATGGTACCGCAGCGGACGGAAATACCGTCCGCCGAGGTCCCGCAAGGCGGTCCTTTTCCACCCGCCTTGCGGGACACGGTACAATGGGCCAATGGCCGCGGTGCCGTGCAGGCACCGCCGTAGGCATTACGATGCCTGTCTTCTGCGGCGGAGATCCCGCCGCAAGAAGACAGGCGGAGAATGCCTCCGGGGCCCGCTGCGGGCCCCCAGAGTGTTGGGGGGTGGGGGTGCACATGGGGGGTACCTATGGAACCCCCTGCATCTGCATGTACAAGGTGGCAGGCACCGCACGGTGCCTGCCACGTTGTACATGCAGATGCACAACATGTAGTTTTACATTGCGGCGGGTGCTGCTTGCAGCACCGCCCGCCGCAATGTAAAAATACGGGAATGCGCCCGCCAGTGTGGCGGGCGCATCCTAATTCATATAGCGGGACCGCCGCACCTATGGAGGGCGGTCCCTTTTGCCACTGCGATGGCGGGCGGACTTTGTCCGCCCGCCATCGTAATCGACCCCTTAGTGTCATGGACATGATGATATGTGTCAACACAATGTGCCAACACAATGATCCAGCTGACATGCAATTCCATCTGCCTAAGTACTGCTGTGCATAACATTCTTTATTTTTAATAAACCATAGGGTTGTCAAGGAGTGCGTCTTTTCAAATTAACAAATTATCACCCCCAAAAATTTTACTGCAATGTTTCTCAGGGTTGTGTATGATCCTAACAACAGATTAAATATAATTAACAGTTTCTGAGCCATCGCTGCAAAGGTATAATAATCAGTTTATCAGAACAATGTAAATATCAAACATCTGTATTAAAAGCAAAATGTTTAAATATATATTTGTTGATTGAAAATGCTAGTAAGCATTGCATATCCCTTTCAAATAAAAAGTTTGTGAATTATACTGATGCTTTCATGTCTCCTCATGTTTAATGTGGTAGTGACATGATGTATAGGACATAAACAAAAAGGGTTGATGATATTGGCAATCAAATGTTTTGAGCGAGCCATCTTGCAACTGCTATATTCCAAATGTAACATTTGGTTAGTGCTGGATGCTTTAGAAGAAAAAGATAGAAAAAGGATTATATGGCTTCATTGAACATTGGATCGAAATAACACAAAACCATAATGGATATACAATTACTATTAAAAGGGAAAACAAATATGCTTCTTCTTATTGTGAAAATAACAGCTGAATTTCCACTGTCAATAATCTTGTGAGGTAACCAACCAGATAATTTACAAGAATGTGTAGGACCCTTGAAATTTGCAAGCAATGTACAGTATGTACCATTGTGTTTAGTATATGTTAACATCTCACATTTACACTTGGGAAGTTGTGATATATCTGCACAGTCTCATACATTGTGTTTGCAATGTCCCACCCATCTTCCAGATAATAGCGGCATATATCAATATCTTAATGTATTTAAATACTTATAATCATAACCTGCATATATTATCCATAATCAGATGGCTGCTGCAAGGTACTCCAATCTTCTTTTAACTAGATGGAGTATTATGCTACATCAGGTTGAAATTGACTACAGGTTTCAATAATAGAGTTACACATTTGAGAACAGGTTATCTCTACATATATAAGATGGTAAACAGACATAATATCGAGTTTTTATTTTCGACCTACAAAAATATCGAGTTGTTAATATCGGAGTTACAGAATATCGACATCAAGAATATCGGTGCCCAGAATATCGACATGAAGGTAAGAAATATCGTTTTTTCAATATCGAAGTTAGTAATATCGTTTGCTAAAATATCATTGTTAATAATATCAATATTTATATTAGGGTTGTGTATTTTAGTGTGTATGTTAATAGTATGTAATTTAATATTTTTGTATAAGTATATCTGTGTTTTAATGTATGTGTGAAATTTTTATGTAAAATAATTTTGCGTATTTTAGTTCTGTAGTGGGTTGTGGGTTTATAGGGGAATAGGGTGGGAAGTAATTTAATTATAATAAAGTAATTAATAATTTTTATTTATTAGTATTTAAAATTAATTTTTTATCAATTAATTAATAATTGTTTATTAATTTTTTATAATTAATTAATTGATAATTATATTAATTGCTTATTTTTTTTAGGAGCGGGTTGTGGGTTTATAGGGGAATAGGGTGGGAAGTAATTTAATTATAATAAAGTAATTAATAATTTTTATTTATTAGTATTTATAATTAATTCATGAATAATTAATTAATTGGTTATTAATTATTATTAATAAATTAATTGATAATTATATTAATTGCGTTATTTTTTTATGAGCGCGTTGTGAATTTATAGGGGAATAGGGTGGGAAGTAATTTAATTATAATAAAGTAAATATTAATATTCATTTAATATTATTTGTAATTAAATTATAATTAATTAATTATTAATTGGTTATTAAATTTTATTAATTGATTAGTTGATGAATATATTAATTGCGTTATTTTTTAAAGAAGTGGGTTGTAGTTTTATATGGGAATAGGGTGGGAAGTAATTTAATTTAAAAAGTAAGAAATATTTTTTTATTTTTGTATTTCTATTTTATAGTGTTTGTGCTAATTTATTTATTAATAATTAATTATTAATTCTTTATAAATTATAATTCAATAATTTTTAAATATGTTAATTGTATCAAATATGTAGGAGTTTTTGTGTGTTTATAGGGGAATATGGTGTGAATTAATTTATTTAAAAATTAATAAATACTTTTTGTATTATAATTAATTTATTTTAAAAATAGTTATTTGTTAGTAAAATGTTTTTAAACTTTTATAAATTAATGTTTGTAGTTATTTTTTAGTATTTTTTAATATTAAATAAGTTTTCTATGATTTTGAAATTTTTTATATTTTTATAATTGTTTTTATTTTTGTGTTATCAATAATTTTTATATTGTAGTTGCTATTTTGTTTTTTTTTATTTTAATTTTAATTTTTGGGAAATATTAATTTTAACCCTATGCTATCTAACACTTTCACCACTGTTGCACTCAGTGGAGTGGGAATAGTAATTTTTACCCCTCCGCTATCCAACACTTTTCCTACTGTTGCACTCACTGTAGTGGGAATAGTAATTTTTACCCCTCCGCTATCCAACATTTTCCCTACTGTTGCACTCACTGGAGTGGGAATAGTAATTTTTACCCCTACGCTATCCAACACTTTCCCTACTGTTGCACTCTCTGGAGTGGGAATAGTAATTTTTACACCTCCGCTATCCAATACTTTCCCTACTGTTGCACTCACTGGAGTGGAAATAGTAATTTTTACCCCTACGTTATCCAACAGTTTCTCTACTGTTGCAATTTTTGGAGTGGGAATAGTAATTTTTACCTCTACGCTATCCAACACTTGCCCTACTGTTGCACTCTCTGGAGTGGGAATAGTAATTTTTACCCCTCCGCTATCCAATACTTTCCCTACTGTTGCACTCTCTGGAGTGGGAATAGTAATTTTTACCCCTCCGCTATCAAACACTTTCCCTACTGCTGCACTCACTGGAGTGGGAATAGTAATTTTTACCCCTCCGCTATCCAACATTTTCCCTACTGTTGCACTCACTGGAGTGGGAATAGTAATTTGTACCCCTACGCTATCCAACACTTTCCCTACTGTTGCACTTTCTGGAGTGGGAATAGTAATTTTTACACCTCCGCTATCCAATACTTTCCCTACTGTTGCACTCACTGGAGTTGGAATAGTAATTTTTACCCCTCCGCTATCCAACAGTTTCTCTACTGTTGCAATTTTTGGAGTGGGAATAATAATTTTTACCCCTACGCTATCCAACACTTACCCTACTGTTGCACTCTCTGGAGTGGGAATAGTTATTTTTACCCTCCGCTATCCAATACTTTCCCTACTGTTGCACTGATTGGAGTGGGAATAGTGATTTTTACCCCTCCGCTATCCAATACTTTCCCTACTGTTGCACTCTCTGGAGTGGGAATAGTAATTTTTACCCCTCCGCTATCCAATACTTTCCCTACTGTTGCACTCTTTGGAGTGGGAATAGTAACTTTTACCTCTCCGCTATCTAATACTCTCCCTACTGTTGCACTCTTTGGAGTTGGAATAGTAATTTTATTCCCTCCGCTATCCAATATTTTCTCTACTGTTTTAGTTAATGTAGTGTAAAATGTATTTATAAAATATTAAACATATTTTAATATTTTAATTTATTATATATATATATTTAATTTTTATTTTTATGTTATTGGTGTATATATGTATTTATAATTTTTTTTTTTTTTTAAATACTTTTTATTAACATTGCTCATGTTCAAGCGGGTTACACAGCGGTAGTTCGCAATATATTCACAGGGATCACAGTTCATCACATTTGTTTTTTTTTTTTTTTTTAACATGCATGGAAATGCCGAGAAGGGATTGCAACAGTCCTCTATCCCATCCCCTCCTGTACAGCTCGAAACCGTTGCCAGGGACCCCACACCTTCCTCCATTTATTCACAGATCCCCGGGACCTGTAGACCGTTTCCTCCGCCCTCTGGCACCAATCCAGGTCACAGAGCCACTGATCCCACGAGGGGGCGCCTGCGCACCCCAGTACCTGGCAATATTGCGTTTAGCCACCCCTGCTGCCAGCCCCAACCAAATCTCATTATGACGTGTCCAGTCCGTGGCACCTTTGATCATGAGCAAGAGCCACTTGGGCTCCAGTGGGACCGGGGCCCGCACTACCCCCTCCATCGTTTGCGTCACCCTGGTCCAAAACGGAATTATGAATGGGCAATCCCATAGAATGTGGTAAAAGGAGCCCTCCCTTGACAGCCCCTCACACACAAGGGTGACAGAGTCCTACCCCAGGAGAACAGGTGGGTGCGGGGATAGTAGACCCTGTGGAGTATTTTTAGCTGCACAAGGCGGAATCGTGGCCGGATCGCTACCTCGCGGGGGCTCTGCAGGGCGTCTTGCCAGTCATCGTCATCTAGTGCTCCAATGTCTCCCTCCCATCTCGCCCGCAGGGGTCCCAAGGGGTCCGGCATGTTATTAATAAGTTTTCGGTAAATCGTTGACGTGGGCTTCGTTAGAATGGGGTCGAGAAGGAGCCTGTCCTCCATAGGGGAGTATTCCGGGATGGAAGTGCCAGCACGGATGTGGGCCCGCAAGGCATGTATGAGGCGCAGGTAATGGTAGTGCTGGGAATCATGGAGTTGATACTCTTTTTTCAGAGCCGCAAAGGGAACCGGGGCCCCCCCTTCCACACATCCCCGAGATGCTCAATGCCGATCAGTTTCCACCCCCTGTAGCCGGATAGTCCCGTCACCTCCTTTAGCCGATCGCCCGTCCAAAGCGGGGTCTGTCCCGTTAGGGTGTTCGTCCAGCCCAAGAACTTGTTGGCCTCCCTCCAACAGTGGAATACCACCCCAGTATGCGCGGGTAGATTACGACCCCGCCCGCGGGAGTAGAGATACGGCTCACAGGTTCCTCCAACCATCGCGTGCCTATCCATTCTGTAAGCTGGCTCCGAGGCCGGCGTATAGATCCAGTCATTGACCACCTGCAACTGAGCTGCCCAATAATAGAGTCGCACGTCCGGGAGGGCCAGCCCCCGTCGTACACCCCCGCGTAAGCTTCTGCAACGCAATTCTCGGGTTGCCGCCGTCCCAAAGTAACGTCCGCAGCTTCCGGGAGATACGCCTAAATGTCGCCGTCGGGACCAGGTACGGTGTGTTTTGGAGGATATATAAGAGTCGTGGCAGCGCCAGCATTTTAAAGAGCGCCGCGCGCCCCATCAAGGACAAGGGCAAGGACCTCCAGTGTCCAATGTCCACCCCCAGCCTCATCAGTTGAGGCTCCAAATTTCGGGCGAAGAACTCCCCGCGTCCCTGGTGACGTACACTCCCAAATACCTGAATCCAGCCGTCTCCAGCGATGCCGGGCAATCCCGCGGTATGCGAGGAGGTGGACCCGACAGAGGGTAAACCACCGATTTGGTCCAATTAATCGAGTAGCCAGAGTAGCTACCGAAAAGGGCGAAAAGGTGGAGGGCCCGCGCCATGGACTGGTAGGGTCGGGCCATGTACAGGACAATATCGTCAGCGTATAGAGAAATACGCTCCTCCCATTCATCCGTGAGTGCCAGGCCCCAAAAGGCCCTATCTCTTCTGAGCCAATGCGCGAGCGGCTCCAGGGCGAGGGCAAACAGGAGCGGTGACAGGGGGCAGCCCTGCCTAGTGCCCCTATACAGGGCAAAAGCACGGGACGTAGCCCCATTGACCCTCACCCTTGCCATCGGCTGCGTGTACAGGAGTCTCACCCAGCTACTGAACACGGGGCCCAATCCCAGTCTATTCAGTACCATAAATAGGTATGGCCATTCGATGCTATCAAAGGCCATTGAGGCGTCCAGCGCCATCAATGCCGTCTGCGTATGTCCCACGTCTTTAGTCATGTGCAGAATACCATAGAGCCTCCGCAGGTTGTGCCTAGTGCTCCTGTGGGGCATAAAACCCGACTGGTCTACATGCACGAGGTCGGGCAGTACAGATAGCAGTCTTGTCGCCAAGACCTTGGCCAAGACCTTCGCCTCCACGTTCAGGAGGGAGATAGGCCGATAGGATGAGCAGCAGTCCGCCGGTTTCCCGGCTTTATGAATAACCACAATTGTGGCCTCTCTCTGGTCAGGCGGAAGCACGCCTACCTCCCGTGCCTCAAGGAACATACGTCGCATGGGCTCCAGTACCACACTCGCCTGTTTCTTATAGATTTCGACCGGGAGTCCGTTGGGTCCCTGCGCCTTGCCGGACTGAAGGGCATTAAGGGCTTCTCCCAGCTCTGCTCTTGTGAGGTCTGCATCCAGACACTCCGTTTGTTCCTGGGATAGCATAGGCAACGCAAAGTCTTGCAGGAATTCTTCACAGTCTCTCTCGGTTCTGGTACACACTGGGGTATACACTCCTTCATAGTAGGACGCAAAAGCCTCCGCTATAGCCGCACTCGTGGAGGCCAGGGCCCCGGAACCATCCCGCACCTCCGTAACCCAGGAACGTTCCCTGTCCCGGCGCTCCAGCCACGCGAGAAGCTTCATACTCTTGTCACCTGCATCATATATCCGATGCTGCGTGGCAAGGGAGTAGGCACGTGCCTCACCCTCCGCTAGCGAGCGAAGTTCCCTGTGCTTCAGGGCCAAAGCATGATTGCGCTCCGGCGAGGGCGATGCACTTGCCTCTCGCTCCATAGACTCGATTTCGCGCTCCAGCTGCTGAATCTGCAGCGATTCCTCTTTTTTTGGGCACCGATCAAGGCCTGGGCCTGTCCCCTCAGGACCGTCTTGTATGCCTCCCACAACGTTAGCTGGGAGGTAACCGACCCCTGATTGTCGGAGAAATAGTTCGCAGAGCCTTCCCGAAGCTTATCCGTGATCGACGTGTCAGTTAACCGCCACGGATCTATTCGCGGGAATGCGGCCCTGTCCACCACCGTCCCCCGAAGGGTAACACCCACCGGAGAGTGGTCCGATATGCCGCGCGCCATAATACTCGGGTCTACAAAATCTCCCAGCTGATCCCCCCGCGTGAAAATATAGTCCAACCTCGAAAAGGAGCCATGTCTGGCCGAATAAAAGGTGTAGAGTCTGCGGGCTGGGAACCGAGTTCGCCATATGTCGCATAGGCCCATGGCAGCCGTGAAGCCCCGCAGGCCCGCCTCCCCTCCACTGGCTCGTCTGTCGCCTGACCGGTCTAGTTCGACGTCCATTACCGCGTTGGTGTCGCCCCCAGGATCAGAGTGCCGTTGGGGAGGTTCGCCAAATGTGTCCCCAGTTTCTTGTAGAGTGTAGCATGCAGGCCGGGCGGGATGTAACAGGAGCACAGGAGCACCGTACGCCCTTCCCATCTCACCGCCACCGCCACGAAGCACCCAGCGTCTTCCACCCAGGAATTTAAGACAGTTATTGGCAAACTCCTACGGACCAGTATCCCCACCCCCCTCGAGCCGGACGTGAATCCGGAGTGGGCTACCATCTTATACCCGAATCTATCTAAGGCCCTGCAATTATTACCCCGGAGGTGGGTTTCCTGCAGGAGCACCACATCTGGAGAGTGGCGTTTCAGGTGCTGCAGTACTAGAGTTCTCTTGATCTTGTTGCCCATCCCATTGACATTCCATGTCCATATTTTAATCTTAGCCTGATCCCCCATCCCCACTGTGAATCCACATCCTCAACGGATTTCCACCCCGCCACTGCGCAGCGCCCCCACAGTACCACAACATTAACATAAATATATTGACATGAGCTAAACTGAAACTTCCCATCAACCCCATCCCACCCCCCCAGTCGGTCCCCCCTCCCTGCCTCCCTGCTAAGTGGGCCCCCAACCCCCCACCTTAAAAACTTGCAGAGTGCCTGTCGCCCAAATAATCCCATTTCAACTAACTGAGGGAACGTAAGCCCACAACTCGCAGAAACTGGCACAACTGACTGTCGGATTTCCACCCCTTTAAACAAGAAATTGGCCCCCACCCTCCCCCCCCTCTCCCAAACCCCAGCGGGCCAATGCCTAGAGCCCTTTGAGCGAGCAATCCACGTCGGCCAGCGCGGTCACTCACAGTCACGGAGACGTTCAAAATCTTTATGCAGCCTGACTAGTGGCCCCCCGCCCATCAGGGCCCAAGAGACGTGCGCCATTGCCCGCCTCCCCCATGTAGAGCCCTCAGTGCGGCTTGTGTCCCCATCAGTCCTCCGGTGGCGGACGTTCACGCTCCTGACTCCCTCGGGCCGGTGCTGCAGCTCTCTCAGCCTCACGAGAGTTGTCGTTGGAGGTCCGGCGCCGTGCCGCACCCTGGCGGCCCACGGTCCGCCATCCCTCCATCCAGTCGCTCGCCTCCGTCGGAGAATCAAAAAAGTACACCTTTTCCCCATCCAGGATCTTGAGCCGTGCTGGAAAGAGCATCATGTACCGCACCCCCTGGTCCCTAAGGGCTCGCTTGACGCCTTCAAAGGACCTGCGCTGGCGCTGGACCTGCAGAGTGAAGTCCGGGAAAACCGGATCGTTGCGTTCTCCAGTCGTAGGTCCCCGGTGGTACGTGAAGCCTGCAGGATGGCATCCCGGTCCCGGTAGTTCAGGAACCGGGCAATGATGGTGCGCGGAGGGGCCCCAGGCTTAGGCCTCCCCCCATTGCGCGATGGGCCCTTTCGACAGAGAAGAATTTTGAGAGACGCTTGGGCTTAAGGTGTTGCAGTATCAGATCCTCAACAAAACAATCCATGGACGGCCCTTCCAGTCCCTCCGGCACCCCTACGATGCGGACGTTGTTGCGCCGCGCCCGGCCTTCCTGATCCTCCAGGCGGGCTACGACGTCACCCTGGGCCTTCACCAGCGTTGCGACCTGCTCCTCCAGCTTCTTCGTTCTGCCCTGTAAATTTCCAATGCCACTCTCCGTCTCGGCCACCCTGCCCGACATAGACCGAAAGTCGGCCCGGAGGAGGTTAACCTCCTCCGTGACCGAGTCCAGTTTGGGCTCCATTGTGCCACGCATGTCTCTGATGGCCTGCATTATGTCTCTGAGTGACGGGTCCGATCCTCCGTCCGCGTCGTCACCCTGTTGTCCCCCATCGCGGAGGCCCTCTCCCTTCCCCATAGCCACTGTGTATTTATCGATCTGGTTGGCTTGGTTCGGAAGGGGCGGCTTATGCCGACCCATTGCCGTAGATGAAGCCGTGGCGGGAGGGCTCACACGTCTGGCCCCTTGTCCCTGTCGCAGTCGTCCAACCGCAGGCCGGAGGGACCGTCCAGTCCACCCCCGGTCCTCCGCCACTTCAGCCGTGAGGGACACCAACGCTCACCCCCGCTCAGGCCGCACGCCGACCGGTTTAGCAGGCCGCCCCGCCAACGGTCACCCAGCAGGCTTCCAGGGGCAGGCAGACGAGTTTTCACCCCCAGCGCCTCTCAGGCCACTCAGTACTGGTCCAGGCCTCCCACTACCATGGATGAGCCTCAGAGCGCTCGGGCCCCAGACCCCGGAGTTGTTCAGACGCGGCGCTCCGGTGGGAGACAGCAACGCTCAGCAGGCCCAGCTCGCCTCCGCGGGCCCCACCAGTGCGGCCAAGTCCCCCGATCTCGGGCTCACTGCGCCGCCTCCCTGGGCTCCGGGGCTCCGCGCTGTCAGTAGCGCACACCCAACGCAGCTATCCGCCGCGACAGCGGTTCCACTCGTGGCTTCTGCGTGCCTGCGCTGCAAGCTCACCTCCGGGCCCCCAGCCGGCCGAGCGACGCTCCCAGGGCACCTCCGCACCCACCTCTGTGTCGGCCGTCGGTCTCCTCAGGCCGCCTCGCAGCCGCTGTGTGCGCTCCTCTCCCGGGCTCCCGGGCTCCGCTGCAGTCCGAGCACCCCTCGCTCTCAGGTCCGGCTCCTGGACGTGTCTCGGGACTGTCCGCTCTAGGCCGAGCGCCGCCCTCCATCGGCGCCATTTTCGCCCGCACGGGCGCTGAGTTCCGCGTTTTCGCCCTCCGGGCTGGAAGCCTTCCTCGTCCCTGCTGCCGCCGCGATTTCACCCGCGAGCGGCTCGCCGCCGGTCAGCTCCGCTGGTCGCGTTCCCCAATGGCCGGATTATGACGGATTTAGGGGTGATGTTACCCTATCTGCTGTCGCAGCTCCCCTAGTATGCGGCCATTTTCCTCGGCTGCAGGCCACGCCCCCCGTATTTATAATTTTTAATATGTTTGTAATAATTTATAATTTATTTAAAGAATTATTTTTTAATATTATTAAGTAAATATATATATTATAATTTATATATATGTGTGTTTAATTTTTTTACATTATATGTATTACGTATAATTTTAAAAAATGTTCTAATAATTCTAACATTTTTTTTTAAATTATATGTATTATTTACTTTATTCTACATTATTTTTTAAACATAAAAAAAACAATATTTTTAACAACGATATTTTTAACAACGATATTTTTTTGTGTGATAATTTTGTACTTACCATTATTTAGATAGGACTTCGATATTCTGGACATCGATATTTCGGGTCCGATATTTTTGTCGTCGATATTCTGGTCGTCGATATTCTATCAGTGATTCATATAAGATGTCTGCCCTAATCTATCATATTATTTACTATACCAAGATAATTTTATTTGGTTTATCATTTAGTAATCAACTGCAAACTTTGAAAGTGGCAATGTTGAAATGTGCTAAATAAAATGAAATATAAAAATGTTTGAAGACTAAGGGGCCCATTACGATACCCGGCGTAAATAAATCCGCCAGGCATGGAAGCGGCAAAAATCCGCCCGCACACACCGTCTGAACACCGACCACGCCATTACGATTACACAAACCGAAAACCGCCATCGGCGGAAAAATCACACAAAATACCGCCCGCCATCGTCCGAGTCGGAGTCAAACCGCCCGCCACGGACGGAAACACGCACGACAACACAAAACCGCCCGCCCTCACGGCCGACACACTGCACGTGAAATTACGATCGCACCGCCATGAGCACGGGAAAACTTCAAATATACCGCCCGCCAGCGCAAACAACGCCGATGAGAATCGACACGGCAGAAGCCATGGCGCCCACGTCCCTGCACAGAAACCATCCGCTCACAAAACCAATAGCACACAACATGGCCAACAAGTCCACACAGCAAGGCACGCACAAATACACAAGCACAGTACACATCCCGAAAACACCCCCCCGGACAAACAAAAACTACAAAGGCCAGAACCCCAGACACAACACACCTGAAAACAACAGACCATGAGGACACACCCACATAGGTAAGTACAAAAGCAGCACTCCCACAGACCACAACCCCTTGCAACATTGCAAACCAGAGAGGAGAGGAGAGGACACAGTGACACAGCAAGGACAACAGCACACCACAGAAACGCACACATCACAACCACCACCACCACCAAACACCGGCACCACAAACCCCCTGCACATTACACAACACACACCGCACCAGCACCACAAACACCATGGCACCACAAAGAATGCCCAAGTTCACGCCCATTGAGCTGACGGTCATGGTCGACGAGATCATCAAGGTGCACCCACAAATCTATGGGAACATGGTCCAACACACACCACTAGCCACCAGAAACAGAATGTGGAACCGGATCGTAGACCAGGTCAATGCAGTCGGGACCCTGCCCAGGAACAGAGTCGAAATTAACAAACAGTGGAATGACGTCAAGAGCCTGGTCAAGAAGAAGGAGGGCAAAAACAGAGAGCTGGCTGCCGTCACTGGCGGAGGGAATCCCGCGCTCTTCAAGACCTTCAAAGCGTGGGAGGAGAAGGTGCGAGTCATCATACATCCCGAGATCCTCGACGGATTAGCAGGGGGAGTAGAGGCTGGTAAGTACAAACTAATGTATACCAGCACACCGCTATGTACTCACATGCACTACCACCATGCCACAGCTCCCAGGGACAAACACCCCCATGTCCAGCACACAATACACGACACACACATGCAACAGACACCACCACACACAGCCCAAACAGAACAACTGTAAGATGCGTGGGGACATGTGTACATTCAGCCAGCCACATAACCACCAACAGGTCCCCAAATATGCCAGAAGCACCACAACGAGCACCCACCACACCCATGTGTCCGCCACAGCTGCACAAACCGACAAGTAACAGGTAAGTGGCAGGAACACAAAGTGCAGTGGGTGGGACGGTGGACAGCCCAAGTACAACACACACCAGGCCCCTAGTCCCACAGCACAGCAAGGAGGAGCATCCCCCACACCCCACAGCCACGTGTCAGCCACCGCAGTGCACAACGACAGCCGAAAGGCAGACATCACGGTCCACAGCAATCGGTGTCAGTGGGTGTCCAGCCACCCCCACGACCCACAACACCCCCCCACCCCCACAGACCTGCAACATGGAGCACCCCCGCTTAGAGCCATGTGGCATCCAGTACAGTGCACGCACGAACAACCTGCAGGTGGGAAACTGGACAGGGCTGGATTACTGGAGGCATGAGGACCGGTACACGACCAACACATGGGACATGTCACGTAGCAGACGAACACGCAGCACCGCCCACCGTCACGAACAAGTGAACAATGTGCACACGGACATGAACAACAGACTCACACCCCACATGACCCATCACAGACATAGCAACACCCAAGGAGCCACGTCTGCATACACAAGCCACACTGAATATAGTACCACACGGCAGCCACTGTGCAACTCATCACACACAACCGAAACACCATTGAAGTCCTGTCCATGTAGCCCCTACTGCCTGTCAACCACACACCCCACAACTACGCCTATGTAAGACAAACAACACTAGACGCAACAGAGCGGAACAACAGAAATGCACACGAACACCACTGAACCCATCAAACACACAGACACACCATGCACATACAACATACCATCCATCCCATCCGTCAGCCCCAGTCTCATGAAAGGCATGTCATCCGCACAGCTGCCACACATACAGCAGTCACGCTAAGATACATGCCCATGACCAACCATGTGCCAGAAGTCAATGAAGCGCACGACACACTGTGAGCAACAACACACACCATGGGCCACACCCCCCCCATGAGCACTGCAGTGATGCACATGGCACAGGGCAGCACGCACACCAAGGAGATGGGACAACTGCAATACGTTGGCTTTCACACACAACCATCACTCACTCATAACGATGCGTCCAATGCCATGTCCAGTAATCACAACAGACAGCAAATATGCAGGCCATGTCAAGCATGCACACACCTCAAACCATGCACTGTCATGCTGCCACAACACATGTCACGTTCGGCACCCATGGCTCACAGCATGTACCCCAAAATCATATTCCCTCCCAAATGCGAATCTGGGGCATGGCCCCCATGTTGCCATATGCGTTCCTAAGCGTTCCATTTGAACCCCAAAAGCATATTCCCACCCAAATGCGAATCTGGGGCATGGCCCCCATGTTGCCATATGCGTTCCTAAGCGTCCCATCTGAACACCAAAAGCAAAGTACAAACCAGACCCAGGATGGGCCAGGAGCCCGCATACACCAGAGTCACAATAAGTAGGGGCACAGCAACACACCCATCGGCATGGCCAATCCGTCCCATGCCACATGTGCACAGCACACAGTCCCATTGCCAAGCACACACAACTACAAATGCTACAGCCACACACACGCCTCCGGGAAACCCATGTACGAGATTGCACGAACTGTCAATGTCAGACGACAAATACATACTTCGCCAGGTGCAACACAATAACAAATCTCATTCTCTCCACAGGTGACGAACTGCCGGATGCTGGGGATGGAGACAGCAGCCAGCACAGCCAGCCCACAAGCCCCCAACGAGGACACACGGATGTGGAGGATCTCACCTCCTCTTCGGACACGGACCACCAAGCAGGCCCATCTGGTGTGGCAGGGCCCAGCCGCTCCCCAGGACCCCTCCTACCCACCAACCCATCATCCAGGGCTGCTGAACATTCCCAGCCCCCTGCTGCCACTGTCGTTGCGGCCACACCCACGGTCATTGCGGCCACACCCACGGTCATTGCGGCCACTACCACTGCCGCAACCGCCACCATCGCCGCACCGACCACCACCGCCGCCACCACCACCACGTCTTCGCTGGCACCAGCCCCAGCGCAGGTGGTGGCCCGGCCGACTGGATCCACCCTGGGTGCCACAGCGAGGACCGTGGTGAGCAATGTGGCTAGTGGGCAGGCCGGTGGCAGCAGAACTGGTAGGAGGAGCAGGGTCAGGGAAACGCAAGTCTCCCCTGGGAGCCATGCCCTGCCTCAAATGGCCAGAGTCCTTGGGGCCTATGAAGAGGCCCAAGAACAATGGGTCAGGTCTGCTTCAGACACGCGGGAGGTGCTGGGGGTGCTGAGGTCCATGGACGCCCGTATAGGTCAACTCGTGGACCTCATGGGCCAGCTGGTGGTGGCGGTGAGGACACAGCCAGGGATAGCAGCTCCCCTCCGCCACCACCTGCCGGGCGCAGGGTCGAGCAGCAGTGTCCAGTTCCCCTGCGTCCACAGCCAGTGAGCACACCTCAACCACCAGCATGTCGCAAGCAGGCACCCCCTCGCAAACGTGGAAGGGGCCGTCCGAAGTGGAAACCGATCTCCCGGGAGGACTTCGCACGCTCCAAACGCAAGTGAGGCAGCCAGCCAGCCTTCCGCCAGCCTTCCTTGACCAGCCACTGCATTGACTTGGACTACGATCCCACTCCACACAGCCATCTGGATGGCATGTGTGTGTTGGACTATGGACATAGAACCAGTGGGTACACCCTGAGCATCACGCAGCCATGACCGACAGCTCATTGTCACTGCACGCACCACTTTTGTCATCACCTTACACACAATCACATGTCACAGTTTGAAATAAATGCACCTTTTACACAAACTGCTGTTTGTGCCCTGTGTTTTATTTGTACGGAATACAACGGCCACCTTGGGCGGAAAGGCACCTGATGCGTGGCATGGCAATGGAATCCGGAGGGCCTGTAGGGACCTAGGGGTGGGAGACAGAACAGGAGCACATTCAATGAGTGTGTCACACACCCATCACACAGTACATGTGAACAACTACAAGCAATGTACACACATCGCACAGAGCAATAGGGCACAATGCCACAGCCACCAACAGTGGCATACTACCCTGGCCATGGAGCGTTGACACACAGCACGCAGTGAACAAACGGCCACCCTGACACAGCACACACACACCTGCACAGATACAGCCACATCAGCCGTCGTACATGGACACTCACCGTCAAGTGAAGTAGCGGGCGATGAGCTGCTGCCGCACATTACCAGCTTCCTCCTCTCCGCTGTCCTCCTCACTCGAGCTGTCCTGGTCTGCGGGCTGGGGCCCTGGTTGATCTCCGTCATCCACAATGAGGGGGATCTGCTTCCGAATGGCCAGATTGTGCAGCATGCAGCACGCCACCACTATCTGGCACACCTTCTGTGGGGAGTACGCCAGTGCACTCCCCGGTGCGGTCCAGGCACCTGAACCTTGACTTGAGGAGGCCAAAGGTACGCTCGACCACACGTCTGGTCCTCCCATGTGCCTCATTGTATCGATCGTCTGCTGGGGTGCGAGGATTCCTCAATGGACTGAGCAGCCATGCCCCATTCGGGTACGCAGAGTCACCTGGGTGTGAGGGACACAGAGAACCGTTGCTATTCCAACTGGACAGGGGACAGCATCGCACAACCAGCACGCTACACCACTCCACATACTCACCGACAATACAGCCACGATCCTGTTGCAGATTGGCCATCAGTCGTGGCAAGATGCTGTTGCGCATTATGTGTGCGTCATGGGCCGAGCCTGGGAACTTTGCACACACGTGGGTGATCACCATGTCCGCAAGGCACACCACTTGCACATTCAGGGAGTTCGTGTGCTTCCTGTTGCGGTACAGGTGCTCAGTGGCCTGTGGTGGAACAAGGCCAACATGTGTGCAGTCAATGGCTCCAACGACGTGTGGGATTCTGCCAAGGGCATAGAATGCACCCTTCACTGCCGCCAATTCACGAGCCCTGGGGAAGCGGATGTACCTGTTTCGGCACAGCATCATGGCTGCCAGTACATCCCTCAGCACCTTGCTGAACATGGGCTGGGACATCCCTCCTCCACTGCCCACTGTGTGCTGGAATGACCCAGTGGCGAAGAAATGCATGGCGGCCATCACCTTAGCCGTGGGGGTGATAGCAGTCGGATACACCCTGCGGGGACGGAGATGGGGTTCTAACATGGCACACAGTCGATGCAGGGTTGGCCTGTCCAGCCGAAACTTCCTAATAACCTCTGTATCGTCCATGTCCACCAGCAATTGGTATGGGCGGTCAATGTTCGGTCTCCGCCTAGGGAAAATGGCAGAGGACACATGTCAAAGCAACACAACACATAGCAATTTCGCATACACATCACTGACATGACTGAGCAAGCACATGAGCCACAGCCCAGCTGTAAAGCTGGGACGGCACGGCCACAATACACTTACACAGGTCTCCCAACAATGGCAATGGCTAGTGAGACATACCACTGCCATGTGCATGCACATGGGGATCTAGGCCCCAATGACTTGCGGGGCGTGCTGATGGGGACTGACTGCATATTCGTCAAGCGGCAACGCCACGGCAACATGAGTGTCTGCTGAGCATGGAACTGCTTCCGAGGCTGGATGAGTATGGCACACGACGACGATGATGTGGGCACAGGCTGAGCGGCCAAAACAAGTGGGACCTGTGGCACGAGGGGATATGAGACAGTAGTAGGTGTCAGCACTGCACCCTATGTACAGCACTGTACGGATCACACCTCCCGAAACATTGACAGGTGTCCACATTGACAGCCCCATGCCAAGACGGCTGTGTGCTTGCAGTCACACGTCACAGGTGAGAGGTTACATTGCACGTGCCAGGTGGCAGACGTACATAGTGGGAGCTGGCATGTGTGTGCATGTGTCTCCTGTTCAGGATCCACCAGATGGGCGCTGACTCTGTACTGACCATTGGACACAGCATGTTCCGTGGAAGGCTTGTGTGTGTGGGATGGTGGCACTGGATGTGCCTCCGTTGGGTGGGGGGCCATGCACAGGGCGGGTACGTCGATGATTGCGCATTGTTGGTCACGGTGGGTGCACCAACTAAGATGTGTTGCCCTGTGTTCAATTCCTATGTCCGCATGATGATGGACTGTAGATGTGGGCAGACTACACATTGGTCGATGTGCTGTCTATATGCATGTGCCTTCACACCAGGCACAGCTGCCCCTGCACATGTGACCCCTGCTGGACTCGCTGCTGGGTCTGTGGAGCTGATGCACCTTCTGTGCGTGGGGCGGACAGCTCTCCTCACTTCCCTCATTGCGCATGTCATGACTTTGCCGCAGGTGACATGGATCATGGAGGGCCCACATGTACGCGTGGGTAGGCTACACATGATTGTTCACTGGTCGCCACCCCCAGTCAGTGTTTCGAATGGGAAGGTTGTCGTGCTGGTGGTATGTTCGATGTGGCGGATGGGCGGGCCTAGGTGCGGGCTTACATTCCGGACATGGGGGTAGTTGGATTGGCGACTAGTTGCAGTACACACGGGACACGTCTCTTCCTTTCCACATCTGGGTCATCCCTTGTACTAACTGACAGTGATACAGTCATCTTCGCCCCAGCCCTCATGTCCTCCCCTCGCTCCCCCAATATGCATGCTCACCTGCGAGGCTAGCGCTTGCACAGGCAGCCCCAAGCTCGCACCAGAGAGGGCAAGGAGTGTATGTGTGGGTCCAGTTGCACGAGTGGGCTGTCTCAGGGTATGATGTGTGGCGGGACGCCCGTCCACCTGCGTGGTGCCCCAAATGGAGACCCGGCCTGCATGGACTATGCATCACAGTCTTCGCCTTCCGGATCCGCCACCTGCGACACCCAGTGGCTGTGGCTGCCCTTGCGGCCATGCCGCGTCCGTCTGTGGCTGATGGCCCACACATTCACTCTTTGGCCTCTCTGGGGAGGGCTCGGGGTGGTGGCGCACGCGCTTGCACTTAGTCGCAATGGCATGTGGCGTGGTTGGTATGATGGGCAATGGATGGGATGGTGCGAGCCACCTCCCGTGACGTCAGTGCTGCTCGTGCTGTGGTGCGTCCCCCTACACTTCCATTTGACTTGTGCCATGCTAGACGTTGAGGTTCTATTGCCTGCGTGATATGACCAGGAGGAGCGCGAGGAGACCTCTCACACACCATGCTCCACTGCCATCCCGTGCCCTGTATCGCCTGTGCGGATTGACTATGTTGGGGTTACACCTGGTCGACTGGGGCTGTGTGTGCCTTGTCAAGGGGCATGGCGGGCGCACAACAGGATCCAGCTTGTCCACAGAGGGTGGGCTGAGGTGCGCCTGGTACCGCTTTGTACGTGTGCCCGGCTGCTGTGCACACACGTGTTCACTCCCCCGACAGGTGTCCTCTCACAATGCCCAGGGAAGCGGTGGTGTACTGTTCATGACCCCTCCCAACACGGCGTGCTCCAACTTGGCATGTGCGCATCTACCCGTCACACCCACCCACCTGAGCACTGCGTCCATACGACTTCACACGACACATGTGTGTCTTCCACAGTTGTGCTACTCATTTGCGTTGACATCCAATACAAGTGGACTACATGGTCATGTCACGACTGCCGTGTACTTCACATACTCTCATCCTCTCTCATTCGTACTTGTGAAATGAGTCAGCGGAGACAGTTTTGGTTTCAAACATTATATTGAGTCTTCTGTCCTCTGTGATGCAGTATAGTGGACACTACTGGCAGCGGAATACATGTTGAGGATATACTGAGCATGATTTCAAATGGGATAGGGTGTGGGGTTACATGTGACTGGCTGTTGCATGTGGGATGTGGGCTTCAGAGTGACATCTGCTTGGCCAAGGCTGTGCTAATGTACATTTACGTATAGCTGCGGAGCTGCGGACTTTGACACAGACGGTATACATGTAGCCTACCAGACCGCTTGGCATCATGGGCACAGTCCATCTCAGTTCCATGTGACAGGTTTGCTGCGGTTGTTCCTCATGCACGCGTGCATGTGTGATGACATCAGGGCATGTGCTTGCGTGCATGCAGCGGCGTGCCACTTGTTGTTGCACTGTGGTGGTTACTGGACATGTCACAGTCACTGGGGTCGTGTTGTTGTTGTATGCACTTGTCGTCCATGCAAAGGTCCTGGTATGGGATTCCCGGGGCGGGGGTGGGAGGGGTGCAGCACCCACAGACTCCAGGCGACCTATTCATGTCCACTGAGCGGTGTGTGTGTCCATGTGCGCTGGATCCATGTCGTGTCCTGGTTGTTCGTGCAGTTCCGTCCATGTGGGTGCGATACACAGAGCCCATGCCACTGTCTCCCACGATGCATGCGGTGTTCCTGGATGTGATGGGGAACAGTGTGCATGTCCCGGTCATATCCGATGTCATGGCGATGTCGTTGATGGTGTGGTTACAGTTGCCGGTCGTTTGGTATGGCTGTTGTGGTGGTGACTGGCCAGTCCGTGCGGAAGCTAAGCATGGGTGCGGGGTTGGACATCATAGGTCACTCGGGGAACCTGCGTTGTGGTCCGACGTATTTACAGGTTGTCAGGTATGCGATGCCGTCCAGCAGGGCTTCCATGTCATTGGTGGTGTACATGTTTGCCAGCCAATGTAGCGGATGGTGGCTGTCAAGGTGTTGTTCGTAAGTTGTCCCTTGGAGGACCATGATGGGGCATGCTGGGTGACATTCGATGTAGCTGTTCTCGATGATCCGTCGTGTGGAGGCACAGTGGTCCCATTTCAGTGCGGGTGCGATGTTGGCCACATACGCCATGCCCCCATAGGCAGAGCAGGCCCTGTCGTGTGCGTCCAGAGGGAGGAGTAGTGGTAGCAGGTCCGCCTTCAGACATGCCGGGTTGGAGAGGCATATCTCCACGGGATGCTGGTAGGGACACCTCCGACAGTAGAACGGGCATGACGCAGCTGAACAATGTGATGCGGTAAGTCAGTCAGTAACTTACGTTCAGCAGGGACAGGAGATCGCATCCCAATGTATGAAACAGGTTGGTTTTGTACAGCTTGAGCTGTTCGGCGTAGTTGGGTAGGTGTGTTGCGGTTGCCATTTCGCAGCGGTGCGTTGTGGTGGCGTGCTCCGGCTGTGTGTGCAGTCTGCAATGTGCACGCTCCGAGGTTGCTGTGAGCTCTGTGTAGTCGTAGGGAGACAGGACTTGTGTTCTGTTGGCTTGTTTGGAGGACACGGGCCCTCTTCCCACATGCTTCTCAGACAGTTCAAGGTCAGTGATGTGTGACTCCTTCCAATTAACTTGCATGTGGCCGACATGGGGAGTGTTTTCTTCTTTCTTCCCCGTCCGTTGTGTGCTTCTGTGATATGCGCTATCTGCCCTGTGGTCGGTCTCCTCGGCATGCCTGTGTTGGTCTATTCTTGGACAATGGCTGTATTCACCGGCTTCTGTCGTAGGGCTGTGGTTTCGGAGTTGGAATGGAAGGTCATTCAGTGCTGTCTGCTCTCCCTTGTGTGGGCGGCAGGCTGCCTTTCCGCTCTGCGTTGGGCCTTGTGTGTGAATGTTATTCTTGGGCCACCTGTTGTCGGTCCCCGGGCTCTTTGGTGTTCCGTTTTATATGTCTTGTTCATATGTGCAGGGTGGTATGGGTGTTTCAGTGTGGTACTGGCGTTCCTCTTCCCGAAGGGGCCCTGCTTCTCCTAGTTGGTGTTGCCGCCGCTGTGTGCTACGCCATGTTTGTTACACTGGGGTGTGTCCTGCTGTTGCGTGACTTCACTGACATGTGTGCGTCGGTTGTGTGGCGTTGGGTGTTGTCCGTGAATTGGGCGTTGGGGACATGTCTGTGGCAGGCCTGTCACGTGTCATGTGCGTTCGGGGTGGGGCTGATGTGTGTGCTGCTTGGTTGTGTCCCTGTGTCTGTGTGCGACGCATGCATGGCGCTGCGGTTGGCCTCTGCGTTGTGCGCATGTGTGGTGGCGTCATCGGCGCTTTGGGGCCGTGACGGGGTGGTTGGTTCCTAGTCCCAGGTGGTGTGTACACATGTGTTCCGCGATGTTACGATTTGGCCTGTGTGTCATATGTGGATGCAATGGTGGATGTGTAGTGTACACGCGCTGGTGGGGGTTGTCCGCTTTTTCCGCCCTTGCACTGTGTGCGCTGTTTGCATGCACTTGTTGTGTGTGTGCCTACCTGCGTCTCCGCGGCACGTTGCGTCCTTGGTGGTGCATCAGCAGAAGCATGGGAAGGGCCTGCAGTGCTGGATTCATGCTCGGGTGCCGCTTCTTCGTTGTCCGTGCTCGGCGTCCGTGTTACCGCTTCGGTTTGTCGTACGGTGTCTCTTAGCCGTGGGAGCCGTTTGTTTGCGGCATCGTAATTTATACGCCGGGCGGGACGTGATTTCGTCGGACGGTGTGTGTCAGTTAGGCTGCGCCGCTACGTGTACGGGCGCACTTTGATGGCGGACGGTGTTGCTGGCTTGCCGGCGGTGTTTGGCCTACTTTTCGCATCGTAATTGGACGGGCGTGTGGACTGCTGCGTGCCGGCGGTAACTGGTGCTTTTTGCATCCGCCAGCACGGCGGTGGTGCTTCCGCCCGCCATCGTAATGAGCCCCTAAGACAATGTTCAAAGCCACTACAATACGAGTAGCCGAAACATCTTAATACGTATGCAGCATAGTGGGCAATTCCACAATTCAAAAAGTGTTGACGTGAATTGCCACTGCTGAAAACACATCAGACAATTTTCAAAATCCCCGTCTGAACATAGCCATCTATTTCTGAATGTGATGGTTTATTAACAACCGTCTTTAGGTTGCCAATACATACCAAATTTTGGACAGAAATAACTAAAATAATTTTGGTTTATGTTAGCAAAAGATATAAAAATACCATTGAAAGTCTAAGTTTAACTTATTGTGCAGCCAGTTTAGATTCCTGAAAACACACTTATAAACAACGTGACTAGGAATGTACTTCTGTGTATTCTAGAAATGTTTTACTTCAGATGCTCATAAAGAACAGTATAGAAGAGCATACTCATAAAATGCATCCCTTTGCACACTTATTACATTATTAGATTACCCGGGATACCCGTAAGACTTCCTTTCATAAAGATAAAACAATGCTCATAGTATACATTAGTAACACAAATGGGTTGAAGAGAAGCAAACTGATTAAAATCCAGACCGCCCTTAGAACTTTTTTTCTCTCTCCATTGCAAAATCTGAAAATTAAACAAAACAAAAAGATACATTGAGAATTCCAAAACATTAATGAATGTAAGACATGTGTTTGACACCACATTAAATATGTAAATTTAATTTGGTGTATTATAACCTACCTTTTACTGGCATGCTGAAAATTCAGGCATTGACTTCCTCAGATTGGCTCATGCAGAAGAAGGTCCAAGCATAAGGTTTAGGATAGGAATGTTCAGCAAATGTTCTCCAGTAGTTGAAATAGCAAATGCACACATGGAATGCAACAATAATTCATAGAATGGGTTAGCTTTTTATCCAGTACTCCAATAAATAGACCTGGAGAATTCATTGTGTTCATCAACAACTTCCCAAGGAAGGTGTTGCTAGAGCAGAGGCAGAGTGATCTGCCAGAAGTAACCCAGCCACAGCTCAGTTTTGAAACCCATGGTTTGAAGGAAGAGGAGCATTGATTATGCAACAATCATTTAAGAGGGGAGCAACCTTGGAGGCTTTGATGCTGCTAGCCAACTAGGCATTTGGCTCATGAGGTAAATACCCAAGTCCCTTCTGTGAGAGTGTCTGATTCTGAAAGCTGTTTGAGCAACAAAGTTGAACTTTGGTGTGAAAATGTTTTTTTTACAAGTGTAAGTTAATTTTCTCTTTCAGGGATATTACATTAATTTATTCACACATAAATTCACATCAGTATCATGTACTTTTGTCTGCTAAAAATCTAGTCAGTGGGGAGGAGAGTGAGCATTCCATTGTGGATACAGCCAGGAAAAAAGGTGGACACCCACAAACGTGTGAGTGTTTAGGCATTCACTAACTTCCAGTAGGCACAGTGCCATCCTGGATATGGTCCAAGACTTCAGTCAAGGACAGGAGTTAATCCCCGTCCAAGGCAGAATTGGGAGGGCACTCTAAACCTCCAAAATAGTGTCAGTTTAGGGGCAAGGTTTCGCCATGGGGAAAATGCGACAAGAAAGTGCAATTTACAAAGTAAATGCATTTTGGAAACTTTTTATGTTCAGTTATACACGCCAAATGCTTTTGCATGCGAAAAGTTTGTTATTCACAAAAGAACATCAGCACTACTCATAGAAAAATTCAACTGCCACAGCTTTCCAGAAGTGCTCCGGCATAAGCTTATGATAGGCAATTTTTAATTAATTTGCGATTTGGGCCCAACAGCAAAAGAACACCAGTCAAATAAAACTTTTACTTTAGGGCTTAAGGGTTGATTAAACCTATTGCACACAACCATCAAAAAACACATACACTTAGGAGTCTCGTCTGACAATGAACAAATGCATATTCCTAGGTGTTGCACACATATTGTGGAACTCCTTGCCCTCGAACTGCAGCATTTCTGAGAACTCAACACTTCTTCTTTTGATTTATATCTGATTGAATTGAAACTATTTAGCACCAATTTTGTTTTCTGAACTGTGCATATTTTGGATGTAATATAAATGTCTTGGCAAAGTGCTCATAAGTTGATAAAGAGTTTGCATGTTGGACAGTTATTTGAATGACTTTCCCATTGCATGAATTATGGTGACACTTTACTGATGAAGAGCATATAGCCACATGGGAAAACACCATAGGCAATTCATATGGCTAAATAGTTTTCCGAATAAGTGGAAACAATTCAAGAACTGCTACCAACTGTCACTTCCAAACATGACCTTGCTGAGTAATATATTTGGGGAAAGGTTTTCTCACCTTAAGTCAAAGGTATAAAATGCCTTTTTGGCAACATTGTCAATTTTAATGAATTTAGGTGGTGATATGATGCTCTTTCTCTGCACATTGTTAGATGGTAAAGAGGAGGGGAGGTTGGAAATTGAAGGATATATTTTATATTGTCAAGCAGTTGGCTACTTGGTTATCTACTTCATTGCCAAATACATGGGGCCTTATTTATGAGGCCTTGCAACACTGTTGCGCCACTGTTGCATCACTTTTTGTGACTCACCGGTGGCGTAAAAAATGTGCCATGTTGCGCCCTATTTACAAAGTGACGCATCTAAGCAGATGCGTCATTTTGTAAAGCCCTGCGCTACATTATACCTGCGTCAGGTATAATGTATGCAGGGTGGGCATTCCCCTTAAAAAGCCTTGTAGAAGTGGCGCAGTGAAATCTATCAGATTTCACTTCGCCACTTCTAGGACGCCACTGTGTCAAAATCTTACGCCTGCCTCACAGCAGGCGTAAGACTGATGCATGCACATGCAACATGGGGCTTGCCCATGTGTAATGACACATTGCTGGAGTTGCGTCACTTTTGCGACACACTCCAGCAATGCGTCATTACTGTGCCTACAGATATGTCAGAAATACTGACGTATCTGTAACTCCTTGCGACATGAAGCACTGTACATTAAATACGGTGCATCCATTGTGTCGCGAACACGGCGCAGTGAAACTGTTGCATCACTGTTTTCATGAAGCAATGCAACAGTTTTCATAAATGAGGCCCATGATGTCTGAAATAGAGAGATTTCATTGATGATTGATCTTGCTGCGGGATACTGACACAACTTAGGGCCTCATCACGATGTCGGGCAGGAAAGCCTCCGCCCGACAGTTGGAATGTCCTAGACAGCGTCAGAACCCTTCCGACTGACTCGGTCGGTTTACAATCCGCCCGACCGATTACGATGTTCGTGGTCAGGTTGTAAACCTCGCGGTCCTTCTGAATCGTTACGACTGGCTCTCAGAGAAGTCGTGTCGGTCGGAACCGCATCGTGCAGCTCTATGGACAACATTTCTGACCGACAGATTACGATGTCTATTTCCAAAAGCCTTTCCGAGTCGGCGTGTCCAACATGAAAAGGCTGTCGGAAAGTGACTTTGGGGGCCCCTAGCAGAGCCCCCTTCATCCTGCGGCCTCCGGTTGGGGGCAGAGGGGGTACCTAAGGGACACCCTGTAAACCCTGCACTGTGTGACTGACACCGTGGGGTGCCTGCCACAGGGTGCAGGGTTTTACACACACACCCCATTTCCTCATAGGAGCCTGTGTTGTCGGTCGGAACACAGGCTCCCATAGGAAACAATGGGACTCTGACCGAACAGTGTTTGGTTGCATTGTAATCGGTCGGGCGGAACCTCCGACCGCAAGTCAGTCAGTTCCCGAATCCGAGATGGTGTTGGGCGGAAACTTTACGCTCGACATCGTAATTCGGCCCTTAGAGTCTGAGAAGGAATCGATGGGTCAAAAACATAGAGAAAGAGCAAGATGGACTCATGAGTACTCCTAATTTGGATGTTTAATTTGCTAACCACTGAGCACTGCTATGTTATGCGTTCCTTTAAGTTTATGTTTTAGTTATTTTGCTATACTTATGTTTTGCTATGCTAAATGTTTGTATCATATTGAATTGACACATTTGTATAGTACTTCATACCTCTGACAAAGTTGCAAAGGGATCTGATTCTCAATAACTCCAGGGCACTGTTTCAGAAGTATGTGGTGGGAATGGTGTTTGTTGCTGTATGGCATATATGGGAGATGTTGATTGAGGTCAGTAAGGTCAGAAGGCATGCTCCAAACACGATGCAGCGGGTGGTGCTGCACTTACGCATTACGTTTTGTGAAAGTATGATATTAGAGGCAGCTACTATGTTATGATATAGGTGGGATGTTTAACTGTTGTTATGTGCATGTATTTTAAGGGCATTTGTACTTTATAAATGTATTTTATGTTTAGTTATGTATGTCTGCTTTGATATGATGGTTGTATTTTGTTCCGCAAGTTTATACATCACTATGTTATGTTAATTTAAACCATATACAAACTCTATTTCTGCCACTGGTGGGGCCATATTGGTGATAAGAGTGAACACTCGGGGCAGATTCCGATTCGGCCGGAAATCTCTCCGACCGAGCCGGACCCGGAGAGATTTCCGACCGAATCGGACTCCGTGCAGCCCGACCGAACGAGTACGATGCGTCCGTATGCTATCGTACTCGAGTCGGTCGGACTCCCATTGAAGTTAATGGGAGCCGGTCGTACAGCGCGATTGCAGGCTCCCATTGCCTCAATGGGTGCGAGGCGAACAAGGGCGCCCCCTACAGCGGGTACGCGGTGAAGCGACTCGCGCCGTACATGCACAGGTAGGGGGGACCCATGGGTCCCCCCTGTGTGCGACTCGCGCGGCTACGCATACAGGGGGGTCCGACACGGACCCCCGAAGTACGGCTCCGACTGCTCTTTCGAGCCGGGCGGCGCGTGTCGGTCGGACTGCTCGTGGCGCGCATCGTACTTACCCGGCCGGGGAACGTCTCCATTGCGCGGTGCGAGTCGTGTCCGAGCGAGTCGGTCGGTGCGGTTCGACCCGGGAACGAGTCGGTCGGAGCGGTTGGGACGCCCGAACGAGTTGGTCGGCAATTTCGCATCGTACTCGCTCGTCCGGACGCGCATACGAATCGGTCGGGAAATAGGGCTCCGAATCGGATCCGGTTAAGCCGAATCCGATTCGGAGCCCTACCGGCCGAGATCGGAATCGGCCCCTGGGTATGTTATTGATGGTATAATGAAGTATTGTTAGTATAAGGATTCTTTAAAGCAGGATGAACGGCATGTTATGTTATGTTATGTTGTGTTATGTTAAGCTATTTAGAAAGTGTTTTGTGGTCATTTTAGTGATATGAATGAGCATTAGGTTTGTATACTGCTTTTAGTAGTGAAGTTTTGATGACGGGTCTTATTAATCGTATAAGAGTTCTTTGGTATTAGGTTTATTAAAGCAGATTTATGCCATTATGTTATGCTTAACTGAGAAAATATATGCTATGTCATGTTATTTTGCAATCTTATGCAATTGTATTTTATGTGTTGTATTAACTATTTAAAGAAGTCTTTGTATACCTGCTGGTCAAATCATTTTAGTCTAACAAGAGTGCATTGGGTATGATAGAGATCCATTGTGTAGTGATGAGCTTATGAGGGTCCTTATTGCCAGTGCAAGGGTGATAATCGGTTTTGTAAAGTAGCCCACTGAGCAGAGTGGTGTGAGAGCTAATGATACTTTGAAGCTTTTCATTAGTTTGATTAAAGCATGTTCTCTCACTTGGGTGACTGGACTGAAGTATGGACTGTTGATTGTGGTTAGGTAGCAGCATTATGTGTAATATTTTAAGTCTTAGTAAAGAGACAAGACAATTGGTAGTGTATGCGATGCTGGACTGGCACACTGATTTTCTTCACTCCATCTGGTTTAATTATTTTTTTAGCATTTTAAAATTTGCTCAATTTATAGTTTCAACTTTTTTTGTTGTTATCCTCATTCATGCAAATTCATGTGAATCATGCATAACAGAAAGCCATAAGATATCCATTTTAAATGTGCTTTGCATAATCATAAAACTGTTTCTATTTATTCTTAGAAGACTTTATTTCTGATCCATGAACTCATGGTTTGAAAAGTTTTCCACCACTGGTGCTTCTCTCTTCAGTGCCCACACCCACTTACATAAGACAGATGGATTAATGTCTCTTGCATGCCAACTTAGCTGGATTCTTCTTATGTTCATCGCATTAAAAAAACAAGTCAAATATGTTCCAGAATGACCTCTATCATAACATTAAAATATATTGTGCTTACCTTAACATCATGTCAAAATACCTTACCCAGATATTCGTCCACTTTTAAGCCATTCCTTCTAAAGCTGAAGTCAATTGAAAACATCTGTACTGCCTTGCCCAAAACATTTGCACTTACCCACATATGAATCTATACACACCTTCAATTTACTCTATGCATGATGCAACCAATGCTTCACAAAATATTGATGTTTCTTAAGTGTTGGTGTCTTTAGGACTTTATGAAGCAACTTTCCACCCAGTTTCACCTGTTTGAATATATCACAAGCCAGCATAATAATCTCTTCTAATTTATATTGTATTTTAAACCTTCCTGATTTTCTCTAACAGTTTTTTTTTACCATTACCAAATCTCATACCCACATCTAAGAAACAAATCTACATCCTTTTAAAGTTGTTTTATGGTACGGAGAGTGCTATCTTTTGTGTACCGGGGTAAACTATCTTTATGTGTGTGTACGTACTTTGAGTGGCATGCAGTTGGTGGTTTCTGGTGTTTAAAGTGAGGAGTTAGGCTTATTCATTAGAATAATAGGGCACTGTAAGGTGGTATGCATCAGTGATACTTTAAGAGCCATAGTACAAACTCGAATTTCAAACTGCCCTGAGTAAATCCAGGCAGAATGTAAAACTCATAAATGACAGCATATATTCTACATAGAATCGGGTAGTTAAAACACACAGGGGCCGATTCCGATTCGGGCCGGAAAAAATATTGACCGACTCGGTACGGGAATTTAGTCCGACCGACTCGGACCGGCGCCGTACGACCCGGGTAGTACGATGAAATGCATGTGAAAACCGACCGACTCGGACGGAATACAAAACGACCGACCGAGCCGGACGTAAACAAGCCATCCGGCCGGGAAATCACGCGAAACGAACCGACCGACACGCACCCGGATTGAACCCGAACGAAACGTACCCGCGAACTCCGACCCGCGTAGTACGATGCTGTGCGTGCAAAACACGACCGACTCGCCCGGAGCACAAGCCGTACGACCGACACGCATACAAAACCCAGCCGAAGCGACCCAATACTCCGCGACCGACTCGTACGCCACATATGAAACCTAGCTGACACACAGCGGGAACGAGTCGGACAAGATCGCACCAGACAACTGCAGCGTCCTACTCGGACACAAGAACGACTCCTACATGCACCAAAAACACCAAGGAATTTTTTTTTAAAAAAAGGGCCAAACAAGCAACCACAAAGCCAATAAATACAGGGAGGAAAAAAACAATGGAACAAGGACACACCTCAAACTCCACCTACATAAAGGCCACAAATCCCTACCATGATCCTTTGCAAATTCCACTGACCTGCCAGCACAGAACACCATCACACAGCAACCACAGACACACTCACAGCTCATACATCACACAAGCCACACACCATTACCACACCTACAAATAGCACCCTCACACACACCCAGCTAAACCTACACTCACACCCCCCCACTTGCACACACACACACATCAATCACCACCACCACCCATCACCATGCCCCCAAAGAAGAATCATAAGTTCCTAGACAGTGAATTGGAAGTCATGGTAGATGAGATCCTCAGGGTAGAGCCACAGTTGTTTGGTACATTGGTACAACAGACCCCCATGTCGCAGAAAACCAAGATGTGGGCGAGGATTGTCGAAAGGGTGAACGCACAATCACCATGTTTGCGCACAAAGGAAGACATCCAGAACAGGTGGTATGATGTGCGCAGGAGGGTCCGGGACCTACTCAAAAAGGACTACCTCCTCAGCCAGCACACCGGCAGTGGCCCCCTGCAAAACCAGTATACCTCAGGCCCTGGGAGGAGAAGGTGCGGGCCATCCTACCACCAGTGAGCGTATACGGACTAACAGACATCCCAGAGCCTGGTGAGTACACAACTAATATACACAATATGGTGTGACAACACACACACATCACAGTCAAGGGGATAGGCAAACCATGCACCCTTAGCAAATACACAGCAACCAAAAGATATTCATCCCAAGATGTGAATGCTAGTCAGACAAACACAATACCTGCCATCTCATAGTGATATGTAACTGTGTCATGACATGTACAAACCTAACAACAAATACAGCAAGGCAGTGGCACAAATAGAACCAACAAACACTCCCAGATATTTACCCACCACTAGAACACCACCTCACAGGGAAGCTCACTGAAAGGAAGGAATTCGGTGTATGCTGGTGAAGTCAGTGTAGCCAATAGCATGATGGGAGTGGTAGTCACAGATATTGGTCACACCCACAATTGGCCCATCAACACCACTCTGAACCATGCTCACATCACAGGGAGTGGAAAACAACTGACAAGATGGCTGACACTGGGTACTGCTGTGGGGAGCACAAGGCCCTGATGGGAACTGGGCACCAACAAACAACAGGACCACACTGTCAGCCATCTTGCCATTTCTGTCACACTCACACACAGTGAAGTCCACTCAAAAGGAAGGAAGTATGGGCATGCTGGGAAGGGGGTTGGAGGCAATAGCATGATGGGAGTTGTAGGCACAGATATTGGTCAGCCTCACAATTGGCCCATCAACACCACTCTGAACCATGCTCACATCACAGGGAGTGGAAAACAACTGACAAGATGGCTGACACTGGGTACTGCTGGGGGAGCACAAGGCCCTGCTGGGAACTGGGCACCAACAAACAACAGGACCACACTGTCAGCCATCTTGCCATTGCTGTCACACTCACACACAGTGAAGTCCACTCAAAAGGAAGGAAGTATGGGCATGCTGGGAAGGGGGTGTAGGCAATAGCATGATGGGAGTTGTAGGCACAGATATTGGTCAGCCTCACAATTGGCCCATCAACACCACTCTGAACCATGCTCACATCACAGGGAGTGGAAAACAACTGACAAGATGGCTGACACTGGGTACTGCTGGGGGAGCACAAGGCCCTGCTGGGAACTGTGCAACAACCAACAGCAGGACACCACTGACTGACATCCTGAAAGACAACTTGCACTCCCTGCAATGGAAGCACGTTCCATGGTGGGATATCTGGCTGGGTGGGAAGGAGGACACACAGCACTGACCATAGTTACAAGCACCTCCCCTCACACACCCCCTCAACACTAACTCCACATAACCCACCTGGGAGAATGCAATGCCTCACATCCTAACTGAAGATCCCACAAAGAACCACCACCCTGGGTTATGCTGTGTGAAGCACAGGGACACTCTTGGGACTTGTAGCCAAACAACTGCCAGGACAACACTCCCAGCCATCCTGTCAGCACAGGCACCCCACCCCACAGGGAAGCAGAGTCAAAAGGAAGGAAGGATGGGCATGCTGGGAAGGGGGTGGAGGCAATAGCATGATGGGAGTGGTAGTCACAGATATTGGTCAGCCTCACAATTGGCCCATCAACACCATCCTGAACCATGCTCACATCACAGGGAGTGGAAAAGGACTCACAAGATGGCTGACACTGGGTACTGCTGGGGGGAGCACAAGGCCCTGCTGGGAACTGTGCAACAACCAACAGCAGGACACCACTGACTGACATCCTGAAAGACAACTTGCACTCCCTGCAATGGAAGCACGTTCCATGGTGGGATATCTGGCTGGGTGGGAAGGAGGACTCACAGCACTGACCATAGTTACAAGCACCTCCCCTCACACACCCCCTCAACACTAACTCCACATAACCCACCTGGGAGAATGCAATGCCTCACATCCTAACTGAAGATCCCACAAAGAACCACCACCCTGGGTTATGCTGTGTGAAGCACAGGGACACTCTTGGGACTTGTAGCCAAACAACTGCCAGGACAACACTCCCAGCCAACCTGTCAGCACAGGCACCCCACCTCACAGGGAAGCAGAGTCAAAAGGAAGGAAGGATGGGCATGCTGGGAAGGGGGTGGAGGCAATAGCATGATGGGAGTGGTAGTCACAGATATTGGTCAGCCTCACAATTGGCCCATCAACACCATCCTGAACCATGCTCACATCACAGGGAGTGGAAAAGGACTCACCAGATGGCTGACACTGGGTACTGCTGGGGGGAGCACAAGGCCCTGCTGGGAATTGTGCAACAACCAACAGCAGGACACCACTGACTGACATCCTGAAAGACAACTTGCACTCCCTGCAATGGAAGCACGCTTCATGGTGGGATAACTGGGCTGGGGGAGAAGGAGGCCCGGATGGCAAGCAAATACCACCAATGCTGGTCATGCACACACCTCAACATTCACATTGACATGCCACAGGTTGGCAGGACAATGTGCTACACCAATATCACTCTCTGACTGTCATCATTTAGGAGAATGCAATGTCCAGGCCCACATCCAGAGGTACAGTCACAACTGTCAGGTGTTTGAACAATTGATGCCAGTAGAAACATAACATACAATCTGTGTCTCTCCCCAAAACAGGTGATGATGGGGACACAGCAGCAGACGAGGAGGAGTCCCTGTCCCAGGCTCCAGGGAACACTGAGCTCACTGGTGTGGATCATCCTCTGCACTCCTCGGATGGCGAAGAACCAGCTGGACCCTCCGGTGTGAGTCATCATGCAGCACCAGCAGGGCCAACATCTGCACCCCTGCACCCACCCCTCCAACAACTGCCAACACACAGGCCACCCCTGCCAACACGGACAGACCAGGGACCACAGATGACAACAGCGCAGGGACCCAGACCCAAACTGGAGCTGGTGACAACGAGCCCAGGAACAACACCCAAGTGTGCCCATGGTCACCTGTGCGTGCCACCGCAGGTCCTGCACGTGTCGCCAGGGGTGGTGGGAGGGGTGGTAGACATAGGTCGCTCTTTGCAGAGGGGTCTGGACTGCATGATGACCCACAACTGGCACGCATCGCGGATGCGTACCAGACTAGCACCGGAGAGGTCAGCCAGGTAGTGGGGATCCTCAAGGACATACAACAGCAGCAGGCTGCCCATCATGCCCGCTTGGACTCCCACATGTCCCGTGTCGAGACACACATGTCACATGTCGAGACACACATGTCACATGTCGAGACACACATGTCTGGCATGGAGTCCAAGTGGGACACATTGGAACAACTGACAGCGGTGCATAGGGACATACTGACATGCCTCCGCCAGATCAGCACCAACATGGCCTCACCTCCCTGTGTGCCCACAACATCTGCTGCTGAAACAACTGCAAATGCCACAGGGAGGGAGGAGGACTCTGGCAGCGAGTCCCCTGCACCGCCGCAGCCTGCACCTGAGGGTCCCCCCCCCAAGAAGAGGGGCCATCCGAGGAGGCCAAACTGAGAGGCCGATGGCCATCTACATCCCCCAGGAAGCCAACACCTGTTCTGGAACTTTTCCTCTGTGTGCAAACTGCACGCCCTGTCGAAGCCAACCCAACTCTCCCACATGACATGGGGAGCTATAGTTTGCCAAATTTATCACATGACTGTGGACTTTACTCTGGACATTTCAGCTACCAAGACTTCCAAATCACATGGGAACTTTGGATTCCAATTTCTATGTACAGCACCCACCATCCTGTGCACCATCCTCACACCTGTATGTAAATAAACTCACCAATACACCATATCTGCCTCTGTTGTGATTCCAACGTGCTCTCTGTCATGGAGATGGTGATCAGAAAAATGACACTGTGCATGCTAACTGCTACAGCAAGTCCAACACCGTCATGTCAGTCATGGCGACGTGACACATATGAGGGAGACACACCACTAGGGCCACACAACACATACACACCAGGGCCATCAGACTCATCACCTATACTGATGTTGCAACTAAATACAGTGGAATGCACAGACACGCCACCTATTCACAGTCTGTGTCAACTAGACTACAGGTGCAGTAAGCAAATGTCAGTCAGATGTGTGACTACAGACAACGCACATCCCAAAGTGAAGCACAGGTTTATTACACATTTGCAACATGTTGTTTCCACTACAAATGCTAGCTAATCCAACCTGGCTGTGGCCACAAAGTCAAAAAGTGCAGAAGATAGAAAGTCCAGGGGTGTGTGGCACATCACCTGTAGGGAAACGACTGCTTCCACCTTGGAAGTTGAATCATGGATTCGTGGGATCCAAGTTGATCAAACAACTCCGGCAGCACCCTGTGAAGGACAGACATGACACACAGTCAAAACCACTGAAGAACAGCACAGAACGGCAATACTCATGTCTAATACATGTCACGAGATAACTACACAAAACCAAGTTAGCATGTCAACACTGTTGGGCAGTACAGACCACCTGCAAGGACACATCGCTGCACGCATCCAGTCAAGTAGCACATGGCCACACTCAAACAGCACCAGAGCACCACACACACATATCATGCAAACTCAAATCATTGACATTACAACCCTCTGGAGACTCACATTCAGCTGAAGAAGATGGTGATGAGCTGTGTGCGGACATCACCATCATCATCTTCATCATCATCTTCACTGGCATCGTGACCCAGGCCAGGATCTTCCACAGGTGGCGGACGTTGGTCATCGTCATCCAGGATGAGAGGCAACTCCTTCCGCACTGCCAGGTTGTGTAGCATGCAGCAGACAATGACAATCTTGCACACCTTTGCTGGGGCATATGGGAGGGCCCCTCCTGTCTTGTCCAGGCAGCGGAAGCGGCTCTTCAGGATACCAAAGGTCCGCTCAATCACCCTCCTCATCCGACCATGTGCCTCATTGTAGCGCATCTGGGCTGGTGTCACAGGGTTCCTGAGGGGTGTCAGCAACCACGGCATGTTGGGGTATCCCGAGTCACCTACAGACATACAATTGCACATTAGCCGATTTGAAAATGTGTGCGGAAAACAACATAGCAGAACACACACAATGGTACAAAGTCAGTACACACCAACAAGCCAGGCACGCTGGTTCGGCATCTGTGACATCATCCTCGGGATGCGACTACTCCTCATCACGTAGGCATCGTGTGCCGAACCGGGGAAACGGGCACACACATGTGTGATGGTCATATCTGCAAGACATACCACCAGAGCATTGATCGAATGGTAATGTTTACGGTTCCGGTATGCCTGCTCATGTGCCTGTGGTGGTATCAAAGCCACATGTGTCCCATCAATGGAGCCAATTACATGTGGCATCCTCCCCAGGGCATAGAAGTCACTCTTGACGTCAGTGAGTCATTGACGTGTTGGGAAATAGATGTACTGGTTCAGGTATCTCAACATTGCCCCCAAAACATCGCGTAGCACAAGGCTGAACATAGTCTGTGACATCCCACCGGCAGTCGCCACAGTGTGTTGAAAGGTACCGGTGGCAAAGAAGTGTAGGGCTGCCATCACCTTCACCTTGGGGGTCAGCGCTGTAGGATACGGACGGCCAGGCTGCAAATGTGGGTCCAACCGCACTGCCAAATCCTCAATCAGCTGCCTGGTGAAGCGGTACCGTCGGTTGCTGTCACGTTCCACCATCGTTGCCAGGTCTGGGAATGGTCGATGGACAGCAGGAGCCCTGCAGTGCATAGGTGAAGAAAGCAAGATTGTAAGTCACCCCACCTATGTGCCGTTCACCATACTCAATTTCACATGATACATCATTAACAAACACAAGTACTTGATGTGTGTGTCATTCTGTTTGGACATATATGGCACCTACATGGACATCATCTAACATCTCTGTTCAACAAGTGTTGACAACAGGTTCCAGGGTGTGCTATGGGAAACCATTAGGCTGTGTCACAGTACCCATTTACTGCTCTCACGTTCCACACACATACCACAGTGACATGTCTGGACAGATGCTCCACAGGCATCACAGCTCATTGACAGGTAGATTCCCAGGGACCCTGTCTTGCCATATGGACACTGTCATGACATGGCGTATCATGTACACGTCAGAAAAACAAACATGACCCCTGTAGCCTCTGCAGGACAGACATGGACGTCTGTGACACACACACACAACATCAAAGTTCATGCACAAACCACGTGGATGTGGAGACTGTCTCCCATTGTGCACATGGAGTCAGAGACATGTGAAACACAACATGCACACAGACTGCGGAGGGACATCACTATTGTGGCAATGGGCCACCCTGTGACGTACATGCCTTCCCACATGTGAGCCTGGGGGTATGTGACATGTCATACACATACACAACCTGGAAATGTGACCATGACACATGCTCCAAAATGAAAAGTTGCACACCACAGTGGTCAGGTGCACAACACACAAAGGACCCTGTCCCCATGAACACGTGCACAGCCTGGGTGTGTCTGCCCCCAAGTGCCACCCCAAAAACCACATGTTCACCCACATACACAGATAAGGTTATGCTGCCACACATGCCTTAGATACAGTGTGGACTGGGTGTGGTGTTGTAGGTGTGCCCCTGAGTCCCTGGAAAGTATATGTGGCTGGCATAGGTTCACCAGTGACCAGCATGGTGACATATGCGTGTGACCTGTCCAGGGACGCGTTGTAGAGCAATGGACCGATCGGTGTGCCCGCACGGCCCATTGCATTGGATGTGAGCGGGTACGCGTTGTATCCCGGGTACGCGTTGTACAGCAATGGACCGATCGGTGTGCCCGCACGGCCCATTGCATTGGATGTGAGCGGGTACGCGTTGTATCCCGGGTACGCGTTGTACAGCAATGGACCGATCGGTGTGCCCGCATGGCCCATTGCAATGGATGTGAGCGGGTACGCGTTGTATCCCGGGTACGCGTTGTAGAGCAATGGACCGATCGGTGTGCCCGCACGGCCCAGTGCATTGGATGTGAGTGGGTACGCGTTGTAGAGCAATGGACCGATCGGTGTGCCCGCACGGCCCATTGCATTGGATGTGAGCGGGTACGCGTTGTAGAGCAATGGACCGATCGGTGTGCCCGCACGGCCCATTGCATTGGATGTGAGCGGGTACGCGTTGTAGAGCAATGGACCGATCGGCCATTGCATTGGATGTGAGCGGGTACGCGTTGTATCCCGGGTACGCGTTGTACAGCAATGGACCGATCGGTGCGCACGCATTGGCTGGGGCCTGGCATGGCAACGGATGCGTTTTCGAAGCTTCAACGAGTCTGACGCAGTGAATTCAGTTGGCCAGCCACAACAATGTTGCAAATTCATGGGTGTCATGAAGTTGAATTTTTGAAGGATGCTGTGGGCATGTATTGGTGCTGCAATTCCATGGATTGGTCAGATTCAGAAGATGCAAACGACTTGGACCTATCACTTTGGACACATGGGACAGTATCTGCCTCTGCAGCACACATATAATGCTGGCTGTTCCCCTGAGGGCTCACTTGCCTGCACTACATGCTCCAGGACGACATCTGCCACTACACTGCTGCTGTCCCTGCATCCTCTGGCTACTGCAATGGCACGTACTGTGGAGAGAGCCCCAGCCTTCACCCATGAGGAGAACCAGGCCCTGGTGGACAACCTCCTTCCACAGTACAGCAAGCTGTATGGGACACCAGGGGAGCAGGTGAGTGTGCTGTCCACTGCCTTACTAATTGTGCATGTTGTCTGACTAGAAGGATTTACAGTGTGCACACCACTGGCTAGCATGCTCACTGAGTAGTTCGCACCCCCCAAAGTGTGTAGTCACATGCACTGAACAGGTACAGTGCAGTAACAGTGCATTCCAACAAGGTTTACTTCCCATGCAATGATACCATGTAGTAACTGCTGGCAAACTGTCCATAGCCCTCGTTGCACTGCCTGTGTTCATCATATGCCCCTGTGATTGAGACATGTATTTACAACTGTGTGATGCACGGATATGTTGCATGTGTAGTAATGGCCTTTTCACTTTGTCATCCTCACAGGTTGATGCCCACCAGAAGCAGGAGATCTGGCTGGCCATCGTCCGGGCAGTAAGATCCGTGGGGGTCTACAAGCGCCGGATCCGCAACTGCCAGAAGAGGTGGCAGGACCTTCGTGGCTGGACCCGGAGGATCGCAAGGGTCCAGCTGAAGCTGTCGCCTCCTCGCAGGAGGGGCAGACACCGGACTCTGACCCCCCACATGCTCCGGATCCTGGCGGTGGTCTTCCCGGACCTGGATGGGCAGCTGAAGGCCAGACAGCAGCAAGGAGGGGGTGAGTCAAAGACTGCACTGTGAACTCTGTCTAACATGCTATGTGCCCTCCTCTGGCCTGGTTAAACTTCCCCAGTACATCAGTCTTGTTGTCCAGTACCCATGTCCCTCTATTGTGACATGCCCACTCCTCATCTGATATGCAGGTGTGCTCCTTATGCTCAGGATAATTGTGTCACTCGGGTACAGGGTCCTTGCATTTTGCTTTGGTCAAGGTGGGTGACAGCTTTTGTTCCCGTGACATTGTGTTGGCCTTCATGGGTGGGTCAATTGCTCACACAATGCCTGAGTCGTGCAATGTAGTCTGGGTGTAACTTTGATATGTGGTCCACTTGCAGATCAGAATCACCACATGTCCCTGGGGTATTTGGCACACCCCCATGCTGCGGGTGGGTACAATGTTTGGGCCTCAGGAGTATGTATGTCAAGTGTGTCACACATGCTTAGCCACCTGCCTACTGACCAGGGCTCATCCCTCTTGCAGGTGGAGCCGGACAGTCATGCCTACTACAGGGCATACAATACACTCTGTACTCCCACTCCCGTGTATCAGCTGACATGTTGTGCTCAGTGAAATGTTCCCTCAGGTGTCTGCCTCTGTGTCGTTGTGCTGTGACTACGTTGTCGGGACTCCTGTGATGTTTATCAGTTAGGGGTCAGCATGCCATCTGCTATTGGACCATGTGAGACAAGACTTCTGTGACTTATAGGTGTTTGATCACTTGACTGTGCAGACAGGTGTATGCGACTGTGACTTTCAGGCAGATGTTCATCATTCACAGCACACTGAGGTGCTCTGGTTCAGAGAGTTGTGTTTCATGTCTCCCATTTGTCCAATTGGTGTGCAGTGGACAAATACGGGTTCAGATGATGTGGTTAGTGGGGGTGGACATGTGCACTTGTCAGTTACATTACTTGCCTTCCCCATGTCCTAGGATTGTGACACAGTGCAGACTGTTGTTGGCTGGCTGCCATGGCCATGTGACTGGAGACAGTGATGTATGACTTTGCAGGCATGCCTGTGTCATGGCTTTCAACTTCCTAAGAGTGATCCTGCAGGGGAGTGGCATGTGCAACATGCACCCCATTGTGGCATTGACTATCCGGACATGGGTGCTTCATGGTGTCTGGTGCTGGTATGCATCTCATGCATTTCTATTTAGACTCTGCCCGTCCATTTATCCAGACACCTGCACTGACTCAGTGGCAAGAGATGTGACATGGGCATGTTCACATACTTCACCGATGTTCTCAGCAATGTCCAACAACTGTGTAGGTGGTGCATGTGTCCACACTGGGGTATTACCATCAGATAGGCACCAGACAGATGGGTGCAAGGGCAGGAGGGGTATCTGTTCCATGGTTGACCATCAGACTGACAATTGGCTTTTCCTAATCTGTGTGAGGACTTTTGGCAATGTTCAGCTGGGGATGCCAGGTCTTACTCTGTAATGTGCTGTACTCACTGTGGTGTGTGCGGTCAGTGCAGGTGTCTGATGTTTGTCTGTTTCCCTAATTGTTTGCAGATACATCCACGGCCACAGGAGGGGACAGCTCCACGGACCAGGAGGAGCGGCAGAGCCAAACTGGGTCAACAGCCGACGAGTGGTCGGAGGGACCCAGTGGCACGGAGGGCGAGGGGAGCCACACCGAGGAGTCCTCAGCACCATCCACCTCAGCTGAGGACCACAGCAGCTCGGAGGATGACTCCCTTGTGGAGGCGGGTGTCAGCAGCCACCAAACACCAGCTAGTCTGTCTGGCCCCGCCACCACCACCACCACCAGCACCGCCCTCCCATTGGCTCCCATTCCAGAGGTCCGTGGAGGCTCCCGTGTCCGGGAGCGTGTCTCCTTTGTGCCAGGCACCGCACCCCCTGCCCCTGTGTCCCCTGCTGCCCTGAGTGAGGAATCTGTGTACCTGCTTCGGCAGCTCCATGTAGGGCAGACAGCAATGCTGAGTGTCCTCCATGCACACACCACTCTGTTGACACAGCTGGTGTCGATCATGGAGGGCATCTCGACGGGTATGTCTGCCCTACAGAGGAGGAATAGGTCCATGGAGTCCTCCCTGACGGCAGCAGTGTCCCTCCTCCAACAGTCCCTCGCCCCTCCTACCTCTGCCCCATCCACACTTCCTGGCACCCTACCTGAACCAAGCACATGCACACCTGCACAAACACCCAGACACACAGACACAGCACAGACACACCCAAAACCAAGGCAAGACGTGCACACAAGCATCCTCAGGGGACTGATACCACACACACAGGGGATGGGGAACTGACACACACAGAGGCAACCACAGTCACTCTGCAATCCTCAAGATCCTCTCCCTCCAAGACCCCTTCCCTTGCCTCACCTGCAACCCCACCTGATAAGCAGCTCTTCCTCAGTGACCTCGGCCTCTTCCCCTCCAATCCCGCTGATCCAGCATACCGGGGGAAGAGGAAGTCCACCCACACAGAGGGGAGTGCCCCTCGCCCCCGGACACCCTCCCCCAGGCGCAGGCAGAGTGAGCCCCCACCCGCAAGTCCCCCCGGTCCCGGTAGAGCAAGACCCCGCCACCGCCCTGCAAGTCAACCACCCAGTCTCTCACCTCCATCCCCCAGGCCACCACTCCACAGGTTCCACCGCCACACCCTGCCCCAGGTTCCCTCACACACCGATACCGCATCCCCAAACTGCTTAGGCCCTCCCCCCTGCCACTTGCTCTTCCACCCCCAAACCAGACGCTCTGCCTGTTTGTGCCACTGGTGTGGAGACCGTGTCCCCCCCTCTGTCCTGCCCAGCTCTTCTGCCCCCCTTCCACTACCTTGGAGTCATGCACTGCGGTGGAGTCCACAACCACCCCGTCTGACTCGGGCACTGCATTGAGGACCCAGTCCACTCCATCTGACCAGCCCACTGCAGTGGTTGCAGCACCAACACCATCTGACTTGAGCCCTGCGGTGGTGCCAGCCCCCCCTGAGTCAGACACCTCCACTGCAGTTGCCGGTGACACTCCTGCACCCACCTCCCCTTCACTGCCTCCTTCTGGCATCCCCTGATCCTGTCCCTGCGGTGCCTGGCCTACCCCTCGTATGCCCGTCCAAGGGGGATGTCCCCTGTCCGTACCTGTGCAGGCAAGCAATTGTTGACAAGTTGTCACACATCACCCTGTTGGGACTGTATATTTGGACTGGCCATTGGCCTTAGTTTATTTTGGACTTTTGATTTGAGTTGCACACTTGCTGAATAAAGCCTACTTTTGTTTACTTGTGGTTAATCTTTGGAGGTACATGATGTAGATGTGTAGAATCATGCATTTGCTGTTGTAATAGTGTTCAGATCAGGTAAATGAAGTTTTGCTGTGATGGGCTCCATGTGGTCCATGGGATATGTGTCCTAATCTAGTCTGGATCTATAGCATCCTTTGCTGCAGTCTGAGGGTGTAATGTTCAGCATTTGACACAGGGATGTACGTTTAGCATTTGTAGATTACCATCTTTGTCCTACACTGATGCACATCTGGTGGGCTTACCACTGTCCAATGTTCCTAGTACCCTGACTGTGTGCCCGTCTCCAATGGACATGCAGTTTAGCACATCAAATTTGGAGGACTCATCTGTGTACACAGTGCAAGTTGCTTGACACGTGTCTTGGGTGTATGCAGATGACTGACGTGACACTCCCGTGCCCAGGCTGATATGAGCAGAGCCTTCAGTGTGTTGTAGTTGTTGACTCACTGACCGAGTGTTCTGCTGACATGTTTGAGTCGTGCACAGACAAAGTTTGGCACATCTGACCTTCCACAGGAGTGGAGTGCCCTCATGGCAGTGCGTGATTCCGTGATATAGGCTGTGCCCGTGTTGTGTGTTGTGTAGGCATGTCTGTGCGTGTTCCCTTCTCCTTTTCCTACACAGGCTGTGTCCCTACGGATGATCCTGTTTGTGATGCTTGCTGAGTTGTTCTGTGTTCATCCAGCATCTTGGACCTGGTTTCTCCGGGATGTGGGTGCATGGCAAACTAATGTTCATGAGGTTGTCATCCCTAGTTGTCTTTGTTGTCAGGGCTGGGGATGTGGGCAAACGCAGATGGGACACAGTCAGGATTCCTCTTGGCACTTGTTGGTTACACAAGTAATGTGATTTTCTGTTTGTGTATGCTTTCAGTGATTGTGACACGTTGTGTGTGTGACTGCTGCCACTCCTCAGGGTCAGAGCTGCAATGTTGGAAGTTGTCTATGTGTGTCCTTTGTGGGTCAGCTTGGATTCTTCATTGGTGTGTGACTATGGCCAGGATCCCATTGTTTGGGGTGGATTTCACGTCATGCCCATGTACGGCATACTGTGCAGTGTGTCAGACATTCACAAGTCTTGTTGACTGGCCATGTGTGATGGGTTTCTGCACCTTATTTCCCCCACCACCCCTGGGATTGTCATGGGTGCATGTGCAATGTCAGCAGTCCATGTGAGCTTCACTGCTGCACATTGGTGGACATCAAGGTGTGTGGCGTTGAGTGTGTGCAAATGTGAGTTGTTGCACGGCTGGGGCACTACCTCCATATTGTCCTTGGCTGGCAGGCCATGCTGAGTGCTTTGTGCTTGTATAGGTGTGATGGTAGTTTGTTGCTCAGGACACATGGCTGTGGTTCACAGTGTGGATGACATCTACCTTTGTCATCACAGTGTGATTGTCATGCAGGCTAGTGTCACCACAATGTGGGGTCCCTGGGGGAGTGCTGTGGTGGTTCTGTCTCTTGCTGTGTTTGTTGCTGTTCCTACAAGCTTGTGTGACATGTGTAATTTGGGCTCCCTCTCATCTCACAATGCCTGTTTGCCCACATAGGGGAATCCAATCCATGAGTTACTTTTGTATGTGACTGTGTTGACATCTGTGTATTAGTGAATCTGGCCTCCTCATGTGTTGTGTGTTTGCCTGGGGACACTGGCACACAACCCCCTCACCTGTTGTGTTTGATATGCAGTGTGAGTCTGCCTGTTTGTGTTTGTGCATTTGCACCACTGCATTGGCATATCTTTAGTTTGCCATTGGCTGTATGTTGTTTGTTGGCTTTCCCCTGCTGGCCCTGGGACTGCTAGGTCATCAGTCAGCACATTGATCATGGTTAGTATGTCCCATTGCTGCCATGGTATGGTATTTGTTCACCTGACATCTACAGTCTCCACAGGATATCTACATTTGTGTGTCCATTGGTGCAGATATGTGGGTCTGTATTATGATGCTCACTTCTGTCATTGTGTTATTTGTGAATGTAGACAATGTGGGCCCCCATGGCTGATGTTTGTGTGCACATGGCCAGAACGATGTGTCATTGGCACTGCACTGCTTGCCTCACACAATCTATGTTGCTATGGGACACAAGCACTACAATGCCACTGTAGTGTTTGGTGTTGTGTGGCCAGGAATAATCCCTGCAGTTTTGTTTTTGCAGCTTTTACCAGGACTACACTTACCTTTTGGGCACTGTGGTGATGGGGCTTTGGGCCACATTGCCACACTTTTCAAAATGTGCTTCAGCTATGGAGCACACACTTACCTTTTGGGCACTGTGGTGATGGGGCTTTGGGCCACATTGCCACACTTTTCAAAATGTGCTTCAGCTATGGAGCACACACTTACCTTTTGGGCACTGTGGTGATGGGGCTTTGGGCCCCATTGCCACACTGTTCAAAATGTGCTTCAGCTATGGAGCACACACTTACCTTTTGGGCACTGTGGTGATGGGGCTTTGGGCCACATTGCCACACTGTTCAAAATGTGCTTCAGCTATGGAGCACACACTTACCTTTGGGCACTGTGGTGATGGGGCTTTGGGCCACATTGCCACACTGTTCAAAATGTGCTTCAGCTATGGAGCACACACTTACCTTTTGGGCACTGTGGTGATGGGGCTTTGGGCCCCATTGCCACACTGTTCAAAATGTGCTTCAGCTATGGAGCACACACTTACCTTTTGGGCACTGTGGTGATGGGGTTTTGGGCCCCATTGCCACACTGTTCAAAATGTGCTTCAGCTATGGAGCACACACTTACCTTTTGGGCACTGTGGTGATGGGGCTTTGGGCCACATTGCCACAGTGGTCATGGTCTGCTTGCATTGTGTAGGCCACACACACAATTATGTGTGACACATGTGTTAGGGGGTCACATTGTATGTTCAATGTCATGTTCAGTGTTGTATGCATTTGACACAGACCACACACGCTTGTTATGGTGTTGGGGGTGGGATGTAATTTTCAGACAGTCCTTATGTGGGAGTATGCTAGTTGTGTCATGCATTACCCGTCCTATGAGTAGGGGTGGTTGTAGTGACAGGCATCCAGCCCCCTATGGGTGGGGATGGCAGTGGTGGCAGGCATCCAGCCCCCAGTGGGGATGGTAGTAGTGGTAGGCATCCAGACCCCCATGAGTGGGGATGGTAGTAGTGGTAGGCATCCAGCCCCCCATGAGTGGGGATGGCAGTAGTGACAGGCATCCAGCCCCCCATGAGTGGGGATGGTAGTAGTGGTAGGCATCCAGACCCCCATGAGTGGGGATGGTAGTAGTGACAGGCATCCAGCCCCCTATGGGTGGGGATGGCAGTAGTGACAGGCATCCAGACCCCCATGAGAGGGGATGGTAGTAGTGGCAGGCATCCAGACCCCCATGAGTGGGGATGGTAGTAGTGGTAGCCATCCAGCCCCCCATGAGTGGGGATGGCAGTAGTGACAGGCATCCAGCCCCCCATGAGTGGGGATGGTAGTAGTGGTAGGCATCCAGACCCCCATGAGTGGGGATGGTAGTAGTGACAGGCATCCAGCCCCCTATGGGTGGGGATGGCAGTAGTGACAGGCATATAGACCCCCATGAGTGGGGATGGTAGTAGTGGTAGGCATCCAGACCCCCATGAGTGGGGATGGTAGTAGTGACAGGCATCCAGCCCCCTATGGGTGGGGATGGCAGTAGTGACAGGCATCCAGACCCCCATGAGTGGGGATGGTAGTAGTGGCAGGCATCCAGACCCCATGAGTGGGGATGGTAGTAGTGGTAGGCATCCAGCCCCCCATGAGTGGGGATGACAGTAGTGACAGGCATCCAGCCCCCCATGAGTGGGGATGGTAGTAGTGGTAGGCATCCAGACCCCCATGAGTGGGGATGGTAGTAGTGACAGGCATCCAGCCCCCCATGGGTGGGGATGGCAGTAGTGACAGGCATCCAGACCCCCATGAGTGGGGATGGTAGTAGTGGCAGGCATCCAGCCCCCTATGGGTGGGGATGGCAGTAGTGACAGGCATCCAGCCCCCCATGAGTGGGGATGGCAGTAGTGACAGGCATCCAGCCCCCCATGAGTGGGGATGGTAGAAGTGGTAGGCATCCATCCCCCTATGGGTGGGGATGGTAGTAGTGGCAGGCATCCATCCCCCTATGGGTGTGTATGGCATTGGTGATGGCCATCCCGCCCCTATGGTTCTGCTGTTGCTAGTGTACGTCATTTGTGCATCCCTATGTGTGTGACATATTTCGGGTACGTGTCGTTTGTTTGTGTTGTGGGTGTTTGACTTACCGTCTGCGCCGTACGCGTCCGTACCGGTCCCGGTAATAGATGTAGAGTATTGGTAGGACCTGCGCGATGGGATTCATGGTTGGGTCGTCTCGTTCTGGTTTCTCGTGGCTTCGACTCGTACTCGTCGCTGGCTTGTTCGTCTCGTAGCCGTGGATCGTCTTGTGGCACGAATCGGAGCTTATGTACAGCTCTCCTGGATGCTCAAACGTGCCGGACGTAGCGACGAGTTCGGCGCCTACGGAAGACGCATCGTACTAGTCCGGCCGGAAGGTGCTGTGTATTTGGTTCCGTACGACTCGATTCGGAGATTACCGATCCGGCTCGGGCGGGGAACAGGAGCTGGAATGGGTAAGTACGGCTCGCTCGGAATCTGGGCTGTTATGCGCATCGTACTTGTTCGTTCGGTTGAGTGTTCGAGTCGGTCGGAAAACACGCGTTCGGCTGGTATTTTTTCCGGACGAATACTGTTAGGTGCGCTTCCGGCCGACATCGGAATCGACCCCACAGAGTTGGGGCTCAAATTTTATTGTATAATTTCTTACTTTTTTTTTTATTTTTTAAAAGAACATACATTTGCCTAGCACAGGGTACAAAAAAACTTGATTAAACTTTTATTATGTTCAAATGAAAATAATGATCATCCAGAACTACATATACATTGCTTAAACTAAGTAGGAAATATTAGATATTGCATTATAATAAGAACAGAATAATATAATGAGAAGTGTTTGCCTCACTTCGGCTTGGTAGTGTGGTAGTATATATAGATTTGTAGTAAACAGGATAGTCCTAGCTCATTTGCTTAATTCTAAATACAGTTCATGACAAGACAAACGATATGTAAGGTTGAGCTAGTATGTAAAATGACACTTCAAAAGTTCTAAAGCATGAAAAGTCTCACAGACCTGCTGGACCATTAGCACTCAACAAAACAAAACACTGTTAAAACAGCTCAATTGACTATTGTATCCATTACAGTATCATTTTATAACTTATAGTTTACAGTTTTGAACTCTAAATGGCTTGATCAGATGCCTGTCCTCTTCAAAAGAAATGCATTGAGTGCCATTTCTTTGTAATTATAATACATGGATAAGCAGCTAGAGACAACACAGTTTATATTGTGGTTTATAAAGGTAATATTATTATAAAATGCACTTACTTTAATATTTACCTGGTAAAATGCAAAACACATGCATGACAATGACTGAAATATATGTCTAGTATTGAGAATGTACAAGGTGGTTTGGTCACACTCGGAATTTCTAGGCCTATATTGAAAAATTCAGATTTAAGGAACTAGGTACGTGTACACATTTGAACAACTGGTTAAATGGGATTAAGAATAAAAATAATTATGGGAGAATGTTCTTCCTTTTCTTAATTCTTCTCCATCTTCCCCTTCCTTCCTTCTTCCTTTCCTCCTTCCTTCCTTCCCTCCTTTTTTTTAGATTTACTTAATAAAATGCAAACATAATTACAAGATGCAGATGCCATGTCCTTTTAAAGTCATTCAGATCATGTTTCAGATTCAACTATGCAGCCACTTTTTTTGGTTAACTTGTTGTCCGTTCACTCTTTGTACTCTTTGTACCCTCATCCCATCAATGCTCCTAAATTTCCCTACCAAACAAATGAAATAAAAGTGCATATACAACAATAACATAGTACAATAGTATTTTATTAAGATACGGCAAAGGCTTTGAAGCAATTATTTCTTGTAATTACATTGAGGTGTCAATTGTTACTTTTAGCTTTCGGGACAGTGTTATTCAGTTTAACATGTTATTTGTATTTTTATCAGTTTTAAGCAGAATCCAAAAAACAACAGTCCAGGAAATATAGATAAGAAGCTTTCAAACAGAAAAATAGCAGAATAGTTTTAATTGTTTAATGTGTTACTGTGCAAATATAAACTTTGAAAAATACATTGCCACTAATTTAATTGGGGATGGATAAAATGCTTTACCAGGTGGAGAAAAGTTTGAATAAAGGCCCCTTTTGCAATGGGTAAAGCGCCTTAAATATAATGCCAATAGTCAATACATTTTAAAGATATCCATTTAATTTAATAACATTTTTGTAATTTAAAAAGTTATGATTTTTCAACAGTGATTTTTCTCTGATGGGAGCAAAATTGGCTTTGTGTCTAGTGGCATGTTTTGAAATTAAAAACCATTTTACAAATAATATGAAAGTACTTGAAGTAAACCATTTATGAAGCCCTTAACGTGTTTCTCTTGGGCATGTTTTAGTGTCCTGCCCTTCTCTCCCTTTTTCTGCTGAGTAGATACATGTAAGAAGCTATGAGTATACACCAGCACCAAAATAGTAATCGACTAAAGAAAACTCCATTTCACTCTGCTGACACCTTCACCAGTCGAGAAACGATCCAAACCATAGACATAAGTACTTTACAGTGCTCATTGTAGTCTTTATTCTTTGATGTTAGCAATCTTGGGGCTTTCAAACACATATCTTGTTTAACAACCACTGTAGTCGCCTATTCTTGCTGCAGATAGTGTAGCAATCCATACTATACCAGGTACATCTTTATGCCACAGGCATATAGGCTGCTACCATTGGCTTCTGTCCATTGAGCAGCCTATGTTCCATTATTAATTTCTTTACAAATTACAAAATCTGTGAGATGTATCATACTTGTATTTTAAATTAGAAGAGTCATGGAGAAAAACAAACTGCCATGTTGATTCGGGCGATTAAGTGGCTATGTGTATAGTGGTTTGTATTTTCTACTGCAGGTAGATAGTGTTTAATCAAAACATACTTTGGAGCTGAGTGAAGCTCCAAGAGTTCTATTGAACTATGGATGGAGAACATAGCAGTTAGTGGTAGAAATGAAACTGTACACATACCCATATTCTCATTAACTCAGCCACATGCCCACTGACTGCAGTGTGAACCTTTCTGCTATTATGTCTTGACTCAGGAATTAAGCATCATTTTTGCATGCAAATAATGTCACCCAATGTGGAGAAAAACAACAGATAGATATCAAACTTTTTTTGGATGTTAAGAAACAAAATAACCCACTTAGGTTCTCATTGAGCCCTTCATAACAGATGCACTTACTTTAACTTAATAAAATGCAAACATAATTACATGATACAGTTGCCATGTCCTTTTACAGTCATTCAGAGCATGTTTCAGATTAAAAATACAGTTGCATGTAAATAGGTATATCAAGGTTACAAAAACACATCTCTATTTGGCACACGTTTTTGATTAAGGCAATAAAATGTCTTGGAACCACATTTGTAGATAAGCTATTTCTGAGCAAGAATTCTCTCCCCAATAGCAGGAGTGCTTGAAAAATAGTTGGTTAAAGGTCAGTAGATGAAAACAGGTTTATGTTTAGAAGGCACGATGCCATTAATTGCAACATAGATAAAATAGGGATGGGTAATTGTAAAAACATTGCAGGAAATGCAGGAGAGACATTTGATGCAGGAAGACATTCAAAAGCAAAACCCCAAATGGAGCATCAGACAAGAAGATAGATAATCCTTTAAAAAAATAAGTAGTAAGGCAAAACGCAGTGATGCAAAAGTCAGAAAGAGGGGGTGGGGAAGACTGTATGGAGGTAGATGAAAAAAGCTGAATCACCATATGAAGCCTTGTGTGTAATATTCCGAAAAAATACAGTGGTAGGTCTACATAAAGTAGTAGCAGATGAAACAGAAATGGTGATAATCACCAATTCCTCTAAGAAAACAAAGTCAAAAGGATGATGGCCAATACAGAAATAAGGAGAATGCCTGAAAAGCTAGCATTCCTTTAAGGCACTTAGGACTGGTGTAGAAGTCAGTCAAAGTTAGGTATTTTACTGAGACTACCTCAAAACTGTCATCCTGTCACAGGTCAAGTCCTGTCATTCATTGTTTGCTATCCTTATCACTCAATATGCCTCTGGCAAACTATTCATGTAACACACAAGATTGAAAGAGAAATAGTTTGTCTCTTCTCTAGCAGCTCTGCACAACCACGCATTAGAAACTAGAGATATTCATGAACCCTGGAGACACTTCTTTAAGCAACATCACAGAATTAAGAGGGGCCTAGCGACTAACACCTCTCATACCTATTGTCCTTATTATAAACTCACTGGAGAGTTGAAATCAAGGAAATGATTACAGAGTATCTAGAAATAGAATGTATAATCTACTGCAACATGATTTACTATTTGATATTTGGGCTAGACAAAATAGGATCTATTTGTGGATCGCCATATAATGTAAATCATACCTGTGATTTAATAATTCTTCACAATGTCTTTGACAAAGCTTAAGAAGGTAGGCAGACTGAGTGTGGTGTTTTAGAAGGATAGACTTGTTTTGGAACTCAAAAGGTAGCTCATTGTGTCATTATTGGATTTAACTGCCATTAGAAATTACACACCGGTTTTGGCTCTATGTGGGCATTTTAGTTGCCTTTGCATATTCAATGACAAAGGAGTTGAACCAGTAGTTGTGATTCTTTCTCAATCTCAAAAGTTATTTTTCCAGGCTATAAAGAGTTGTTAAGAAGAGTGCAGACAAGACTATATTTTCAAACTTGTTTCTGATACATTTGAAATACATGTTTTCTGGAAATAAATATACCAGAGGGGCTAAGGTTCTGCAGACTATTAAAGAGAATGAAGCTTTAAAATGTCATTTGCAAGACCCCAGAAGATCAGTGCTACTGTTTAACACGAAGGTGGTATATTTAACTAATTATAGTTTTAGCTTTCCCATGAAGATATCTAGCTCTTTGAGTAATGTTCCAGTTATTGAGACTAAACTGCCAGAAACGTAAAACAGTTCAGAAAGAGGCTATGATATTTGGAAAGAATTCAACAATTTTCTCTACCATATTGCCCTGAAAAGATCGTATTTAAATTATGGCTGGGGTTGAAATGTCAACATTTTGTAAATAGGTTTTGGACTGCATGTCATCGTTTTACGGATTAGTCTTAAACTCTGTCTAATATAGAGAGGTAAACTACTAATAGTGTTGCCCAAATGTAATTCATTGGCAGCCACATGTTCTTTGCTTTCCTTGTTTTTTTCATTACACAATGAGCAATTTATATTTATCACCTTTAAAATATTTATTTTTCATTATCATTATCTTTTTGCACACATTATATGGATAGATACAGCTGCCAAGGTTCTTTTGTTATTTCTTTATCACATAAATTGTGGTCTCTAATACTTCTAATTGAGATAGTGTTTTAGTCATTAAATGCTTGTAAATTCTTATTCAAAATTACTTTGAAGAAGCAGATCTATTTTAAGCTAGTATACTGCCAATATTGCTTGGGTTATAGGGTACCCCATTACTACTTCTCTTCAAACCAAACATCACAGAATAGCAAACCTACATTTTTAAGCATTACGGTCACTAAAGGAACTGAGTGGAGGAATACAGTAACAGTCTTCTGTTAAGTGTTTATAAAAAGAAAACTAGAAAACTCTATTCACTGAAAAATAAGTTAAAGAAAAAAGGTGTTTGTGAGTTTTTGAGGAGTAATTTCAGAATTAAATAACAAATATCTCTTCATTGAGAGAGTGGTGAAGAGTTGCAAATGCTTCCTTAAAAGCAAGGCAATTGAGATATAAGTAATGGTTTAGAAATGTGACTGGGACAGGGTTGCTGGAGAAGTAGCTGTGTGATTGGAAGTGTAAAATGTTGTAGGCTAGTAGGATCTGTGATGTTGGGGGACAAAGGACTGCAGATAACTTTACAGTAAGTGTGTCTTTCATTAACACCCAACTCTATATGTCTGGTTTTCCTTGGCCCTCAGCTCTGGATTGTCTGATGGGTACAGAATAGAACTAGATCAATTGAAAAATATATGGTGATTCAAACTTCTGGTACCATAGGTTTGACATGCAGGTTTCCAAACAAGAAGGGAAGTGCAGTATAGATGTTAAAAGCACAACATATTTAATAGTTTTAAATCACTTAGGCAGATTGAATTTATCTAAAATTCATCCCTTGGTATTAGTAACCAGTAGGAGTTAGGGCTTTTGGTATCACTTAGGGATGTTACTAATGATCATGAGCAGCTCAGAAATATACCCACTAACAACCAGTATTAGTCATGGCTATATCTCTCAATGCTGCTATCTGCAGTCAAGCCAACAAAAGACAAGATACATTTCATGGCATAATTGCTGCATGTCATGCAATTCAGCTGATCAGACCATCAAATCTGGTGAAAATGGAACTTTGTAAGGAAAGCTGTTCAAGAGTGCAGAGGTTACTTAAATGACAATTTTTTAAAAGCATAACACGGAAATTCATATGCTGCTGAGATGAGGCACAGACAAGCATCGCAGAGATAATCTATGGCTAGAATGATGGTGTATGACTTATGATTAAGCATTGTTACCTGCAGAGCAAGAGGTTTCCATCTCATATTTTTCAGTAAGGCTGGCGCTGAGGTAAGCATGCTCTGAGGTCGCTTTTTCAAAGTTAAGATAACACCACTCTGGTCGTCTCGTAGTGCATTCACCAAATTTTTCAACTGCCACCCCACCTGGTAACCAGCAAAATTATTACAATAAAATTGAGGCATAGTATGCAAAGTTTAAATGCCACTCCCCTTTTAACAATTTATAGATTAAAGTTTATGCGTAACATTATAGGACACGTGCTCTAGTTTAATATTTGTTTTGTTTCAGGATTAGAACTTTAGACTGTATGTGCTGAACTGAAGAGATTCATAATGATATCCTTTTTATGACTTATGTCTCTTAGACAAGTTTTGTAGAAGTAGGGCAGCAGAACTTCTCAAATCTTTGCTTTTCCATGTTTTGCTTCTTTTACCAGAACATCACCTTTAAAACTTCAAGCGAAGTTAAGCCAAAAATAACCCATGACCAATACTCTTAAGAAAGATGGTCATCCAAATTGGGACTCAGTTGGCAGACCACTATTTCCATTAATCTACCCATCACAACTACAAAATATATTACATGACCCATGTAGAAGAAAGGCAAACTAAAAGTTAGGCCTGGTCTCTTAGCCAATCAATGGTCTTAGTCTTGGTTTCTTGTAATTCAGCTGCATCACCATATGCATGCTGTCTTTTTACAGTGTCCAGTAAGGCTTTCTCTACAGCTGGTCCAACCCTGCTTTTATTTAGGCATACTAATGAGGGTTCTATGTCAAAATGTAGACTAAAACAATATTGTGCTGCTAGAATACTGAAGCAAAAAAATAAAGGCAAGTATAGTTTTACTATTCTCAACTTCATATTCATGTACCTTGAATATATATATATATATATATTACAAGATACATATATGTGGAGTTAAGTATAATAAACATGTACTTACCCATATACTCTTACCTCCATGACATTCCGGTATCTATATTTTTGTGATATAGATATGATATTCTTGTAGTACTATGTCTAAATGCGTATATTCTGGTACCAAATTAAATTAGAGGTATTTCAGTGCAGCCATTAAATAATCCTTACATTCTCTCTGGATCTGTTTATTGTCCTTAACTCCAGACCCGCAAACAGGACAGACAAATGTTAAATGTTGAGATCACAAAGAGGGCTTGGCAATGTTCTTTGCAGCACCTTTCCCTCAAAAACCTGAATACCCAACAAATTCATAACATTGTTGGAAGACAGTCCACCTTTGGAAATTGCACTACTGTTGCACTAAGATATTCAAGAAAATGTGAAAGTTTATTAATGGTGGGCAGAGTATGATACTAAACACACAGAAAATAAATGGTAGGAAGCACAAGGTGATAGACAACTTACTATTAAGGTCAATTCTAAAATTCCATTTAGTAAGAGTGGTGGTAAAAGATCATCTACTGAGGTCAAACAGAATGTCCTTAAGATATTTTTGACATGCAGTCATTCAACTTATTTTACCATTTACCACTGCTTTTCAATGTATTGAGCATTAGACAAGATACAGCAATTATGCAGTTACCTGTCATGAGGAAACTGATATCCAATCAAAGATTGAATGAAGGCATGTAGGAACTAATCTGCAGTTGAAAATATAGCAAGAGGAACAACTGGAGACAAGTCTGTTATTTTATGTCGATCTATTCTGTGTTCTACATGTACATAAACTAAGACTATGATCACATGAGTTTAGTCTACGAAACATTGAATTATAGTGAAGAACTCTGAACTACATTAATGAAATAGGATCCATCACTCCATTACTCCAGTTAGAGGTGGAAGCTATTTGTGGGGTTCACAACAAAACTGCCAGTTGTATCATTGACTGATTCATTAATGCAGTTCAAGTGTGGAGCAATTTCATTCCAAGATCAGTAAATATGCAGCAAGAAAGCAAATTTAAGAGTTAATACTTGAGAATGTAAAACATTTAATTAAATTTAAGTTAAGTAACATTCTGTTAAATTCAAGTTAATTAATAATGAGGGGCCACTGGTTATTTCTTATTTGCTTTGCTTTACCAATCATTTTAAATTGTAATCTCATATGAGACAGTTTGAGTCCTGCTTTATGTATTATATTAAAGCATGAAGATCTCAATGAGGGCTAAACTCATATTTCTATGTAACACAAGCTTGCTAATGATTTGTGCAAACTGCTGGTTGCCATCATTAATATGTCTGTGGACAGATCTTTCAACAACAGGGATACTTTAGTCAAATCCAAAAAGTTGATTTCATGAGCATTTGAAATCATGAGCCATCAGCATAGTAGATTGTTGGGATAGCCACAAGAAATACACCTATATACAATGGGCCTGATTCACAAAATTATAATTCACAGAATTACATTTCCACAAAGGTGAACAGTTATGACTTTTTCTCATTCACAAAGGTTTCCAAAAGCATGTCATAACAACTAAACCTGTCACAGTTTACAGGTGTACTCCTGGGAACATGATGTGACTTCCCTTTTATTCATTTTTGTGATTTTCCCAAAGGTGGAAAGTCAGCACATCTGTGTTATGGCATATTTGACCATTTATTTTCTGTTCTCAGATTGGAAAATATGTATTAATATTTATCATAGTCCCTTATAATTCCACTAAATTGTGGGAGGTCCTGCCCCCATCCTGCTCCGGAGCGGAACTTGCTCCAGGCATTGCCTGTATTGTTTCCAGGGTGGAAAAGTGTCAGAAAGGTGTTTGTTGGAGACTAAAAACTGATGTGTTTTTGGCCATTCACAACCTTTCAAGGCTAACCAAAGGTTTGAAAGGGCCATTCCTTACCATTTGTGTGGGATTTACTTCAGCCTAATGTAATGTGATTTTTATTTAATGTTGCGTAGGAGTAAATGGATTTATGATTGCAAGGTCACATTCTGCCTCTGTAATGCAGATTTACAAGCGCAAATGGTGTTGTGAGTAGGGCCCAATTAATATAATTTGGAATCATTTCATAAGAAGGGCCTGATTTAGAGTTTGGTTGACAGGGCATTCTATCACAAATGCAATGAAGTACCCAGTCTGACAAACTCTGAGTGTGCCAGGGCGGACCGTAAGTTTTCCATTAACACAGACCCTGTTGGCTCGGTCATGGAAAAGCTTCCTCTGATGGCCCCACGGAGTATGCAGCTGTCAGAGGAAGGATATTACACTGCATGTCCCATGTAGGATGAGTTGTGTAACATAATTTTTCTTCTGCACATCACTGCCAGAAAAAACCTGTTGAAGAGGAACCAAAAAAAAAACAACAAAGACCTCCACACCCTGGAAGGAACTTGTAGGATGTGGGGGTCATAGGTGTTTTGTTTTTTGAACAATTTTGATAGACCACTGATAACACTGACAGCAGCCACCCACCACATTTATTTGCACCTTGAAGGGAACTGCCTTCTCAACAGTTCCCTTCAAGGTACAGAGATGGCCGCTGGGCTGATGTTCAACTCTAATTTTGATCAACTGCAGTACGTCAGAATGTCTGAAGTAATGTCCTCCGTCTCTCTGACGGACAAAGTACATTTGTCAACCCTAAAATCAGGCTGAATTGGTATTCTGAAAATATGGCATTAATCCTGCCCTAGTTGGTCAATTTTGGATACTCCTGGTTTAATAACAATTTGTTTTCATCAGGTACCAAAATAAAGTTTCTGGTAGAGTGGGCTGGGGAAACTATTTGAAAAAAATGGCACAATGCTGAAGCACCATCAGGGAAAGTTGCCAATTATCTGCTGCCCTAAAATCACCGGGGATGCCAAGAAATGTAAAATGAAAATATTTAAACCATAGACCGCTAACGATTGAAAACAAAAAAGCCAAATATGTGTTGTGCCAAGAGCCATGTCTTATGATGTTATGCTCTATTTTTGAAATATCACAAGAAAATGTTTATAATTATTAATTATTTTCACATAAGAAACATATTTTGTATTAACATTTTGTTTGATGTGACAGAATATTTGAACATCTCTTGGTTTATTTTTTTATCAGTGCAGTCTACTCATTAGTCTGAAGTCCAAATGCCTACAGTGATTCCTTTGTAAGCCATTTAGACAACATTTTGAAAAGTTGTCTGGGAATGCATCTATTACAGTATTGTGAAATCAGAGTTTTATGTTTTATGAACATACAACCCTGAATGGAATAAGTATCTTATGTGATCATGCTCGGTGACCAGCATTTACTGAGTGACATGTATTATCAATATTAACTGATCGTCTGAATTTCCTTTCTCCAAGCTAATGTGTGTGATAGAACTAACTAACGTCACTACATCCTTCATTGCTCATAAAAGCAGAAACTGTATCCTGTCCTCAGTGAAGTAGCCAAACATTTTTTAAATTGAAAACCTCACTACCAGTATGAAGAGATAAAAAGATTAACAGACCACTAGACAGAAAAAAAGACCATCTAAAGCTTGTTGTAAGAAATCATCGTGTCAGACTGAGGAAATAGTGGGGTGAAATTCAACATTTTTGTTTTTTAAATTTTTTTTATAACATATTTTATTAAGTTTTTCCACATTACATCTATGATGGACATGTCCATACCTGTATACACCTCATACATTATGTTCTCAGCGCGGCACATTTATCAATGTATGGAAATTACAATGCTCACAAACAACAGTTACAAATGCGCCAACGTTAGCTTATCCTGTCCAACTTATCGCAGTATCTATCGGAGTATCTACATTCGGATCCATAACTTAATAAACATTTTACTGCAGTATCCATCACTGTGTCATACTTACTTCTAATTCTACTTTTGTACATAACTCCCCCTTCCCCCCTCCCACCGTACTCGAGGCTGCTTATTACCATGGATTGGGGCAATTAGCACCTTCTTAAATTTCCCTTGATATTAAAGGGCAGTAACCGTATATATTAAATAATGCAACACATAACATTACCACATCCTAGGCAGTCCTAACAGTTTGTCAGGCATTAATAATTACTCTAGTAGAATATTGGCATCCTCACTACATTGTATGCACCTCCATTGCTATAAGCTCCTCTAACAGTGTATTCCATTCTAACGATATGGGTTTTTTCCGTAACCCCCTACGCTCCTCCCTTTGTAACTCTGTACTTTCAGCTCTGCCCCATCTGAGCATCTCATTGTACCAATCCAGCACCGCAGGTGCCTTTTTTGTTTTCCAGCGCATGGTTATTGTCCGTTTAGCCAATATCAGCGCCAAGTTAACAAATCTGTATGCAGGGTTACCACTTTTGGCTTTAGGACCGAGTCCCAGTATGTAGTGTTCCAGGGAAACTCCTCCACGCCCCGGGGCTACTGCATTTAGTACTGTATGTACTGTAGCCCAGTACTGCACCAGTCTTGGGCAGGTCCACAGCATATGTAGTAGATTAGCGTCAGCGCCTTGGCACCGTGGGCATACATTCGCCATGTCAGGAAACATGACACTGAGTCTGTGGGGGGATAGTTACTCTCAATGTACAATCATAAGTTGAATAAATTTAAACTTGAGGTTACGGGACACTCTCCTGGGGTATTCGAGGATAGTGCCCCATTCCTTATCTGTAAGCCCTCTCCCTATATCAGTATTCCACTTCTCCCGGAGAGCCTGCAATGACATCGCCACCTGTTTCTGGATCCCATGCGAGATCCATTTAGTTAGATGACTGCCGTTCCCCATTAAGTACTGCATGTGTATCAATTCATGTGTGGGGGGTTCAACTCCCTCTAATGCCCATGTATTGCGTACGTATCTCGCTATATTCGCATGTAAAAGGAATAATGTATTCGGTACTCCCTGCTCCCTCACAAAGGTGGCGTGATTCATCAGGGAACCATCTGCAAATAGCATTCCCACTGTGTCCACTCCCACCTCCGTCCATGCTTCTATGTGCCTTCGAGTTACCGTTTCTAATGGTAGGGGAATACCCACGAGCGGTATATTGGGGCATATGGAGTCTGTTCCTTTGTGTAACGCAGCGCCAGCCTCCAGTACAGTAATGCCACCTTTAGCAATGGTGACACGTTCGGTGGTATCCTGCTGTTTGGCAACAGTAGCGTGTGCAGCTTACCCCGTTCCCAATCACGCCGGGACATGCCTATTTTCTGTAGGTTTCGCCCTGCCAACCAGTACGCCAGCCATTGTAGTTGTCCTGCATAGCAATACGCCCTGAAATCGGGAGCTCCCATCCCCCCCTGTCTCGTATCTAGCTGTAATTTTGCAAACACTATTCTGCGTCGTCCTTTCCCCCAAATCAACTCTACCAGTAAAGTATCCAATGTTTTAAACACCTGCATGGGCATTATGAGTGGTAAATTCGTAAAATAATAAAGCAATCTGGGGAGCATAACCATCTTGGCAATAGCTATCCTGCCTGCCACCGAGAGCGGTAGTGAGATCCAGAATTTTATCTGTGCCTTGAGCGTGTTCAGCGCACGTGTTAAATTACCATCCAATATGTCTTCAGTGTCCCTGTATATCTGGACGCCAAGGTATTTGAATGTGACTGGTGCCGTTGGAAACGTCCACTGCCCAAAGAGTAGTGGGTCCAGCTGTGCCTGGTCTGTAAATGAATATGCATAGGACTTGGCGGCATTTATCGAAAGCCCTGACAGAGATTGAAACATATTAAATATATCAGGTATTGGCGCATGCTCCCCTCTTAAATTTCCGAAGTAGAGTATAATGTCATCCGCGTAAGCCGAGACAATATGCGCCTCATCCCCCATTGTTATTCCCTGCTGTCCCGCCAGTGCACGGATTTTAGCAAGGAGTGGCTCAAGCGCTAGTATAAATATTAAAGGTGAGAGCGGGCATCCCTGCCTTGTCCCTCTTGCCACCTCATACTGTTTAGAAATGTAAATGCCTGTCCAAGCACGTGCTGTGGGGTTAGTATATAGGAGGGCAATCCACTTCGTGAATTTATCAGAGACTCCAAATCTCGGGAGAGTGCAAAGCATATAGCTCCACTGTAAGGAGTCAAAAGCCTGGCGCAGGTCCAGGGATATACAACCCTGTGTGTTCTTATTGGGATGTGGTTGTGTCATTAATTGGTGAAGCCTGCGAATATTCAGAGCTGTGCTCCTTCCTGGCACAAACCCGCATTGATCCGTGTGTATTAATTGTGGTATGAGTTATTGGATTCTATTCGCTAGCAATTTGCTTAGGATCTTATAATCCGTATTTAATAGTGATAAAGGCCGATATCCCGACAAATCCTTACTATCTCTACCCGGTTTGGGCAATGAAACCACTAGCGCCTGAAGTGTAGGGTGGGGCAGCATGTCGGATTCCATTGACGCCTGGTACATCTGTGCTAATTGGGGCGCCAGTATTGACGAATATGTGGCATAAAATTCTTCTGGCAGCCCGTCCAACCCCGGGGTTTTGTTTCTGGGCAGTGCCTTAATTGCTGCTCTGATCTCTGCTTCCGTTATTGGTTTTTCTAACTCTTTTTGATGTGCCTCCAGTAATTTCGGGAGCTGCAATCCCTCAAAAAAAGCGTCATAATCATCCTCATTTAGTTCTGGTGGCACAGCATACAGTGTCTCGTAATATATCCTAAAGGCCTCATTTATTTCTAGTTGGGTATGTACTATAGTACCCTCTGGAGTAGTAATTTCTACAGTCGGGGGCAACACCGGTGCGTTTCTTATAATCCTAGCCAGGAGTGGGCCTGCTCTGTCTGCCTCTGCATGCTGCTTCTTCGTGTACAGACGATAATCCAGCACCCTTAGCTCTTCCAAAAGTTCCTCATGTGTTACATGTGCTTCTTGTAGGTCCTCTTCCTTTGTGTCGCCCGATCCCGCCTCCCGCTCCAACCTGCCCAGTTGATTCTCCACTTCTGTGAGTTTTCCAATTAGCGCTGCACGGGCCCCCACTCGCGTACTAATAGCTACCCCACGTATTACAGTCTTGAAAGCATCCCACTCCACTTGTCGTGAGCTAGCGGTATTCGCATTTTCAGAAAAATAATTGGTTATTGCTGTGGATAGGGTGCTGTGAAATACTGCATCTTCCAACAGTACGGGCTGCAGTTTCCATGTCGGAACAGACGATGGCGTCTTTCCCCATGTTATGGTAACTTCCAGGGGATTATGATCCAATAGGGTTTTCCCCAGGTAGGTAGTATCTATTACACTGACCTGTAAAATAAGTGAGCAGAAGATCCTATCTATGCGTGTGTGTAAACCGTGTGGTGAGGAAAAGAAAGAGTATTCCCTGCTATCAGGATGTTTTATACGCCACACATCTATTATATTCCAGCCCGCTGCCCACCCCGTCAGCGCCTCCGCCTGTTTTTTGCAACTCGTGCCACCTGTCCAGTTCCACGTCCATTACTGTGTTAAAATCTCCCCCTATGACCCAAGGGTAATCCTCCCAACCCGTCAGTACCGTGGAAAGTACATCTAAGAATTTGTCTTGCTTCGAGTTTGAGGCATACACACTTCCTATCACTATATGTTTCCCTTCTAACATGCCCAGTAAAAACACATATCTGCCATAGGTATCCACTCTTTGATCGAGGAGGGCGAATGGGGTACCACTGCGAATCCATATCGCTGCCCCTCTAGCAAATGCAGAGTAAGATGTATGGAACAACTGACCCCTCCATTTCTTTTGCAACTTACCGGCTTCTTCGTGCGTGAGGTGACTTTCCTGCAATAAGGCAATATTCACTCTCCTACGGTTTAGTTGTGCAAGCATTCTGTGCCTCTTATGTATGTTACCTAATCCCCTCACATTCCAGGACGTGTATACATATTTACTAGGCTGTGTCATACTTCCCAAAGTAGCGCAACATTTCGCCTGTCAGTGGCCTGCCCTGCTGTAGAGATAAACACAAATCTGCATCCGAGTACGTGTCAAAATACCCCAATAAAACTCCCAATACTAGGTTCCCCCATCCAACCTTAGAGGACAAACAATGAACAAATATGCAACAACAAAGCTAAACAAGCTAAAACACAGTGCAGTCGCCCATGGGGGGTGGTAATCGCCTTGCTCCTGCCGCACATCTATGGACGCACAACAGTTTCATTCAGAAAGCTCCGGCTTAAACCCCATTATTAAACATTTATAGGGGAACATGTGAGACATCCCATCGCCCATACACAGCATATATACTCATCCGTCCCACCAAATGTCCTCCTTGAGAGTAGCACATCTCGTGGCCTCAGAAATCGTTCACAGTCTGTGGGGTCACCACTGGAAACAGCGCCAAGCTGCCCTCTGAGTCCGAGTGGGCCTCAGGATCTTCAGAGGATTCCACCATTTCAGCAATGGACGTCGTGTCTTGTTCCTTCAATGCCGCAGCCACCAGCAAGGCATCATTCTGACTTTCCAAAATTTGTTCCATGGTCGGACTTTTCTCCTGTCCAATTCCAACCCTTTGATGTCTGTCCGCCTTAGAATTGCTTAGTTTATGCAGTTGGGAGTGCTGACGTTGGCTGTCTTGCGACAGAGTTTGCGTCGAGTGTGGGGTTAATGTTATTTCGGCCCATTCCATTACTTCCTCCGGATTTTCGAAGAACAGTGACTTTTGTTGGTACATGATCTTCAGGCGTGCTGGATACAGCATGGCATATTTCAAATTGTGTGCTTGGAGTGTCTTCTTCACGTCGCGAAATGTGAAATCCGGATAAATTGAGATGCGTTTATTCTCGAATTGAAGTGGAGCGTTCTCCCTGGCTGCGCGCAGTATTGTATCCCTGTCTCTGTAGTTTAGGATACGTGCAATAAGCAGCCTAGGCGGTGCACCAGGCGGTGGAGGTCTGGACGGAACTCTATGGGCTCTTTTTGCACACTATACATCTCCGTCAGGCCCGCCCCAGCAACGTGGTCACGAAGCCATTTTTCAACGAATTGTGTTTCGATTATTACCTTCACTCCTCTCCGGAATACCCAAAATCCTCACATTATTGCGCCAGGCTCTTCCCTCCGCATCATTCACTCTGTCCTGTAAGCCCTTTAATTGGCGCTGCAGCTGCTCCAGCTGTGTAGAGATGGTCGTCTGTTGTGGTACCAGATCATCCAGTATTATTTGGTGATTCTTTACTTTGTCTGTCAGTTTAGCGTGATCCGCCTTTAACAGTGTGAAACTGGTAGTCAAAGTGCCCATTTGCGCCTCTATTGCTGTGCGCGAATCCCGTATCTCTTTAATGATCAAGTCCAGCTTGTCTTCCTGACTGCCAGGCTCCAAGGGCGGCGCCACCCCCTGACCAGCACCCTGGCTCGGGGCATTCTGTGTTACACCTTCCGTGTGCCCTGCTGGGGAGGGGTCTTGTTTTGTTTTGGGCCTGCCCATTATGCAAACACCCACGCAGTCTGCCGTGTTATCAAAGTGCTAGGCACCAATGACTGTTTTAGCACCAGCTCCTGGATGCGCAGTCACCCCTCTGCATTTACCCAGCTATACTTTCTAGGGGATCGTGTCCAAGGCTGCCCCCAGCGCGATGTTGCCAGTGCTCGTAGAAAGAGTGTCTCATAACTACTTGCTCCAGAATGTTCCCCACCGCAGTGTTCCTTGATTGTCACTGCTGGTACTAGGCTCGGTGCACCGCCCCCTGGCCCCCACCGCCTTCAGGTCCGTGACTACCGTACAGCGGGCCCTTTCTCCCCAGCGCCGGGTTATGTAGCGTGGCTTTCCACCCACACTCTGGGTTCTCTCGTTCACGTTCCTTAGTTGGTGGCCGCTAGAGATATGTCCCTGGTGTTGTGCAGTCAGGGGCGCCGCACCTGTGCACCCACCAACCTGGACCTGGACCCCCAGGGCCCAACCGCTACCGTTCGGGTCTCCGCTAATTTCCGGTCTGTGAGTAGTCACGGAGATATCCAGCCGAGTGCAGTCATGAGCTTACTGTGTGCGACCCATTCCCTCATGACTGAGTGATGTATTTGTTTATTGTGTCACTCTTATGCGCTGCCACCATGCGCTTCGCGGCGCAGTATGGAGTTATACTGCCCCGTGCCTCCCAGTTGTTCACTCTCGACAGTCTTCACATATCCCTCTACCACTCAGGCTCCGATCAGGCACAGGGTACTGCAATTGATTAGCCACCGGCGCTCCAACCTATGGGGGACTCCCGCACCGTGGTAGAAGCCACTACCGCCCGGGATATAGCGTGCGCCTTGGCCGGTTTCCTCCCCCTGGTCTCCTGCGCCTTGTATGCGCCCACACTCCTGTGTGGGCTCTCAGCGGCGTGCCCGCCGCCGGGCCTCACCACCACCGTTCTGACGGATTGCCCCAGGTCTTGGCCTCACACCGCCGACATTCACAATCGCCGTCTCCCTTTCGCCACCAGGTTGAACCGCCGCAACCGCTCAGCCCACCGCACCGCTTGTTTGAACTCACCACTCCCGGGCGGCGCCCTCCGCCATCTTGGCTCGCTGCCGCTCGTCGGGATCCTCCTACACGCTGGTTTCCCGGCTTTCAGATGGCCTCGGCCTCCTCCGGGTGATATTTGCGGAGCGTGGGTATGCTCCAGCGTCGTCCGGTACCTTGTTATCGCCCCGACAGCCTCAGACATCGGCACCTGGGTTCACTGTTCCACAATGCCGGCCGATCTGAGAGGCCGCACTCCTCATCGGATTAAAACAGCACTGACTCGCCTCTCCGCCGCGACCCCGTACTCCACAGGTATTCCGTCAGCCAAAGCGATAGGTTTGGGTCCACGATGCCCCCTCAGGCACAGTATAATAGGCTTGGTGTTGGGGGTTCAGCCTGGAGCTCCGCTACTCTACGTCCGCCATGCTTGGCGGTTAGCCACGCCCCCTTCGGGGTGAAATTCAACATGCTTTTGCTATTGGCTAAGCTACCTCCACAGTATATATGTATGTATGCATATATAAAGCAAGTGAAGCGTGTGATTTAAATATATATATATATATATATATATATTACCCTATTAACCCCCAACCCCTAAACGCATCCACTAATTCCCTTGCCAACAAAAGACCCATACCTACCCTAAACGCTAAATATTCCCTTACCAACCAAAATCCTATACCCACCCTAAACCCTACTAATTCCTGTACCACCCTAAAAACCCATACCCACCCTAAACTCTAAATATTCCCTTATCGCCCAAAAACCCATACCCACCCTAAACCCTGATAATTCCCCTACCACCCAAAATTCCATACCCACCTAAAATTCTAACAATTCCATTGTTACCCAAAACCCATACCCACCCTAAACCCTGAATGTTCCCCTACCAGCCAAATACCCATGCCCACCCTAAACCCTAAAGATTCCTGTGTCACCCAAAAACCTATACCACCCTAAAAATTCCCTTGCCACCCAAAAGCCCATACCCACCCGTCCCTAAAAATTCCTGTACCACCGAAAAAAAACATACCCACCTTAAACCCTAAAAATTCCTCTACCACCCAAAAAACATACCCACTTTAAACCCTAAAAGCACCATTGCCATACAGTGAGTGGCTATATGTGTGAGTGGCTGTGTGAGTCACTTTATGGATCAGTGAGTGGGTATGTGAGTATTTGTATGGGTCTGTGAATGGGTATGTGAGTGGCCGTGGCTGCATGAGAGGTTCTATGGGTGTGTGAGTGGGTGTAGGAGTGGTTCTATGGATGATGTCATCAGTGATGTCATTTGAGATGTCATCAGTGATGTCACTGATCATGTAATGTGTATAGCAGGGGTGTAAGTTATAGTTTGCTCACGTAACTATAACTGCTGAATTTCTCTGGTTTTGTACAAGTGAAATGTGAGCCTAACTATAAAGTCTCTGTAACCTTTGTTTTTTTTTAGTGAATTTCTAAGGTTTTTTTTAATGTTGTGTCCAAACTATAATGTCCCTGTCAACTTTGTTTTTTAGGTGAATATATATTCACTTAAAAACCAACACACACATGTTGGTAGAAATGCATACATGAACACATCAATGCATACCTGCTCTCCTTGACTGACAAGACCCTAAAGTCGTCTGCTGACTCAACGTCGGTGGCACTGGGGCACACTTCATAAACAGTCAATTGTTCCACTAAGGAGTGCAAGCCAGGACCTGTATTCTTCCGTGAACTGATGAGGTAAAAATGGAAGGCCTCATTTACAAGAAAGTGCCGCATCGCTGCACCGCACGTCCTTTGGCTACGCCACGATGCAGCACTTTCAAAGCACAGGGATGCGACATATTTACAATAATATGTCGCATTCCTGTGCTCTACTCTGCGCTGGCGCACAATGGGCTGCGATGTGCCGATGCAGGCTCCCTTGCAGGATGGTGATGATTTTTATGTGTAGGAAGGGTTCCCTTCCTGCACATAAACAATCTGAAATGGTGTTTTTCAACTTCTATGTGTGCTGCATTAGCACACATAGAACTTGCAAAACGTAATTTTTTTAATGATTGTTTATGTGCAGGAAGGGAAACCATCCTGTACATAAACAATCCCCACAGGTGATTTCCTCATTCTATGTGTGCTGCATTCTGCAGCACACATAGAAAGAGGAAAAGAAACGAGGAGAAATTAATACATTTCTCCTCGTTGCGCCTCCCTACACCTCCCCTGGGGAGGAGTAGCATTCAGACGCATTTCCAGGATAACGATTTCTCGTAAATCTGGAAATGTGTCAGGTTCCATGGGTGTTGCGTGGGAACACCCACAGCAACACCCATGGAATGCCCCTTTCACGCAAAGTGCTGCGTGTAAAGTGGCCATATTTACAAGGGCAGGAAACGTCACGCAGGGTGGCTTTTCCTGTCCATGTAAATATGGGGCAGCAAAATGCGCCGCCAGTGCATCACAAAAAGTGACGCACCGGTGGTGCAAGGGGCTTTTGAATAAGCTCCTAAATATTTCTGGCTAGTACGTGCTTGTAGTGCTTAATACTAGATTAAGGCTGTTTCTAAACACACAGGATTTGGGCACTTACTTTAAAATTTTCTTCTGAGGTGAAAAAATTAATTTGCTGAGGATCACACATCTGGTCAAGTAGTGAATTTGAGAATAAAATGCATACTTCCTGGCTCTACATTCACCAACAGCCACCAGACACATGGAGAACCCATTTCACGCTACTACTTCATAAATTATTTCACTCTACAAAATGCCACAGCAGTTCTATCACTTGGGCTGCCACAATGGGCGTTAAAAAAAAAGACTCAATTTCAAGGCTTTGGATGTTAGGAGGATAGCCGCACAATTTGCCACCCCCCTACAACTTCCTAAGAGAGTGAACGTAAGGAAGGATGCACTGGCTGCTGGGCTTATTCCCACTACAAAACAATATGTGTTATATAAGAAGAACGGTACCTTTTAACAAATAGTATGTTGTTTGTTAGAGTCCAACAAAGGGCCATTCTGGAATTAGCATTCCCGATGACTTTGGTATAACAATATTAATTAGGCTAAATATATTATGCAGATCGCTTACAAAATGATAACTTAAAACGCATAATTCCTTGGCTTCACAAGAGGCGTGTGGGCGCATGGACCTGGCTGAAAGTAATCCTCGCCTTTTGTACATGGTTTCCACATGCTGGAGCAACGCACACAAATATCTATTTATATATATAAATATAATTTAATACTTACTGGGTGTGTGTGTAGTATTTGGGGAGGGGGTAGGAAGTGGGGGAAGCTGCTTGTGACCTCTGTTTGTTCAAATTCCAGGTAAATTGCATTATTTACAAATTCGTTTAAGTCAACAGTAAAGAATAAAAAATAGAAATGGATAAGTATTTAATTTTCACAAAACTGCGGGGATGAAATTTAATATTTAGCGATTTTGCCCCTTTTCACCTGTTTGTATCTTCAAAAATTAATATTGCTTCACAATTCTCGATTTCAAGTTGTGGTTCCCTTTCCCTGACACAATGCAGCGCTCGCAGTGGGCTTTTTGGTGATGGTCTCGTGCCACCCTCTGGGAACCGACCGAGTCATGTCAGCCAGTGAGCCAGCATGTCAGCAACACTTCAAATTGTCATTCCTTTCAACATGCTATCTAAGGCAGATTTTGCAGAACAGGCCCTTCTCTGCTCCTTTGCCTCCTGGTGTGGAGGCAACATTGTGTAGGTTTGGGGAGGTACTGGTGGAGGAAATAAGGGGCTACTAAACAAATAGAAGAAGATCAGAAGTGATGTTTTGTTCCACGTTTGGACAAGACATTCTTGGCGCGTTCCTGCATTACTGGGCCTGTGAAGAAACTCTGCCAGGAGGAAGGACTGCTGTGCTGCTACAAGGCCTGTCACTCTGCTGGACTGCTGCTCTGGGAGAACTGCTTTTCTGCTGGCTGCCCTGCTGCCTGCTACTCTCTGCCCTGCTGAGGAAGAACTGGACTCTTTGACTCACGAGTGAGCTGTAAATGCATGCTGGCTTGCCTCCTATTGTAAGGGATATCAAAGTCTTACCGCCTGCGCCTGGTCCATTGAAAGGAGATCCAGGTGCTTGCTCCAGTGGAACTGACACATCCACTGCTGCATAAAACAGAATCAAAGCATGCCGCTGTCGCGGGAACAGAGCTGGTCCATCACACTTGGAACCAGCACATCGCCATCAGAATCAATGCATTGGAACCACCCCATCGCTGCCACTGTAGTAAGAGACGATCAACGCATCCCCTCGACTGCGTGGAGAAATCCGGCACATTGCACTCAAAACCCACGTATCTCGGAACCAGAACTTTGTCTTTGGAACCGGCGCATCACCATCGTTGCTTGGAGAAAATCGACCCACTACCTCAACTGCGGGATCAACACTGACGCATCGCTCAGCTGCACCCCACATCTCACTGTTGCGACCAGGATCAAGGTACTTTTGCTCAGTGAGCCTTGCGTGGCTCCGGTATTCGGCCCACGCTCCATTGCGGTCAGCCTGAACTCTTGACCTTGCCCCAGTCCAGCGTGGCCAGATAAACCCAGAGGCGCTTATTGCTTCGTGCTATTTTTCTCTTTTTATCTTTAAAAATTCATATTTGACTTCTACTTATTGTTTTTTTGTCATTTTGGTCTTGTTTCATTTATAAAATCATAGTCTATTTCTCTAAAATTGTGTGAAGTCTTTTTGTGGTGTTTTTACTGTGCTACTGTTTGAAGCTTTTCACAAATACTTTACAAATTGCCTCTTAAGCTAAGCCTACCTGCTCTGTGCCAAGCTACCACAGGGTGACACAGGTTGATTTCTAGTGTGTATCTGACTTACCCTGACTAGGATTGTGGTTCCTGCTTGGACAGGGTGCATACCTCTGCCAACCAGAAACCCAATTTCTAACAGCTTTATAGGTGCAACACAGAGCTCAGAGCCTGTTCAATGTCCCTGCACTGCATAATGTAAATTCATTTAACCCGATATTAGACTTAGTGCTCTTTTGTCAGATAGGACAGCTCCACAGTGAGCGAGGATTGTCTTTTTCTGTTTCTGAGATGTGCTGTAAGGATTCTACCATCCAGCCAATAGGTGGCAATCAGGAGGGCCCTGTGGGGTCCCGCTTTTACAACAATACATAACAGAACTCTCTCCTACCACATGCATTTTTAGATCTACTGTACATTCCTGTCCAATTCATTTCTCCACTGTCCTGATGTATCATGGTCCTAGCAGTACTTACTGTCACCGAACCTTCGGGCATATTTACAAGGGCCCTGCGCCGACATTGCATCAATATTTTTGATGCACTGGCAGTGCAGTAAGTACTCCATATTTACAATGCAACGTATATAGGCCAATGCATAATTTTTTGTAGGCCTGCATTGGAAAATACCTGCGCCTCAACCGGCTGCTCAACGTACATTTTAAAATATGCAAGGTAGGCTTTTCAGTGTAAATACTAATGTAAAACTGTTGCAGGGATATCTACGAGTTTTTAAAAAAGTGACGCATCATTGGCAAGCGGCACACAGACCATGAAATGCGTCAAAATTTTGACGCATTGGCAACCCAGGCATTAGAAATTATGCATTGGCTCTGGTACGTAAACAGAACACAGACAAAGCACTTTGGCAAGCTCAACTATGCCACGGAGGTGCTAATTCTTCTGCTTGGAGTAGCGAGGAAACCACCACAACCACCCCTCCCAAACCCCCCAACACAACCATGTAGGCAGCCCAGGAGAAGGGAGCGTGTCAACCACCAGAGGATTACTCTCATCGACCTCAGGGAGGATGAGGTTATCACCTATTATCGACTCAGGAGGTAGTACATCATATACCTGCTGAACCAGATTGCACCAAGGCTGCAGCCAACAGCTGACAGGTCCACCAGCATCCCTCCACAGGTCAAGCTGATGGCAGTCTTCCACATGCTGGCATGTGGTTCATTCCAGACCATAACAGCCAGAGTGGCTGGAATATCACAGCCATCTTTCTCTGCATTCCTACCCGCTGTCCTGGATGCAATTACCAGCCTCGCACCCAAATACCTCCAGTTCCCCAAGACACATCAACAACAGATGGACACTAAGCAAGACTTTTATGCCATTGCTAGGTTTCCACGTCTTGGGTGCTATGGACTGCACACATGTTCAGCTGGTTCCCCCTGCTGCAACTTCACATCTGTACAGGAACCGGAAGCGCACATACTTAATGTGCAGGACATCGTGGACCATTGGGGGATCTTCAAATATGTGCTGGCAAGATACCCAGGGAGTGCGCATGATGCATACATCTTCAGGCACTCCATTATAAATGACCGCTTCCAGAATAGGCAATATTGGAATGGCCTACTTGTTGGTAAGCAAAACTGAAATAAATTACAGTTCAACTAACAGCAAAAAATGTATGACATAATAGCCATCTCTGTGTCTGTTCACAAACATAGGGCCATATGTCTGACTAGTGTGCCTCATACATGCACCATGCATCCTGGTACATGTTTAATGCAAACCCACAAGTCACACAGGTGAAGACATGCAAAGCCACTTTCTATGCCTTTGAAGGTACAGAGCAATGCAACACAGCCCAAAATGCAGTGTAGCATCACTGTGTGCAAGGGAGGGCTTACATGGCTGTTCTGGGGGTGTCTCCGTGCAACTCCCATGATTCATAAGGCATCTCTTGTATCCCACACCAGGTTAACTTTGGAATGTGACAAATCAATAGGGTCCCTCAGGTGATGTGTAACATGGAAACTGAACTGAAGTTAGCCAAGTCACTAACATTTCCTATGCATGCTGCAGCCAGTGGCAAACATACATGAACGATCATGGCTCTGAGGGTACATCTTCTGCAGGTAGTTGCCCCCCGTACAAAGACACAGCTGCATGCAATACAGGCACCCAAGTACTGTGGTGCAAGTGTCTCTGTGTCTGTGCTAGGCAGCATATTGTTCCATATGTAAGGGGACTTGGCGTAGGGCAGTGCAGCAAGACATCTTGGTGCGCTGTCATACATGAATTTGAAATGGCAGGAATCCATCGCATTTTAGAAACATGGCGCATTATTCTCCTTTTCCCCAGTACTGGCACACATTTGGTTGCCTAGTGCTAATGCAAGCACCATTGCAGTATGGTGAAAGGGTGCCAGCATTGCAAGAGGATTGTTTTTGTGCATGAAGGTAGACCTTCCTGCACAAATAAAATCCCCTGTAGCGTATTCCTTGTGCTGTGTGTGCTGCACAATTCAGCACACATGGAAAGATGACAAATGTAGAAAAAAGGAAGCAAAACTCCTTGTTATGCCTGCTCTGGTGAGCTGGAAGGTTTTGGCACTGATCCAGGTTTATGTGTTTAAGTAAATCTGGGCCTGGGTAAACATCCATGTGTGTTGTGTGTGAACACCCACCGCAACGCCCATGGGACACCTCCCTGGTGCAGAGTAAGGCAGCGCAGAAATTTGCAATCCTTTGTCTTACTCCATATTTGTGAGCCCATGTAAAGCCATGCAAAGAGGCTTTTCTTGGCCTCATATATATGTTTAAGAGGCTTGCGCTGCCGGACCCAGAAACAAAATTGATACTATGGTAGGGCAAGCTTTTCAGAAACATGCTCCGCTGTGTGCCACTGTAGGAGGAGAGGTCAGGGATGTGATGTATAACCAGAATAGTGTCTATTACTGCCCTTTCTCTGAGCTGTAGTGCAGAACAGACAGATGACGTGCAGCACTGCACAGTGCCTCTTACCCAAAATTCTGGGCAGCTGTGTCATGTGCACATAGTGGGATCAATGCACTGCAATGTGTAGATGATGATGAGCCACATTGACATGCACACACCAATCTGTCAATGGCAAGAGTGGTTGATCATCAGTGTGTATCAATGCATCATTTCACTCTGTGTGGATGGATGGAACCACATCAACTGCACTGCATAATGAATCATCTATTAAATCATGCGGCATGACCTACAAGCCATATATGAGTACCAAGGTAACCCCAGACAAAAATCTGAGGTGAGTGTGCCCTCACTTGCGTACCAACTCTTGGTATCAGTCATAGGACAACAAGCTCAGTGGTGTGTTAAAAAGTACTGTGTAAATCTGCAAGTGTGTTACACATGACAGTATACATGTATGTTGATCAAAGTTTAATGAGCAACACAGGAAGAAGTATGTGTAAAGCCCATATGTGGTATGCCATGTCAGCGTAGGGCCTATACAAGTGTAAATGTCAATCCTGGATGACATTGTGACATCAACAGTACAAAACACACATATGGCTTGGCAATAATGACAGTCTATGTACACACAAACACGTAGGCAGACTGCCTCGTTGACTGATGTAACAAATCTGATGAGTCACCTGTTCTGTGTAGTATGTTGCCCAGTATTAAAACATATGAATACAGCAATGTGAAAGTCACAAAGTCAAAGTCAGACAAATGTTACTGGCTAGTTTTATGATGGAAATTGGTAAAGTCTACATCTTCCTCCTCTGATGTGTGTTGCGACTCCCCTGAGGGTGTTGGTGTTTGTGCAGGAGGCATCTGAGGCACACACACATCCAGAGCTGAAGATGTGGCTCCCATATCTCCAGCAGCATTTGCCTGTGCCAGCAAAGAATGAAACAGCGCTGAGAAAAGCCTGCTGGCTTATCAGCACAGCAACAGTGTTGCTGTGAAAGGCATCCATTGTTTCAATATAGGAGTCCTTCGTCCACTCCATAGATTAAAGAATGGTGCGTATAGTCCCTAGTTGGGTGGCAACCTCACTGTTGTCACATCGGCAGGGCTATTGTTCTTACCTCTGCCTCATGACACCAGTGATGCCATCCAGGGACTGTTCCAATCTCTGGATCAGAGGGTAGGCTCTTATTGCCTCAGAGGTTTCCTTATTGCGACTGAGGCACCTACATACTTCTAGGGAGCCTGTGAAGTTCTCCATCCCCGCCCGCACCTCATCTACCAGCTGACGCTGTACTCCTACAGCCTGCTGTTGAAAGACAACTTGGGGGTCCCTGGAATCCAGGGCTGGGCTTAAGCTGGCAGATGGGGTAGGTCCTGTTGTAGGCGGTTCCTCTGGAGACCCATTGACACTGCCACCACCTCGCGCAACCAGAGAAGGTGATACAATATAGTCCAGGATTTGCTGAAAAGTGCCATCCTCCATGGGGGGCATGATATTATTGTCAGCAGGTTGGTCATCCAGGACAGGCAGCTGGTCAGGAGGAGGGGTTTCTCCCTCTGCAATAAAATGGAGATAAGTCAATGGTGAGCTATGCTAGATGTTGACATGAGTAATCTGGCTGACATACAGTATATATTCTTATTCACTTTTATTTCAACATTTGTGTGTAGTACCTATGTGACTTGTATGTATGAAGGGCATGCAGCACTGCAGTTGCCTTTCAGATGGCAGTCTCTGTGCATTGTTCAGTGCGGGAAGGTTGAGGTAAGGTTCAAATCTGCCTTGAAGATTAACTTTCTTTATCATAATGGCTATACTGTATGTGCTTTCAGATATTGACAGCACTACTGGGCACACTGCACCACGTCACAAGGATGCCATGCATTCCCTCTGGCCACTACTCTGGCCTCAACTCCTCTGAAAGTGATGTGGGTTTGGTAATCTATTTAATTGGGTCCTGTAGTATACCTTTTATTGTATACCACAGCAGTCTGCCTTTTGGTGCAACCTTGCTATACTGCCCTTACCATGAGTGTCCTGTCTATGTTCACTCCCGGGATTTTTATTAAACACACAGTTTAATCTATAGTTGAAAACATTGGCCTGTGTGTGCTAACTCTGAGGGGATAGGCCCAGTGAAACTATGTAGATTGCTAGCACTGATGCTCACCCTCATTTCATCAGTCCCAGAGTGGGTTCTCAGCACAGTATCACCCATCATTTGACTCAGCCCCACTCACCTGTACATGTACATGACTCCTCTGGTAATCCTCATTTTGGCCCAGTGACTCCACTTACTGTCACACACTGCTGCCACCCTGATCATACATTGACTCTCATGTGGTGGCATGGTCTATAATATGAGTCATCACTTCCAATTGCCCAACAGGGCTGCATGTATTTGAGGGCTATGTGTCAAGCTGTACCCCCCACATGCTAGTAGTTGTGATAACCATTGACATGTACCTACCCTGGTTTGCCAAACAACAAGGCCCATAACCTAGCTCATCCTGTCACTTCAAAATTCCCAGTTTGACATCCTCCTTCTTTGGCATATGTGGCATGGTAATAGATTTCTTCTCCTGACTCCCTCCTGACATGTGCTACATCTTTACACAGGTCAGCATCACATGTAGGATGTAGTACACCTATGCCCTCTTCTATGTCATCCTTCCCAGTTGCAACAGAAGTGTGACACTATTGGAAACTGGGGTCTTCAGAACATAGGGGCAATTGAAAAATCAGAAAACATCTTTATGAGATCGATTTTGGATTTACCTTGAAACGACCCACTAAGCCCAATACGCTTGGATCTTGGACTTAAAAATATAGCACATGCTGCAGCATTTAGACCCCCCAGCCTATTGGATCCAGGTCTGGCATAATAACTCACCGTCCCCTATGAGACAGTCATTTCTTGAAGTGCTTGCACTCAACATTAAAGGGAGCATATCATGGCTAAAATACATCGACATGGTTTTACAGATTCAGTAAGAGTGAACTTTGGTCCAATCCTCTTTGCATACAGAAAAATACCTTGGTGTACCTTAAGAAGAGTTATTGTCTTCATATTTGCGGCCTTAGGTTGAACCATTGTAGTACAGAAGAGCTAACTGGAAGATTTTGGGATTTCAAAGATAATCTGTATTGTGAGGAGTTTATGAATCAAATTGAACCCCCGAAGCAAAATCCTTATATTTGCAATTTAGATATGGTATTTTGCCAATTAATGGCTTTTGCTGCTGATGGAATGTTCACAACACTTCTTCTATCTGTCCATCTTGCCATGTTAGCCCTAAAACAGGAGAGTGCTTTTTATTTTTGTGCCCCAGATATTCTGCTTACAGGAGAACCTGCTTAAATCCAATTTGTTGGATTATGTCGGTAAGACAAATGAGGGCTACAATCAGAATTCTCAGAAGTGATACTACTGCATGGTTAATTTTTGCCCTATCCAGATATCTGCTACATGCATAGAGTCTTAAATGCAAAAACATGCCACTCTCTGTAACAGAATGAATTTGCTTTTTGAATGATATTTGAATTATATTTCAAGAAGTAGTCCTGTTTCTTGCAGTGGGTGGCAATGTATGGACAACCATTTGCATTTCCAAGATCCAATTTTTTTAAATTCGTTGACTACTTGTTTACTTGTTGACATTGCTACAATGATCTCTGGGAACCAATGTATATATTGCACCTTAGCTTTATATTGTACTGTAATTTGTGACATTTTATATTGATTACTTTAAACAATTCAATTCATGATCTTTATTCGGATAAACAGTATATCCATAAAAGTACAACCATACAAAGACTGTTGAGATTATAAGACACAGTGTCACATGTTAGAATATAATGAATAAAAAACATTATTTACAGCGTAACCAATCACAGTTAAGAATTCAAGGGTCTTGCATGGACGATACGTGCCCGAATAGCAATTATAAGACACCGTGTCACATGTTAGAATATAATGAATAAAAAGCATTATTTACAGCGTGACCAATCACAGTTAAGAATTCAAGGGTCTAGCATGGACTTACGTGCCCGAATAGCAACTCTCAGAAAAGTACTTAAGCGAAAGACAAGCTCCTCATCAATCAAAGCAAGTATACTTGTATAAGCCAGATCCAAGCTAACAGGTTTCCTTTTTTTAAAATAGGGATAAAGTATCCCCTTGCTATATTTCATATAATATAAAAGAATAAAAAATGCAGAGTTGTCTGTCCGCTAATTCCGTCACATGGGCAGGGTACCAAATCAATTTTGGGATGGTGACCGAGGGGAAAACATAATGCAAACTTGACTGTCCCTGCTCTGAGACGGAATAACAGACTTCTTTCCCAATGACTCATAGGTAGGGTGAGGTAGTTTGGTAGGGGATAACAATATCGGACTAGTGACATGTAACTAGAGACAAGGGTTTTCTGTGATTCCTGAGCTATACGCTCGGCACTGTAGGATAAGTAGAGTGTATTTCTAAGATCTTTTTTCCGTAGCGTTTCAGCTTTCTTGGGGTTTCTAAAAATGCAACCCTGATTAATACTGCATAAGCTCTGGTAAACTCCGGATAGCCAAGGGATATCCATCCCTTTCTCACACTTCAAACAGTCCATGATAATATCTCTAGTCAGAATAGCTTCCTCATTCCTCCAAACAGACAACCAGAAGAGAGCCGGACGAGCACGTATAAAATCAGTGACATAATTTAAATTTAATTCTTTTTAATTCGTTGACTACTTGTTTACTTGTTGACATTGCTACAATGATCTCTGGGAACCAATGTATATATTGCACCTTAGCTTTATATTGTACTGTAATTTGTGACATTTTATATTGATTACTTTAAACAATTTAGTTGCGGCAATCTTTTAAGGTGATTAGGCTCCCTTCATTCTGTTAAACTGCAATTTGGTTTACTGGTTTCTATATCATTTGTGTAAAAAAATTAATGTTATTCTTTTTGTTAAAATGATTTATATGCATAATGTTGTTGAAATGATTGTATAGATTAATGTGTATATATGTGCTTTTATGGTTTTCATTTAAAAAAAATACTACTACTACTACTATCAGACACAGCAGTGCATGTGTCTTGCTCAGGCTACCTTGCAGTACACACATCACTTCTCACCTCCTTGATATGCAACATGTCCCCATTTAGACACTGTGCCAGTTCAATGTGCTCAGCCACATCTATTTTGAACAGCACTACCAGGGACCCACCAGGCTCACACACCATCTATTGTTTCAACAAACACACATGTCCCTCTGGTGTGCATCACTTGCAACCCCATAAGAATTTGTACATATGAGGTGTTAGGGTGGTGTCTACCATGGCAGGCTACACCTGTGCGCTGTCACCCAGCACATCAGGACATCTGTGTATAATGTACTTTCACGCTAGTGACTAGAGACGCAGCTCTTCACATGTTCCTATGCGATGGTACTTCACATGCCCAATACCTTACCCCCTCTCAGGTGAGGAGTTTTCCTCTGACAACCCCATTCCATTTTATAGCTTTGCAGTCCACATTTGGCTGCATGGCCCAAAGACAAACACACTACACTCATAGTGCAAGGGGGCATGCATTATCCAAGTCAGGGTGGGCAGGGTTCCAGTGTCCTGGCATGTTGTGGTGTTCCAGTCCAGATGTTTTACTTGGTATTGTGGGGCTATTAGTCCTGGTCACTAATGCTATACATTGCACAACAACTGACAGTATACAAATGTGAACCTGGACTCGTGCTGCACATCACACATGACAGGACAAACTTGATAGAGCTGGACTGGGCTGTTCAGCATGTGACTGGTCATTTTGACTTACATTTCAATGAAGAATGACTGGACATGATACCAATTCCATCCCTTTCCCTTACACTCAATACAGTTCAGCGCAGGAACATAGCATGCTGCGCTGCAAAGCATGACATATTTGATGATATTGTCCCTTGTTGCCACTTACCCTGTAGGTCTTGTTGGTCCTCATAGGCTGCACTGTCGAGTCCTTCCACTCCTGCCACCAACTCTGCTGGGATGACTGCTGACACCTGCTTCTCTAAGGATGTCAGCTCCTTCCGGACCTCAGGTCCTCCTCGTCCGGGCCGCATGCCTGCCCTCAGATCATTGGCCAGTTTCTCCTTGGTCCTGCACTTGTAATCATGCCAGCACTTCTTGACTCTGGCACTGTCCTTTTAACTAGCCCTACACTGCTTATCTTGTCCACTATGGACTGTCAAATGGCCTCTTTCTTTCTTAATGGAAATTCTAAGGTGACAAAGAGTTGATGTTCATACTTTGTCATCTCTCTTATGAGTATTTGATTCCCCTCCTCACTAAAATTAGTCTTCCTCTTCCCCTGGGGGTGTCTGGACATCCTGGCTGGTGCTGGGGTTGGTGCCCTGGCTGCTGCTCCATCTCTCCCTTTAGATGTATGGGGAAATAGTTTTTTCCAAATGCATCACTTTTTGTAGGATTTCTGACGCATTGTGCACTCAAAAGTGATGAAAAGCTAATTTCTATCGCTTTACGTACCGCAAAGCAGACTAGCGTCACTTTTGCTGCACATGCGTCAGTTTTCTCTATGACATCCCTCCCACTGATGAATCATTTTTTTTATGCAGCCTGGGACCTTAAGCCATGGTGCACCATATTGTGAATACGATGCATCCAAGCCATCTAGAACTGTCGTACCACAGCACAAGAATTTCTGACGCATCGCTGCCTTACTGCAGGGATGCGTGAGTTCCTGTACATATACCCCCTTGTTTCTACCACGTCCTGGTGGTGGCTCTTTTTTCTTGATTCCTGGATCCTACGGCTTAATTAACCCTTTACATATGTATCCTGGAATTCTCTCTCTCTCTTGTCTCTGATCTGTACTCTGTTCCAGTCTTTCCTTTTTTCCTGTCTTGTGCCTCCTGGTTTTTCATTTTAATAGTACCAGTTCAGCCTTACCTTCATTGGTGGTTCCCTGATTCTTTGCACCTGATTTATTTCTTGCACTTGACTCTCTCCTTGCAACTGTGCTCCTCCCCTGACCCTCCCAGTATTTCAGCCTGGTACGTCCATAGTGCAGCACCTCACAACTGTCTTGCCTACTGAGTTTCATTGTGCTCTATCATGTTCTTGCTGTTGTATTTGAAATTGTGCATGTGATTCAGATTCCCATATTTTCCCAAGCCAATTTTTCTGTTTTTGGCTTCTTAGTAGCATCTGTTTATGTCACATTATCATGCCTCTCTATTCCTGTGATAGTCATTGTTCTTAGTCTTGTCTGCACTCTTCCTCATCTGTCCAGTTATATGGAGACTCTTCTCTTTATATTTCTGAATTCAGAATTTTGTGAATACTAGTCCTGTTCCTGACCTTGATTCTGATCCTGCTTTTCCATTAGCCCAGTTTCTGTTTAGCTGTCCCTTGATCTGTTCTCTGTTGTCCTTTCTTGTGTTTTCATAATAATCATGATTATCATTGTTTCCAATGGTGCCAATGTGTTTCTAAGGCCTTCTGCCTCTGGCACAGAGATCCACCTTTTGCTCTTTTTCTATAGGAGCTACTGTGTGTCCCCACCCCAATCTGTGAGACTAATCTGCTCCTAATCTTCTTGTAAGATCTTTTTCACCTCATTGAAAGATCACTTCTGAGGAACAGACACATCATCATTTACAATAGTTTGTCTATTGTTTCTTTTATTGTACCTTCCTGTTTTTTGTACTTGCGTTACCTTCATAGTTCCCTTGCAGACTTCCCAGTACCATATTCTCGGCAGTTTTCAACCTTCTTTCCTGCTCATCCTTCAGGTACTCTGGAAAACCCCTTGCCCCTGCAGACAACAAGGACCCCACTTTACCTTTACTCTGCCTTGCCCCCAGCAAAGCAGGATCCCTGTCATGCCCACTATTATTCAAGCTTGCCCAGAATACTGCTAGAGTCCTGACATATACGGTCTGCAAATAAAGGCCTATTTTGAGAAATTGTGAGTCAATAAATTAACTTTTTAAACTGCAGTCACATAACATAGGTGTCTGGCTCTGTGCTGCACCAGTAAAACCCATCATGATGCGGCTCCAGAGGAGTAGTACTATCTCACCTCATGCTAGTGGCTGTTTGTTGTGTCATTCCACATCTTACGGAGTTGTACAACACAGACCTAGGCCTGGAGGGCAGCAGAGTTATTTACAAAGCAGAAGCATATGTCCTGTAGCCTGCAAGTTAGATCTTTGTGCACACTTGAGAGTAGAGCACATAGAAAGTGAAATGAAGTGGAGGGAGGAAAGGAAGGTTAGGAGGTAAAGGGATGGAATAGAACAAAACAAAAATGTAAGGTCCTTCCTTGTGAGTGAGTAGTAAACACCAGAAGAAACTCAGGATTGACCCAGAGGTGAGGGCTTACAAGCAGAAATGTAGTATCTTTATATTCTCTTTACCTAACATAAGGATCACCCATTTCACAAAGTTCTTTGTCGCAGGAGATGCAAATCTAGAGGTAGAACACATATGAGCTGGTTTAGGTTCCTGGAGATGGCACAGAAGAAGGGGACACACTTCCAATTTTTTGAGCCAGTCGTCAAGAGTTTGCCTTCATTCATGAGTTTGAACTCTGTTTTGGTTAGATTTAGATTCAAATCTAGCTTCTAATAGACTGTGGTAACACATGACTGGATGAAATGTAAATTTATAGGGATTTATAGGGATGTGTTATAACTATGTCTCCCTAAACAATAGGCACATCTAATGAGCTTAATCTTCTCTTTGAAGAGGAAAGAGGAAGAGAAATCTCCATAAGATGATTAGATGCCTCTCTTTGATGAGTGCTGGCAGGATGTTCTCTCAGTTTACAAAGGTAGGCAGGCAGAACTCTGGCCGCAGTCTCAACACAGTTTTTCTTTGCAATCCAGGGGGTGGAGGATACCATATGTGACTGGAATGAGTTGGACTCAAATCAGAGGTCTTTCTCAATCTTGCTTTAAACTGCCATCTTTGAATTTCTCAGAATTCTGTGCAGGGGGTTTGACAGGCACGGATCTGGTCCTAGGAAATGGCAGTTAAGGGTGGAGGGGTGATGTGTGAGACTCGTGAGGGTGATCCAACTTTGCCAATCTGTATATATTTGTAATTTTGTGTGTAGTGTTTAGTTTTGTGTGCCTTTAAGTAATTTTCTTTTCGACAAGTAAAAACAACTGGAAATGTAATTTTGTTTGAGTTTATTGTGTTGCTTAGATTCTGAATCTCTAGCTCACAGCACATCACTGAGTAACCCTTGTACTGTTAAACCTCAATACCCGAAGAGTCAAGTGCTAAAAGAGGTACATGGTACCCAGTTTGAGGGTTTACAGTATGGAGGCCTCAGCAAAACATAAACAAACAACCCTGGTTGTTGCACTTGTGGCTTAGTATCTTCTGATTGCCTTGTGACCCTTGGAAATAATGTTTTCAGTGATGTAGATGTATGATGGGTTTTTGTGTGTTGAGAAGGTGTTTAGCAGCAAGAACAAGAGAGGACAGTAAGCGTATGCATAAGGCATCTGAGGTGATAGAGAAAAGGCTATGGAGAGGGGAAGTGTGTTTGGAGTAATTGTGTAGGTGTTTGGACAACAAACTGATGTTGGGATTGGGTGTGTACATGAGAAAACTAAATATATGAGGCATTGGCTTGCTGGTGAAATGCTGTGGACCTCATCAAATCCCTCAAAAAAGAAAAAGCTTTGGTCTTTTGTGGCTATACCTGTCATAGATGTCATATGGAAGTGAAAATAAAACACATAGGGCCAGATTCATAAACATTTTTTTTTTATCAATAAGTGAATAGGTATGTCTTAAGTCAGGTTCAAGTGTGAATTAGGACTTAATATCTAGTCCTGATGCCCAAAACATTTTCTTTGATGAGTTTCCACGAGTATACTTTCTCGCTTAAGGGAACTGGGCGTGAACATCTTACTCCTGGAAAATCTGAAGCAATTAACTCAAAAGCCTGGAGCAAGATATATTAAATCTAAGAACATGCTTTATGAATCACCCTGCTTATTCGGTCATACCTCCTCCTGAAAGGCACATTTACACATGGAAGCAACCAAAGTTGTAAAGTACTGCATGGCAGTACCATGCTGCCCTTAATGGTGGAACACTGTGCTATATAAATCACACACACACACACATATATATATATGTGTATTTATATATATGTGTATATATATATAGATGTGTGTGTGTATATGGCCGTCCATACAGGGAAACATCGGGCGGTGCAGGACCAGCGGGATGGGTGCTGCCCGGCATCCAGGAAACATTGGGGTAAGAGGCAATTGGGGCACCCACGCCCATGATTGTAGTATGGAAACGCCGATGCCGACGCGTCATCGACAGCCCAAGGTGAATGCTGCCTCCCCATTGGCTATGGATTCAGCCAATCAGACCGCTGAACATTTAAAAAGACTCAATCACAGTGCTATTCTAGTTTGGCTTTAATGCACTGATGAAGGCAAACTGCTGAAACGTGTATGCGATTAATAAAGCTGTTTTTAGAAACATCCCGCAAGTGCACCCACATTCTTTCTGGTGTTGAGGAACAAGCCGATCCCACATCCACATACAGGGTGGCACCCGTCTCTAGTTCAGCAGATCTTGTAGGAAACCGTTCAAGAAGCTATTTCCAATCTGCCTGAACCGCCGCTGTTTGGACTCCATCGACCATTGCAGGTCGTAAATTATACAAATTTGGGGTGCGCAGCCATTCGGCGGACACCTGCGGGGAATCCACCACTTTTAAATCCAGCGGCAGACGAGGGATGCCAAAAGCACAGACTTACCATACAAACATGGCCGTCCATACAGGGAAACATCGGACGGTGGGAGGACCAGCGGGGTGGGTGGCAATTGGGGGCACCGAAGCCCATGATTGTAGTACGAAAACGCCGATGCTGACGCGTCATCAACACCCCAAGGTGAATGCTGCCTCCCCACTGGCTCCGGATTCAGCCAATCAGAGCGCTGAACATTTAAAAAGACTCAATCACAGTGCTATTCTAGTATGGCTTTAACGCACTGATGAAGGCGAACTGCTGAAACGCGTATGCGATAAATAAAGACGTTTTTAGAAACATCCCGCAAGTGCACCCACATTCTTTCTGGTTGTTGAGGAACAAGCGGATCCCACATCCACATACAGGGTGGCACCCGTCACGAGTTCGGCAGATCTTGTGGGAAACCGTTCAAGAATATATATATATATATATATATATATATATATATATATATATATATATATATATATATTATCTACTGGCGGTCGCCAGTAGATAGTTATAGTTAGGACCTAGTTTCCATAGGAAACTCGTTTTTTGTTTTCTCAATATCTTTGGCGCCGGTTCACGAATCTTCGCGAAATTTTCAAAAATCGTATGCCGCTCCGGTCAGCTCCTGTTTTGAAAGTTTCGGGGTGATTCGGCAAGCGGGGGCCGAGAAAAAAGGGGGGTCCCAAAACGTGTTTTCTCCATGTTAATTCCCATAGGAAACTTTAGACAAAGCTACAGCCCAAACTGCTGAACGGAATTACACCAAACTTGGCAAAAGGTAGCCCTTGGTTCAGAAAGAGACCTTTTTGTTAAATGGTGTAAATCCGTTCAGTAATTCCAGAGAAATTCAAAAAATAAGAGTCAAAAATCAATTTCCCATAGGAAACTTTATGCAAGGCTATAGCTGAAACTACTGAACGGATTTACCCCAAATTTGGCAAAAGGTACTGCTTGGCTCAGAAAGCGACCTTTTTAAAATGGTGTAAATCCGTTCAGTAGTTGCTGAGAAAATCAAAAATAAAAGTTTCGATATTTAGAGGCACGGAGGATCCGCGGACCCTCCCGACCACGAGCTTTATTCTAATTGGCTGTCAACACTCCAAACCAGGAAGTGTTGGCAGCCATCTTGTGACTCGGTAGAACCGAGTCACAAAAAACAGAAAAACAGTCGCGTAAAACAAGAAAAGGGGCAGGGTAGAAACACCCTGACCCCCTAGGCCTGCTTAGTGGGTCCCACAAGGACCCCCAGGGCCCAAAAAAGCATTTAAAAAAAAAAAAAAAATCGGCAAAATGCGCGCCGGAACCGCGGATCCGGCTGCGAAACTAAAAAAAACGAAGCGCGGCCTCCCGTGCTTTGTTATTATTTAGCCCCCGGGTGGGCCAAGTCCCGGGGGCAGTGACAAAAAAAATGTGTGGGGGGCCCCAATCCCCCCCACACTGCCCCGGGGACCGCCACCTCCCCGGGGCTTCTATTATGAGTTGCGGGGGGCACGCAGCCCCCACAGCCCCGGGGACTGCCACCCCCAGGGGCTTCTTTTTTAATGAGGGGGGCCTCCAAGGCCCCCCCAAGCCCCGAGGACCGCCACCCCCGGGGCTTCACATGAATATTTGCGGGGGGCACACGGCCCCCCCGCAGCCCCGAGGACCGCCACCCCGGGGCTTTTAAAAAAAAAAGAAAATAACCTGTGTGGGGCGGCTCGAGCCCACCCACAAGCCCCGGGGACCGCCACCTCCCCGGGGCACTAAGAATGTAAATTTGGGGGTCCGTAACGGATCCCCGAGCCCTGGGGACCACCACCTCCCCAGGGCTGTGCATTGGATGGGGAGCCTGTGATGGCCCTGGGGACCGCCACCACCCAGGGCCGGCTCCTGCAGTGTCCCGGGGTGCCCACCCCTGGGACACTGCTGTTTGCAATGACAGGGCGGGAGCCTCGTGGTTCCCGCCCTGTCATTGCAGACTGCTTTGCTTCATTGAAGCGAGAGCAGGGAAACCTGCTCTCGCTTCAATGAAGCAAAGCAGATTGCTTTTCCACAAGGGGAGCTGCAAGTCAGCAGCTCCCCATGTGGAAAAGCAATGCCAGCTCCCGCAGGACGCGGGGAGCTGGAGGGACCGTTGGGGCATTGGGGCTCCCCCCATGGTCCCCAATGAATAGGGCCTGCCCCGGGGGATGGGGTCCCCGGGGCTAGTAGTGGCCCTGGAGGGGGGCCACGCGGCCCCCTCCCCAAATATTTAAAAACATTTTTAAAAAAAGGCCGGGCCCGGGGGATGGGGTCACTGGGGCCAATAGAGGCCTCCGGAGGGGGGCCACGCAGCCCCCCTCAAAAAATTAAAAGAATGTGGCAATGCCCCGGGGGATGGGGTCCCCGGGGCCGGAATTGGCCACGGGAGGGGGGCCACGCGTCCCTCTTCCCGTTCAGGGATGTAATATGTGACGTCATCAGCAGTGCATTGCTGGGGCGCGAGTTATAGTTAGCTCAACTAACTATACCAGCTGAATTTCTCTGGTTTTGTACGAGTGAAATGTCCAACTAACTATAACGTCCCTGAAACCTGTGATTTTTTTCAGTGAATTTCTAAGGTTTTTTAAATGATAATTTCTAACTATTACGTCCCTGAAACCTATGGTTTTTTCAGTGAATTTCTAAGGTTTTTTAAATGCTAATTACTAACTATATCGTAGTAGTCGCGTTTGCAGAGTGGTGCAGAAAGGGGGCTGGGCCTCCGACCAGCGCTCAGGAATTCCACTGCGTAGGACTTACAGGAGGTACTAGGAGGGCTTCTTGGCCCCCAAAGTCCCTCAGAAGTAAAGTGGACTTCATCCCCCGGCCCATAGTGTGCCAGGAGGTGCGTTTGCAGAGTGGTGGAGAAAGGGAGGCATGGCCTCCTAAGACCTCTTAGCAATACCACTGTGTGGGACTTACTGGACGTAACAGGAGGGGTAGTTGGCCCCCAAGGACGTCCTGGGGGCCAACTACCCCTCCTATTACCTCCAGTAAGTCCCACACAGCAGCATTGGTAAGGTCTCATAGCAGGCCACGCCCCCTTTACCCACCATTCTGCAAACGCGCTCCCTGGCGCTCTCTTGGATGGGGATTAAAGTCCCCTTCGATGCTGGGGATCCTTAGGGGCCAACTAGCCTACCTGACACCTCCAGTAAGCCCCAGATAGTGGGATTGCTGAGAGCTACACACAGGCCACGCCCCCTTTCTGCACCACTCTGCAAACGCGCCTCCTGGCGCGCTCTTGGTTGGGGGATGAAGTCCCCTTGCCTCCTGAGGGCCCCTGGGGGCCAACTAGCCCTCCTGTTATCTCTACTAAGCCCCACACAGCTGGATTGCTGAGAGTGGTCTGAGGCCACGGCCCCTTTTTACACCACTCTGCAAACGTGCCTCCTGGCACACTGCTGCTCAGGGGATGAAGTCCACTTTAGTCCTGAGGTCCTCAAGACACATGTGGACCTCATCGCCCCACCAGCAGTGCTCCAAGAGGTGCATTTGCAGAGTGGAGTAAAAAGGGGCGTGGCCACGGACCACCTCTCAGCCATCCCACTGTGTGGGGCTTACTGGAGATACCTGGTGGGCTAGTAGGCCCCTAAGGACCCTTAAGGATCTAGGGGACTTAATCCCCCAACCCACAACACGGCAGGAGGCGCGTTTGCAGTGTGCTGCAGGGAGGGGCCGGGGCCTCCGGCGAGATGCCGGCTTTTTTTCCCCTTTTTTTGGTTAAAAGGGGGGCTGTGTGACCCCCCTTCTCTCAATATTTTCTGAGCCCTGGGGACCCCATTCCCCAGGGCCTGCCACTTTTGATTTATTTATTTTTTTTAAACGGGAAGGGGCAGTGCGGCCCCCCTCCCGAGGCTGATTTCGGCCCGGGGACCCCATCCCCCAGGGCATGGCCACATATTTATTTATTTTTTGTGTTTTATTATTTTTAAGGAGGGGGCCATGCGGCCCCCCTCCTGAGGCCTTTTTTGGCCCTGGGGACCCCACCCCCAAGGCATTGCCTCGTTTATTTTTTTTAATTTTATTTTTTTCGAGGGGACAAGTGGCCCTCCTTCCCTGGGCCACTTTTGGCCCCGGGGACCCTATTCCCCGGGGCCTGGCCTCAGGTTGGGGACCGCGGGGGAGCACCAATGCCCCCGCGGTCCCTGCCGGCTCCCCGCCTCCTGCGGGAGTCGTAATTGCTTTTGGGGAAGGGAGCTGCTGACATGCAGCTCCCTTTGCCCAAAAGCAATTCTGCTTTGCTTCATGGAAGCGAGAGCAGTTTTCCTGCTCTCGCTTCCATGAAGCGAAGCAGAAGTTTGCTATGACAGGGCGGGAGCAGTGCTCCTGCCCTGCCATAGCAAACTGCAATGTCCCAGGGGTGGGCACCCCGGGAAATTGCTGGAGGGGTGGTGGTCCCCAGGGCCATTTAGGGCTCCAGGAGGGGGGCCGCATGGCCCTCCTCCCAACATTTACATAGCCCCGGGAGGTGGTGGTCCCTGGGGCCGGGGGTCCGCAACGGACCCCCATATTCTAATTACTGTATGCCCCGGGGAAGTGGTGGTCCATGGGGCAGTGTGGGGGGGCAGGAGCCCCCCACACCTACTTTTAATTTATGTTGCCCCGGGGAGGTGGCTGTCCCCGGGGCTGCGGGGGTGCAACCCCCCTGCATTTAAACATCAAAGCCCCGGGGAGGTGGCGGTCCCTGGGGCTTGGGGGGGCAGGAGCCCCCATGCTATTCTTTTATCATTTAAGCCCCAGGGAGGTGGCGGTCCCCGGGGCTGCGGGGGCTTGGCGGCCCCCGCAAATTCTAATAACATTTCCCCGGTGGCATTTGCATACCATACGTGAATCACGCCGAAAAAAAAAATGATTTTACACGGACCTCCTGACCAGGCCTAGGGGGTCAGGGTGTTTCTACCCTGCCCCCTTTTCTTTTTTTAAACCATTTTCTTGCCTTTTTTCTTGTGACTCGATTTTACCGAGTCACAAGATGGCTGCCAACACTTCTTGGTTTGAAGTGTTGACAGCCAATCAGAATGAAGCTCGTGCTCGGGAGGGTTCGCAGACCCACAGCGGCAGCCAGATATATAATTTTGTTAATTATTGAATTTCTCAGGAACTACTGAACGGATTTACACCATTTTTAAAAAAAAGGTCGCTTTCTGAACCTAGAGCTACCTTTTTGCCAAATTTGATGTAATTCCATTCAGCAGTTCGGGCTGTAGCTCGTTCCAAAATTTCCTATGGAAATTAACATAGAGAAAACACGTTTTGGGACTCCCCTTTTTTCTCGGGCCCCCACTTGGCAAATCACCCTGAAACTTTCAAGACAGGAGCTGACTGGAGCGCCCCACTAGTTTGGAAATTTCGCGATATTGGTAAATCAAGAAACTAGGTCCTAACTATAACTACATACTGGCGACCGCCAGTAGGTAATATATATATATAATATATATATATATGTGTATATATATATATATATCTTTCTGAAATCCCGAATGTCAACATCCACTGCGGCGCAACACCAGGGCACAGACTCCAGAAGCTGGTATGAAAATCATCAAAGGTTTATTCGAGCATCAAGGTCCAAATGACGGGTTTCGGCTGCCAGACATGCAGCCTTGATCACATATATATATATATATATATATAGTTCCCAAGTTTAGCTGGAGAGCAGCTACTGTGTAGGGCACCCCACAACACTTGCGACACTCTGATTCTGCTCACCTCAAATGTTTTTCTTTATAGCAAAGTTTTTAAAAACCTAAACTTGGGAACTATACAGAGTCCTCTGCTTTTAGTTTTTACATAATTTATGTGGCACTCTAACCTTGAAAGTGTATTGTTTTGATGTTTACTGGGTGGTCCCTTGTGTCTGGACAAAGCTAAACCTTTCTGAAGAGCTATAACGATAACGAAATGTGTCAGGTGTTGCTTTTATACATTCCAGGTTGGCTTGGATGGTATTTTACCAATCCCAAGCTGTATTACTCTGCCAGGAGTGGTAAAAAGCTTTTGTCATTTTACAGCTTGGCAAGGATGGCACTGTGCTAATCCTATGCTTAAAGATTTCGCTGTAGAAATGGCAAAGGACTTTGGGCCTGATTTAGATGTTGGCAGATCTGGCCCCACTGTTACTTGTCAGACAGTTTTCCCACCCGCCGACTTGGCTATCCGCCCCTATATTTAGATGTCAGCGGGTCTATAGAGGGAAGACTGTCAGTGTCCCACCGTCTTCATCAGAATCTTCCTGCCGCTTCTACGGCGTCATAAGCATAAGCAGCTGTTGGAGAGAGTCCTGCCAAGAATAAGGCAGAGCTGATTATGATGTGCCTTTACGTTGAGGCAACTATGGCGGGTAAACCTCCAAGCTCGAGTTGGTGGAATCAATGAAAAAGAGGTGAAAACGTACCTTTTTTGGTTCCCCATTTCGGATCCGTCTTGAACAACATTGTCCAGCTCTTTCCTGTGCTGCTGCTACTTTACCACGACACTCAATAACCCCATTGTTGCTGGAATGTAAGGTAAGCTTCTGTGTCACTTGTCTCGCTGAGAATTGTGTGTTAAGGTTTTTTTAGCCTAGTGTATTTTCACAATTCTCTCATATGCAATTTTTTATGTTTCATGCAAGAGTGTACATCTTCCAACTTATCATGGTAAAATGTGCACACCTTTATTGACACTTAAAAAAAATGTATTTGTTGGTATTGGTTGGGGGTGTCGTGCTGTTAGTGTACATTCAATTGTCTGGGTAAATTGTTATTGTGCATTGCTATATGTAAAAAAAAAGGGCATTACATATACCTACATATACATTTTGACATATTCATAACATATATGTGTAGAGAGATAATGATAAGGAGTACTTACCTGTCTCCACACCACCGTGGACTCACTCCATCAAGACTCCACCTCCAGGACACCGTCAGCACAATGGGAACATCTAAATTGGCTCAGCTTAAACCTACCGGCCTGACGGCGATGGAGTACTGTTAGCCAGCAGAGTAGATCATCGTTGCGACAAAACACAGTCTGTTGATGCCACATCTAAATACGGCAGGCGAACCACCATTAGCTCAACGGAGTACTTCGAACTGCTGCCACAGTCGAATGACGGTAGTCCCACCAAGATCTAAATCATGCCTAATGTCCTTTTTCTAGCTTGGCGTTGATAGCACTGTGCTAATTCTATACTTAAAAACTTTGTTAGCAAAAAATAAATTTTAGGTGAGCAAATTCAGAGTGTTGCTGGTGTCGTGGGGTGCTCTACACAGGAGCTGCTCTCCAGCTAAACGTGGGAACTACCCAGAGTTCTCTGCTTCTTTTTTGCATAATTTATGCGGCACACTAAGCCTGAAAGGGTATTGTTTTGACTTATACTGGGTGCTCCCTTGTGTCTGGACAAAGCTAAACCTCTCTGACGAGCTGTAATGATTGTGAAACACTCGTCAGGGGTTGCTTTTATACATTCCAGTTTGGCTTGGATGGTATTTATCAATCCATACCTGTAATAGTGCCTGGAGTGGTAAAAGACTTTTGTCATTTTATAGCTCGACATAGATGGCACTGTGCTCATCCTATGCTTAAAGACTTTGCTGTAGAAATGGCAAAGGACTTTGTCCCTTTCTGCTCGGCGTCAATAGCACTGTGCTAATCCTATGCTTAAAAACTTTGCTAGAAAAACTGACATTTCAGCTGAGCAGATTCAGGGTGTCGCTGGTGTTCTAGGGTGCTCATTACAGGAGTTGCTCTCCACCTAAATTTTGGAACTACCCAGAGTTCTTTGCTTCTTTTTTGCATAATTTATGCGGCACTCTAACCCTGAAGGGGAATTTCTTTGACTTGTACTGGGTGCTCCCTTGTGTCTGGACAAAGCTAACCCTCGCTGAAGAGCTGTTATCATAGCGAAACACATGTCAGGAGTTGCTTTTATACATTCCAGGTTGGCTTGGATGGTATTTTACCAATCCAAAGCTGTAATACTGTGCCTGGAGTGGTAAAATGTTTTTGCCATTTTACAGCTCGGCGTGGCTGGCACTGTGCTAATCCTATGCTTCAAGACTTTGCAAGAAAAACAGACATTTGAGGTTAGCAGATTCAGTGTCGCTGGTGTTGGAGGGTGCTCTATACAGGAGCTGCTCTCCACCTAAACTTGGGAGCAACCCAAAGTTCTATGCTTCTTTTTTGCATACATGTGGATTATTTAAAGCGATTTGCTGGTATCGGAATCCTACATGCCCTCTCGGTCTGGTGCACTGCGGCTGCCAGCTTGGAAGGAGGGATCACTCCGCTTCACTGAAGCTGCATTGGGGAGAGAGCGGTATTTTACAGCGCAACCAGATATCGATCTTGAAATCAGCCCACACAGAGTCTTCCACATTCAGTGCTACACGCTATATCTGGCAAAACAAATCGTGGCATTATTATGTGCTCAAGCAAAGGTCACTGGACCAACGCTCTCGGTATTGTGTGTGGGAGGCACTGAGAATGCGGCCAAGTAAGTCGAGGAAGGTGCAGCGGCAGAGTCCTTAAGCAATCAGAAAGTTACCCTGTGGCGAGGCACTTCGAAAAAGAACATCAAAGCGATCCCAGATTGATGAGATATAGCTGTATAGCTGAAATCCCCAAGAAAAGAAGTGGGGGAAATAGAGAAAAGGAACTCCGAAAATTAGAAACATACTTCATATTGGAGTTAGACTGCAAAGAACCCAATGGATTTAACATCGATGAGGATTTGTTTACGTGCCTGTATTAAAAAATACTAAGAAAGCTGCACATTCAAAGGAACTATTTTTTTTAACTTTATAATTTATAAATGAGGAGAAGGACAAAGGACACTAGCACTTTAATATTTAGCACTTTAAACTATTCATAGGAAGAAGTAAGCACTAGCACTTTAGATTTAAATTTTTTGTAAGAAACGTGTATGAATTTTAATATACGGAAGCAGCAGAATACTTATAAAAAAATACTGCTATAGCCATATTAACAATGGCTCTTCTATGTTGTAGGACTCTCTGTTGTGGGCTGGCAAGGTAGTGCTCCCTATATAGATCTTCTCGCACGGGTATTTCAGCATATAGACTACAAAACTAGATTTGCAAGTCAAATGGCCTCTTATTTTTATGGTTTTGTTAAAAGCTGTTTTAAAATTCATTAGATTTTCCCCATGTTGGCATGCTTTGCATTTAAAACACTTTCTAAAACCCTCTTTCTTTTGTAGCCATGATTGATTGGTGTTGTTCTCTTGATATTCGCTTCTCACTATATGGTCCTTTAAAGACTTAGATTTTCTGTATGTTATCTCTAGATAATTTCCGCTAACTGGACCTAATATAGGGTCCCCTTTAATAAGGTGCCAGTGCTTTTTTAAAATTGATCTTATTTCATTATGTTTGGTTTTAAAAGTCGTTATAAATCTATGAGTTATCAAACCTTCTTTCTGTATTTTCTTTTTCTGTGTCTTCGATGGTTCAAATAGTACCTTCTCTCTTTTCAATTTTCTAGCCTTGTCTGATGCCTTCTGAATGATTTCCTGAGGATAGCCTCTTTGAATAAAGCGATTGGTCATCTCTATTTCTATTTTTTCATATTCTTCAGAATTGCTGCAGGTTCTCCTCGCCCTGTAAAACTCACCAAAAGGTATACTCCTGATGAGTGCTACTGGGTGCGAGCTCCCCACATGCAAAATAGTATTCCCAGCCGTAGGCTTGCGTAAAATAGTTGTTTCCAATCTATCTCCCTTTGGGGTTATTCTGACATCTAGGAAATCTATTGAAGTCCTGCTGTGTTGTCCCACAAATTTTAAATTGAGATTATTTTCATTTAGGTTACTGATGAACAAATCAATATTCGCTTCTGTGCCCTGCCACAGCACTAAAACATCGTCAATAAACCTTACCCACAGCAGGACACTCTCTGACCATTGTTCCAGCTCTGGGCCACGGAGCACCTGCTCCTCCCACCAGCCTAGATGTAAGTTGGCATAACTGGGAGTGATGCAGGTGCCCATGGCTGTCCCTTGTTCCTGCTGGAAAAACTAATTTCCAAACAAGAAAATATATTTTGTAAGGCACCACTCCATCATCTCTAACAGCATTCTGTTATGGTTCAAAAATCTCATTGGTCTTGTTTTAAAAAAATATTCAGTGGCCTTTAATCCATCAGCATGCCTTATACTCGTATACAGTGTAGCTATATCAAGTGTTAATAACACCATGTTGTTATCCCAGCCTACATCATATATATGTTTTAAAAAATCTGTAGAATCTCTTATACAGGATGTTAAAGTTCTTACAATCGGGTTTAAAAAATAGTCAATATATTTGGAGACGTTCTCGAATAGACTGTTACAAGATGAAATTATTGGTCTCCCTGGTGGATTATCAATGTTCTTATGTACTTTTGGCATCATGTAAAAAACGGAATAACTGGATTTTCCTGTTTGACAAACATAAATTCATCCCAACTTAGGAGTTTTTGTTGTTTCCAGTCTTCCAGTCTTTCAAAGAATTGATCTTTCACTTTATCATACTCTATTCTATCAATCCGTTTGTAACACTCCCTGTTGTTCAATTGATTTAGAGCTTCCTTTCTATATATGTCCTGTCCCCAGAGCACGACATTCCCTCCCTTGTCAGAGGGTTTCACCAGGATTCCTTCTTCTTTTTGAATTTTGTTTATAACTCTGTGGATTTGGGCTTCTTTAGATATATATTCACGGTCACTGACCATGTCATGAGTGATGTAATATGTGACGTCATCAGCAGTGCATTGCGGTGGCGCGAGTTATAGTTAGCTCAACTAACTATAATAGCTGATTTCTCTGGTTTTGTACGAGTGAAATGTCAGCCTAACTATAACGTCCCTGAAACCTGTGGTTTTTTCACAAAATTTCTAATGTTTTGTAAATGCTAATTCCTAACTATAACGTCCCTGAAACCTATGTTTTTTTCAGTGAATTTCTAAGGTTTTTTAAATGCTAATTCCTAACTATAACGTCCCTGAAACCTATGGTTTTTTCAGTGAATTTCTAAGGTTTTTTAACTGCAAATTCCTAACTGTAACTTCCCTGAAACCTATGATTTTATGTATGATTTTCTACTTTTTCTTTTAAAAAAAGGTTTTATTAAAATATGTTTATTTTTTTTATTTTTCGTCTATCATTTTTTAAATATTTTAAAAAAGTTTTCAAATATTTATAAGCAGTTTTAAAAAAAACATATAACATAGCTGAGCTAACATTTATATTCTTATTTCTTTGAATTAACATTGTTTTTTTGTTTGCAATTTTGAACAGTGTGATATTATATTACAGAATTTTGAAATGAAAAAGAAAATTTAGAAAAAAATGTTTAACTTATTTTTTTTAACTATTTTTGGATAAATTAAACTTTGTATAATTACTTTTAATAGTATAAAAGTTGAGGGCGAGCGTTATTTGGGGGAGTGCTGGAGAGCATTTTCACCACCCGCCCTCTACCCCACTAAAATAAAAGGGCTGCATACCTTACGCAAACTTACACGGTGGATGTGCAAATCCGATATATAGAAATATCACTCCAAAACACATATTTAGAATGAATTAATATATTTTTTTGACATACAGCTTTATTACTGAGTACCTAAAAATATTAATAAAGAAGTTATTCTTTTGTTTTAAAATGTTTTAAACAGATTTTTGTGGACCCGATGATATCGCCTACTGGTCGCAACTCTACATGTTGCGTGCGCGAAACTGTTACATAAATGTAATTCTAAAATATATACTTACACTGAAACAATAGATGTTTTTTACAAAGAGGTTTATTAATCAATAGTAAAAATTTGTATTAGTGGTCTTCTGCAATATTTTTAAGATCTTTAAAGCACATTTGTATGTACGCGGCCCGATCGTGCAGCAGACGCGTAGGGGTCGTGATTTCTTCCATCACGAATTTCTAGGTTCGCATAGGAGACGCCACTGCGGTGCAATTTTTAAAAGTTTCTAATATGCATGTTTCAAGCTTAAATATCTGTTTTGCATAAACACTTTTCATTGAAATACTTTGAAACACAATATCCTAATACTAATTTACAGTTTTATATTATATTTAGTAAATTTTACGAGTACGCTACGCATACACGATCGGTACACAACCCGTACACGACTCCATGTGACATACAAAAAAAGCTTCTCATTGGTTAAAGAGCTTTTCATTCTGTTGGTGGGTGAAACCAACACCTGTTCCAGTCCTTTCTTTTTGGGTGTGTCTGCCTTAAAGACTAGCTTTTTCTAGGCTCACTAAATTTAATATCTTTTTTGGTGTTCTTCATATTTCAAAATATAAAATGGCATCAGCGTTTCCTGAAGAGCAGGAGGAGGAGATGGAAGAGGTGGAAGAGCCTGTAAAAAAATGGAAGGAGAGTATTCTGTGGACTTTTTTCACTGTCCCAGAGGCAGAGAAGAAGCTAAATGCTCGTAATGTAACATGTCAATCAGAAAAAGGGGGAGGAGGAGGATTGGGCTAGGTTCACTCTCCTGTGTGATCAGAATACATCAAAAAGAATCCTTAGGTGACGGATCAAAAGAACCTAGCCAAGAAACAAGGGCGGGTTCACCAATTGGGGTGAAGGCCACCTCTACTGGTAGAAAAGAAAAATTTCTTTTCTTGTGTCCCCTCACTCACCCAGGGTTGCCCCTAGGTGACATGCTTCATCATTGGGGCCATCCCAAACATCTACTGATTAGGGCGTGCTGCGACTTGCGGATTTACGTAGGAGCACTTACCTTGTGAGGCTATGTGTCGTGCAGTGTAGGGGGAGTGGTGTAAGTGATGTTTTAAAAAATTACCTAACTAGTGAGCTATTGTTTTATTCCTGCTCCTAGTTGGTAGGGATAAAAGGGGTTAATAAAGGGAAATGTAACTGTTATGTAATTATAATCCCTTGTATTATGTCAACATGTTTCAAGGTATCCCCTAAACCTTTTCTTCAGGACAACAAAGGGACCAGCCCTTTGTGTACCACTCCGTGCGGACCTATAATAAAGTGAAGTGAAAAATTATTAATGCACACCTATTGTGTGAGCATTGGGAAAAATATATACATACGGTTGCTTCTGAACACGTAGTAATTATTTTTGGCAAAAGTGCGCCTCATGGTCTGTCTGGGTGGAGGGGCCTGTAGAAACCTGTGCTCAGCAACCCTCCGTCAATACGACCTATTCAGTCCCAAGACAGACCATGAGGTGCACTTTTGCCAAAAAATAATTACTACGTGTTCAGAAGCAACGTATGTATATATTTTCCCAATGCTCACACAATAGGTGTGCATTAATAATTTTTCACTTCACTTTATTATGGGTCCGGCACGGAGTGGTACACAAAGGGCTGGTCCCTTTGTTGTCCTGAAGAAAAGGTTTAGGGGATACCTTGAAACATGTTGACATAATACAAGGGATTATAATTTCATAACAGTTACATTTCCCTTTATTAACCCCTTTTATCCCTACCAACTAGGAGCAGGAATAAAACAATAGCTCACTAGTTAGGTAATTTTTTAAAACATCACTTACACCACTCCCCCTACACTGCACGACACATAGCCTCACAAGGTAAGTGCTCCTACGTAAATCCGCAAGTCGCAGCACGCCTAATCAGATGTTTGGGATGGCCTCAATGATGAAGCATGTCACCTAGGGGCAACCCTGGGTGAGTGAGGGGACACAAGAAAAGACATTTTTCTTTTCTACCAGTAGAGGTGGCCTTCACCCCAATTGGTGAACCCGCCCTTGTTTCTTGGCTAGGTTCTCGTAATGTAACATGCACAATCTGCCAGAAAGTCCTCTCCAGAGCATCACAGAAGAAGTACTCATGTGATACTTCTTCAATGAAGAAACACCTTGAAACCATCCACCCTGTTCGTCTTGCACGAGAGATAGTGCACCAAAGAAGAGAAGAAGCAGCCAGTGATGATGGAACACAACCATCTACATCTGCAGGGGTTGGTTTGACAACTCCACAACCTCTTATTGTTCCAGAGAAGGAAGATGCTGCCATCCACTATAGGAAATGCTTGACAACTCTTTGCCGTGGGAGAGCTGTCCATTGATGCTATCAAGACTCTCCTGAAAGCACATAAGTGTTAATTATTGTTTGTATTTAGTTTTGTTACTTGTGTTTCTTCGTTTAAAAGAAACACCACAGTTGGACTGTTAAACTTTCATTTTTATTTTTTTAAAATTGAAAAACACTACAAAAATATAACATTTTTAAAAAATACGAAAAGAATACAAACTTGATACAAAGAAAACAAAAAAAGGTTCTCATGGAACCACCTACACCGGTTAAAAATAGAAAAATTGTATGGAGAGATAGTGATTGCTTCTATGAATCTGTGTATGATCAATGTTACAGTTGTTTATAAGTAGTGTCTCACTGAGGGCATGTATAATATGCAAATGAATGAAAAACTGAAGAATAGTGCTTGGGTGATTTCATACGTGCATAATTAGTAGTTGAGTGAATGGATGACTGTAAACATAAAACCTGTGTGAATGGTTGAGTGTAAGAGTAGTGTTGGAATGATTGCATGAGTGCATTTGTAGTGCATGGGTCATTCTATGAGTATATGTCAACTGTCTGGGGGATTGCATAGATGCATGCATACTGCTGGAGTGAAAGAATGAGTACAACAGTACTGCCTGACAGTTTCTTTGAGTGCTGGTGTATTGCCTGGATGATTTGATAAATGCTTGTGTAGTACCTCAGTGAATGGATAAGTGCATAGATTGTGCTTCTGGGAATTCATGAGTGAATACATAGCGCCTGAGTGAATGGTTGAGTGCAAGAGTAGTGCCTGGCTGATTGCATGACTGAATAGGAAATGCGTGATTGATTGAATGTGTGTATAAGTAGTACCTCCTTGATTCTTTGAGTGCATGGGTAGTGCCTAAGTGAATGTATGAGTGCAAGACTAATATTTAGCTGCTTAGAACAGTGCATGGGTACTGCCTCAATAAAAGGATGACTTTAAGAGTCATTCCTGGGGCATTGTATGAGTGCATGGGTACTGCCTGAGTGAATAATTGAGTGCAAGAGTAGTACCTGGGTGATTGCATGATTGTGTTGGTAATGTCTGATTGATTGGATGTATGTATAGCTAGTACGTCCTTGATTGCATGAAACATTACGCCATTGGTACATTTAAGTCCCTTGGAAGTACTTTTATTCGTGAATTGTATTCGTTGCTTTTGCATTTCGCTGTCAGCATGAAGATAAATCAGTTTTCCTAACAGGGAATCACTGTGATTGTTCCGTAGAACATTCTTTAGTTTGTAAACAAATTAAAGTACACAGAGATGTTAACGTTTCGGCCCGTAATTTGTACTGTTTTTTTAAAGAAACTCCAGTGGATGCTGTTATTCCTACGCTCATTGATCTTTCGAACAGCAGTTATCTTATCCCAAATAACCACAACTGCTGTATCTTACGAGCAGGCATCCCATATATAGCAACTCTTTCACAACGTGTTACATGTTGCACCAATATCTTTTCTCCTCCCCCACATGGGGTTGTAGATAGTTTGCTATGGCCTTCCTTGCAAACTTTCAGATATTGACTTTTTCTATGATTTCGCCTTTACAGATTCGGTTTGGCTCTGCTCATCTTTGCGTTCTGTTTGCCTGGGTGCTACAGAGCTCGCCAAGGGGAGGGTGCGACCTGGCCGTTCGGGACATTATCGACTTCACTAACTTAGCATAAGCCCTGCAGCCATTATCCAGCTTTTGCGCATGAAAACACAAGGCTTTATTTTTGCAAAATACCTTGTTCGTACTTTTCACATGATAACTGTCTGCTGTGTTTCTTCTCAGCATCTTTCGGAACTTTAAATTCAATATTGTGGGCAAAGTCAATGAACAATGTCCCTTGTTATTCTGCTCTGGTCAGGCCCTAGCACCTGTATAAAACATACCAATGCAGTTCTTGTTGAACACCCATACTGTGATGCAATTGGGATACACGAATAGGTGGTACACACACTTGGAGAGAAACGTTTCTAGGGAGAACAGCGAAACAGCACCTATAATTTAGGGATTTACCATCTATTTTCAAAGTTATGTGGTCTGCAGACAAAGCCCAGAGATCTTCTATTATATAATAATACTTCTTCTTAGCAACGGGAGGGAGGTTAGGCAGTATAGTCTTTTTTCTATTGTCTTATGATGACATCTCCCTTTCTGACATATGGACTAACTGGTATACTGATTATATTTCTATCATACATTTGTGTTCTTGTTGTGGCACATATACTGCACGTTACGCCACGATACTTAAAGTAAGTATTTTAAAATGTCTCATGTCTCTGTCAGATCTTACAAGTACAAGAGTGACAGTGAAAGGGTGTGTCTTGTTACCGCGATTCCTGAGAGATGTGGGAGTGTTGTGTTCTGGGCTGTCTAATCACTTGTTTCTCTGTAAGGGATTCGGAGAGCAAATGAGACAATATAGCAAGATGGTCCGGGGCTTATGGGCATTCAGATAATAGGATGACTCAGTCCCTACCTACTAAGGTCCCATAATCGTACGCATAGTTGTGATCTTAGGCAGAATCCCTGCAACAGCCTGAGTGAATGGATTACTCCATTGGTAGTGCCTGAGTGAATGGTTGAGTGCAAGACAAGTGCCTGGTTGTTTGTATTACTGCATTGGTACTGCCTGAGTGAATTCATGAGTGCAAGAGAAATGTCTGGGTACTTAGATCACTTCATGGGTAGTGCAAAAGTTTAAAGATAACTGCAGGAGTAATCCCTGGGTGTATGTATGAGTGCATGGGTAGTACCTCAGAGAATGGATGAGTGCATGGGTAGTGCCTGAGTGAATAGGTGAGTGCAACACTAGTGCCTTAGTGATTGCATGAGTACATGCGTACTGTCTGGGTGATTCCATAAGTCCAGGAGTAGTGCCTGGATGATTGTATGTCTGCATGGGAACTATTTGAGTGACAGTATGAGTACAAGGTTAATGTCTTGGTCATTGGGTAAGTTCATGGTTAGTGCATGAGGGAATAGATGAGTGCATGGGTAGTGCCTGAGTGAATGGATGACTACATGAGTACTGCCTGGATGATTGTATGAGTACATGGGTAGTCTGTTGGTGATTGCATAAGTGCAGGGGTAGTGTCTGGGTGATACCATGAGGGTTGTGCCTGTGTGAAAGGAAAAATGCAAGGATAATGCCTGGGTTATCCTATTAATGCCAAAGTTGTGCTACAGAGATTACATGAGAGCATAGATAGTGTTTGTGTAAAAGAATGACTACCTGGCTGATGACATCAGCAACACAATCACAATTTTCAAATAGTATAAATGATCAAGAATAATTTTTATTACAAATAAATAACATATAAATGAACTTCAAATATTGTTTCACGTTATCATACATATTATGTTATGTATTCTTACCTTTTAAGTAATTTAGAAACATGACTCTGTTGAACTATTTTAGAGTAGTATTGTCCCAAACAGGATTAAAACTCTTTTCAAAGTTCACCACTACCTACTATAAAGAAGAAGAAGAAAAACTGTTATGCAATGTAATGTATTACAGAAATTATACTATTACATTTTTAAGAGGACAACATCATTTTAGAATTACATAACATTTTCAGTTTCCCTTTTTTGCTGTTCTCAGATTCCACTTAACTTCACCATACACAGTGATTTCAACGTAGTATCATCATGGAACAGCAGGCAAAAAAACAATCATCTAGGTTGTAGAAAAAAAAAAAATCTGTGTAGAGCATTACTTTCAATATCTGTAGCTATGTGTTTCCCTAACTACTGTTTCTTAATTACATCCTTCTTGTACATTACGTCTATTATTTATCTAAAGGACACTTGCCGAAATGTATACACTCTCATTTACATTTGGTACAATATACACAACAAATATATAAACTATTTGCTTTTCAACACAGTTTTCCAAATGCAATACCAATTGGCACAAATAATAATCCAAACACTAATTAGAATTAGTAATTCTTTGCAGTGCTGTCTACTTTCTGTTCACATCTTCCCAATAGGCCAAATGATGTATTCAAAATTTTGGCTTCCAAAATATCCAACATGAATTTGTTAATTTGTGTTCACATCTTCCCAATAGGCCGAATGATGTATTCAAAACTTTGGCTTCAAAAATATCAAATATGAATTTGGTAATTCGCAAGGCAATCTAGGTTTAAATTCCAAGTGGGCATCATTGCATTGTGTCCATACTTTATTACACTTTAAATACACAGTATAGTGTCCAGATGTGGTAGCAGGTCAGGCATGGAAAATAATAGCCACTGTTGTAAATGTTCTTCCACAAATAGATGACTTGCAACAACATTTTTAATTTTGCTTTCCAGTTTTCTTCCATTTGCTCTACAACGTTGTAGCATTGAAATGAGATATTTTCCGTATCTTTCTGTATGTAACATAGACAACATCTCTGATTTACAATGCAAACATTTCATATCATGATTGTCTATTTTTACTAATTTGTTAAAAGGTACTGATTTGCAGTCTGGTATCGTTAAGTATATGAATCGTTCTTTGTCTATTTCGGTGCTGGAAGTAAATGAACAGTGTTCACATTTATGATCTCATCTGTAACTTAGGCCAAATAAATTTTCAATCTGTATTCCTTCATCTTCTAATACTCCAAGCATAAGCATTAGAAATTCTTGTGCATCTTGTTGTATATTGAGAGTAAATGTCAATGAACCAGTACATATATCCAAAAGATGCCGAATGCCAGAAGCAGTATGGATTTTACTTCTGTCAGTTACCAACTGTTGAAATACATGACGTAGTAAAGAACAGAATCTTTTTTCATGATTTCCCATGATTTCGTGATGAAGATCTTGTAGATAAAACACAACATTCAGAATCACATTAGCATAACAGTTGATACCTGAACTATGTTCCAACTGGTATCCTACAATGTCATCAACAGTTTCCATTTTCTGTTTCCTTACACCTTCAACTTTCTCTTCGATTCTTTTATTTCTTTAAACCTCACTTGAATCTTTGACATATTTCCGTTTTGGACACACTACACGTTTCTTATATATATGGGATATTCACCTAAATCCGGTGTATAAAGTCTTCTTAAACAATTATACTCTCTTACACAATTTACATCAGCACTAACCTTTTTCTCATCGAAATCAATCAAATACAATCCAGACAATGTTCGTACTCGAGATAATGCAACATATCCCATTCCCTCTTTGAACACTGTACTTCCAATATTTACCAAAACACTGTCTATACTTAAACCTTGAGATTTATGAATAGTTACTGCATATGCTAAAGACAGAGGAAACTGTTTTCTGCGAACATACAAGTCTTTTACAAGCAAAAAACGTACAACACAACGCCCAATCTGTCTTACCTCTTTAATTTGATCAAATTTTTATTTAAAAAAATTCTATTCCATCTGTGTTCTGAAATTTTACTAAATCAACATCTTTTCCCATTGCTCCATTTACTAAACCTTCTTCTACATTCAAATTACGCCGTAAAATTACCTGACAGTTTATACATACATGTAAAAAAATTTCTAAGTCTGCAGTTTTAGATACAGACTTTTCCAAAGAGTGCAATTTAGTCTGTAATTTCTCTGTAAGAAGAATAGTCACTCCCTGGTATTCAATTTTATCAATAGCTTCAATTTAAACTATTTCTTGTTTTTCCAGTTTCAAAAGCTCTTGATTGAATGTAGAACACTCTTGCAGGGTAGGCATTAGGCAAACTATAGACTTCTTTTCTCCAATCTTCTTGTACATTACTTCAGCCGCTGTGTTTTCAGTTGTAAACAAGTTCCTTGGTAGCCGACTTTCTAAAGCTTGTTTACCATGTTTCTTCAAGACACCAATTCTTATATCTTTAAGAATATTTCCATAATCTTCATCACTTGCTTGTCTCATATACTTTATACGTTCTTTGTATTCAAAATGTAACCAAATGTTCACATTTCCAATGCTTACCAAAGTTTTTCTAGTGTCTTTATGCACAAGTGTTTTAAAAACTAGTTGTCCTTTTACAGGAGTTAGCTGTAGTAGATCTCCAAAAACAATTAAATGTTTTCCTCCAAACAGCACATTGTATTCTGTTTTTAAAATCTGTTGCATTCTCAAGTGTACAAAGGCAAGCATTAAGTTTGAGACCATGCTCACCTCATCAATGATTAAAAGTTTCATTTTCTTCAGTACTCTTGACACTTCATAACAAGCTTCTCCAGACAGCTTCTGATATTCCAATTTATTATCATGTTCAACTGGTAGCATAAGTAATCTATGTAAAGTAATCCCTTTAATATTGTGTGCTGCTAATCCAGTTGGAGCTGTTACAACACAAGATAAATGTGAATCTGTAGTTTTCTGTAGATAACTGGTCAAAACTTTAATTAAAAAACTTTTACCTGTTCCAGCTTCACCATTGATGTACATAAGAATAGTTTAAATGATGAACATTGGCATTCTTTTTTTTCATGCAACAAACCATGGTGTATCTGTTGTGTCACTTGAACATATATTTCTTTTTGTTCAATTCTTAGTTGTTCTTTTAAGTTTTCCAACGTAATATTATCCTGTTGTGCTTTTTCCATTGCAGTTTCTACCTCATTCATGGCTATTGCTGCTTCATTTTTGATAATTGGTTGTCCCAGTGGATCTTGACTCAGTGGACCAGAACTTTGACTATCTTGAGAACTGTCTTTAGCTATTGCAGCTGCAATAGTATTTTCTTGTTCATTTTCATCATTTAACATTTGTAGATATGTGGGGAAAATTGTGCATTGAATGCTATCTTTATATGCATTAAAAGAATCTTCATAGCAGTTGAAATCTCCAAGTAATTCTGTTTCATTATGCCATGGCTTGAACAGTTGCAGAAGTGCTAAATAGAAAAATTCTCTCTTATCTGGAGTTTCGCAACTGAGTTTTCTGTGGTTAATAAGTTTTCCTTTGGCATGTTTTACTAAACATCCGTCACATCCAATTACTGCATATTTTCCTTGTTTTATATCTTCTGTAACATTTCTTTTAAAGCTGTAATGTTCATACAGACATAGCTTTTCCAGATGTGGACTCCTTTTGGGATAGTATGTATCCAACATATTAGTTTTAACAATTTCTGTACTTTCTGGTTCATTCAGTGCTAAGTATTCAATTTTTTCTAATGTTTTCAATACTCTATTTGTGTGCAGGCAAGGCCTAAACTTACCCAAATAATTCCTCTTGACTTTGAATATAAACTGGAAGAGCACAAGCGATCTGAACATTCATAGGATCCAATGTCTTGGTAGGAAAGCATTTTCAAGCTAAAACTGTACAATTTTTTGCTAAGACTCTTCTCTTGTGAAATTTCTTCCTACGTTTCTTTCATCTCTGTCTTCTCTGATTTGGTTATATATGATGTAACATAACGTGCAACGGCAAATTAATTATCTGCAACATATTGAATATCCATGTTTGCATTCCACATTTTCAAAAAAACTGGATTGTAGTCATTAATATACTATGACTGTTCTGTTCTTTTTAAGTTGTATGTATTCTTGTGAGTTTTCCGAATTATTGTATGCCTTACTGCTGTCAAAAAAGAATTTCCTCTTCCTTTAGACAATATTGGACATGGGAATCCAAAACGACACTTTGTATAAAATTTCCCTTTAGACTTGTATTTTCGTCGACAATAATTTCCACAGCGGTGACTTTGAAAACGTAAAACCTGTTGAATCAAGTTATTTTCTCCACCTTCTCTTGTATGTCACAGGTAACATACTGTTTGATGAAAGACAATACAGTTTTATCAGTATCAGTTCCAAATTTTGGAGCTTTCTTTATCCATCATAGCATGTGTATATGAGGAGCACCTCTGGCTTGGTACTCTTTTCGCCAAAATAAATCAGTAACTTCTCCAAGAGGACAATTATTTTTATTGCAGATAAATTACATCATAGTATGAAACCTATGGTTAAAATACCTGCACACATTTACAGGATCCAAAGATCAGAGTTCTCCAGGTGTCTTCATTTCAATATTTTTTATATTTGAATTTGCTTCTCGTAGAAATTCAAGTAAATCTTTCCACGCATATTCAGCACAGCTAAGTGTTACAAACCATGTTGGTGTACCTAAGTTTCTTAACATACATTTAAGTTCACCGTGACGATGAAACCAATATTCATTGGTACCACGTTGACATGCCATCAAATTAATTAACTGTGATTCCAAATTTTCGTCTGTTTGTTGAACTTTGTCCATTAATTCTTTTGCAGAAACATGTGAAAGATGAACTCCTGTTTTTAATATGTGGTTCACTGCATATGAAAGAGCAGACAAATCACTTTCAAACAGAAGATGAAATATATATGGAATGCAATGTCGAAATCTTGGATCTTCAGAGTACAATCTTGTTGAGCGGCATTCTGAAGCTGGAATCCCTACAGGTCGCTCATCAAATCGTCCACCTTCTCCAGTGGGGAACAGCTGTGGAAAACAATGAGCTTCTAAGCTTTTTTCCTATACACTCATTAGAGTTCCCTTTGCTTTTTTCATTTGAAATAATTCAACACTGTTTCCTATCACTTCTTTTGAATGTAGAGGATGTATCGTGTAATGTTCATAAATCTATTCACTCCTGGACTTGTCCACTTTTTCTATTTGGCCACTTGAAATTTCTGATTCATCTTCTAAACATATTGCCTGTTCATCAACATTTACAGTTTTATAATAAATATTGTTCTCTATAAAATATAATGTAGCCTTTTGAAGTTTATTAACATCTACAAACTCTTGCCATATTTTTCGACTCTTTGTTGGGACACCATTTACTAGAATAACTACTGGCTCATTGTCTTCTCTGTCTCCACCAACAGTTTCAATATTTTTCTTAAAATATAAAGGTAAGTACACAACTCTTCCTTTCAGACCTCTTTCTAAATCTGTTGGTGGCAGCTTACCTGTTTTAGGCTCCATACGAATTATGGCTTGAAATGGGTGTACAGTTTGAATAAGAATTGACTCATATGCATTCAAATCTGCCAGTTCCTCTGGAATAGCAACTAACTCTAAGTTGTTATGTACTGCTCTAGCTGGCATTTTGTTCTCTTCTAATTTGTTGTAACAATATTTACAAATACGTTGATCAGTACCCAACTCAAATCGACCTTCCACCAACAAATAAGCACCAAATTGCTGCCACTTATCTTTGTTTTCCATTTCACTTTTTAAATATAAATTAACATTCCTAGTTTGACTTCTATAATGAGTGCATCGACAACAAATACAAACATAGTTTGGTTTTTCTGAGGACACTGTCTTAAACTTTGTAATTTCTTTTACAAACTCATCAATACTAATCTCTTTCCCGTGTTCTTCAACATCTACACTTATCAAGCTCTCACTTTCTACATACTCCTGTTGTGAACCAAAAAAACTAAACTGTATATCATCACAAATGTTTTTTACATCTGATAAAGAACCCTGTGAAAGAGCTGGGTTCATTTCACTTAAACATAATGCAGGAGTTTTTATATAGTACACTTTCCTTGCTAACTTCCATATTCCTGAGTGGTGTACTGCTAACATTCTTAAGTGATGAAAAGTACTTTTACACACTTTTCTTGAAAGACAAGCCAGAGAATGTCCATGCAACTTTGTATATTTTCTTATTTTACATGGATCTAGTCCTTGTAACATCCTAATCTTCTGTTTAACACTTTTTTTTGCATACTCTTGTAAAAAATTTCACAATATTTTTTTTTTTTACGGAGTTTTATATAGCGCAAACTTGACCCGAAGGTATTGGGTATCAGAGCGCTTTACATAGCACCAGTTGCGTTACACAAGGACACATTCATTTTTGTTAGGCACGGGGAGATTAAGTGATTTGCCCAGAATCACAGGATGTTCAGCGTCATTGCCGAGACTCGAACCCGGTTCCCCAGATTCGAGGTCGACCGCCCTAGCCGTTAGGCCAACTCCTCTCCCCAATATGTCAATAGATTCCTGTTGAATACTGCAAATACTGCTACAATCCCACTTATATACAGGAGCTTGTGTACGCTTCCCTTGCACTTCTTCAGCTATTACTTCTTCCACACTACTAACAACCATTTCTTCTTTTGGAATGGGACAACCATCTTTTATCTCATAGCATCGACCACTAGTATCAACTGAATACACTAATGCGTTCTGATGAAAGTAACTTTCTTCATTAAAGAAAGACTCAGTACTAGAAGTGTGCTTCCATTAACCAGTGAAAGTTTTACACAAGTTACTTCTATTAACAAGTCTTTTTCTTTTGCCTTTCATAAATTTCATTATTTTATCCAATGCTCTCATTCTCTTCAATATTAAAATAAATAATTTTTGTTTCGTTTCAAATCAAAAGCAGTATCTACTACACTTTCAATGTGTTGCTTCTTCTTATACGCTGCTGATCTTCTTTTGTACTTTTTACAATCTTTTAATACATTTTTGAATTACTCTACTTCAAAAGATTCGTACACGTATCTGTTTAAATTGTTTTTCTCTTCTTGTAACATGTGTTGTTTTTCCAAAAACGAATGTTTTTTTTACCATTAGAAATGTCGTCCTGTTTTGTTGTAAATGTCTTCTTTTTCCTTTCATTGCTATTGTCCTTCTTTAATTTCTCTGCAACTGTTTTAAGAAAGTGTTTAGTGCTCTTACCAGAAAAAACTTTATCCTTAGTAAAGTTTTCATCTTTTTGTAACGGACTCTTTTTACTTTTCTTTAAGTAGATCTGCTTTTTTTGTTGTCTTCTGTTTTCGTGTTTTCTTGCCATCTTGAATTTGTGATCCAAACAAAATAATTTTCTACAAAACTAAGAACAGTTTCAATAGTTTGTTACATGAATTAACTATCTTAAATTAATTACATATGAATACTGATATTAACTAGTAAGCAATTAATTACAATTACATTGCTATTCTCTTTATTACAAATAAAAAACAAAAGTGTAGAAACAAGCAAGAGAACTGCAGAAAGAGGAAAAATCATACTGAAAGAGAAAGAAAGGAACAAAAAAGAAAAAAAAAAAAAAATGTTTAGAAACACCTAAAAGAAATACACAAAGAACAACACAGCTACTAAAAAATGAGAGAAATTCAGAAAGACGCAACAGAGCTGCACAAAGAGACAATAGCGGTGAACAAAGAAACAACACAGGTGCACAAACATGCAAGAGAAGTGCACAAAGATGCAAGAGAGATGCAGAAAGAGGCAAGACAACTGCAAAACAGGGAAAACAGGTACAGAAATATACAAGAGGGGTGTAAAAAGAAGCAAGACAGGTGCAGAAACAGGCTAACAAAGATGCTCAAAGACGCAAAAAAGGTGCTGAAAGAGAGAAAAGGGGTGCAGAAACATACGACATGGGTGCAAAAAGAGGCAAGATGACAGCCAAAAGAACCAACAGAGGTGCAGATAGAGGCAAGACAAGTGCAGAAAGAAGCAACAGGCGTGGTTACAGTGGCACGACAAGTGCATAAAGAATCAAGAGATCTGCAGAAAGAAATGTGGGGTGCAGAAAGACGGAACAGAAGTGGAGAAACACGGAAGAGAGGTGTAGAAAGAGGCAAAAGAGCTGCAAAAATGGGAAAGAGGCCTGCAAAAAGAAGCAAAAAATGTGCAGAAACAGAGAAGAGAAGTACAAAAACAAGCAGCAGAGCTCCTGAAACACACAAGAAGGATGCAGAAAGAAACAACACAAGTGCAGAAACAAGGAACTGACATGCAGAAACAGTCCAGACAAGTGCACAAACAAGCAAGACAACTCCAGAAATTCAAAACAGCAATCTTTGCAATGTTACTATTGTAAATCTCACCATACTCATCAAAGCAAGCATGCATGTGTCTGTGCCTTTTGCTAGTGCCAACATACATCTATTTGTATGTATTTGTTATGTATGATGCCACTAGCAAAAGGCACAGACATATGCATGCATGCGTTCAGGAATATGGAGAGACTTACAACAGTGATATGTGAAGGGTTGCTTTATATTTCGCTAGGCCAAACACTCTGAGTAGTCACTGAATAGTGAAGCTACAAGAGAAAACTGAGGTTTAAAACATGCTGGCAGAGGGATTAGTGATTAGGCTAGTTTGTACGAGTCTGTGGAAAGGTACACTTGAAGTACAGCATATTAATTTTGAGGTGTTATTGAAATGGAAAGTGCAGTCTCTCTAGTTGAAAAGAGTGCATGGTCGTGCGACTGAGTTATATCTCTACTTGTACATCTATTTTCACACATGTTATGCATCTAAAGATGGTAGAGCTCTAAAACACTTGTAAATGTATTTGTATCCTTCCTTCATGTAAGATGTCACTAACAATTCAACAAAGTAGACTAATCACTAATCCCTCTGCCTGCATATCTTAAACCTCACTCTTGTCTAGCACCTTTACTATTCAGCAACTACTAAGAGTGTTGGGCCTAGCCAAATATAAAGCGTGAACCCTTTGCATGTCACTGTTGTGTCATCATATTCCTGACAACATGCATACATGTGTCTGTGCCTTTTGTTAGTGACATCATACATAAAAGAAGCATACAAATGCATGTATACCTGTGTATTATAGGTCTACGATCTTCACATGCATAACATGTATAAAAATACATGGCTAGTGCCTCAATAGATTAATGAGTGCAAGAGTAATGTCTGGCTGCTTAGAACACTGCATGGGTAGTACCTGAGTGAATGGATTAATGCAACTGTAGTGCCTGCGTCATTGGATGAGTGCATGGGTAGTGTTTCACAGAATAGATAAGTGCATGGGTAGTGCCTGAGTGAATGGATGAGTGCAAGAGTAGTGCCTGATTCATTGCATGATTGTGTAGGTAATGTCTTATTAATTCAATGTGTGCATAGGTAGTGCGTCCTTGATTGCATGAGTGCATGAGTAGTGCCTCTGTGATTGTATGAGTGCAGCAGTAGTGCTTGCGTGATTCGATGAGTGTATGGGTGCTGCCTGAATGGAACGACGCATGCAAGGGTAATGGCTGCATCATTGGATGAGTGCATACATACTGCCTGAGTGAATGGATGAGTGCATGAGTAGTACCTGAGTGAATGCTTGAGTGCAAGAGTACTGGCTAGGTGATTGCATGGCTGTGTAGGTAATGCCTCATCAATCAATCAATCACAGAATTTGTAGAGCGCACTACTTACCCGCGAGGGTCTCAAGGCGCTGGGGAGAGGGAAGGGGGGGATGCTGCTACTGGTCGAACAGCCAGGTCTTGAGTAGCCTCCTGAAGGTCAGCAGGTCTTGGGTCTGTTGTAGGCTTAGTGGAAGGGTGTTCCAGGTCTTGGCGGCGAGGTGTGAGAAGGATCTGCCGCCGGTGGTTGTTCTTCGAATGCGAGGGACTGTGGCGAGGGAGAGGTCGGCGGAGCGGAGCTGGCGGTTGGGGACGTAGAAGAAGAGTCGTCTGTTGAGGTAGGCTGGGCCAGTTTTGTGGAGTGCCTTGTGTGCGTGGATGAGGAGTTTGAAGGTGATCCTCCTGTCCTCCTGTCGACGGGGAGCCAGTGCAGGTTCCTCAATTAATTTGATGTCTGTATAGATAGTGCCTCTTTGATTGCATGACTGCATGGTAGTTCATGAGTGACTGGATGACTGCATAGGTACTGCCTGAGTGAATGGCTGAGTGCAAGAGTAGTACCTGACTGATTGCATGAGTCCATAGGTAGTGCCTATGTGATAGCAAGAGTGCAGGGGTAGTGCCTGTATGATTTCATGAATGCATAAGTTGTGCCTAAGTAACTTCATAAGTGCAAGGGTATCGTCTGAATGCTTAGATCAGTGCATGGGTAGTGCCTGAGTAAAATGATGACTGTAACAGTAATGGCTGGGTCATTGGATGAGTGCCACAGTAGTGCCTAAGGGAATAGATAATTGCATAGGTAGTACCTGAGTGAACAGTTGAGTGCAAAACTAGTGCCTTACTGATTTCATGAGTACATGCATAGTGCCTGCGTGATTGCATGAGTGCAAAGGTACTACCTGGGTGATTGTATGAGTGTATGGGAAGTACCTGAGTGAAAGTATGAGTGCAAGGCTAATGTTTTCGTCATTGGATGAGTGCATGAATAGTGCTTCACGGAATGGATGAGTGCACGGGTAGTGCCTGAGTGAATGGTTTAGTGCAACTGTAGTGCCTGTATCATTCAATGACTGCTTCAGTATTGTTTGACAGAATAGACGAGTGCATAGGTAGTGGCTTAGTGAATGGTTGAATGCAAGACTACTGCCTGGGTGATTGCATGTTTGCGTAGGTAATATCTGATTGATTGGATGTGTGTATAGGTAGAGTCTCCTTCATTGCATGAGTGAATTGGTAGTGCCTGGATGATTGCTTGAGTACAGGGATAGTGCCTGGGTGATTGGAAGACTCATACAAATTAGCCTAATAACTAATCCCTCTGCCAGCATGTCTTAAACCTCAGTTTTCTCTTGTAGCTTCACTTTTCAGCGACTACTCAGACTTTTTGGCTTAGCCAAACATAAAGCACCAACCCTTCACATGTCACAGTTGTAAATCTCACCATATTACTGAAACCATGCATGCATATGTCTCTGCCTTTTGCTAGTGGCATCATACATAAAAGAAACATACAAATAGATGTATACCTGTGTTTTATAGGTGTCGGATCTTCCGATGCATAACACGTGTGAAAATACATGAGAAGTATAGACATACCTCAGCAAGGTCGGATTGGTAAGACGGACACTCGAGCAATGTACAATGTGCCGGTATGTAAGTTGCAACTGTGTGACGCTTTTTTGTATAGCATAGAACCCGATTGGGACTTTTTCTGTGCTGTTAAGATGCCGCTAGCAGCCCAGTGAGGGCCTAAGTGGTATTTTTTGATGCAGATAGGCTTCTGTTACCTTCCTTTTACAAATGGGGGGGGAGCGTTGGGGGGGAGGAGGGGGGAGGGATCGAGAGAGGTGTCATTCCCAGTCTCTGGATGTGCCAGCCCTGTAATGTACGCATATTGAGCAGGGGCAGGGAGCCTGACAATTACCTTACCCTATATTCAGGTGTGGTTCACCAGTGTGAACAAATCCGTGCACAAAGTGTGCAGGCAACATTTGCATTTCTTTTTTATCTCCCTGAAGTTGCTAAAACATGGCTCTTTTAAAGCCTCCCCCCCCAGTATTTTGCGGCAAGGCGCAAAATGCAAACGTGGGCCATTTCTCGTACGTTGCCCGGGCCGATTTGGATCCCAATTAAATCCTGTACCTCAGTCACAAGACCATGCAGTCCTTTCAACATGACAGACTGCACTCATTTCACGAAGACACCTAAATGTATACGGCGTACTTCAACTATACCTTTCCAGAGACTCATACCAAGTACCGTAATCACTAATCCCTCTGCCAGCATGTCTTTAACCTCACTTTTGTCTTACTGCTTCACTACTCAGCAACTACTAAGAGTGTTGGGCCTAGCCAAATATAAAGCAGCAACCCTTCACATGTCACAGTTGTAAGTCTCACCATATTACTAAAAGCATGCATGCATCTGTCTGTGCCTTTTGCTACTGGTATCATACTTAAAAGAAACATACAAATAGATCTATACCTGTGTTTTATAGGTATCGGATCTTCCAATGGATAACACGTGTGAAAATACATGTAGAAGTATAGACATACCTCTGCAAACTCGGATTGTTAAGACGGACACTCGGGCAATGCACAATGTGCCGGTATGTAAGTTGCAACTGTGTGCTGCTTTTTTCTGTAGCATGGAAGCCGATTGGGACTTTATCTGTGCTGTTACGATGCCGCCAGCAGCCCAGTGAGGATCTAAGTGGGTTTTTTCGATGAAGATGGGCCTCTGTTACCTTCCTTTTACAAACGGGGGAGGAAGCGTTGGGTGGGGGGGAGGGGGGATAAGTCGAGGGAGGTGTAATTCCCAGTCTCTCGATGTGCCGGCCCTGTAATGTACATAGATTGAGCAGGGGCAGGGAGCCTGAGAATTACCTTCACTTTTATTCAAGTGCGGTTCACAAGTGTGAACAAATCTGTGCACAAAGTGTGCAGGCAACACTTGCATTTCTTTATTATCTCTTTTAAAGCCCCCCCAGTATTTTGCGACAAGGCGCAATCTGCAAATGTGGCCATTTCTTTTGCGTTGCCCGGGCCGATTTTGTATCCCAATTCAACCCTGTACCTCAGTCACAAGACCATGCAGTCCTTTCAACATGACAGACTGCACTCCTTATTTCACAAAGACACCTAAATATATACAGCGTACTTCAAGCGTACCTTTCCACACAGTCATACAAAGTAGCCTAATCACTAATACCTCTGCCAGCATGTCTTAAACCTCACTTTTCTCTTGCAGCTAAACTATTCAGCAACTACTCAGAGTCTTTGTACATTTCGTAACATATTTCAAACAGCACACTTTTGTAATAATTTGTAATCGTTTAAAACAAATTATTTTCAAACTTAAAATTATCACTACAAACACTGAACCACTATTACACAATACATAACACACCTTACAAATTTGTAACTCACCTCTGTAATAGTATTGCAGAATATCAAATATCAGAAACGCATTAAAAATGTTCTTTCTTTCTTTCTCACACAATAAATGTAATGCAGCACTCTCAACAAGGTAAAACCAGTAATGGTAAACTTTCCCTCTCTTTCTGCACAGAAATAAATGTAAGTAACAAATCAAATTCATTCCATCATTATTTCAAATTGTAAAACACATTTCTATTGGTTACTCATATTAACCCTTTCTAACTCTCTTCTAAAAGTGCCCAAACTGGTACTGTAATTTTGTGGGGTGGCAACTCCACCACGCTGCCGCATCACCATGGAGCCCGAACCCTTACGAGAGTTCAAAAACCTATTTCCAAAAATACTACTGCTAATTTTGAACAACACACTTCTTCTAAACATACTACTGATTTAGAAAAACTAACTTTAATAGCTTATCACTTATACTTAAATCTGCATTTCATATTTTAATATCACAGTTGTTTCAACCCTTCCTCCACTCTCCTTAATGCCAGTTTCCATAGCAACAGTTTCTGCAACATTCAACGGCAGTGGCAGGTCACAAGTTCACCATATATTTTTGTTCAGAACAGTAGCTTCCAAATGCAAATAGCAGGTGTGGTTGACTTCTACAACATGCTACAAGTAAAAGATATATATAGTAAGGAACACTTCCTGGACGTGATCTATCCCCCAATGGCCAGGAAACTGTACGTGCAGTTTAGACTAGGGAACCTTCCACTATTTGCACACACCAGCAAATGGGCAATAGAGAATACGGGTGATTGTCCTGCTTGCAACTACAAGCTAGAGTCTGAAATTCATGTACTGTTTTTCTGCCCTGCATATCGACTGCCTCGCAAATGCTGGTTAATCCAAATGTGTAGAAACCTAGGCTTTGTGCGTTGCTTAGAGGCCTTCAGAGTTTTAAAATACGATACGCACCCTCCTATTGTGTTTGCTGTATCACGTTTTTTAAACCATATGTGGCACATACGGCGGGGTTTGTTAAAGTAGTACCCGGGGAAGAATTATGTGTCGAAATTGCAAAGGTCCACATCAGTGTAAACATGATTAGGGTACATTGTCCCATTTTATACATTTTTTCCTTTTAACCTTGTAAAAATTTTAGCTTGTGCTTTCAATAGATGTTTGTTTTTATTGGACTTTAAAAATGTTGGAGGACGCCATCTTTTTTATATTTACACTTCTGCAGAGTTTGGAGGATCTCTGCTTAAGAAGGCAATTGTGAGACATGTAATATATAATTGTAAGTGTATATATTTTTTATGTGTTTTACTGATTGTTGTGCTTTTTTAGTAATGGACTTTTATGGCCCTAGTAGCCGAAATAAAGTTATTGAATGGGAAAAAAACAACATGCTATCTTATCCTATCTCCTGTACATTTCAAACATTTTTTATTAACCAATCAGAAACATGCTTTTTCATGGAAGTAACATGCATCCTATTTTTCAGTGCACAATGTTGATCATCAGCCAATCAGTTATCGGTTTTCTCAAAAAAAGCTTGCTCTCTACCTTTTTACATATCTCTCATTCTACCAACGGCTACATCAGCTACAGACATCCTTTAAGTCCTTCCAGACATCACTTCAAAATGCTTAAAGTATTTATCGTAGGGCACAGCTATGTTTTCTGGTGCAAAAGGTATGCTGAACACAGACGTATTGACAAAGATCTAGGTTTGCAAAATGTGGATATTAAATGGTTTGCACAAAGAGGATTAAAGTGGCACCAATTGATGCCTTTGGTTGAAAACTTTTGCATCTCCAACCCCTTGACCTCATGATTGTGCACTATGGTGGCAATGACTGAGGCACTTTGACCGGGGTTGGGCTAGAAATGCTAATGAAGGATACCTTTGCACAGTTGATGTTGCTTTTGCCTCAAACTGTCTTTGTATACTCTAATATATGCCAAAGACAGAAATGGAAGTGGTCAAATCAATTCTGTCCTCAGATTGAGAAAGCTAGGAAGAATGTCAATAAAGCTGTTTCTGCATACCTCAGAGATCATAGAATGAGGTCCATCTATAACCACAATCTACGTTTTGATATGGATGACATCTACAGAAGTGTTGGAGTTCATTTCACAGATGAAGGAAACAGAGTTTTTCTCAACAACCTCAAGCTGTGCATCCGCACTGACATGTAGCTCCAACAAAGTCATAATGAAAACAAGGGCTCTTTTTAGAGCCACCCTGTAACCCAGAACTCAATCTTATTTATTTTTTAACATACATACTCTGTTTAAATATTTTTTTGGATTCGCGAACCCGTCACAACATTACACAAGGCTATGCTGTGAACCGCGATGGGGTTGCCACCCCTATCACGAAAGAAAAAAAATATTAATTAATACCCACTAGTTACATTGGCCGATATCGGACCCGGGGACCCCATCCCCGGGACCCGGCCATTTCTCATTTTAGGCCCCAGGGAACCCATCCCGGGGGGCCTGGCCACAATGTTTGGAGACCGCGGGGGTAGCCCCAATGCCCCCGCGGTCCCTGCCGGCTCCCCGCCTCCTGCAGGAGCCGGCATTGCTTTTGGGCAAAGGGAGATGCTGACATGCAGCTCCCTTTGGCCAAAAGCAAATCTGCTTTGCTTCATGGAAGGAAGAGCAAATTTCCTCCTCTAGCTTCCATAAAGTGAAGCAGAAGTTTGCTATGGCAGGGTGGGACCGGAGCTCCCGCCCTGCCATAACAAACTGCAATGTCCCGGGGGTAGACACCACGGGACATTGTTGGAACCGGCCCTCGAAGGTGGCAGTCCTCAGGGCCATGGAAAGCTCCTCAAGGGACACCGCACGATCCACCTCCATTAAATTTAAAGCCCCTGGAAAATCGTGCTCCCCTGGGCCGGCAGTTTGCAACGGACCCCCGTATTTTAATTGATGAATGCCCCGAGAAGGTAGTGGTCCCCAGGACAGAGCCCCTCCACACTTAAATTTTACATATAGCCCCGGGGAGGTGGTGCTCTCCGGGGCGGAGGGGGGTTGTGTGCCCCCCGCATATCATTATATTTGCCCCAGGGAGGTGGCGGTCCCCGTGACAGAAGTAGCCCCCGCATCATAGCTAAACATTGCTCCCATGACCTGGCCCACCCGGGAGCTTAATTAAACAAAGCACGCGACACCGCACTTCGTTTTTTTTTTCGGCATGGTTTGCGGACCCTACGCAACTCCCCCCGAAAATATTTTTTTTAAATGCTTTTTTTGACCTTCGGTGTCCCTGTGGCACCCCCTGAGCAGCCCTAGGGAGTCAGAGTGTTCCTACCCTGCCCCTTTTCTTCTTTTTTCACCTTTTTTCTTGCTACTCGGTTCAACCAAATCACAAGATAGCTGCCAATACTCTCTGGTTTGAAGTGTTGGCTGCCAATCAGAAACAAGCTCGAGATCGGGAGGGTTCAGCCAATCAGATCTCACAATCCTCAAATATCAATATCTGTAAATGTTTACATTTCTCAAAAACTAATGAACGGATTTACACCATTTAAAAAAAAGAGTGCTTTCTGGACCAAAAGCTACCTTTTTGCCAAATTTTGTGTAATTCCGTTCAGCAGTTCGGGCTGTAGCCGTGTCTAAAGTTTCCTATGGAAATTAACATGGAAAAAACTTGTTTTGGGACCCCCCTTTTTTCTCGGCCCCTGCTTGACGAATCACCCCAATACTTTCAAGACAGGAGCTGACCAGAGTGCCCCATTAGTTTTGAAAATTTTGCAAAGATTCGTCAAACGGTGCCAAAGATATTGGCAAAAGAAAAAACACTTTTTGAATAGAAACAAGGTCCTAACTATAACTACCTACTGGCCAGTAGGTAATATATATATTTATATATATTCAAACACAGTGCCGCGTAAAGTCGATCCCCTCCTTTCGACACCGGTGCCTGCTGCGGCCGCAGCAGCCGCTATTATTTTAATCCACACACGAATTTGAGGAATCCCAAAAACAGCAAAGCGGCACACCAAAGGACGACACAATTACTTTATTGTGTCTACAAACGACGCGTTTCGGCGAAGCCTTTGTCAAGTTACTGACCTGCGCCCTACTGCCCATAAAAATACAGGTCGCGGTTGATAGACAGTGAAAAAATACTTTGTGTTAACGCATAGTAATACAATGCGATGCGTAAATTCCTAGCAAATCGAAATTGAATACATGTAAAACATATAACAATTGAAGCTTAGATTTAACAGTAATAGGACATTCAAAATAAAAATTTTATACCTTTGTGGTGACATGCATCATGATACGTAAAACTATCAAAACGTATAATTTAGTGGTCATATCATCTTTAAAGAATTTAGAAACACCAATCACATGCCTGCATTGCAATATATATGGGTAATGTACCCTATCTATTATTGATGATGACCTACTACATAATACCATAGGTCATGTCTAAATAAATTTCATATGACCCCACAATAATAGATGCATGAGGACTATGCATTGAACTTCATAGGTAATGTACCTTCATGTCCTACAATCATGTCTATATAAAACAACCGCAATCTAATAGGATTCAGACCAGGGGATTATCAGGCCAACAGTGTTTAGTGACACAGTGTGAAAAAAAGGGTACGTCCCCTGACCTTCCTACACGAATTCCAGATACTCAAACAAAAGAAGGAACTGGAAGAGAAAAATCAAGGCAAGGGCAGGGGCAAGGGCAGAGGAAAAGGCAAAGGTCCCAAAAAAGGAAAAGGCAGAGGAATAGAACCAGACGAAGATTGAAGAATAGAAGAGGTGGCAGAACAGCTCATATTTGGGACATTCAAAGCAAACAATATAATCAAAACAAGTCTATTGTAAACTTGTCCTCCAGAATACTAACTAAGGAGGAGGAATCACTTCTACAATTAGGGCTATCCTTTTGCCCCACAGAAGATATTAACGTGACCACCACCCGGATCGACCTTTTTCTCTACATAAGGAAATTAAAACTTATGAAAATATACAAAATGGGATCGGAACGAAAGAAAATAAGATCTGGTTGTCCAGTGGGGGAGGATGCCATGGATTGCCGTATTGAAGATGTCGATTTTATTTTGGATTTACATCAACTAGAAGAAAATATTACAGATTTATCTAATAAAAACAAAGGCAAAATGTTAATTGAATTGGGTTTTCGACCAGATGCCACGTGTCATAGTGGCTTTAAACCACGTTCCATATTTAATCCCAATGTTCCTCATGACAACATAGAGGCATTTAATTCTATCATGATCCAGGAAATCAACAAAAAGAAGAATCCACGAGCTTCGTTTATGTATGACAATTTGACCAAATCGCACAGAACAGCCCTGAGAAATTTAACTAATGACCCCAAAATAATTGTGAAACCATCTGATAAGGGTGGGAACGTTGTAATTATGAATTTTGAACAATACAATGACGAAGCACTGCGACAGCTGCAAGATTGCAACTGTTATGAAGAAGTTAGCTGGGAAACATATAAAACATCCATTGTACTTTATCATAACTACCTAAAAGAATGGTGGGAAGAAGGTCTTTTGGATAGAGATGAGTATCTCTTCTTGAAAATTGAGAAACCACGTGTTCCTTGTTTTTATCTTTTACCTAAAATCCATAAGCACCCCACTAGACCACCAGGAAGACCTATAGTTTCTTCTAATGGGGGAGTCTTTGAAAATACTTCTATATTTTTAGACCTATTCTTATCACCATATGTACTCAGACTCAGATCACACTGTCGTGATAGCAGTGATTTCCTACGCCGTATCCATGACATAAGATGGGAGGATTCCTATCACATGATAGCTTTAGATGTATGCTCACTGTATACTTCAATTGACCAAAGACAAGGTGTTGATGCTTGCATGTATTTCCTTAAAGATAGACATATTTCTCTGTGGAACCATACTGAAATGTTAGAAAATATGATGATGCAATGTCTCACACAAAACATTTTTATCTATGACAAGACACTGTTTAGACAGAAGACGGGCACAGCTATGGGCACTTGCTTCGCCCCCAGCCTAGCTAATCTCTTCCTGGGCTGGTGGGAGGAACGGGTGGTATGGGTGGAAACCTATGAAAAATACACCGAACACATACCAATCTGGATCAGGTATATAGATGACCTGTTCCTGATTTGGGATGGTTCTTTGGAGATGGCACAGGAATTTATCTCTGAACTGGGTAACAACCAGTTAAATCTTTCTTTCACTCACAATATAAGTACAACATACTGTGAGTTCCTGGATGTAGCCATCAGAATTGTGAACGGGCAAATGGTAACTAATTTGTTCCGTAAAGAGACTGCTGGAAATACGCTCCTCCATGCCAATAGTAACCATCCCACACCCTTAATCAATAGCATCCCCTATGGGGAGTTATTAAGAGCACGCAGAATCTGCAGTACCGAAGACGGGTTCAGGCAGGAGCAAAAGATCATGGAAGGAAGGTTTAAGCAAAGAGGTTATAAAAATAATATCATATCTACAGCAGCACGGAAAGTCCAGGGCATCACACACAATGATGCCTTATTCATTTCCAAAGAGAGTAAATCTAATCAGACCAACATCCCTAGAATGATCACTACTTATAATATGAGATCAGGCCACTTACAACGTATGTTGAAACGACATTGGGGCCTATTGGAAACAGATCCTATTATAGGGAAAAGCATAGGGAAAGCTCCACTCATAACCTACCGTAAATCTAAATCATTAAGGGACCATCTTGTACATAGTTATCAACCAGCACCTACCAGCAGCACATGGTTGGGAACAACTAAAGGATTCCACAAGTGCAATTCATGCAAGGCATGCAAACACAGTCCCAGCAGGGATAACTATAATATTTATCCAGGTAAAACTAGGGAAATTACTAGATTTATAACCTGCACGAGTGACTACGTAGTTTATATCTTGGAATGCCCTTGCGGTCTGAGATACACAGGCAGCACAAAACTGCAGCTGAAAACCAGGGTTCTACAGCATATGAGAGCCATAACACATGCGGATTTGAATTATCCAGTGGCCAGACATTTCCAGATGAAACACCAGAGCAATCCCAATTTACTAATATTCTATGGGATTGATAGGATTGTATCTCATCCTCGTGGCGGAGATAGAGAGAAACTCCTACGAATTACTGAATCCAGGTTCATTATCGAGCTTAACACTAAATTTCCTAATGGGCTCAATAGTGGAGAGGAATTAGCTACGCATATTGGATACAAATGAAATATTACATAAAAGTACCCACCTAGTGGTTTTTCCCTAGAATGAGTTGGTCAGCCAAGCTGTTTTAATCACTTACACCTTTTTATTCAATGTATTGGGAAGACTTGGAGCACATAGTGGAGAGCTTTCCCTGGCATTGTTCTCAATGCAGAGAAGATCTTTAAATTAGTGGTTGGGAATTCATGATGGTAGAGTTCCCCATATTATACTTAATTAGATGACTCCACTCATGATGGCTATTGAGCGGAGTCGTTTTGATCCTATAGTCTCCCATTATTTTCATTGCACTTGTATATATTTATTACTTATTCACTTTTTACTCATTTCTCCTTTTTTTCACACTGTGTCACTAAACACTGTTGGCCTGATAATCCCCTGGTCTGAATCCTATTAGATTGCGGTTGTTTTATATAGACATGATTGTAGGACATGAAGGTACATTACCTATGAAGTTCAATGCATAGTCCTCATGCATCTATTATTGTGGGGTCATATGAAATTTATTTAGACATGACCTATGGTATTATGTAGTAGGTCATCATCAATAATAGATAGGGTACATTACCCATATATATTGCAATGCAGGCATGTGATTGGTGTTTCTAAATTCTTTAAAGATGATATGACCACTAAATTATACGTTTTGATAGTATTACGTATCATGATGCATGTCACCACAAAGGTATAACATTTTTATTTTGAATGTCCTATTACTGTTAAATCTAAGCTTCAATTGTTATATGTTTTACATGTATTCAATTTCGATTTGCTAGGAATTTACGCATCGCATTGTATTACTATGCGTTAACACAAAGAGGTCGATTCCGATTCGGGCCGGAAAAAGCACCGACCGACTCGGAGCCGGAAAAATTACCGACCGACACGTACCAGTGGCGCCCGACACGCCAAGTACGATGCAAGCCGCGATAAATCCGACCGACACGTCAGGAAACCAAGCCGACCGACCGAGCCGCTCGGAAAATAGCAATCCGGCCGGAAAAACACGCGAATCCAACCGACCGACACGCACCCGGAACAAATCCGACCGAATCGTACCCGCCAACTCCAACCCGCAAAGTACGATGCAAGGCGCGAAAAACACGACCGAGTCGGACGGAGGACAAGCCGTACGACCGACACGCATACAAAACCGAGCCGAAGCAACACAATACACCGCGACCGACGCGTACGCAGCATACAAAACTGCACAAACACAGCGTGAACGAAACGGAAAACACCGTACGAGACCAATGCAGGGTCCGACTCGGTCACAAGAACGTTTCCAACATACACAAACAGCACAAAGGAAAAATCAACCAAAAAAAGGCCAAACAAGCAATTACCAAGCCAATAAATACTGGGGGGGTGGGGACAGAGAACAAAGACACACCCACAACTCCACCTATATAAAGGACACAAATCACTACCATGAGCCTTTGCAAATGCCATTCCACTGCCAGCACCCAAGAGAAAGCAACCACACACCCACAGCTCATCCCTCACACAAGCCACACACCAGCAGCACACCAACAAATACCTACCTCACATACACCCAGCACAACACACACCCACACACCCTCACCTGCACACCAACACACACATCACCCACCATCACCACCCATCACCATGCCCCCCAAGAAGAATCACAAGTTCCTAGATTGTGAATTGGAAGTCCTGGTAGACGAGATCCTCAGGGTAGAGCCACAGCTGTTTGGCACATTGGTCCAACAGACCCCCATGTCGCAGAAAACCAAGATGTGGGAGAGGATCATCAACAGGGTGAACGCCCAATCACCATGTCGGCGCACAAAGACCGACATCCAGAACAGGTGGTATGACGTGCGCAGGAGGGTACGGAAACTGCTGAAGCAAGACTACATCAACAGCCAACACACCGGCAGTGGCCCTCCTGCCAAGCCAATATACCTCAGGCCCTGGGAGGAGAAGGTGCGGGCCATCCTACCGCCAGTGAGCATATATGGACTAGAGGACATCCCAGAGCCTGGTGAGTACACAACAAATGTACACAATATACTGCCACAAAACACACACATCACTGTCAAGGGGAGAGTCAAACCATGCACTCATAGCAATTACACAGCAACTAGAACAGAATCATCCCAAAATGTGTATGTCAGTGAGATTAACACAACACATGCCATCAAAAAAGTCACATCCAACTGTGCCAACACATGTACAAACACAACCACAACTACAGCTAGGCAGTGGCACAAATAGAACTAACACACACATCCACACATGTAGCCACCACAACAACACCAACACACAGTGAAGACCACTCAAAGGAAGGAATTCTGTGTATGCTGGCCAAGTCAGTGTAGCCAATAGCATCATGGGAGTCGCAGTCACACATATTGCCCCCCCACAACTGTCCCATCAACACCACCATGAACCATGCGCACATCACAGGGAGTGGAGAAGGACGCACAAGATGGCTGACACTGGCTACTGCTGTGAGGAGCACAAGGCCCTGCTGGCAACTGTGCACCAACAAACAGCAGGACACCACTGACTGACATCCTGAGAGACAACTTCCACTCCCTGCAATGCAAGCACAGTCCATGGTGGGATATCTGGCTGGCTGGGTGGGAAGGGGGACTTGCAGCACTGACCATAGTCACCAGCACCTCCCCTCACCCCCCCCAACACAAACTCCACAGTACCCACCTGGTAGAATGCAATGCCCTCCATCCTAACACAAGATCCCACAAAGCACCACCACCCTGGGTTATGTTGTGTGAAGCACAGGGACACTCTTGGGACTCTTAGCCAAACAACTGCCAGGACAACACTCCCAGCCATCCTGTCAGCACAGCCAACCCACCCCACAGGGAAGCAGAGTCAAAGGAAGGAAGCATGGGCATGCTGGGAAGGGGGGTGGAGGCAATAGCATGATGGGAGTCGTAGTCACAGACATTGCTCAGCCTCACAACTGGCCCATCAACACCACCCTGAACCATGCTCACATCACAGGGAGTGGAGAAGGACTCACAAGATGGCTGACACTGGCTACTGCTGTGGGGAGCACAAGGCCCTGCTGCCAACTGTGCACCAACAAACAGCAGGACACCACTGACTGACATCCTGAGAGACAACTTACACTCCCTGCAATGCAAGCACGTTCCATGGTGGGATATCTGGCTGGCTGGGTGGGAAGGGGGACTTGCAGCACTGACCATAGTCACCAGCACCTCCCCTCACCCCCCCCCAACACAAACTCCACAGTACCCACCTGGTAGAATGCAATGCCCTCCATCCTAACACAAGATCCCACAAAGCACCACCACCCTGGGTTATGTTGTGTGAAGCACAGGGACACTCTTGGGACTCTTAGCCAAACAACTGCCAGGACAACACTCCCAGCCATCCTGTCAGCACAGCCAGCCCACCCCACAGGGAAGCAGAGTCAAAAGGAAGGAAGCATGGGCATGCTGGGAAGGGGGTGGAGGCAATAGCATGATGGGAGTCGTAGTCACAGACATTGCTCAGCCTCACAACTGGCCCATCAACACCACCCTGAACCATGCTCACATCACAGGGAGTGGAGAAGGACTCACAAGATGGCTGACACTGGCTACTGCTGTGGGGAGCACAAGGCCCTGCTGCCAACTGTGCACCAACAAACAGCAGGACACCACTGACTGACATCCTGAGAGACAATTTACACTCCCTGCAATGCAAGCACGTTCCATGGTGGGATATCTGGCTGGCTGGGTGGGAAGGGGGACTTGCAGCACTGACCATAGTCACCAGCACCTCCCCTCACCCCCCCAACACAAACTCCACAGTACCCACCTGGTAGAATGCAATGCCCTCCATCCTAACACAAGATCCCACAAAGCACCACCACCCTGGGTTATGTTGTGTGAAGCACAGGGACACTCTTGGGACTCTTAGCCAAACAACTGCCAGGACAACACTCCCAGCCATCCTGTCAGCACAGCCAGCCCACCCCACAGGGAAGCAGAGTCAAAAGGAAGGAAGCATGGGCATGCTGGGAAGGGGGTGGAGGCAATAGCATGATGGGAGTCGTAGTCACAGACATTGCTCAGCCTCACAACTGGCCCATCAACACCACCCTGAACCATGCTCACATCACAGGGAGTGGAAAAGGACTCACAAGATGGCTGACACTGGCTACTGCTGTGGGGAGCACAAGGCCCTGCTGCCAACTGTGCACCAACAAACAGCAGGACACCACTGACTGACATCCTGAGAGACAACTTCCACTCCCTGCAATGCAAGCACGTTCCATGGTGGGATAACTGACTGGGTGGGTGGGTGGGTGGGAAGGAGGTCTGGCTGTCAACCAAACACAATCAATGCAGACCATGTTCACACCCCAGAGAATACATAGAAATGCCCAAATAATGCAGGACAATGTGCCACACCAATATCAACCCCTGACTGTGACGACTTAGGACAATACAATGTACAGGCCCGCACCCCGAGGCACAGTCACAACTGTCAGGTGTGTCAACCACTGATGCCTGCAGAAACATGACATACATTGTTTGTGTCTCCCAAAAACAGGTGATGATAGGGACACAGCAGCAGACGCTGAGGAGTCCCAGGCTCAAGAGGATGCCGAGCTCACTGGCGTCGTACAGCCTCTGTCCTCCTCGGACGATGAAGAACAACCTGGCACATCCGGTGCAAGTCAACATGCTGCACCAGCAGGACCACCAGCTGCAGCACCAGCAGGTCCACCAGCTGCACCCCCTGCACCCACCCCTCCAACGACTGTCACCACGAATACCATCCCTGCCGACATGGACAGAATAAGGAACAACACCAGCGCAGTGACCCTGGACCAACCTGGGGCCATGGACACCACCACCACCACCAACCCCCAAGGTGGACCAGGGTTATCTGTGCGTGCAACTGCACACACTGCACATGTCAGCAGGGGTGGTGGGAGGGGTGGGAGACAGAGGTCGCTGCTTGCAGACGTTGCTGGTGTGCATGAAGACCCACAACTGGTACGCATAGCTGATGCGTACCAGTCCAGCACCGGAGAGCTCAGCCAGGTAGTGGGGCTCCTCAGAGACATCAAACAGCAGCAGGCTGCCCATCATGCCCGCTTGGACTCCCACATGTCCCACGTGGAGTCACACATGTCACGTGTGGACTCCCACATGTCACGTGTGGACTCCCACATGACCCGCGTGGAGTCCAAGTGGGATGTACTACATGAGATGACGGCGGTGCACAGGGACATTTTACAATGCCTCCGCCAGATGAACAGCAACCAGTCCACACCTCCCTGTGTGCCAACAACATCTGGTACCGAACAAACTGCAACTGCCACAGGGAGGGAGGAGGACTCTGGCGGAGAGTCCCCTGCACCGCAGCAGCCTGCACTTGAGGGCCCCCCCAAGAAGAGGGGTCGTCCGAGGAGGGGAAAGTGAGAGGCTGATGGCCAAGCGCAACTCCCAGGAAGCCTGAACCTGTTCTGGATTTTCGCCTTTGTGCACAGACTGTTCACCCTGTTGATGGCAACACTACTCCCACACATTGCATGGGGAGTACAAGTTGGAACAATGTGTCAGACAACTGTGGCCCCGATACTGGGGATCCTGTCTACCTGGACTTTCTATTCATCTAGGAACTTGGGATTGCAAGATTCATGTACAGCACAATCCATCCTATGCACTATTATCACAGATGTATCACAATAAACACAATAATACACCATACTTGCCTCTGTCGTGATTCCAACGTGGGTGCTGTTATGGGGATGATGAACTGCAAAATTACACTGTGTATGCGAACTGCAACAGCAAGGACAACACAGGCATGTGAGTACAGGCAACGTGACACATATGAGGGAGACACACCACCAGGGCTACACAACACATACACACCTAGGCCATCTGACTCATTGCCTACACTGATGTTGCCAGGGAAGACGGTGCAATGCACAGACACCACACCCATTCCCAGTTGTAGTCAAGTAGCCCACAGGTGCAGTAAGCAAATGGCAGTCAAATGTGTGACCACAGACAACGCACATCACTAAGTGAAGCACAGGTTTATTACACAGTAGCAACATGCCGTAACCACTACAGATGCAAGGTAACCCCACCTGGTAGCGGGCACACGGTCAACAACTGTAGACAGAAGGAAGTCCATGGGTGTGGCGCACATCACCTGTAGGGACACAACAGCTACCAGCCTGGATGTGCAATCACGTCGTCGGTGGACACAGTTGACCAAACGAATCTGAAAGTACCCTGTGAAGGACAGAAATGACACACAGTCAAAAGCAATGGAGTACAGGACAGAACAGCAAAACTCATGCACAATACATGTTACAAGATACCCACCCAGAACCAAGTTAGCATGTGAACACTGTTGGGGAGTACAGCCCACCTGTAAGCACACATCGCAACACACATCCAGTCAAGTAGCCCATGGACACACTCCAACAGCACCAGAGCACCACCCACACATCATGCCAACTCACATCATTGACATGACACCTCAGGATACTCACATTCAGCTAAAGAAGTTGGTGATGAGCTGTGTGCGGACATCACCATCACCATCATCATCATCATCGTCACTGGCATCGTGGTCCAGGCCAGGATCCTCCACAGGTGGCGGATGTTGGTCATCGTCATCCTGGATGAGAGGCAACTCCTTCCGCACTGCCAGGTTGTGGAGCATGCAGCAGATGATGATAATCTTGCACACTTTCGCAGGGGCATATGGGAGGGACCCTCCGGTCTTGTCCAGGCAGCGGAAGCGGCTCTTCAGGAGACCAAAGGTCCGCTCAATCACTCTCCTGGTCCGACCATGTGCCTCATTGTAGCGCATCTGGGCAGGTGTCACAGGGTTCCTGAGGGGTGTCAGCAACCACGGCATGTTGGGGTATCCCGAGTCACCTACGGACAGACAAGTGCACATCAGCTGACTTGGAAAAGTGGGCGGAATACTACAGATCAGATCACACACAATGGCACAAAGTCAGTACACACCGACAAGCCAGGCACGCTGGTTCTGCATCTGTGCCATCAACCTGGGGATGCGACTACTCCTCATCACAAAGGCATCGTGTGCTGAACCAGGGAAACGGGCACACACGTGTGTGATGGTCATGTCTGCAAGACACACCACCAGTGCATTGACCGAGTGGTAGTGCTTGCGGTTCCTGTAGGCCTGCTCCTGGGCCTGTGGTGGTACCAAAGCCACATGTGTCCCATCAATGGAGCCAATGACATGCGGCATCCTCCCCAGGGCATAAAAGTCACTCTTCACGTCAGTGAGTCGTCGCAGTCTAGGGAAATAGATGTACCGGTTCAGGAAGAGCAACATTGCCGCCAAAACATCGCGGAGCACACGGCTGAACATGGTCTGTGACATCCCACCAGCAGACGCCACAGTATGTTGGAAGGTACCGGTGGCAAAGAAGTGTAGGGCTGCCATCACCTTCACCTTGGGGGTCAGCGCTGTAGGATACGGCCGGCCAGGCTGCAAATGTGGGGACAACTGCACTGCCAAATCCTCAATCAGCTGCCTGGTGAAGCGGTACCGTCGGATGCTGTCCCGTTCCACCATCGTTGCCAGGTCTGGGAATGGCCGATGGACAGCAGGAGCCCTGCAGTGCAGAGGAGAAGTAAGCAAGATCGTCAGTCACCCCACATATGCGGCATTGAACACACTCAAGATCCCAACATACATCATCATGAGGCACAACTACATGAAGTGTGCAGTACCGGAACGACATGTATGGTACATACATGGCCAACATCTGTCAACACGGTCCTACAGGTGGCATCAATTTGTCCCAGGTTGGCCCATTGGATATCATGATGCTGTGTCACAGTCACCCCCCAGTGACATGTGAGGACAGATGTGCCCCAGGCACCACAGCTCAACGACAGGCACATTCCCAGGGACCCTGTAATGCCACATGGACACTGGCATCACCTGGAGTATCATGTGTACACCACAACAAAACAAACATGACCCCCACAGGTAGTGGCCACACTTGCCATGGCAGGAGAGCCATGGACGTCTGTGACACACACGCACAACATCAGAGTCCATGCACACACAACGTGGATGTGGAGACTGTCTCCCATTGTGCACATGAAATCAGAGACATTGTAAACACTACATGCACAAAGACTGTGGAGGGCCATCACTATTGTGCCACTGGGACACCCTGGCTCAAACATACCGTCCCACATGGGACTCACGGGGTATGTGACATGACATACACAAACACCACTGTGAAATGTGACCATGGCACATGCACAGATATGAACAGTTGCACATCACAGTGGTCACGTACACGTAACACCCAGGATCCTGTCCCCATTAACACGTGCACAGCCTGGGGGTGGCTGCCCACAGGTGACACCCACAGGACAACATGTACACCAACATACACACAATAGGAAATGCAGCCTTACATGCCTTATGATAAGGTTTGGACAGGCTGTCGTGATGTAGGTGTGCCCCTCACTCCCTGGGAGCTATCTGTGGCTGGCATATGTCCATCTGAGATAGGCATGCTGACATATGCCAGTCACATGTACAGTGATGCGTTGAACAGCAATGGACCGATCGGTGTCTCCGGCCGGCCCATTGCTTTCAATGTGTGCGGGTACGCGTTGTACCCCTGTGCGCGTTGTACTGCAATGGACCGATCGGTGCCTCCGGCCGGCCCATTGCATTCAATGTGTGCGGGTACGCGTTGTACCCCTGTGCGCGTTGTACTGCAATGGACCGATCGGTGCCTCCGGCCGGCCCATTGCATTCAATGTGTGCGGGTACGCGTTGTACCCCTGTGCGCGTTGAACAGCAATGGACCGATCGGTGCCTCCGGCCGGCCCATTGCATTCAATGTGTGCGGGTACGCGTTGTACCCCTGTGCGCGTTGAACAGCAATGGACCGATCGGTGCCTCCGGCCCGGCCCATTGCTTTCAATGTGTGCGGGTACGCGTTGTACCCCTGTGCGCGTTGTACTGCAATGGACCGATCGGTGCCTCCGGCCGGCCCATTGCATTCAATGTGTGCGGGTGCAGCGTTGTACCCCTGTGCGCGTTGAACAGCAATGGACCGATCGGTGCCTCCGGCCGGCCCATTGCTTTCAATGTGTGCGGGTACGCGTTGTACCCCTGTGCGCATTGTACTGCAATGGACCGATCGGTGCGCACCCATTGACAATGGGCTTGCCTGGCAACGGACGCGTTTTCGAATATTCGAACGAGTCGGTTGCTGGAAAATCAGTTGGTCACCCACAACAATGTTGCAAAATCATGTATGTCATGAAGTTGAAATTTTGAAGGATGCTGTGGGCGTGTTTTGGTGCTGCTATTCCATGGATTGGCCAGATTCAGAAGATGCAAACGACTTGGACCTATCACTTTGGACACAAGGGACAGTATCTGCCTCTCCAGCACATATATATTGCTGCATGTTCCCCTGAGAGCCCACTTGCCTGCACTACATGCTCCAGGACGACATCTGCCACTGCACTGCTGCTGTCTCTGCCCCTCTGGACCCTGCAATGGCACGTACTGTGGAGAGAGCCCCAGCCTTCAGCCTTGAAGAGAACCAGGCCCTGCTGGACAGCCTACTTCCACAGTACAGCAAGCTGTATGGGACACCAGGGGAGCAGGTGAGTGTTCTGTGCACTGCCTTTCTGAATGTGCATTTTGTCTGACTAGCAAGGCTGAGAGTCAGCACACCACTGGCTAGCAGGCTCACTGAGTAGTTGTCACCCCCCATAGTGTGTAGTGACTTGCACTGGACAGGTATGGTGCAGTGACAGTGCTTCTGAACAGGGTTTTACTCCCCATGCAATGATACCATGTAGTGACTTCTGGAAAACTGTCCATGGGCAGCCGTGCACTGCCTGGGTACACCATGTGCCCCTGTGATTGCGACATGTATATGCAACTGTGTCATGCACGGATATGTTGCATGTGTAGTAATGGCCTTATCACTTTGTCATCCTGACAGGCTTCTGCCCATCGGAAGCATGAGATCTGGAAGGACATCGTCCGGGCTGTCCGGTCCGTGGGGGTCTACAAGCGCCGGATCCGCAACTGCCAAAAGAGGTGGCAGGACCTTCGGGGCTGGACCCGGAGGATTGCACGGGTCCAGCTGAAGCTGTCGCCTCCTCGCAGGAGGGGCGGAACACGGACCCTGACCCCCCACATGCTCAGGATCCTGGCGGTGGTCTTTCCAGACCTGGATGGGCAGCTGAAGGCCAGAGAGCAGCAAGGAGGGGTGAGTCAAAGACTGCACTGTGTACTCTGTCTAACATGCTATGTGCCCTCCTCGGGCCAGGTTGAACTGCCACAGTACAGCAGTCATGTTGTCCAGGAGCCATGTCCCTCTATTGTGCACTGCCCACTCCTCATCTGATACCCAGGTGTGGCCCTTACATGCAGGGAATTCTGTCACTTAGGACTGTGTCCTTGCAGTTTGCTTGACTCAAGGTGGGAGACAGCATCTGTTTCCCTGACTCTGTGGTGGGCATCATGGGTGGGTCCATTGCTTACACAATGCCTGTATTCTGACATGTATTCAGCGTGTTACTTTGATCTGTGGTCCAATTGCTGAGCTGATCCACCACATGTGTCTGGGGTACCAGGCACACACCCATGCTGCGGGTGGGAACAATGTTTGGGCCCCAGGAGTATGTATATGACGTGTGTCACACATACTTAGCCAGCTGCCTACAGTCCAGGGCTCATCCCTCATTCATGTGGGGCTGGACAGTCATGCCTACTCCAGGCCATACAATACACTCTGTACTCCCACTCCCGTGTATCAGAGGACACATTGTGCACAGTGATTTGACCCCTCAGGTGTCTGCCTCTGTGTCAGTGTGCTGTGGATTAGTCGCCAGGACTGCTGTGGAGTTTCTTGGTAGGGGCTCAGCATGCCACTGGAGATGTGACCATAGGAGACGATACTTGTGTGACACATAGGTGTCTGATCAGCTGCCCATGCAGACTGGGGCATGTAAATGTGAAGTTCAGGCAGCTGTTCCCCATGCACAGCAGAGTGTGAGGGGCTCAGGTTCAGAGGGTAGTGTCACAGGTCTCCCATATGTCCAATAGGTATGACCTGGACAGATGAGGGTTAAGAGGATGTGTTGTGGGGGGGATGTACATGTGCACTTGTGCAGCTCCAGGACTTGCATTCCCCATGACCTACTATTGTGACACAGTGCAGAGTGTTGTTGTCTGGCTGCAAAGTCATACATCACTGAGACAGTGATGTATGACTTTGCAGTCATGCCTCCGCCATGGCATGTGTCTACTGATTGGTGATCCTGCAGGGGAGTGACATGTGCTACATGCACACCATAGTGGCGCTGGCTATCAGGACATGGGTGCATCATGGTGTCTGTCGCTGGTATGCATCACATGCATTTCCTATTTGACTCTGGGCATCCCTTACATCCGTAAACCTGTACTGACTCAGTGGCAAGAGCTGTGATGTGTCCACACCGTGTCCTCTGCACTGTCCAACTACTGTGTACTTGGTGCATGTGTCAACACTGGGGTGTTGCAATCCAACAGACACCAGACAGATGGGTGCAAGGCCATGTGGGATGTGAGTGCCATGCTTGGCATCAGACTGACAATTGACTTCTCCTGTTCAATTAGGGCACTTTTAGCAATGTACAACTAATGATGCCAGGGCTTGCTCTGTAATGTGCTGTGCTCACAGTGGTGTGTGCGTTTGGTGCAGGTGACTGATGTCTGTCTGTTTCCCCATTGTTTGCAGATACATCCACGGCCACGGAAGGGGACAGCTCCACGGACCAGGAGGAGCCGGAGAGCCAGACTGGGTCAGCAGCCGAGGAGTGGTCGGAGGGACCCAGTGGCACGGAGGGCGAGGGGAGCCACACCGAGGAGTCCTCAGCAGCATCCACCTCAGCTGAGGACCAGAGCAACTCGGAGGATGACTCCCTTGTGGAGGCGGGTGTCAGCAGCCACCACACCCCAGCTAGTGTTGCTGTCCCCGCCACCACCAGCACCACCACCGCCCTCCCATCGGCTCCCATTCCCAAGGTCCGTGGAGGCTCCCATGTCCGGGAGCGTGTCTCCTTTGGGCCAGGCACCGCACCCCCTGCCCCTGTGTCCCCTGCTGCCCTGAGTGAGGAGTCTGTGTACCTCCTTCGCCAGCTCCATGTAGGGCAGACAGCCATGCTGAGTGTCCTCCATGCGCACACCGCGCTGTTGACTCAGCTGGTGTCGTTCATGGAGGGCATCTCATCGGGCATGTCTGACCTACAGAGGGGCAATAGGTCCATGGACTCCTCCCTGACGGCAGCAGTGTCCCTCCTCAAACGGTCCCTCACCCCTCCTGCCTCTGCTCCATCCACACTCCCCAGCACCTTACCCATCCCAGGCACACACACACCGGCACAGGCACACACCAGCACACACACATCCAGCACACTGACACACACGCCAATGACAAAACGCACACGCACGCACATTCAGGGGACTGAAGCCAGACTCACAGGGGATGGGGCCCTGGAACACACACACGCATCCACATGCACTGCGCAGTCCTCAGTTCCCTCTCCCTCCAAAGCACCCTCCCTTGCCTCACCTGCAACCCCAAAGTCACAGCAGCTCTTCCTCTGTGACCTCGGCCTCTTCCCCACCGATGAAGCTGCTCCAGCATCCCGGGGGAAGAGGAAGCCCACCCACACGGAGCAGAGTGCCCCTCGCCCCCGGACACCCTCCCCCAGGCACAGACGGACTGAGGCCCCCACCCGCAAGTCCCCCGGAGTGCTAAGAGCAAGACCCCGCCACCGCCCTGCAGCTCAGGCACAAGGTCTCCGTCCTCCATCCCTCAGGCCCCCACTGCACAGGTGCCCCCACCACACCCTGCCCCAGGTTCCCCCACCCACAGATATACCATCCCCAAGATGCTCCGGCCTTCTCCCCCTGCCACTTGCTCTCCCAGCACCACACCCCCGCTGCGCTTGTCTGTGCCACTGATGTGGTGAGGGTGTCCTCCCCTCTGTCCAACCCACCTTGCCTGTTCCCCATTCTCCTCCCCTGGAGAGTAGGCACTGCAGTGGAGTCCACTACCGCCCTGTCTGACTTGGGCACTGCAGTGGCGGACCTGTCCACCCCATCTGCAGGGTCCACTGCAGTTGTGCCGGCACCCACGACATCTGTGTCATGCCCCCAGTTGTGCCGGCACACACCATGTCAGACACCTCCACTGCAGTTGTCAGTGGCTCTCCAGCACCCACCACCCCTTCCCTGACTCCCCCTGGTGAGCCCTGATCCTGTCCCTGCGGTGCCTGGCCTGCCCCCCGGTTGCCCCTCCTAGTGGATTGTCCCTGGTATTGTGCAGGCATGCGTAGGGTGACATCTGCCAGTGTCACCCTGTTTGAACTTTGACAATGGACTGGCCATTGGCCTTTGCTCTAATTTCTTCTGGACGTCGTTATCAAACAACACATATGCTGAATAAAGCAACTTTCTTTTCTCTAGTGCTCATGCTTCAGATGTACATGTTGTTGGTGCAGCTAACCATGCCCTTGCTGCAGTGATGGTGATATCTGGTCTCATGATTATGAAGTGTTACTGTGCAGGAACCCATGTGGTCCAGGGGGAATGTGTCCTATCATGTGGTGTATCCATGTCATCAATAGCAGCATCTGAGGGTGTCATGTGTTCAGTATTTGGCAATGGGTTTCCTACTTACATTGGCAATTTCATATCTGTGGCTTCCACCCCTGCACATCTGTTGTGCCTGCCATCGTTGCATTTGTCTACTTCCCTGACCGTGTTGCCATCTCCAGTGGACATGCAGGTTTGGGCATCAATGGGGAGGGACTCATCCGTGTAGTCAGTGCAACATTGCCATACAAGTGTGTTGGATCTGTGCTGATGATTCCGTTGGCACATCCATGACCAGGCTGATGTGATGGGAGCCCTCATTTGGTGCTAATTGTTGATTGTGTGACCAAGTGCTCAGCTGACATGATGGGGCCCTACTGAGGCAACATATGGCACAGCTTTCCTCACACAGGAGTGGAGTCCCCTCATGGCAGTGTGTACACGTGTGACATTGCCTGCGCCCAAGGTGTGTGTTGTATGTGCATGTCTGTGTGTTCACTTCCATTCATCTGCGCATGCTGTGATCCCTAGTGTTGTACCTGTTTGTGATGCTTGCTGACTTGAGCTATGTTCCCCCAAAGTCTTCTCCCTGTGTTCTCTGTGATGTGGGTGCATGGCACATTACTGGTCATCAGGGTGTCACCCATAGGTGTGTTTGCTGTCAGGGCAGAGTTTGTGTGCAGACGCAGATGGGTCACAGTCAGGTTTCCCTTTGGCACTTGTTGTTTGCCCCTGTCATGTGATTTCCAGTTTGTGTTATCTTTCAGTGATTGTGACACGTTGTGTGTGTGACTGCTGGCACTCCTTAGGGTCCGGGCTGCAATGTTGGTTGTTGTCTATGTGTGTTCTTTGTGGGTGACCTTGGCTTCTTCATTGGTGTGTGACTGTGGCTGGGATCCCATTGGTCGGTGTGGTATTGCCGTCATGTCCATGTACAGCGTAGTGTGCAGTGTGTCAGACATTCAGGACTCTTGTTGAGTGTCCATGTGTGATGTGTTTCTACACCTTGGTTCCCACCCACCACCCTGGAATAGTCATGGGTGCATGTGCAATGTCACCAGTGCATGTGTACTTCACTGCTGCACATTGTTGGAGGTCGAGGGTGTGGTCTTGAGTGTGTGCAGATGAGAGTTGTTGCCCGGCTAGGCCCCTGCCTCCATGTTGGCCTTGGCTTACTGGCCATGCTGATTGATTTGTGCTTGTGTAGGTGTGATGGTAGTTAGTTGCTCAGGACACCTGACTGTGGTTCACAGTGTGATCGACATTTAGCTTTGTCATCACAGTGGTATTTTTATTCAGCCCAGGGTCACCACATTGTGGGGGCCCTGGGGGTGGTGCTGTGGTGTGTCTGTGACTTGCTGTGTCAGTTGTTGTTCCTACGTGCCTGTGTGACATGTGTGTTTTGTGCTCCCTCTCACCTGTCAATGCCTGCTTGCCTACATAGAGGATTTGGATCCATGAGTTACCTTAGTGTGGCAGTGTATGCACATCTGTATGATTGGTATTCAGCTCTCCTCATGTGTTGTGTTGTTGCCTGGGGACACTGGCACCCCCACCCCTCACCTGCTGTGTATGATGACAGTGTTGGTCTGCCTGTTTGTGTTTGTGCATCTGCACCACTGCATTGGCATATCTTGGGTGTGCCATTGGCTGTATGTTGTTTGGTGTGTTTCCCCTGCTGTCCCTGGGACTCCTAGGTCATCGGTCAGCACAGTGATCATGGTTTGTGTGTCCCATTGCTGCCATGGTATGGTATCTGTTCACCTCACATCTGCTGTCTCCACAGGGTATCTGCATTTGTGTGCCCATTGGTGCAAATATGTGGTTCTGCATTCTGATGGTCACTTCTGTCATTGTGTCATTGATGACTGTTGACGGTCTCAGCCCCCATGGGTGTTGTTTGTCTGCACATGGCCAAAGGAATGTTTCATTTGCACTGCAGTATTTGGCTCCCCCAATTTATGTTGCAATGGGACACATACACTACTTTGCCACAGATGAGTTTTTGGTTCTGTGACCAGGAATGATCCATGCAGTTTGGCAGTTGCAGCTCTTTCTTTGTCAACAATTACCTTTTGGTCACTGTGATGATGAGGGTGTAGACCCCATTGCCACAATGGTCAAAATGTGCTTCAGCTATGGACCCCACACTTACCTTTTGGTCACTGTGATGATGGGGGTTTAGACCCCATTGCCACAATGGTCAAAATGTGCTTCAGCTATGGACCCCACACTTGCCTTTTGGTCACTGTGATGATGGGGGTTTAGACCCCATTGCCACAATGGTCAAAATGTGCTTCAGCTATGGACCCCACACTTGCCTTTTGGTCACTGTGATGATGGGGGTTTAGACCCCATTGCCACAATGGTCAAAATGTGCTTCAGCTATGGACCCCACACTTGCCTTTTGGTCACTGTGATGATGGGGGTTTAGGCCCCATTGCCACAATGGTCATGGGCTGCTTGCATTGTGGGTGCCACACACATATATGTGTGGCACATGTGCTAGGGGGTCACATTGTATGTTCAAAGTCATGTTCGGTGTTGTAGGCATTTGACACAGCCTGCTCACACGCTTGTCATGGTGGTGGGGGGATGTCTTAATCTTGCATTCCCTAGGTTGTGGTGTGCTTGTTGTGTCATGCATTGTCCATCCTATGAGTGGGGGTGGTAGTAGTGGTAGGCATCCAGCCCCCCTGGCTAAGGGTGGTAGTAGTGGTAGGCTTCCTGCCCCCCTGGCTAAGGGTGGTAGTAGTTGTGGGCATCCTGCCCCCCCTGGGTGAGGGTGGTAGTAGTGGTAGGCATCCTGCCCCCCGTGGGTGAGGGTGGTAGTAGTGGTAGGCATCCTGCCCCCCGTGGGTGAGGGTGGTAGTAGTGGTAGGCATCCTGCCCCCCTGGCTAAGGGTGGTAGTAGTGGTAGGCTTCCTGCCCCCCTGGCTAAGGGTGGTAGTAGTGGTAGGCATCCTGCCCCCCTGGCTAAGGGTGGTAGTAGTGGTAGGCATCCTGCCCCCCGTGGGTGAGGGTGGTAGTAGTGGTAGGCATCCTGCCCCCTGGCTAAGGGTGGTAGTAGTGGTGGGCATCCTGCCCCCTGGGTGGGGGTGGTAGTAGTGGTAGGCATCCTGCCCCCTGGCTAAGGGTGGTAGTAGTGGTGGGCATCCTGCCCCCTGGCTAAGGGTGGTAGTAGTGGTAGGCATCCTGCCCCCGTGGGTGAGGGTGGTAGTAGTGGTAGGCATCCTGCCCCCTGGCTAAGGGTGGTAGTAGTGGTAGGCTTCCTGCCCCCTGGCTAAGGGTGGTAGTAGTGGTGGGCATCCTGCCCCCCTGGGTGAGGGTGGTAGTAGTGGTAGGCATCCTGCCCCCGTGGGTGAGGGTGGTAGTAGTGGTAGGCATCCTGCCCCCTGGCTAAGGGTGGTAGTAGTGGTAGGCATCCTGCCCCCGTGGGTGAGGGTGGTAGTAGTGGTAGGCATCCTGCCCCCTGGCTAAGGGTGGTAGTAGTGGTAGGCTTCCTGCCCCCTGGCTAAGGGTGGTAGTAGTGGTGGGCATCCTGCCCCCCTGGGTGAGGGTGGTAGTAGTGGTAGGCATCCTGCCCCCCGTGGGTGAGGGTGGTAGTAGTGGTGGGCATCCTGCCCCCTGGCTAAGGGTGGTAGTAGTTGTGGGCATCCTGCCCCCCTGGGTGAGGGTGGTAGTAGTGGTAGGCATCCTGCCCCCCTGGCTAAGGGTGGTAGGCATCCTGCCCCCCGTGGGTGAGGGTGGTAGTAGTGGTAGGCTTCCTGCCCCCCTGGCTAAGGGTGGTAGTAGTGGTGGGCATCCTGCCCCCCTGGGTGAGGGTGGTAGTAGTGGTAGGCATCCAGCCCCCTGGCTAAGGGTGGTAGTAGTGGTGGGCATCCTGCCCCCTGGGTGAGGGTGGTAGTAGTGGTGGGCATCCTGCCCCCTGGCTAAGGGTGGTAGTAGTGGTGGGCATCCTGCCCCCCTGGGTGAGGGTGGTAGTAGTGGTAGACATCCTGCCCCCCGTGGGTGAGGGTGGTAGTAGTGGTAGGCATCCTGCCCCCTGGCTAAGGGTGGTAGTAGTGGTAGGCTTCCTGCCCCCTGGCTAAGGGTGGTAGTAGTGGTGGGCATCCTGCCCCCCTGGGTGAGGGTGGTAGTAGTGGTAGGCATCCTGCCCCCTGGCTAAGGGTGGTAGTAGTGGTGGGCATCCTGCCCCCCTGGGTGGGGGTGGTAGTAGTGGTAGGCATCCTGCCCCCGTGGGTGAGGGTGGTAGTAGTGGTGGGCATCCTGCCCCCTGGCTAAGGGTGGTAGTAGTGGTAGGCATCCTGCCCCCCGTGGGTGAGGGTGGTAGTAGTGGTAGGCATCCTGCCCCCTGGCTAAGGGTGGTAGTAGTGGTGGGCATCCTGCCCCCCTGGCTAAGGGTGGTAGTAGTGGTAGGCATCCTGCCCCCGTGGGTGAGGGTGGTAGTAGTGGTAGGCATCCTGCCCCCCTGGCTAAGGGTGGTAGTAGTGGTAGGCTTCCTGCCCCCCTGGCTAAGGGTGGTAGTAGTGGTGGGCATCCTGCCCCCCCTGGGTGAGGGTGGTAGTAGTGGTAGGCATCCTGCCCCCCGTGGGTGAGGGTGGTAGTAGTGGTAGGCATCCTGCCCCCTGGCTAAGGGTGGTAGTAGTTGTGGGCATCCTGCCCCCCTGGGTGAGGGTGGTAGTAGTGGTAGGCATCCTGCCCCCTGGCTAAGGGTGGTAGTAGTGGTAGGCTTCCTGCCCCCTGGCTAAGGGTGGTAGTAGTGGTGGGCATCCTGCCCCCCTGGGTGAGGGTGGTAGTAGTGGTAGGCATCCTGCCCCCTGGCTAAGGGTGGTAGTAGTGGTGGGCATCCTGCCCCCCTGGGTGGGGGTGGTAGTAGTGGTAGGCATCTTGCCCCCCGTGGGTGAGGGTGGTAGTAGTGGTGGGCATCCTGCCCCCTGGCTAAGGGTGGTAGTAGTGGTAGGCATCCTGCCCCCTGGCTAAGGGTGGTAGTAGTGGTAGGCTTCCTGCCCCACTGGCTAAGGGTGGTAGTAGTGGTGGGCATCCTGCCCCCCTGGGTGATGGTGGTAGTAGTGGTAGGCATCCTGCCCCCTGGCTAAGGGTGGTAGTAGTGGTGGGCATCCTGCCCCCCTGGGTGGGGGTGGTAGTAGTGGTAGGCATCCTGCCCCCCTGGCTAAGGGTGGTAGTAGTGGTGGGCATCCTGCCCCCCTGGGTGAGGGTGGTAGTAGTGGTGGGCATCCTGCCCCCCTGGCTAAGGGTGGTAGTTGTGGTGGGCATCCTGCCCCCCTGGGTGAGGGTGGTAGTAGTGGTAGACATCCTGCCCCCGTGGGTGAGGGTGGTAGTAGTGGTAGGCATCCTGCCCCCTGGCTAAGGGTGGTAGTAGTGGTAGGCTTCCTGCCCCCTGGCTAAGGGTGGTAGTAGTGGTGGGCATCCTGCCCCCCTGGGTGAGGGTGGTAGTAGTGGTAGGCATCCTGCCCCCGTGGGTGAGGGTGGTAGTAGTGGTGGGCATCCTGCCCCCCTGGGTGGGGGTGGTAGTAGTGGTAGGCATCCTGCCCCCTGGCTAAGGGTGGTAGTAGTGGTGGGCATCCTGCCCCCCTGGCTAAGGGTGGTAGTAGTGGTAGGCATCCTGCCCCCCTGGCTAAGGGTGGTAGTAGTGGTAGGCTTCCTGCCCCCTGGCTAAGGGTGGTAGTAGTGGTGGGCATCCTGCCCCCCTGGGTGAGGGTGGTAGTAGTGGTAGGCATCCTGCCCCCGTAGGTGAGGGTGGTAGTAGTGGTAGGCATCCTGCCCCCTGGCTAAGGGTGGTAGTAGTTGTGGGCATCCTGCCCCCCTGGGTGAGGGTAGTAGTAGTGGTAGGCTTCCTGCCCCCCGTGGGTGAGGGTGGTAGTAGTGGTAGGCATCCTGCCCCCTGGCTAAGGGTGGTAGTAGTGGTAGGCATCCAGCCCCCCTGGGTTGGGGTGGTGGCGCGCATTCAGGCCCCTGTGTGCATATGTGGCATTGGTGATGGGCATCCCGCCCCTATGGTGCTGCTGTTGCTGGTGTAAGTATATTCAGATTCCCAGTGTATGTGTGTGATGTGTCGTGTACGTGTTGTATGTGTTTTGTGGTTGGTGTCTGACTTACCTTCTGCGCCGTACGCGTCCGAGCCTGTTCCGGTAGTAGATGTAGAATATTGGTATGATCGGGACGAAGGGATTCATGGTTGGTTCGTGTCGTTCGTCCTTCTCGTTGCTTCGCGTCGTCCTCGTCGCTTGGCTTCGTCCTCGTCGCTCCGCGTCGTCCTCGTCGGTGCTGTGTTCGTCTCGTAGCCGTGGATCGTGTTGTGGCGCGATTCGGAGCTTATGTGCGCCTCTCCCGGATGCTTTGACGTGCCGTGCGTAGCGACGGGTTCGGCGCGTACGGAAAGCGCATCGTACTTGTCCGGCCGGACGGGGCTGCATTTTCCCTTCCGTGCGACTCGATTCGGCGTTTCCGGATTCGCCTCGGTCGGAGAACAGGACCTGGTTTGGGTGAGTACGGCTCGGCCGGAATTTTTGCTGTTGTGCGCATCGTACTTGCTCGTTCGGTGTGCTGTACGGATCGGTCGGGAAACTGGCTTTCGCATGGCTTTTTTCCCGACCGAATAGTATTGGGTGCGCCTCCGACCGAGATCGGAATCGGCCCCAAAGTATTTTTTCACTGTCTATCAACCGCGACCTGTATTTTTATGGGCAGTAGGGCGCAGGTCAGTAACTTGACAAAGGCTTCGCCGAAACGCGTCGTTTGTAGACACAATAAAGTAATTGTGTCGTCCTTTGGTGTGCCGCTTTGCTGTTTTTGGGATTCCTCAAATTCGTGTGTGGATTAAAATATTTATATATATATATATATATTTATGTATAAAAAAATGCAAAAAAGAAGCAGAGAACTCTGGGTAGTTCTCAAGTTTACGTGGAAAGCAGCTCCATTATAGAGCACTCTCAACACCAGCGACACTCTAAATTTGCTCACCTCAAATGTCTGCTTTTCTATCAAAGTCTTTAAGCGTAGGATTAGCACAGTGCCATCCACACCGAGATAGAAAGGGACAAAGTCTTTTACCATTTCCACAGCAAACTATTTAAGCATAGGATTAGCACAGTGCAATCCATGCCGAGCTGTAAAATGGACAAAGCCTTCTACCACTCCAGGCACAGTATTACAGTATTATTATGTATATATATATATATACAGTATTACAATATTATATATATATATATATATATATATATATATATATTTATTTAGTATATCTTCCCTATCGGTATATTAGAAATCAAAATCCCATGAGAATGATAGAGAAGAGGAGAGCCTATTAAGATATAGATATTGTGTCATTTCTAAGCCTCATTGTACCACAGCAGAGATATATAAGCTAGCTATGAAAATCAAATGATCAATGTCATCATCATTATCATTAGAGTCACCATTAGCACCACTACATAATAAGGTATTTGGCATGGACGTCATTTGGGGGTAGTCAGGGGTCGCAGCTGTGACCTCTAGCTTGCTCCGTGCTACTCCTGGCACTTTCTTTGTGACCCCTGGCCTCAAAAGGGGCAAAGCTTTTGCTTCTTCTGAGGCCAGGGCTCGCAGTGGAAGTCCCAGTGGTAGCAGGGAGCAAGCTAGAGGTCACAGCTGCGACGCCTGACTACCCCCAAATGACGTCCATGGTATTTAGTCACAACTCGCAAACACCATACATCTTGTGGATTCAGGTCAAGAAAGAGACAGGGTCAGGTTGCTTTGCTCCAAGAAAGAAGTAATACTCAAAGAAATAAAACCTTTGCAAGCATGCTTTCTGTATGATGTGAATATTTTGTGCTAGATCCTTATTGTATATCAATTATTTTGGATCGAATTGCATGTAAGCATGATATACTTTGATGGGGATGAGGCCTCACATCGCTTTAAGTCACACACTGACCATAAGTAACATGTCATGTCGGAAAGGCCAAGGAAGATCCAGAATCAGTACACAAATGGCTCTGGGCCTGATTACGAGTACGTGATCCCAAGACCACTGTACCCGCGGTGGTGAGCCGACAGCCAACTCCTCGGCGGTCTGCTCTCCCAATCACGACCATGGCAGTCAGACCACTACAAAACTACTGCCACCACCAGAATCTTGGATCCCATGGTGGTGGCGGTGGAGAAAGCAGCGATCAATGGCAGTGGTGCCGATACCGGCACTGCTGTGCTGATCACGACTTGCATTTCCACCGGCATTTTCATGGCAGGGACCCTGCCATGAAAAGGTTGGCAAAAGGCAGGGAAGGGGCCCCAAACAGGGCCTCAGGGTAATTTTGTCCATGGGGTTGTTTGCATGGGGGCACATGTAGTGCCCCCCTCTGCTTGCACTGTCGTGCATGCACTGTGTGCCATGCATGGCATGGTGCCTGGTACACAGTGCACTGACATGCAAGTAGCAGCATGTGCTGCAGGCTCTCTATGAGCCAAAGGATGCCACCGCCATGATACCACCGCCGCAACACAGCCAGCCCGGTGGTAAAATTGTTATGTGGCAGTCGGGATGCTGCCGCCTTGGCGGCGTTCTCCCAACCGCCTGAAAAGCATTCTGGCAGTTGGGCAGCCAGATTGCAAATCGGACCTTCTGTTTACATTTTGGTGTGCCAATGCCACACAATGCAGGGAGAGCACACTATTTATCCATATAAAGAGCATATACAATAACACAAAGGAGTAACAGAAATGTTGAAGTGATACACCCAGTAGCAAAACATTTGGATTCCATGCAAGAACAGATAGAATTATATATTTTTTAGAATTGGAATTAAACTGGTTTCACCTTTGTGATGAGGCAGTGATAGAACTGACTATTTGCATAGATAAGAAGCAAAATTGACCACAAAAATTAAGATTGTTGAACTATGAAACAATATTGATCCCAAATGTCAAGATTCTTGATTAATTAAAATGATCTATTCAGGAATAATACAATAAAATATCAGGCCGTTACCTATATATTCCCTAACTATGCAATTATGACAGGAATGACTATCTGCATTGTTTCCCCTTGCTCTTTGTGAACCAAAATTTATGTTCAGTAGATAATAGGATGGAGTCACAAATATTTTGTTGTGATATAAGTTGATTATTGCTAAATTAATTAAAGAAACCAGACATACTACTAGATTACTCCTGGAATCCAGGAGTAAGTCAGAAGTACTACTAGAATAATTTACAGCAAAATCTCTCTGAATTGGGCCTGTTGTGTTTTTAATCTAAAATACATCTTGAAAATGTATCTAATACAACTCAAATTAAATATATTTGATTCTACATAATGACATACTATGACTTGCAGTATGTTTACTATTTCCTGCATGGAAAGTGCCTTTGATCTACATGGATCAAAAAACAATGCTTTCCAAATGATATTAATGAATTTGAGTTGCTGGCCTAGAAAGTATCTATTTGCACAAAATGCATGCCGGCTGCACTGATCATATGTGATTTTCAGGGGCGTAGCTTAGTCAATGATATTTGGCGGGTATGAATCTCAAATTTCACAACTAAGAAAGCAGTGGTTCGCGCAGTGAATGGGTGAGATGACCAGGGTTTGGATATACTATCTCCCTGAGGACTGGGTCAGTACTGATTTGCATTAGGTGGGCCTCTGGGGCTGATTTAGAGTTTGTCAGACAGATACTCCATTTCAACTGTGACAGAACGCTTTGTCTGCCAAACTCAAGGTCTGTCCACCTGATTTTTAAGTCTGAAGGCCTCAAGTTTTATGCTGACAATTTAAAACTTCCTCCAATGGCCCTGATGGAGTAGGCGCCATCGGAGGTAAGCCATCCGACCATTCGCCCTACTTAGGGTGGACTGCTGAATACTTTTTTTTATTGTCCAAGGTGTATCCTGACTGTCCATCTCTGCCAAGTATATCCTGGTGATCAGGGACAGTAAAAAATTAAAAATGACCCTCACATCAAGGTAGAAAGCGCCCATAATGTGGGGGTCATTAGATGTTGTTAATTTTTAATAGAGTATTTGTTTATAAAAAATAAAGATTTTTGTGAAAGTTTGTTGAGCAGCCATCATGTTTGACAGAGCCATCTGTCAAAACGTTCCTACTTTGAAAAAAGCCACCACAATTGAAGTTCTGCAGGGCTGGTTGACATCTCTAAAATTGTCAGGAGGAGTAAAGGCAGGGTGGCAGATGTAAAGTCCTCTGGCACCCTGTCTGCGTTTACTCCATCTGCCAAACCCTAAAGCAAGACCTCTGACGAGAGTGGATTAGTGGGTAAAAAACAACGGTTTGATTGCCAGTGGTTACACTATTTATAAGCATTCATCCCATCATGTTTTGTGTGTTTGATAGCCAGCAGTATGCCTGAAAACCTAAGACTGGTGCAATATTCCAACCCTACTGCTGCCAATTTTGTGGATTCTAAAGAGAAGAGAAGTACATTTGCATCCATTCAATAAGTACTTTATGGGTGCAGATTTGCTACTTTTTTGGTAAACCAATCACTATATATATTTAAGTTGCTGAGCAAAGAAAGAAGTAGTTAAAATCTCTTAGTGAAATCAGAATGATGAAAAAACCAACACAGTCATAGCAGACCCAACTCAGGGAACCCAAGCGCAACCACCAGGTTAAGAATCAGTTTAAGATGTCGCACCCCAAACACCCCCATGAAGCTACACCCTGGTTATTTTTCGATTAGTTTATATTCAGCTTCCAACCTTGATGGAGCATAGTTCCACATCGATAGTGCTCTTTAGCCTCTCAGTGAAATAATATGCATTACTACAGAATTTCTTAATTAAATCCTGCCCATACTGCATGGGATACCATTCAACAGCCTTCACATGTTAACTGATTAATAACATTAACGCTGCAGCAATATATAGTGCATTAACTAAGAAGTCTGTCTCCTGCTCAGAAGTTTTTTTCCCACGAGTGGCAGTTAATAAAATCCACATGGTTAAGTTTCCAAAGATTCTTGAAGTTTTTCCTTAATACCTATATAGCTGTGTCTACTACATCCATTTGTAAAAACAAATACTGATACTTCGAAAGCAATGAGAGCACCAAGACCTTCTGAAAAGTAACTGTTTCAGACCTTGATGAATATGGCATTCCAGAATCCAATTTCAGACTTACTACTAATGAGAAGGTTTAAAGATGGGTGCAATCAAACAAACCAGAAGAATTTTTATTTTGATTCGATAATCCAGACGTTTTTAAAATTGTTTGTTTTAATATGCGAGGAGAATATTGGGATTGCCCCAATCAGCACCACTCGTCCCAATGTTCCATGACCTAAATCTGATGCGAATAGGACATCTCGCAACACTACGCCCACTGCTCTATTGGATACGGCTATGGACAATGCCGGAATTACTAGTATATAGAGAAGCTGCTCGCGAATTATTGGATATTGATACATGTCTTACCTTCCCATGGTTGAGATTTGTTCGGAAATGGCTGATAGAGTTAGGTCTTGAATCGTATTGGACTAACCTGCACAGTTTAACGCTAAGCTGCAAAGGCAACCTGAAGGGTATTTATTGGCAACACACATTGAATGCCCTTCACTGCGATCCAAGACAAGGAAGGTTAACAGCTGAATTCCTTTTTATTAAGCCTAGCCCGAATCGCGAGGATTTTCTTGATCAGGTACAACCATTTCTAGCAAGAATTCTGTACCTAAAGCTAAGATATAACATACTACAGATCAAGAACCATACTGCAAAGTGTGGGGGGAAGGAAGATCGTGCCTGTACTCTATGCACTAGATGCACTTCAGGGTCTACAAATAACATCGAAAATACTGCACACATTTTGTTTTTCTGCCCGGCGTAGGATAGGGCAATGAGTAAATGGATTCGACCATTATGTAATTCGCTGGGATTTAGAAAACACCAAGAGGCGCTGAGGGTATTGACAACAAGTACCCTACCACACGTTATATTTGCGTTATCAAGATACTTGTTTATAGTGGGTCTAATAAGGAAGAGAATGGGGTTAAAACTGTAATGTATTAAAGATTTAGATATCTGTGATTGTAGAACTTACCTTGGACTGTATGAATAATTAGATATCTATTCCCTGTATATTCCCAAAAGTTTTTACTTAATGAAATTGCTTTGTTGTGATTGTTGATCCTTTTACGGAAATCATGTAATACTTGGCTGGATACTTTTTAGATTATTTTACGAATGATGTTTAATAATGAAATCTTTTATGGCCTTTCCCGAAATAAAGAATTTATACACAATATGACATTTATTTTACGTCACATTAGAAAGTACAATACAAAAATATTTGTGATTCCAATACTTCCTTGCTACTCATATGTGGGGTGACCCTACTTTTAAAAATATTTTCAGAGATCCTTTAAAGAAGCAGTTTGGTGTTACAAGATGAGTACTTATACTAGTAGCACAAAATATTGAATTTGTTCACTTAAATTACCTCCATGTGTAAGACATACATTAATACATTGAAAAATTATTTATAAATATACTAACATACCCAAATGTTATCTACAGAACTTTTCCCAAAAATGTATACTACTGAATTATTTACTACCAAACCACTCACCAGACCTGCTCTTCCTGATCAAAACCTGTCTGACTCACTCGCCGACCTCCATCATTGCCATAGCAATCCCCCCAATAAAAGAATACAAGACAGAACAAACAGACCCGAAAGCTGAATTGCTATCATCTTTAAAGAATCCATTGAATTGTCCACTACCTCGGAAAGCACCACCAGCAGCATGGAACACTTGACCTTCAAACACATCATCACCTTCAACTACACCTTGCGCAGCACCCTTGTCTGCGGCCTTATGTGCCATGTGTTAACTTCAGTAGCACCATCAAAGACTTTGTCGCCCAGTGATGTTAAACTCCAATGTCTTCATCCTCCTTGGCGACCTCAACTACCACATGGAGGGCATCCCTGATCCCAACATGAGCATCCTCCTTGATACCCTGTCCAACCTCGGACTCACGCAGTGAGTGGAAGGCCAAACACTTGCAACCAGGAACCTACTGGACTCCATCTTCACCAGGTTCAACAACATCACAGTAGACAAGACCACACCAATCACATGGTCTGACTACACCCTCATAAACTTCAGCATACCCATCCCATATCACTGTAGAAACATCATGGCCATATCTTCATGCCACCACTGTAACAAGATCTTAGAAGCATCTTGGTCTTCCGAACTCCTTACCCACTGACTTGTCTCAACAAAACCCTCCCCAAATCATATTCCAAATTCAACGCCTGGATCACCAGCTATGCAGATAGCCTGGCTCCTCTTAAATCCAACAAAGCAATGATAACCAAACTGCAAACAAGCTGGTGCACAGAGGAACTCAGAAAACACCACTGCAAGCACCTTGACTGCAGATGGAGACAGAGTTAGGATGATACCAACAAAAGCACCTCCAAATCCTCCCTCAGGTGCTTCCATCAGACAATTAGAACCACCAAACACTGTACACTCACTGACCATATCAAGAACAGCACCAACAGCGCCAAGGAAATCTTCATCGGAGTGAAGGACATCACCTCTCTGGCAGCAAGCTTCTACAGCATAACCCCCTCTCAGGACCTCTGCAGCCAGCTGTCCCTATTCTTCAGCAAAAGGAATCTAAGTAGTTCATGAAGAATCAGGATCAGTTGGGCGATGAAGAGCTCACTCCCACTGGTGGGAAACCCTTGTGTTCAGAGAATTAGTAGCTTTGGAAGACCACAAAGTTTATGATTATCTTCAGTACATTGGAAAAGTCATTACTTGTTTGAACTGTGGCATGGGAAATAATTCTATATTGGGAATCTTCAGCCCAAAAAACATAATTGGAGGTAATAATGCGACATCAGAAAAAAAGTCACAACCATAGGCATAATCATTGATCTAAGACAAGATATTAATGTTGTGGCCAAAAATAGACGTTTAGCCAAAGAATGGTCTAACAAAAAAACTGTTCATTTTGTCTTGCTGGTTTCCATATTTAGAATTCAACAGAGTCTCTGCATTCTTGATACATGCACTTCTCAAAAAGCTGATGTGAGTCATAAATGGTGTATTGATAAAATATTCCCAAAAATATATATCTAAGCATTCACAACATAGGACCTGATTTAGATATTGGCAGACGAGTTACTTCGCACAACGGTGATGGCTATCCCATCCACCGAAATCTAAATCCCATAGGATATTATGGAATTTATATTTCAGTGGATGGGATATCCGTCCCAATTGTGATGGAGTAACCCATCCACCGAAATTTAAATCAGGCCTTTAGTTTCTAGTTTTCTTTTATTAATTGATATACTTGAATGGTTCCTTTAAACTTGTTGGATAATGAATGGGTCTGTAGAAAAGATAAATAATTTACCCATCTGTGCCAGCTATTTCTATTCCACAACCTTATTAAACTTCAATTTGCGTTAATGACCAATTCTCTTTTGAGACAACATACAGGAAGGGGACCTCTTACATAAATAGTGTACACATCGTGGTGACATTGTCACCAATGTGACAGCATGTGTCTGGCACTGTAAATGGACACATTGAATTTAAAAACTTCAGTATAATATTCCATGCAGGAGCTAAACCAGGTCTTCCGATCATGCCTATTATACATAAACCTTATTGAGCAACTTGGTATCTCAGTTCTTCCAAGACCACGTCTTTATCATGGTAAATTATGTTGCTTTAGTGAAGAAATCTCATTCTGTCCCACTGCTTAATGTTGTGTTTGCAACACTCAACCATTAGGGTTGCTGAGAAATTATGACAAGTACAGATTTAACTGAAAACACTGCTGTTTTGACTACTGATTTTGTAAAGCGATTTCTGTATGTCCATAAATGTTTGGTGTGTGCCATGTCTGCTGACAGGGAGAGCGGTAGGTCAAGACTGCCAATAAGCTGGGAGGGAGAGAGGTATTTGATTGTGCAGTCCTATACCCTCTCACTGAGAAAGCACTCCCAGTCTCTGGCACTTCCGCCCTCCTGGCCCTCCTGGCCCACTTTTGTCCACATGTGACAGGATGAGTGAGAAAAGACCAAACTATTAAGGGACACTTACCCATCCCTTTCAGGCGATTCATAGTCCACCCCACCCCCCCATTTCAGGGACCATTGGTGACCAAATTGGAGGAAATGGAAGAGGCAGAGTAGGACTGCCTTATAGCTAATAGTGAGGAGGCATTGCTAGTCAAGCCAGCTCCTGCACTCAATGACTATTTGCAGTCCAATCTCCCCATTCTAATCATTCAGCATGCTTCGCATCTTCATACAGTTGCGAATTAGGACAGGGAAAAGTGGGATTCATAGATTAGTCAATACATCTGTAGGGAGCGAGTGGGGTTGGTTCTACCATATTCACACTACCAGTCCAAACCTCTTCCTTCTGATCTACTGATAGCCCACTGGGACAGAAAGGGGAACAAAGGGCACTACACCAGACTTAAGAGGGATGGATTATCTTGCTCCCTTCCTTCCAGCACATTTGCAGTCTTGCACTGCATTCTTCCCTTCAAGTCTGATGACTGCCAATTGAGGTGGAAGATGTGCAAGCATACATGCCAAAAGGCTTGGAGATAAAGAGAGTGAAGGCTGGTGAGCTCTTCTCTTCCTTCTTTCCCTGATTGCTAACCGATACTCTCCAAAGAAATAACCCAATACATAATTACTCTCAATGGACTTTTTCACTCAATGGGATTTGGGCAATGGTGTTTAAAAGGAAATTATTTTGGAGCCTTTTTCTCTGCTATTATCCTCATAACTACTCAAAAGATTTGCCTTTATCTTCTGAATGCCTGAATAACTGTCTCTAAAATTGTTCATTGGGGTGAGATTTTAATTTCCCTTAATTATTACACTTGGAAGTTTTATATAGGTTTGCATAGTTACTTCTGCCTTTTTTTTACCTCTCAGCCATCCTCTTGATACTATTTTTCCTTCCTTTGTCATCCAGAGAGGGAAATATGTTTACTCTCTTGTCTTTAAAAACTACAGTTTGGACCCGATTGATGAGGATTTTGATGTGGCTTACTCTTGTAGAACTTCTGCATTCCAGGAGTAAACTTGGGGTTAGACTACAGGGATACTCCAGAATTAATCCTGAAAATCACGGGTAAGCCAAGAGTACTGCAAGAGTTAGTCAGGCTTATTCATAAATAAGTTTTGTGAATCTAAACTTTTAGGCTGAATTCACAAACTGCACTTTGTGGTATGTTTTGTAGCCCTACAAAACTTAATACAAAGTGCTTTTCATAAACTACAAGTAGAGTTTACACCCCCGCATTACCTGTACTGATGTGTGTGGAGTTGTCTGCCCTGACTGCGCAGTCTCAGCACATTTTAGTAGTGAATATGGGAAGTACTTTAGGGAGTGGGTGGAAAAAGGGGCAGACTTACTACAAAAAGGAATGGGATTAGGGAAGAATAAGAAGTGGTTAGGAAAGGACAAGGAGGGGTTTAGGGAGGGACGTCACCCATCCACGCAAGAGTTAGAATATTTGTTTACACAGGGGGTGGAGACATGTAACTTTCACTTTTGTAGTAAATTTACACTCGGATTTTGAGAATACTGAAGCGTGGTAAGCTTACTACAGAGCATAAGTGACTCAAAAGTGTAAGTTACCATTTGAATCAGGCTCTTTGTGTTTTGTCTATCTCTTTAGAGTTGCAGTATTCTCTTTAATAACACAAATACTTCTTGTATGGTATCATTCAAATGATGTTTGAAAATTCAATACTACAGTAAGAGATGGTTTTGATCAGAGAAAAAATGCAGCAACAACCTTTACTCCTGGATCCTATAAGCTTGATTCTTAGAATTCAGGTAGGGAAGCATTTGTAACCTTTGGAAGTGAATCAAATAATCTCACTTCGTATCATTTTGTACTGTCGAGATTCATCAGGTTTTAACTAAACTAAAATAATACAATATTTCCAATGGCTAGCTAAATTCCTAACTCTTTATAATTCTGTTCTTTAGTACCTGCCAAAATCAGGGTTGATGAAGTGATACTGTCAACCACCCAACATTGAACCATACACTACCAAACTATATCATCAGGTACTTCTGCAAGCATTGCCCCTTACTATAAATGCTACTACAAAATACTCTTTCCATACAATGCTTTGCTATAAATTCTCATAATTATTGCTTTGCCACATTAGAGACACCACTATTTTAATTAAGGCTTCCTTCCTACACCATTTTAAAATATGTATTGTTTCATTTGCATCAAGAATATCTTCCACATGAAGAGCATCCTTATTAGTTTCACATTCTGTGTAAAGCAAATACGTATATTTGACACGCACCCACCAGGATGTAATTTCAAAATCAGATTGCATGGAGAGATTCTAATCTGAATTGCAAATTGTCCTCCTCCCTTCTACCTCTTCATTAACTGTAAGTGACTTGCATCTATACTTGTAAAATTATGATGATACAACTCCTAAAATTCATAGTCCACTACAATACAACTCTGCCTAGAAATGTTACAGGAAGGTCAAATGGACAGAAGAACATAAGTAAGAGCCGTTTCTTTATGTACTGCTTTGGCTGATGCATATTAAGTTAGGTGTTCACCTTCCTGATTTGTTCACTTTCATTCTGCTTCCCTAGATATTGCCCAATATTTGTAAAGGAATTATGAAAATGTACTCCATGATATCTAGAGGTTTTCCAAGACTTAGGGGCCGATTCCGATCTCGGCCGGTAGGGCACCGAATCGGATTCGGCTTAACCGGATCCGATTCGGAGGCCTAGTTTCCGACCGATTCGTACGGTCGTCCGCGCGAGCAAGTACGATGCGAGCGTACGCGAAATCGCCTACCGACTCGTTCCCGGGTCCGAACCGCTCCGACCGACTCGTACGGACACGACTCGCACCACGCAATGGAGACGTTACCCGACCGAGCAAGTACGATGCGCGCTTCGAACAGCCCGACCGACTCGTAGCGTCCGGCTCCAAAGAGCTGTCGGAGCCGGACTTCGGGGTCCGTGTCGGACCCCCTGCACGCGTAGCCGCACGAGTCACACACAAGGGGGACCCAAGGGTCCCCCTAAACATGCATGTACGGTGCGAGTCGCACCGACGCGTACCCACTGTAGGGGGCCCCCTGTTCGCGACGTACCCATTCAGTCAATGGGAGCCCATGTACGCGTTGTACGAACGGCTCCCATTGACTTCAATGGGAGTCCGACCGACCGAGTCGGGCAGCATACGGCCGCATCGTACTCGCTCGGTCGGACTGCGGGAGTCCGGCTCGGTCGGAAATCTCTCCGGATCCGGCTCGGTCGGAGAGATTTCCGGCCCGAATCGGAATCGGCCTCTTACTCTTGTAATACAGGTGTGAACCAGGAGTAGTCCTGAAATTCATGAGTACAATAAGAATAAGCCCCACCACTTATACACCAATCTTTGTGAATTGGGAATAGTAACCAAATTGGATGTGGTGGAATAGGATTCCTTAAACCAGGTTTACCAGGAATGACTTCATGATTTGGATAGTTGTGTCTTCACCTGCTGAAGCAATAGCTTTGAAACAATAAGATTTTCATTTGTAACATAAAATTCTTTAGGTAGAATCCTCAAGTGAAGTGATTGAAATTCTCACAAATCGGTGATTTAGATACACTTCCTGATTTGATTAATTCTAATATTATTTTCGTTTGCCAGTTTGGATGACTACTTGATGTATGACATCTAATTTATCAATCAATCAGGGATTTATGTAGCGCAGCAAATCACCCGTGAGGGTCTCAAGGCGCTGGAGTTGCTAGCTGCTTCGTGGTGATCTGTTCATTCAAATTTATAAGAAGATTAAACTTATTGTTATTAAAGTTTTTGGGAAATACAGCTATCTTTGTATTCACTGAGAAATGTGCACGAAATTGTATCAGCTTTCTGGAGGAGAAAAGAGCAGAAAGAAATACTTTCTTGCACTACACTACGTAGACGTGGGTTTTATTTTTAAATGTTTTTATGCAGACATCATATTTATTAGTTATTTTGTTGAAGTGCTACAAGATAACTAATGAATAAGGAAGTGTCATACAGTAACACTTTGAACGCCTATCTTTAAAAATGTCTGCACGAATGTTCTTCTGGTTAGTGCTGATATGAGAATGCATTTATTTGGATAAGAAAAGAAAATTATTAGTTCTTTATGTTCTCGATTTACGTGACAAATACTAAATGAGAATGAATGCTCACTGACCTCATTTTGAACCCTGTAGAATGTTTGCACCCCATTAGTCAAAGACAGAAATAACCATGACTCGATGTCGCTATCACCATCGTTTTTACACTAACTGTTCTCAGTATTTTATGACTCACAAACAACCTCATATGTAATATGGGAAAATTGCTACCTTCTGTATTATGCAGACTCCGGAGTGCATGGAAAATTACATACTGCATACACCATGGGTGACCAAAAGGCAACAGCAACAGAAATAAGGTAACAAGGTCGTCAAAAATTGCTGAGCATGAAAAAACTGTTAAATCAGCTCAGCAATTAAATGTCATCTTAAAATTACATTGTATCCGAGTAATACAGCACGCATCAAGTTTAATAACATGAAAAATCTACTGTAGTTACATAAGAGGTGCACAGATGACTAATGATGATTTTAAAATTTCTTAAAATAAACACAAACTTACACCATGCGCATGCTATGTAAATTTGGTGATGTCCAGAGTCTATGTCCTATGTTTGACGTGTATGCCTTTGCACATATCAGAAACACAAGGACAGAAGACAGGTGTGGGAGGAACAGGGAAGAGAACAGTGGGTGACATTTGCATTACCAGACAAAAAATCAAGACAAAAAGTGTGATAAAAAGAAACAATATAGGAAACAGAATGAGGCCAGGTAACGTGGAACAAGGTTAGTCAAATCCCAAAATATAAAATGTGAGAATGGTGCACAGGACAGTTGGTGAAAGAGCGGCATACTAAATTAAAAATATGTACCGAAAGCAGGGATTATCCCTGAAACTCTGGAGAATAGTAGACATACTTAAAAAGTAAATATGATGAAATAACCTATCTTTAAAAAAATGATAATGGAATGTAGCTTTATGTAATTAAAGGGTTGTTCACTGAAAGACTTTTTAACATTTCAAAATGGCTGACTCCTATGCTGCATGAGGACTTTTTCAAATCAGCACATTCTCTTTGAAGCATGTCATGTTTCAGGAAAATCATATTTCTAAGGCAGCTTTCTCCACTGAAAGCAACAAAAGCTGTATTTAAATACAAATTGCTTACTTGAAGTGTCATTTAAATAAGTATACAAAGACACTCCAATAATTTTCAGAACTTATTCTATTTAATAAAATTGTGTTTTCTATTTTTTGATAAACAAGTTTTTATTGTTTTCTGAAAGCAACAAGAAGTCACATAATCAGTCCATAAAACACTCCATTTCGTGACATTTACATTAAGCATCACAGCCATCATATTATCTAACCAAGTATAAATGTGAGGAAAAGGCACAATAATTGTTACAATCTTATTCTGATCCGATGTCCACACCCAAAGCCCCAAGGCATTTACCCCATATCTTTGCATGTTTAGCAGGACATACCCTGGCCTCGTACACAGGTTTTTCTTGTTGCGCACACCAGTCACCTCTGCATTGCCATAGTGCCAGCAATGCTGCCCTAGGGGTGTTCCAGTGCGAAGCAATGTTTCTCTTAGCCACCACAAAAGCAGCACCCAGCAAAGCCCTGTCCTCCCGAGAGCCTCCTACACCCTCGTCCACCCTCAACAGGGTCAGTAAGGGAGAGAGTTCCAGTGTCAGGTCCAGTATATCTGAAAGCTCAGCCACCACGGCATCCCAGTAATGGGTTATGACAGGACAAGACCATATCATGTGAAATAAATCTGCAGGCATGTGGGAACAATGGTAGCATGTAGGGTTGGTCATAAGGTCAGCTCAAAACAGTCTAACAGGAGTGAGGTAGGCACAGTGCACAGAGGTAATATCTTTGTACCAAATGAAGCCTGTAGGAGATCGTGATTACTCTGGGGGTCTTAAGCGCATCACGCCAGTCATCATCCTCCAAGGCCCAATCAATTCCTCCCATCGGGTCCTGAGGACTTCTAACAATCCAAGGGCGTTAAGGATCAGGGTGCGGTAAATCTGAGAGACCCCCCCCTTTGTCCAGGGCCCCCATCATTACCTTGGCTTCCACAGGACTAAATTCTGAGATGAGTGTGTCGGAAGGGATATCGGCTCGCAGAGCATGGCGTAGCTGTAGAAACTTATGGAACTGTGCATTAGATACATTTGCTGGAAGTCTTGGAAGGAGACCATATGTGAGCCTGTCCATACATCACCTAGAAGTGTGATGCCTACATTGTCCCAGCAAGCAAATCCCTCCAGTGCCTGCACCTCCCCCAACCATGTGCCATGCCATAACGGGATTTGCTGAGTGAGTTTCATCCATCACCCTGCCTGTTTTTGGGCTGCCCTCCATCTGGTGAAGACGAGCCTGGTCACCTCAGGTAATGTATGTGGTACGGTAGCTCCATGGAGTAATGGCATAATGTGTGAGGAGCCCTGCGTGGCCAGCTCTCACCTGTAGGCCGGGTCTGACCAACCCCCAGTAAGCCAATCATTAATAACCAAGAGATGCGTGGCCAGGTAATACAAGTATAAGTTAACCATACCAAGACCCCTTCATAGGGAGTGCGTTGACAAGTGGGAAAGGTCAAGAGGGCTCTGATGTTATGCCAAAAAAGTAGATGGCCAGCGAGTCCATCTCTAAGAACCAGTGACGATGGATATACTGAATAAAGTTTTGGAGAAGGTATAAGAATCGGGGTAATCCCATCATTTTGTAGAGGGCGATTCTCCCCATGACATTCAGTGACAGTGTCTGCCACTTTTTAAGGTCTGATTTGATCCTACATGTGAGAGGGGTAATATTTAACACCAGGTCGATTCAGGAATAAGAGCCACATGTATGCCCTAGTAACGAAAGCTAAGGCGATGAATTTGAATATTAGTTTGCCAGTCAATACAATCTTGTGTGAGTGCCAGTGGCGCTAGAAATGATTTGGCTGAATTAACAACCAAGCCGGAGGCCTCTGCAAAAAACTGCAAGAGACGAAGGCAACGGGGGCCACTGTCCGCCAGATGTGAGAGGTACAGAATGACATCATCGGCGTAGAGTGCAATGTGGTCTTAATGGCCCGAGTCCCACTCCCAACCCGGAATCTGGCCATTGCATCTTATGAGTCTAGCCAGGAGCTCTATACCTAACTCAAAAGGAAGGGGGGTCAGGGGGCACTCCTGTCTGGTCCCCGGCGGATGGGGAATTCATTTGAAACCACTCCATTCACCTGCACGCGGGTTGTCAGATTAGAGTAGAGAACTCGCACCATACTGCAAAAGCTTGGTACGAACCCTGCCACCTCCAGCAATCGGGCCAAGTAGTCCTAGTCCACAGTGTCAAACGCCTTCTTAAAATCTACTAGGAGCAAAGCCAGTGGAGCTGTGAGCAAATGACAGTGGGCTAGGGCCACATGTAGGCTGCGTAAACAGTGTCTGGTACTCCTGCCTGGCATAAAGCCACATTGGTCTAGGTGACTCAGAGACCACAAGACCTGCTGTAACCGAGTGGCCAATATAGTTGCAAAAATCTTAATCTCTCTGTTAATAAGAGAAATCAGTCGATATTCGGCACAGGAGGTGGACGTTGGCTGTGTCTTTGGTATGACCACAATGGTGGCCTGGTCGAGCTCTCTAGGGAAGGGGCCCTTATGGGCTGCTTCTTTATAGAGAGTCAATAGGTGTGGGGCGAGGACATCTTATATTTTTCATAGAATTCCATAGGGTAGCCATCTGGGCCAGGAGTCTTACCACACGCCACTGCTGACATCGCATCTCCAATCTCCCCCAGCATGATAGGCTAAACCAATCCTCGCCTTTCCACACTAGTGTGGCTAAGGGTATTTCATCAATGAGGGGGGCTGTTTTTTAGGCGTCAGGCCTTGGGACAGGTGGGGTAATTGTCAGCAAAGACTTGGGCAATGGCCAGGGAGGAACCATGTACTTTTCCTTAGTTGTCCTCCACCGCAGGAATAATTCGTTCTGCAGCGGTCCGAGATGCCAACCAATGCAATAGTTTGCAATTCTTGTCCCCCCATTCATAGATATGGGTGTTAGAGGCCCACCAGATTTGCTCTGCCACCTCGAGTGAGTGAGTTCTGATCTCTTCGTGAATCAAGATCAGCTCTCTGACAATGGACTCGCGAGGGTTAGCGCATGTCCGTCCCTCCAACCAAAGAGCCCGTATCTCAAGCTGTGAAATATGATGATGCTGTGCCCGCTCCTTTCCCATTAAAAGACTATTGGCATGTCCTTAAACAGTGGCCTTACATGCCGCCCACAGAGTACCCTTCGACAGGACCATTCCCGAGTTAGTCTTTCTATTTTTTATGTAGCATTTTTCACCCCCAAAAATATTTTATTGTGAAATAATACCTGATGAATATTATGATACAGTTACACATTACATCATACTTTAGTAAGGGTTTGCTTGCATACAGTGGCGGAAGGCTTTTTTTTCAAGATGGCCTCTGTGTTCACTAAATAGACCCTACCAGAGGTGGAATAATTCATCTGATAGTCAATAACCTGGCGGTGAGGAAGAAAATCTTCCCTATCCGGATCTAAGGTTTGATTAACCGTGTTTTAAAGCAGTGGCTGAAGGGGGTGACCCATAGCAATCAGTGGCTGAAAGGATGATCCAAAGCCCACTCTCTGTGAAGCATTTATAAAACTGTTGAGCCACACCTAAAATGACAAACCCAATTTCAACCAGTGAACTCCTACATATAGTGAAATGTACGGTGATAGTGAAACAATGTTATTTTTTTATCTATCTATTCTTAGTTTACATCGCTATACTCCAACAAACAAATATATTTATACCATGGATGCTGGCCATATCACCTGTTCTGTTGTTGTTGAGAAGGCTACTATCACTATTTGGGTCAGTGCTTAGAATCACTGAAGGAGAGTTTTACAAGGACAGAGCCAACTGTAATCCAACTTGAGTAGTACAGCAATGAAAGAAGAAGCTTACAAAAGTCTTGACAACTTTCATTAATCACTAGACAAATGCTTTCAGCAAATGGCTGTTACTTTTCACTGCTACAAAATAAAAATGTGCTGCAATACTCACTGATATAAATCACATATTGCTTAACATTTATTTTACTTAATGTGCACAAATTTAACATTTCTTAGAAAGTTCTTTTTAATTCATATGTACAACTTACAAACTAAAAGTCAAAATAATGTGCTTTCTCAGCATGGTATTGCAATAGGGTGAGAACTGTTCATGATTCAATGCTCACCCAGAAATTCATCAGCAGCATATATGTTTCATAACTCACATTAAGTCAGTTATTACAATTACAAATCAGGCCAGGTGACTAATTTATTACCCAGTGGTGTGGTTGTAATGGACTATTTTGCCAATGTACCTATTGCCATAATCTACAGTTGAACGTTTGAAGCAATGCCACTGTCTTGACATACAATTCAGCAGCAACCAAAGAGATACAAGTGCCACTTCCAAGTTTCGTCAATTTTACCAGAATTAATTCTCTACTCCACCCAGCATGAGCTCCAGCAAATGTTTAAGTATTGTTTACACAGAGTTGTTACAAAGAACCCAATATTCCTGATGCATGAGTAAACTATTGCATGAATGGAATTGTATTCTAACCTATTCAAATGTTCCCTGCTACAAAAGTCAGTGAAGTCTATCCTCACTTAGATGCAGCATCTAAAATGGTGGGCATAGCTCAGTTTTTATGGACAATAACACAGGATACGCTAACAGTTTTGAAAACAGGTATATAATGTATTTAGAGTGGCAAATGAAGGAAACATCAACATTTCTTGAAATATAATTATAATGGCAGAACAGGGATTTATGATTTCATAATGGAGGCAAGGGAGGGGACTCACGAAGGAGGCTTAAGAATATCACTAACACATTATTCTCATATTGGGTAGTGTTGATTCCTACTCCAATTACAAAACTCAAAACTGCACCCCCTGACAGGAAATTCTTAGAATAGCTATAGTAGTCTATCAGCAAAGGCAACATCAAAGATTAATTAGGGTCTGCTGTGCCAAGCATGAGCAAGGAACGTAGCGGAAGCCGCCTTCCACCCTTCATTGCAGGAGGTTCTCCTCTCCTGTTTGCTGCCTGCCTGCACCAGTGCTAGAGAGTGCCTCAAGATCCCTCCCAACACCCGCCTACGACCAGCCTGACTGGACCGGACTGGATTTCCCACCAGCCCCGGAGTCTGGGCCAGCTAGTAGTCAAAGGTGGGCCCCGTCCGTGACCGTCAGAGTCCGGAGAAGGCTGGGCTGGGCCACCCCTCTTTTGCCTGACCCTAGCTTAAGGTACTGTAACCTCCATACCCTTGCCCCTGCACTGCCTGCTGTCCCTGTCCCTGTGCTGCCTGCTGCCCCTGCGCTTCCTGCTGCCCCTGTCCCTGCACTAGCGGCTGTCCTTGCGCTGCCCCTGTCCCTGCACTAGCTGCATTGCCTGCGCTACCTAAGGTCCCTGTCCTGCCTGCTGCCCCTGCGCTGCCTGCTGTCCATGCACTGCCACTGCGCTGCCTGCTGTTCATGTGCTGCCACTGCCTGCTGTCCCTGCGCTGCCTGCTACCCCTGTCCCTACGCTACCTACTGCTTCTGCGCTGCTTGCTGTCCCTGGCCCTGTGCTGCCTCCTGTTTTGTGCTGCCTGATGTCCCTGCACTACCTGCTGTCCCTGCGCTGCCTGCTGCCCCAGTGCCACCAGCTGGCCCTGCACTGCCTACTACAACTGTTGCTGTACTGCCTGCTGCCCCTCCACTGCCTGCTACCCCTGTCCCTGCACTGCCTTCTGTCCCTTTGCTACCTGCTGTCCCTGCACTGCCTGCTGTCCCTGCGCTGCCTGCTGTCCCTGCTCTACCTGCTGTCCCTGCTCTACCTGCTGTCCGTGCCCGTGCGCTGCCTGCTGCTCCTGCCCTGCCTTCTCTCCCTGCGCTGCCTAATGCCCCTGTGCTGCCTGCACTAGGACCACCTAGCAGGACCACAAATGGAGGCCGCCACATGACCACGCAGTGGATGCGCACAGTGGGCAAGCTGCCAACGCACTGCCGGTTGGACATTTCCCAGCGCCAGGACCCCTGACCCTCTAGCCACCTGACAGTACACTGCCATGGAACTCCTCTGGACCCCGAATGCCAAAACAGCTGCGTCTCCTCCTCTCCATGATCCACCAATGGACCCTTCACCTGCAGACACTGCCACTTCTGTGACACAACCTACAAATGATCCTGCACCACTCCTGCCCACAAGACCAAGAACACCCCACAACCTCTCCATTGTATCCTGCTCAACGTCCGCTCAGTCTGCAAACACGCCATGGAAATCTGGGGCACCATCACCGCCCTCTCCATGGAGTTGCCCTCATCACCGAACCCCGACATCACCCCTGTCACTCCCGAAGGCTACTAGATGATACACTGTGACAGTGCCAACAAACAAGGTAGAGGCATTGCCATCATCTTCAAGGAAACTGTCAGATTCACCATCACCAAAGACGACCCACAACTCTAATAGAACACCTTAACTTCCTACTAGAAACTGACGCGTAGACCACAATAAGTGGCACCCTCGCCTACAGACCCCCGTGACCCCATGCAAAATTCTGCGGCGCCATCCCCAACCTCATTGCCCCCCTAGTCCTACTCAGCAACCTCAACTTCCACATCGACGACCCCAACAACGCCAATGCCATCACTCTCCTGGAGAACCTGAACAACAACGGCCTTAACCAACTGGTCACGGAACCCACACACAAAGCCAGACACACACTTGACTCCATTTTCACCTCAAGTGACATAATCAAATTCAGCCACACCACAGAACACACCTGGACTAACCACACATCAGCACTTTACCATCACCGACACCCAGCACACCATCACCAGGCATCAGATCTCCTCCCACTGCAGCTGGAGCAAGGTCACCGACACTCAGTGGTCACAGGCCTTCACCACCTCCCAACCTGAGGCCTCAACAGACCTCAACCAGGCTGTCCAGAACTTCGCTGCCTTGATCTTCGACAGATCTGATAGAGTCGCCCCACTGAAACCTACAAAATTCAACAAGAGCCCCAAACATGCCAGCTGGTACACCCCAGAACTCAGGAACACCAGGAGCAACTGCCACCAACTGGAGAAATGATGGTGCACCACCAAGAACCCCGCCGACAGAGCAGCTCACAAAACACCCCTAGTAACTATCACCTGCACATCAAAGAAGTCAAGAAAGCAGCCATCACCACCTGCATGGACTTTGCAGCCAACCACACAAAGGAACTCTTCAAAATAGTAAAAGAGTTCTTCAACCCCACAGCCATAGAGAACACCATCCACCCTTCCCAAGAACTCTGAGACAATCTCTCAGACTACTTCCACTGCAATATCACCAACATCAACAACAATTTCAACATCCAACCAGCCTCTCTCAACCCCAATGACCTCAACCAACCAGCGAACACCAGCCAAACCATCACCACTTGGTCACCGCTTACTGCCCTGACCACCTCAGCTATCATGTCTTCCATCCACTCCGGAGCGCCCACCAACCCCTGCCCCCACCACCCCTACAACCTCACAATGAACCCAATCAGCACACACCTCACTAGCATCCTCAACACCTCCATCTCCACAGCAACCTTCCCGGACCGATGGAAACACGCAGACGTCAGACCCCTCCTAAAGAAAGCCTCTGCTGACCCCAACGATCTAAAAAATTATTGTCCGATCTCCCTGCTCCTCTACCTGGCCAAAGTTCTCAAAAAAGCCAACAACCAGTATCTCACCGAATTCCTGGAACAAAACGACCTACTGGACACCTCTCAATCAGGATTCCGTGTCAACCACAGCACTGAGACAATGCTGATTGCCGCCACAGATGACATCAGAACACTCCTTGACCATGGAGAAACTGTGGCCCTGATCGTCCTTGACCTCTTTGCAGTGTTTGACACAGTCTCCCACAACACCATCTTCAACAGACTCTACAACATAGGCATACAGCTAGATGCCCTCAAGTGAATCTCCTCCTTCCTTGCAGGACACACACAGAGCATCCGACCACGTTCCTTCACATCCGCACCGAAAAACATCATATGCGGCATACCACAAGGATCATCTCTCAGCCCCACCCTGTTCAACATCTACATGACCCCCCTCGCAGAAGTCATCAGATCCCACGGACTCAACATAATCTCCTACGCAGATGATACTCAACTGATCCTCTCACTCACTGAGGACCCCTCCAAAGCCAAGACCAGCTTCTGCAATGATATGACCAGCGTAGCCAAATTGATGCGAGACAACTGCCTCCAACTCAACTCCAACAAAACTGAAGTACTGAGCTTCGGGAAGAACACCTCTGCATGAGACCACAGCTGGTGGCCTGCAGAACTCATACCGACACCCGACCATGAATGCAACCTCTGTATCATCCTTGACAGCCAACTGACCATGAAACAACAAGTTAACGCAGTCGCTTCCTCCTGCTTCTACACACTTCTCATGCTCCACAGAATCTTCAGATAGATCCCAACCAACACCAGAAAGATCGTCACTCCGGCCCTCATCACCAGCTGCCTTGACTACGGCAACGCCCTCAATGCTGGCATCTCCATTCCAGCTCCTCAGAAGTCTCCAATCCATACAGAACGCTGCAGCTAAACTCATTCTGGACCTCCTGAAATGAAGCCACATTGCCCCCTACCTGAGAGACCTCCACTGGCTCCCCATCCAGAAAAGATGCCAGTTCAAAATCCTCAGGTAGGCCTACAAAGCACCCCACAACCTAGGATCTGCCTACCTCAACCATTGATTGAACTTCCACCAACCCTCTAGACACCTGCGCTCCTCTTCACTTGCCCTCGCACACCCCCCACATAAGCCACAGCGGTGGCCACTCCTTCTCTTACATCACTGCCAAGTCCTGGAACAACCTTTCCCTCCAGCTCCACACAGCCCCCTCACTGGCAGACTTCAGAAAGAGACTCAAGATCTGGCTCTTTGACAGAGACACAGCGCCCAGATACCCTTAGGGGTAACAGTGTTGCACTTCACAAATGCTGTTTGTTTGTTTGTTTGTAGGCTGACATCCAGCATTTACCAATGATTTCTGTGCATCTATTGCCCACTCAAATTTATATTTTTTGATTTGCCAAATGTGGCATGATGTTAATGTGAACTTTGCTAAGACCAAGATATTTTCGAAGGAAATTTCTTAATGTAATTTAAATAAAACATAAACAGCTTTTTCCCATCACACTGTATTTGGTACCCCTACAATTTGAAATTAATTTGGCAATACATACCACAGTTTGATGATTTACTTGTATCACTTCATCCCCAGCGTGAATTTTCTTACATCGATCCGCAGCGGACTGTATCAGAAATAAAGGCCATGCACTAGAATTATAATTGACCATTGTGATTAAAACCATTATCAAATTTTCAATAGATGCCATGGGCAACCACAGCTTTCAGGGTTTGCTGGTTGCATCCTTTGTCATACCAAAGGACCATTACAATGTAAAAAATAGAAAATCGCATTGGGTACTTCGCAGTCATTAATATGGGCCCTGTATGAATGACAGCTTACTCCAATTAAGTCAGTCAGTCTCAGGTAATCCATATGACACTGGTTCCACTGCATTTCTATGCTAGAAGGATATGTCATTAGCATTTTCTCATTTGTTTATGAGATCTCTGAGAAAAGTTTTTTAACTCCTAGGTGCACATGCATCAAGGTTTTTACTGGTCGCAAACAGGCTAATTCGCGGAATCGGCCCGTTTGCGACCGGTAAAAAGTCTTTTGGGATGCATCAACCCAAATGCATTCGCAAAATATTTGCGAATGCAGTTAGAGAATCGCAATTTGTGATTCCCTAAATGCAATGCAAGAAGCATTTTCAGAATGTGACTTTGCAGTAAGGAATCGCAAATTACCATCAACTTCAAGTTGATGGTAATGTGCATTTCCTTAGAAAAATGCACAAAATTGCATTTTTCTAAGTGCCATGTGGTGCATACACATGCCCTTAGGACATGTGTGTGTGCCACATGTGCTCACATACCGTTTTTGGGGGTGCATCAGGGGGGGCTTATGGCCCCCTAACACCCTTGAAATTGTATTAGCAATTTGCGATTACCTATTTGGTAATCGCAAATTGCGAATGCTTTCCCATTCATTCCTATGGGCCTCTAGGAATGCTTTCCCATTCATTCCCATGGGCCTCTATGCCCATAGGAATGAATGGGGAAGCATTCCCTAATAGTGAATCGCAATTTGAGCTTCGCTATTAGGGAATGTGTAGGAATCGCTAATAATTGAGCAAAACCCACATGCATAATGAATTGCGATTCCTTAATAGCGATTCCTTAAAAATCGCTATTAAGGAATCACAATTCCTTAGCTTGATGCCTGTGCCCCCTAGTCTATTAAAAATGTAGAAGACTGGCACATTTAAAATTGTGAATATTATGTGAATGCGCAATTTTATAAAGTGGACTCTCGTACTAGTGAAAGAGGTGGAATGTCTTCTAAATGCACAAGTCCTAAAAGATAATGCTGTGCCAGAAAAAAAGTGCCCCGAACAATGCAGCTGACTGGGTGGAAATGCAGAGGCTTGGGCACTGATTTTACACAGGCAATCATGTACACATAGTTACAGTTTCACACTTCTACCCCAGAAATACAGATACTAACTGGGCATATCAGCACCATGCAGAATCATCACAAGTGCACAGAGCTTAAGCACACTTAAAAAGAACACATTAGTTTAAGGTACAATTTTAAACAGTCTCCCACAAACACCCCCCCCCATGCCATCGATATCCACATATCGCCAAGGATACAGGCATACAGCCATTCTCTGTCTCTTTCTTCTCTCTCTTGCTCAATTTCTTTCTCTTTGTCTTGTTTTTTATCACACACACACAAACACACACACACCCTATTCATACTGTAAATTAACATTTAAATGAGGCACTATATACACACATAAACATACTAAAGTGTAACATACCACACCCTGCTAAATACACTCTTGCACATCCCTCTTTACTCCCACATTCTCTCACACATCTACCATATCCAAAAATATAAACTAGCACACAACTCAGAGAAAAACATGTATCAAGTAAACACAAGTTCAAACAATTCTTCGTGTGCTCACACATTGGGCAAAGTGGGCCCTCGAAATCAGCTCAGTGCAAGACTGTGGTGTCTCTCTCTTAGCCTGTCAAAGGGTTATTATCCATCACAGTTAAGTACAATCATTCATGCAAATAAAATACATTGTTAATTCTTTCATTAAGAGCCATACACATAGAGATCTCAGGCACAAACTCTTTCATTACTCGAAATGGGCAGAATATATTGGCAATTATGAGGCTCAGAAGAGCATCAATCTATTCCAATGTTCGGCAAACTAAGTTCAGCAGGCTTTTCTAATATTATTTTACTTAATGGCCTGGAGGAGAAGTCAGATCTGCGCAGGGCAATGTGGAACCTCTCAGCATACCCAGCTCAAGAAGGAAGGCTCCTGCAGAGCTAAACAACATCAAGTCCTTGGTGCTGAAACTTTCTCTCATCACTTCCAAGGTCATCCACCTTTGCACACAATACATAATAGCTAAGCTATCTTCTGAAATTGCAGAATTTAGTTCTTATATTTAAGGTGTGATTGGCATAATAGAATGACTATCTTTTACACATAAAAAACAATCCTTTTGTTTTGGGTAAAGTGCAATAGACACAGAAAAAACACCCTTGTAATGCACATAATAGAATGTCTAGGATGCTATAAATATCTTCCACAATATAAAAGAAATCCCTATCTGTTAGGGGTTCCTCATGCTGGTGGATGGCAGCAATGCTGAAACAGCCATAGGTGTGGACTGTAGCAAAAATAGCCAACATGATATTTATCCCTGTGAGGATATGCTCGCTCTACAAGTTATCATAAAAAGTGTCTTCTTCAGGTAGAATGCTTACGTGCGCAAGGATCCCCATCAGAAGTTTAGATGGTCAGTGATAAAGGTTAGTTTAATAATTAAAAACAAAAGATTGAATGACAGATTAATATTTTTGAAAATAGTCCAATGTTCGTCATACCACAGTGCCTAGAGAAAAGAAATATCAGACTTTGCAATGCATGCCTTTACAACGCATGCCTTTACAATGTGTGTAATACAATGCGTTGTTTTACATCGTTGTACCTTCACAACGCATTTGTCATTGTAAAGACTGATATTCTTTTACAGTTGTCCAATGTTCATTATAGTAGTGTGCTGGAGAAAAGGAATATCATGCTTTACAATGCATATCTTTACAATGCAAGTAATACAACATATTCCTTTACATTGTTGTACATTTACAATACATTTTCAGCAGTTTCTGAAGGACGGAGGATAGGTTGCGTTTTTACATGTGAAAGAACGGAGGTGAGGGGATCTACACTTGAAAACACACCTTTGGAATAGGGCATTGTGTGTTTTCTTAGATATTGGAGATTTTAAAAATATGGGGCATATTTACAACGGCTTATCGCCACAGGAACGTATCTTTTTGTGATTTTCCTGTGGTGATAGACCCTCTGCCTTATTTACAAGGTGGCCTTAAGCCACTTAACGACGCCTTGTAAATAAGGCTCCCTTTCACGCTACACTTAGCATGAAAGGGGCGGGTAATGGGTGCTGTGGTGGGCGTCCTACCACAAGACCCATTGATGTTGATCCCTATTTACAAGGGTGGCATAAATATGGGGCAGAGCAAAAGTTAAGACCAAAAATAACCTGGTCTTAACATGGCAAAACAAGGAGAAATGATTAATTCCCCTGTTTTTGCTGTTTCTATGTATGCTGCTTTGTGCAGCACACATACAAGCAGTAAATCGCCATGAATGATTGTTTAGGTGCAATAAGGTGTTCCTTCCTGCGCATAAACAATCTTTAAAAAAATGACGATTTGCAACTTCTATGTGTGCTGCATTATGCAGCACACATAGAAGTTGCAAATCACCATTAGTGATTGTTTATGTGCAGGAAGAGAGACCTTCCTGCACATAAACAATCATTCCCTCAAATCAGGCACTCTTGCACTATGGTGCAAGGGTGCCTGCATTGGCGCTAGGCAGCCGAATTTAGAGCCACCGCAAGGGAAAAAGCAGGGGTGTGCTGCATCATTGTAAATACGGCGCATCCCTGCGTTTTCAGAATGGCGGAGGCCGGCGTTAGCAATTTTGGCTTAACGCCGCGCTCTGCCATTCTATTGTAAATATGCCCCTATATGTTTTCTGGTGATAGAGAAAGGATATTGATTGCTCAAGAGCATAAATATTTTTTATTACAAGGATGTTGTAAGATTCTTATCAATTAGGTTAGTAGAAAGATTTAGCCACAACAAACATCTTGCCAGACTCATGGATTCTTTCAAACTAATAGTGCTCTACTCAATTCTAAATTATACTCACATTTTCTGTTGTTCCTGTGATTACATGAAGGCCATCATATGTTGATTTAATATACATGCCCTGCAATAGAATTTGCAAAAAATTATTTAGGCCACAATAAATGTGCTGTAATTAAGAATCAACAAAGTATATCCAATTAAAAAAATATAACTGAAATGTATAAATTGGGAAACTTTGCAAATCAAAATTACTTGTTTGCACTTCAGTTGCGATGTGACTCCACATGTTGGCGGTAGGTCCATAAAAATGTAAGCAAAGATGTATGATAATATCTGCATCTAATAATGTTTATAAAACTTAGAGTTCAAAGGGAGTGCTAATGTCTTCTTTGTCCAAGTTTCAAACACTGTATGGAACTAACTGTATGATGCTAATGAGCATTACATATTTTCTTTTCAGAGAACAGTGTACACAGAGCTACCTCGATGTTTATTTCCTTACAAAGTACAAATCAATCTAAGAAATATGCCTGATATGGGTTGTGGGACATATTGTCTTAAAAAACATTTATATGTTACCTAGCTGGTTACATGGTGGGGGAGAGAGAACCAAACAATTGTAGAAATTACAACAAGGAATGGTTGTATGTAGCAATAGCTTGGTTGTCAATTGCACTTAATATACTGCATTCACAAACTTCAAATAGTGAATGGTCAGAGGTCACACAGAAAAGTAAGCAACATTTATAAATAATACAATACACAGGTCTGTATTTCACTTTTATACTCTCACTGGGCTAAGTGAGGAACAACGATAGTCCTTGCAGATCCTTAAAATGTAGATCTAAAAGAAGTTTTCCTTTTATGTATTTATTTAGGGGCAGATTATGAAGACTCATCTTATTGGATTGAATGATTTGAAGCTTAGTTTTCAGCAGTTTCCTGAAGGAAGGGGGGTTGGTTGAGTTTTTAATTGTGGAGGAAGAGAGGTCCACAGGATTATTACAGCAGCAGCAAAAAATGTTTCCTGGCTAAGGCTGTTTTAAATGTTGAGGTTTACAAATGCAAAAGAGACGGTATTCCAGAATTGTTAAAAAAGCTTTGATAAAGTATTGAGAGCCTCAATAAATCCTCTCCAAGTAATGATTCCTAAGTGCCAATATGCACAAAGTCCATCATATAATCAATTAATAAGATTTAGAATTATAGATGGGTAACTATGAGGTACGGAGATGTTTTTCACTGAGGGGTTCTGAGTGATATCAAATAGACAATATGAGTAAAACTCAAGTTGTCTACAATGTCACTCAGAACCCTCAGGTGGAAAACACCCCCATAACTCACAGTTATCCATCTATAATTGTATGCTCTGTGTGGCACTCAAAATCGCCTGCTCCTGTTCATAACTTCTACGGAGGGGCAGAGAAGGAATGGGGCAGTCATACATAGCATGACCTGTCTTTCTAGACCCAAATGTGAAAAAATACCTTCCCTCCCATCCTTTGTTTTCAAAGTACTTCTATTAGGTTTACAATTTAACTTTCAACTGTAAATTTTCAATTCATTTGTATCATGACAATATATTTTGGTAGCTGCTACATATGCCTGTTTTACTTTTTGTGATGCAGCCCACTCCTCATGTGGAGCTTACAGTGTCCCCTTGTTGATACAGTATTTGTCACTTTAGCTATGATGGAGTTCGGCCTTCAATGACAACTTTATAACAGTGTAACAATAAAAATATCAAATGCCCAACCAGTTCTGGTATAATATTCCATGTGCTCAATAGGTTTGTCTGTCTATTTATGCTGCTTACCATAGGAAAATGCCAGCATACCCCCTGCTTGAAGGAAAATCATGGTGTCTCTAGAATCATTAGTCTTTTTCACTGAAGATTGTCAGTAAGATTACCTGGCATCCTTAACCGATCCGCACTGTCTTCTCTGCCTTCCTTCCCCCTCCTGCAGCTATACTTTCTGGTTTTACTCAAAGCTGACAGGCTGCGCTGTGCTGACACATTCTCAGATATTCCTGTCAGCCTGGTCTAGAACGTCTTTATGATGTAGCAACAGTGGGTAATACGTTTTGTTATCAACTGTTGCTGCATCATAGGAGTGAACTACCGGGTTTAGAATTTGGTGTAAGCGATAGTGTCTTCCTATGGAAGACATGCATAGCAACTTTATCACATATTCAAACATTTTTGAAAGGTGCTCCTCCACGAAGCAAAATTTAGTGGTGCAGTGTACGTGAGTTGTGAACAAAGTGACATATAGTGAACAATAACACCTCTTTCTCTTGATTTATTCTGAGTGTGCATATGTGCGTGTTGAGCATCGAGTACTACATTTTTTGTTGTTGAGTGGATAAGTGCCATGCTTTGCCACTTGAGGGCATTTATGGGCTATTTTTGTTTAATTTTAGGCCAGTGAATGTACACTTTGTAATTATAATATTTGACTGAATATTGACAGCTGTTTTGGGACTTTTTATACCCAATCGGGCCTTTATAATGTGGTAAGTCATGATTATGATCTTTCCTTTGCATGATTTTCATGCTTACTCACTGGGTTAGTAGCAGAAAATACAATTACAATTTGTTCTATGTATCTCTGCAATTTAAAGACGTGTGGGGATGACTTGCCCTTCTGCATATTGATGTGGGATAAGTAGATATACGTTGCTCAATTAATGTGACCACTGCATACGGATTGGTCCATGTTGGACTTGGCCCTTTTTGCAGGGTCATCCCTGAACTTTTTGCCTTCCTCCTAGCCTTTTTTCTGACATGGTGTTGGTGGTTTTAGGACTCTGGGCACTTTAGCACTGCTGTCCAGTGTAAAGTGCGTGTGCTCTCTGTGGTAAATATGGTAAAGATTGGTCTACACCTGTTTTGCATATTTATTTACCTGTCAGTCCCTTGTAAAGTGGTATCTCATATACCCGGGGCTGGTAAATTAAATGCTACTGGTGGGCTTGCAGCGCTGATTGCGCCACCCACCAAAGTAGCCTTGCAAACCTGTCTCAGGCCTCTGCCATTGCAGGGCCTGTGCGCGCAGTGTTACTGCCGCTGTGACGTGGGACCTAAAGTGTTTGCCATGTCTGTGACCCCCCTTTTGCTGCATGTCAGTCACCCCTAAGGTAGGCCCTAGGTAGCCCCATGGGCAGGGTGCATTGTAGGTAAAAGGTAGGACATGTACCTTAAGTGTGGGACATGTCCTGGTAGTGACAAACAGCCCTTTTGGTTTCTCACTGCTGTGAGGCTGCCCTCCCATAAGAATGCATTGGGGATTCCCTGATAAGTGTTTCAGTGGTAATTCCTGATATGAGAGGAGCAGCGTGGTCAAGTTTGGTATGTTTGGAATAGTAATAATAAATGCTACGCAATGGTGGGCGCAGATTTATTATCACTATTTTAGAAATGCCACTTTTAGAAGTTGGCATTTCTGTGTGCTATGTGTCTGCCTGCCTGATGTGGATTGCATGTCTGGCTTTGGAGTGACAGGGGCTGGTGAAGTGTGTGTGGCTCCAGGAGGGGCAGGGTGAGTCAGCGCTAGGCTGAATAGGGCACCTGCATTTGGAGTAGTGGGTGGAGTAGTCCCCTGAACCTGAATAGGTTGTGCCTGCCTGGGTGAATGCTGGCTCCACCCCCCTGTGGCGTGTCTGATCACAAGCCCCCACCTGACAATAGGGAAGAGGAGCCCTGTAAACACAGTGCTCCAAAACCCCCCAGAACCAGTTCAGGCTGGTTCCCCCAAGCCCTGTGCCAAGGGCAGACAAAGGAGAAGGCTGTATAAATATTGGGGCTGTGACCCCATGAAAAGGTTGTGCTCTTCCTTGTACTGGGGGACGTGCTGCTGCTGGGCCCCAGGAGAAACCGCCACGAGGGACTGCCTCCCTGCTGGAGGGCCCTGTGTGCTGGCCTGCCTGGGCCCAGCTGTGCCCCCTGACCTTTGGGGACTTTAGCGCCTTGTGAGCGCTATCTTTTAAATTTCCAGCCCAAGAGGAGCGCTGGTGCCTGGGAGCGTGCTGCTGCAAGGGCTGCTGGGGGAATCCTGGCGTGGGGACCCCCCCGTGCTGCTGTGAGGCCAAGTGGGAGCCCACCCCGCATTTGTGCTATTTTATTTAGTGGGAGCCCACCCTGCGTTTTTGAAGTGAGGAGCGGGTGCCCACCCCGCATTGGATGTTTTTTTTTCGGCGGGAGCCTACCCCGCACTTTGCCGAGACGGGACGAAGCTGCCGCTCCCAGAGCGACCAGGAAGCCAGGCAAGTTGCCTGGTTGTGGGCGGGGCCGTTCTAAAGAGCCAATTGCGGCCCGCGCCACAGCCGGAATTCAGGCAGAAGTGACGGCCAGGTGGTCGAGCCTGGTTGTGGGCGGGACCAGAAGCACGCCCGCAGCAATCGGTAACGTTGGGAGCTCATTGAGAGCTCCAGATCCTGATTGCCCCGGCAAAAGGAGGAGTCCCCGGGGGCTTGAAGCCTACACCGGAGCCTCCCCCAGCTGAGACGGAGTCTGGAAACGGCTCGCAGCCGCTGCGCCCCACGGAGAGTAGAGGCAAGAAGGAGAGCTCGACCGGAGGAGTCCTGAGACAACCTGGTGAGTGGCAGCCGATCGAGGCACATTGTTGGTGCCTACCAGGAGAGCCCGGTGAGTGGGGCTCACATTTGCACAGTGGGTGCAGGGAGAAGAGCACCAGACGGAGCCAGTAAACAGAGCTCCCTGAGGCACCATGAGTGCCAGTGTTGTTGTTTTCTCACTCAGCTGCACCGCAGTTATGGGCAGCTGCACCGAGGGGCAAATTGTTTGTAGAAGTCCCAGTGGGGGACTCAGAAGGCACAGCGGTGCCGGGCCCAATTCCCCAGCTGCACCGCGAGAGAGAGCGGGCAGCTGCAATGTGGGGGTCAATTGTTGATAGAGTCCCAGTGGGGCTCTCAGGGCACAGTGAGTGCCAGTGCTGATCCCAGCTGCACCGCGAGAGCTCGTGCAGCTGCAACGAGGGGGCATTGTTTTTAATGAGAAGAGAGGGGTGAGTTGCACCCCCCCTGCCCCAGTGCATGATGCACAGTGCTGTTGCTGCAAGTGGCAGCTTAGCGTCCTGACATTCTGGACAAAGGGCCTGTGGGCCCCAGTGAAAGGCCAGTTGGCCTGGGGTCCTGGTGGGTGCCACAGTGTTGGTAGGGCGCAAGGCCCTAATGTGATGCCTACTGAGAATGCATAATGTGTTTATGCTTATGAGGTTTTCTGCCTACTGTGATGCCTAGGACATAATGTGTTCATGCTTAGGATTTATGCATCATGTGTTTATGTTACCCATGCTAATGCTGAGTACAGTATTCTGCCAGTAGTTACTGGTTGTGTTTTACATGTGTTACTAGTACTTTCTAAAGGTTCTGACAGTGGCCCAATTGGCCCTTTCATGTATATATAATCCCCTGTGAATATTGCCTAGTGCCAATTGGCACAGTGTATATTGTGTGATTATGTTTCTAATGTGTTTTGGATAATACAAAGGCTATTTTTTATATATAACCTTGTGTGGAGTTTCTTTTGTGGTGTGCCTAGTGTGTTGCTGCTGTGTGTGTGTGTTGCGCAAACGCCGTACACATTGCCTCTGGGATAAGCCTGACTGCTCGTGCCAAGCTACCAAGGGGGTGAGCAGGGGTTATCTTCAGCGTGTAACTCCCTTGCCCTGACTAGAGTGGTGGTTTCTGCCTCGCTTAGGCGCAAGCCCTAGCCAACCAGAAATCCCATTACTAACATTGGTTGTCAGCGGTGAGGATAGGACTTGCGTTTGCGCAATACCACAGCGACAACTGGTTGCACTACAAACTCTGCATTTAGAGAATCACATGTTTGGGGATTATTTTTCCTGATTATTTTTTCTCCTGAAAGTGTAATTTTCAAATTGGGTACTCTTGCTTCAGATCTTGCGACTATGAGTCTTGCATTGTACCTGTGTGGGTTTAAGTGCCTTGCCAGAATGGAACCTGCCTTTAACATATATGATCTGTTGCTGTTGAACTACAGTCTAGAGGAGCTAAGGGGGTTCTGTGATGAGAGAGGCTTAGCAGTGAGTGGGGAAGACACTCAGCTATCCCTTAGGGACGCCCTGCTACAATGGCAACAGGATACATGGAGACGTGAGGACTCTGAGTGGGAAAGGGCCCAGGCCGCACACCAAGAGGGTGGTGGGTCTGAGGGTGGCCCTGAAGAGTCTGAAGAAGAGGAAGAAAATGACAGGGCAGGGACGCCAGTAGGTAGTGAGGACCGCATAGATAGGGAGTCCCTTGCTGGGTCCAGTGCCGGGGGCAGTGCCCCATCCCTTTCCCTGTCCCCAGAGGAGTGGGTGGATAGGAGGGAAGAAAGGGAGCATCAGCTGGCTTTAGACACGCTCCAGTCGGAGTATGCCAAGGAGATAGCGCGGCTGGGTTTGGAGGAGAAAAAGGCCTTGTGGGCCCAGGAGTTGACTCTCAAGGCGTTGGGCCTTGAAGAGAAAAAGCTAGAGACCGAGAGGGTCTTAGCGCAGGAGAGGATGGCGGAGGCAGAGAGGGCCTTCGCCAGAGAGAAACTAGCTCTGGAGGGTAGGTTATCCCCTGAGTGCAGTTTTAGTTGTCTGGATTCACCAGTGAGGGTGGGGTCCAGTGGTGGCAGCAATATGGAGTCCAGTGCAGGAAGTCCCACTCCCAGATCCCAGAGCGTGGTACCTAGTTCCCAGGAAGAGGGTGTCACACCTGAAGGGTATAGGTTGAGGTTCAGGGGCAGTAGGAAACTGTCTCACCAGTCTTGGGGGGAGTGTGTGGATGAATGTTGTGATGCACTGAAAGGTTGGGTGATGAGTAGCACGGCAAATGATTTTGAAGGGCTGTTCAATCTGGTTGTCAGAGAGCACATGTTCAGTAATTGTCTTCCGGGGTTACGCCAACACCTGTTGGAGTGTGAGTTCTCTGATCCCAGGGAGCTTGCACGGGAGGCAGACCTCTGGCTGTGTGACGGAGGGTCTGAAGAGGCATTTGGGAGTGATCCCAAAAGGAGTGGCTCAGGTATCTTCCGGTCGTGTGTGGTGGAAGAGGTTCAGAGTAGCCCAGCTAGGTCCCAGTGTAGTGGGAGGGGTGTAGGGGCTCATGTCCTGTCTCAGTGGAGAAGGAGTGAGTGTGGGCTGTGTCCCAAGGTGCCCGAAACCCAGTCTCAGGGCCTGGAGGGTTCCCTAAGGGAACACCAGGTTGGGGGCCTAGGCTGTACTAGTAGGCCATTTGAGGGGGATCTCCTAGTGTCAGGAGAACCTGGAGCGTCTGTAAACGGAGCTCCAGTGGTTCTGGTGGCTGGCGGTGCCGCTCCTAAGTGGAGGGTGCAGAAGTCCAGTTTGAGGGGTGAGAGGGGGATGCGTTCCCCAGTGGGAGAACCAGTGGGTCAGGGACGAGCCAGAAGGGCTGAGTCTCCTAGGAGTGACCATGGTGACACCACGCTCCTCTTTAACATATATCTCCAGCCATTGATAACTGCCCTAGCGCGCATGGACTGCCAAGTCTTTAACTATGCAGACGACACACAGCTCATCCTCCAGATTGACAACTCCCATCAGGCCTACTCACAGGTACAAAACATCCTCAGATATACTGTGAATTGGATGACAGCCAATTCTTTAAAAGTCAATCCCGACAAAACAGAGGTCCTTGTCATCCCCTCAAAGACCAACCCCTGGAGTGATCTGTTCTGGCCCCAAGAGCTCGGCACCACCCCTACGCCAGTAACGGTCGTAAAAAGCTTGGGGATCAAGATTGATGCCGATCTTTCCATGACCAATCAAGTTGCGACTGTGGTTGGAACTTGCACAGGCTTGCTGAGACAGATGCGGAAACTTGCCCCCCTCCTCTCAACTGCAGCGCTACAGATGATCGTATCAGCCACAATCGTGTCCAGACTGGATTATGGGAACGCCTTATACATTGGCCTCCCGGAAAAACTTACCAGCAAATTACAGGTGACTATGAACGATGCAGCTAGATTGATTTTCAGGTTTCCCAGAAGGACTCACGCGACCCCTTTGCTGCGCAAGCTACACTGGCTCCCCATTAAGCAGGGAGCAAAATTCAAGGGCCTCTGCATTGCCCACAAGGCCATTTATGGCCAGGCCCCGGCCTACATTAAGGAGCACCTTGGGAATTATGTGCCGGGCCGTAAACTCCTGTCATCCGAGAGCTGCCTCTTGGCTGTCCCACGGTTCAAAACTGTATCCAAGGGAGGCAAGCCCTCTCTGTCCTACTCCCGCAGCTCTGGAATCAACTGCCTGATTGCCTCCGCAAGGAATGTGCACTCCTCTCCTTCAGGAAACGTCTCAAAACGCTCCTTTTCAGGGAGGCTTTGGACACAATCTAATCATCTGCCACGTGTGTTTGGTGACTGCCGGTGGTTTGGGCCACCCTCTCTAAGCGCTAAGAGACCTGCTGGTGATTATGCGCTATAGAAATAACAGTTAACATAACATAACATAACACTTCTGTCCTGGGGGAACTTCGCGCACTGTCAGATGGACAGGGGTCGGGAGATCTGCGCCAGGCAGACTGTCACACGACACATGAGTCATGTGTTACCCTTGGGGGGGATACTGTGTGCGTCCCCAGAAGTCCTGGTGTGCCAGGCAAGTGTTCAACCGCAGGGTTTAGTCCCTGGGTTGGGAGGCCAGGTTCAGCCTGACCTGGAGGGAAGGACATCTGTAATCAATGTCCTGACCGGGGGGATACTGTGTGAGTCCCCAGTAGTCCTGAAGTGCCAGGCAAGTGCTCAGCTGCGGGGTTCAGCCCCAAGGTTGGGAGGCCAGGTTCAGGTTCTGCCTGACCTGGAGGGAAGAACGTCTGTAACCAGTGTCCTGACCGGTTTGGCTTCCAGGGGTACCACTCCAGGTGGGAGGGTGCAGCACTCTGGAAGGGGGTGCAGAGGGAGGGAGTCCTTGCCTCTGACCCCGGTGCAACCTGAGGGTTTAGACCCTAGGTTGGGAGACCAGTTGCTGGAGAGAGGTCCTGAACTGGTGGGAGAGTGGTGTTCTGAGGGTGCCTCTCCAAGGAGGAGAGTCCGGAACCCTAGAAGGAGAGGTAGGGGGGATGAGAGCCTCGCCCGTGACTTCTGGTCAGCCTGAGGGCGCGGACCCCAGGTTGGAGGATCAGTGGCAGTTTAGAACTGCACTGATGAGAGGAAGAGTGGAGAATGGTTAGTATGTGCCAGGGGTTACTGCCCCCCACTCTGTGAGATGGCAAGGACCAGATACATCTGGATGGCCTAGGGCCTGGTCCTGGCCGAGGACAACTAGGGAGTAACAGTGGGGTTGCTTAGTTGGTCCTGGGAGCTTTAACAGAGGGAACCACATGGGTTCAGAATGGCGTAGAACTGGAGTATGCCCCTGCAGTTGCGGGCCCGCGTCCGTGTTCTATCGCCCATTACTAACATTGGTTGTCAGCGGTGAGGATAGGACTTGCGTTTGCGCAATACCACAGCGACAACTGGTTGCACTACAAACTCTGCATTTAGAGAATCACATGTTTGGGGATTATTTTTCCTGATTATTTTTTCTCCTGAAAGTGTAATTTTCAAATTGGGTACTCTTGCTTCAGATCTTGCGACTAGGAGTCTTGCATTGTACCTGTGTGGGTTTAAGTGCCTTGCCAGAATGGAACCTGCCTTTAACATATATGATCTGTTGCTGTTGAACTACAGTCTAGAGGAGCTAAGGGGGTGCCCATCAAGGTGGTGATTGGTCTACCCTGCGTTTTGGCTGGAAGGGGGTTGTGTTGGACTTGGCCCTTTTTGCAGGGTCATCCCTGAACTTTTTGCCTTCCTTCTAGCTTTTTTTCTGACATGGTGTTGGTGGTTTTAGGACTCTGGGCACTTTAGCACTGCTGTCCAGTGTAAAGTGCGTGTGCTCTCTGTGGTAAATATGGTAAAGATTGGTCTACACCTGTTTGGCATATTTAATTTACTGTCAGTCCCTTGTAAAGTGGTATCTCATATACCCGGGGCTGGTAAATTAAATGCTACTGGTGGGCTTGCAGCGCTGATTGCGCCACCCACCAAAGTAGCCTTGCAAACCTGTCTCAGGCCTCTGCCATTGCAGGGCCTGTGCGCACAGTGTTACTGCCGCTGTGACGTGGCACCTAAAGTGTGTGCCATGTCTGTGACCCCCCTTTTACTGCATGTCAGTCACCCCTAAGGTAGGCCCTAGCTAGCCCCATGGGCGGGGTGCATTGTAGGTAAAAGGTAGGACATGTACCTTAAGTGTGGGACATGTCCTGGTAGTGACAAACAGCCATTTTGGTTTCTCTCTGCTGTGAGGCTGCCCTCCCATAGGAATGCATTTGGGATTCCCTGATAAGTGTTTCAGTGGTAATTCCTGATATGAGAGGAGCAGCGTGGTCAAGTTTGGTATGTTTGGAGTAGTAATAATAAATGCTACGCAATGGTGGGCACAGATTTATTATCACTATTTTAGAAATGCCACTTTTAGAAGTTGGCATTTCTGTGTGCTATGTGTCTGCCTGCCTGATGTGGATTGCATGTCTGGCTTTGGAGTGACAGGGGCTGGTGAAGTGTGTGTGGCTCCACGAGGGGCAGGGTGAGTCAGCGCTAGGCTGAATAGGGCAGCTGCATTTGGAGTAGTGGGTGGAGTAGTCCCCTGACCCTGAATAGGTTGTGCCTGCCTGGCTGAATGCTGGCTCCGCCCCCCTGTGGTGTGTCTGATGACGAGCCATCACCTGACAATAGGGAAGAGGAGCCCTGTAAACACAGTCCTCCAAAACCCTGGTTCCCTCAAGCCCTGTGCCAAGGGCAGACAAAGGAGAAGGCTGTATAAATATTGGGGCTGTGACCCCATGAAAAGGTTGTGCTCTTCCTTGTAATGGGGGACGTGCTGCTGCTGGGCCCCAGGAGGAACCGCCATGAGGGACTGCCTCCCTGCTGGAGGGCCCTGTGTGCTGGCCTGCCTGGGCCCAGCTGTGCCCCCTGACCTTTGGGGACTTTAGCGCCTTGTGAGCGCTATCTTTTAAATTTCCAGCCCAAGAGCAGTGCTGGTGCCTGGCAGCGTGCTGCTGCAAGCACTGCTGGGGGAATCCCGGCGTGGGGACCCCCGTGCTGCTGTGAGGCCAAGCGGGAGCCCACCCCGCATTTGTGCTATTTTATTTAGCGGGAGCCCACCTTGCGTTTTTGAAGTGAGGAGCGGGTGCCCACCCCGCATTGGATGTTTATTTTTTGGCCGGAGCCTACCCCGCACTTTGCCGAGACGGGACAAAGCCGCCGCTCCCAGAGCAACCAGGAAGCCAGGCAAGTTGCCTGGTTGTGGGCGGGGCCATTCTAAAGAGCCAATTGCGGCCCGCGCCATAGCCGGAAGTCAGGCAGAAGTGACGGCTAGCGTGGTCGAGCCTGGTTGTGGGCGGGACCCAAAGCACGCCCGCGGCAATCGGTAACGTTGGGAGCTCATTGAGAGCTCCAGATCCTGAGTGCCCCGGCGAAAGGAGGAGTCCCCGGGAGCTTGAGGCCTTCACCGGAGTCTGGAAACGGCTCGCAGCCGCTGCGCCCCTCAGAGAGTAGAGGCAGGAAGGAGAGTTCGACCGGAGGAGTCCTGAGACGACCCGGTGACTGGCAGCCGGTCGAGGCACATTGTCGGTGCCTACCACGAGAGCCCGGTGAGTGGGGCTCACATTTGCACAGTGGGTGCAGGGAGAAGCGCACCAGACGGAGCCAGTAAACAGAGCTCCCTGAGGCACCGTGAGTGCCAGTGTTGTTTTTTTTCACTCAGCTGCACCGCAGTTACGGGCAGCTGCACCAAGGGGCAAATTGTTGGTAGAAGTCCCAGTGGGGGACTCAGAAGGCACAGCGGTGCCGGGCCCAATTAACCAGCTGCACCGCGAGAGAGAGCGGGCAGCTGCAACGTGGGGGTCAATTGTTGATAGAGTCCCAGTGGGGCTCTCAGGGCACAGTGAGTGCCAGTGCTGATCCCTGCTGCACCGCGAGAGCGCAGGCAGCTGCAACGAGGGGGCATTGTTTTTAATGAGAAGAGAGGGGTGAGTTGCACCCCCCCTGACCCAGTGCATGATGCTCAGTGCTGTTGCTGCAAGTGGCAGCTTAGCGCCCTGACATTCTGGACAAAGGGCCTGTGGGCCCCAGTGAAAGGCCAGTTGGCCTGGGGTCCTGGTGGGTGCCACATTGTTGGTAGGGCGCAAGGCCCTAATGTGATGCCTACTGAGAATGCATAATGTGCTTATGCTTATGAGGTTTTATGCCTACTGTGATGCCTAGGACATAATGTGTTCATGCTTAGGATTTATGCATCATGTGTTTATGTTACCCATGCAAATGCTGAGTACAGTATTCTGCCAGTAGTTACTGGTTGTGTTTTACATGTGTTACTAGTACTTTCAAAAGGTTCTGACAGGTGCCCAATTGGCCCTGTCATGTGTATATAATCCCCTGTGAATATTGCCTAGTGCCAGTTGGCACAGTGTATATTGTGTGATTATGTTTCTAATGTGTTTTGGATAATACAAAGGCTATTTTTTATAGATAACCTTGTGTGGAGTTTCTTTTGTGGTGTGCCTAGTGTGTTGCTGCTGTGTGTGTGTGTTTCGCAAACGCTTTACACATTGCCTCTGGGATAAGCCTGACTGCTCGTGCCAAGCTTACCAAGGGGGTGAGCAGGGGTTATCTTCAGCGTGTAACTCCCTTGCCCTGACTAGAGTGGTGGTTTCTGCCTGGCTTAGGCGCAAGCCCTAGCCAACCAGAAATCCCATTTCTAACAGTCCACACTTAAACTCAAGAATTTTTTCTATCACCAATATTTTCTTTCTTGACATTTGTCTTGTAGATTGGAAATTGCATCATCCTACATGCCTCTGTTATGCCTTAGTCCACTAATGGTATACTTTACTTAAGTATACATGGAACACAACCCTTTCCTTATTCATAACTCTTTTTCTACCTATCCCCAACACTGTTTTACAGTTAACATAAATGCCCAGGACTAGACTATGTTAATATTCAACATTGTGCATATCAGGGAGAGAAACAGCCAGCCAGTTGTAGCACGTTCAATAAATGTTTTTAAATAAATGTTATCATTTAATTTCTGCTTTATATATATCATGCACTTTGAGGATGAATAAAGTGCAATTGAATTATCCGCTAGTAATTATTAGGGTTGGGCGGAACTCATGGAGTTTCACTCAGTTGAATTCTGCAGAGTTACAGAAAAACTCTGCAAGATTCTGTAGAATTCCACCAATGGGTGGAAAATGCAGCTTGCACTACAATGTAGCGCTGGTAGTGCAAGCATTGTTGAATATCAGAGTGAACGGCACTATGCATTGCAGAAGAGCGCACGCCAATTCGAATTGATTTTGATGCTGCTTGAGTAGAAAATGTACTGGAGTGCTAGCAAGTCTACTTGAATGGCAGCCCTCTGACCGCGACTGGCCGCCAACACCAGTGACCGCCCACGTTACAAGATCGCACTAGGGGACGCCAAACCTCGCTTGCATATTCGAGATCCTCGTGGGAGAAAAAGTCCGCCATGCGGGGATTGGCAGAATTTGGCCAGAAATCCGCATTAAAGAGTAATGCAGAGTGGCCAAAATTCCGCCAATTCTGCAGGCAGAACGTAACATTCTGCCCACTCGTACTATTTATAGCACCTATGACAGCCTGTGGAATGTTACCCAATCTGAGTTATAATTGTTCACTGTATGTCACTTTGTTCACAACTTATGTATATTGCTCTGTCACACTTTTCTTCTTGGAGCACCTTTCGAAATGATTGAATATGTGATAAAGTTGTTATATATTGTTTAAATGTTGGACTTTGTGCTTCTTGTCACTCAGGGATCATTACTTGGATTTATTGAAATATTCCGTACAAGTTTTTTTGAACAATTCCGTAAGAACCAATGTTTATATGACGACTGATATACCCAGGTGCTGAGTAATAAAGGGTTGTCCAATTTAACTTTTACTATGATGACCTTGTGGGCAAGTGGTGAATGGATCATTGGGTCAGGGTTTAATGAGGCTCCACCACAGGTAACTTGAAGTTCCCTCCACTCTTAAAAAAGCGTAGGGAACTGTCGGTTGGGAGGGTGGGAGGACTGTTTGTTTACAGATTTCCTCCCTTATGTTCAAATCCTAAAGGAGGCCATACGGCTAAAGGATATTAAACAGGTCATAAGATGTCTTCTGAATGGGAAGGCATCAACAGATTTCCCTAGTGAGATTCATATATATATATATATATTTCACCAATCCTGGCATCCATAAAGAACAGGTGCTGACTCCGTAGGAAGTTTATCAAAGAAAGGTTTTTATTCCAAGAGGATGACCTAGACGAGTTTCGGCGGCAGACCGCCTTGCTCACTACATCAGGTATCACTGAATTCACTCTTTATATATACATCTGTAAAGCACATTCGGTTGGTTGTCACAGCAACCGTCTGAGGCAAAGGACATAGAAGAATTGGCATGTTAACAGTGACAGTGCAAAAATAAATTAAAAAACACATTGCATTGACTTGTTTAAGTCAATAATGCTCACGCCACAACAGTTATTTGTAAATAAAGAAAATTATAAAATTTGTGACATAAATAAAGCACATATTCCTATGTACTGAGATATAGTGATTATACCAGTGTTGGTTTCGGGTATGTTTGCTTCCTCAGTTCAAAGGAGAAAGTGAAGAGTTACATCTGCATTAGCATTGTTTCATCCCCTCAATAAAAAATATATATATAAACATATAGAGAAGTCTCTCTCACCTTATCCTATCAACTAATATAGGATGCGGTTAACATTAGAGATGTGTATGGAGTAAATGCCTAAATGTATATTCATAGTATATCGATATACAAATCTCTAACTGATGGGTGAGTTTTTTTTATAGTAGTGGGAAGGAGGAAAACCAGACGATGTATCATGCCCCAGTGGGAAGTTACTCCCAGATCTCTTTCTCCTAAAGATTGGCGATCTGAGTGCAGTTATCGACCCGTGCAACAGCTGTGAAAAATAAAAGAAGTGTGAAAAGTGTGCCAACAGAAACTTTAACAAAAATGACTATGGAGTGAGAACCTAACGCTGCAGAAAGGGATCAGGAACAGGACAAGCGGCCATGCTTTTGGGGACACTGTCAATCACAAAGAAGAAAAGTTCTTGAGCTTTACCTCCATGGCATGTGTTTATGTGCCTCGCTACCGGATAAGTAGGGTCATCATGAATGATGGCCCTAAGATGTTGTAATATCCTCACGTGTACGGGGTGTATGGTGCTCCCCACATACTGTTTGGCACATGTACATTGGAGAACGTACACTGCAAAGTCTGTTTTGCATGTGTAGCTTCCTCGGATTTCAAAGGGCGTCTGTCTGAGTGGCAGGGGAACTGTTTTGGTGTTGATACCATGTTTGCACGCTTTACATTTGAAGCATTTATGAAACCCTCTCTGAGGTTTGAGCCAGCCAGCTCCCTTATCTATTGTTGGTGCATTACAGACAAGTTCCTGGCACAGTGATTTCGCTCTTCTAAATGTAATATGGGGAAGTTTAGTGCAGGTGGGACCTATGACCGGGTCGCTTCGAACTAGTTGCCAATGCCTGTGCAATATTTTGCGGAGGTTTGTATGGTAAGCATTGAGCTAATCAATCTAGGAGTTGTCTCCTTGTTGTGTGGTTTTATGTTGTTATTACTCTTTTTGGTGATTAACAGGTCTTCCCTTTTAACATTGGCACTTTTCTGTTCTGCGCTGGATAGTGTTCTAGAGTTGTATCCTCTATTTTGTAATCTCTCAAACAGGCCCTTAGTGGATTGTCTCAATCCCTCCTGTGTGCTGCAATTACGCTTCATCCGAAGGCATTCTGCATATGGTATGCTCTCCTTGAGGCAGGTAGGGTGGAAGCTACTGGCGTGGAGGATTGTATTGCCTGAGGTTGGTTTTCTGTATGTCCTAGATTGTATTTTGTTATTTTCTACATATATTTCTAAATCTAGAAATTTGATGGATTCTTTACTGGTGGTACAGGTGAATGCTAGATTGAGGCTGTTATTGATTTCTTTTGCAAAGCTTTTAGCGCTTTCTTCTGAGCCTTGCCACAAAATAAATATGTCGTCTATGTACCTGACATACAGACTGACATGTTTAGTCATAGATGTACTTTGTGTTTTCATGAGTACTTGCTCCTCCCACCAGCCCATATGCAAATTAGCATAGCTGGGGGCGAAGCAAGTACCCATGGCTGTGCCTTGTGTTTGTTTGTAGAAGAGTCTGTCAAAGATAAATATGTTGTTGTCTAAACACCATTCTGCCATTTGTAGCAGCATCATGGTGTGTTGGTGTAAACAAATTGGCCGTTTCCCCAGAAAATAGCTTAATGCATTCAAGCCATCCCGGTGTCTTATGCTTGTGTACAATGTATGGACATCCAATGTCATAAATACAAAATTGTCATTCCATGTACGATCATAAATTTTTGTTAAAAAATCTCCTGTGTCCCTGATGTAAGCTGGGAGTTCATGGATGTAGGGCTGGAGAAAGAAGTCTATATATCTCGATGTATTCTCAAACAGTCCTCCGTTCACGGATATGATTGGTCTTCCTGGGGGCACTGGGCATCTTTATGTATCTTAGGCATAAGATAGAGTTGAGGCATTACGGGATAGTCATTTTTTAGGAAGTCCAGTTCTAGTTTGGAGATAAGCCCAACACCTCTCCATTCGTATAGTGCCTTATGAAACTTTTCTTTGACTCCCATGATACTGGTGGTACTGATGAGGCTGTAGCATTCTCTAACTTGCAGTTGTGTGTACGCCTCCAAATTGTATTTGTCTAGAGGCCACAACACTACATTGCCGCCCTTGTCGGACCCTCGGACCACAATATCCTGTCGTAGTTTGATTTTTTGTACAGGGTTGTTATATTGTACCCTTTGGTTGTGATTTGTCTTAATGAAATCCTTGCTACTCAGTTTCGCCAGTTCCTTCAAATCCTTGACTACATTATCTGCAAAGATGTCTAATCCGTCTTTTGGCATCATCGGGGTAAAGACTGATTTAGGTCTGAAGGGTGTACGCATGCTTTCATAAATGTCCAGATCTGTTCTTATTGCCACTTCCATCGGAGATACTTGACTTAGTAGATCTTCGCAATCTAGTTCTGCCAAATCTTTAAGGAGGCTCATGTCTGCCACACAGAGACTCCCAGTACTTGTAGATACTGTCTCCTGTTCATTCGCATTCTTGGTTACATTGAAGAAATGTTTTTGCAATTTGAGCTTGCGCATAAATTGATAGAAGTCTACCCTCGTTTGTGTATACTCAAAGTTAGTTTTGGCACAAAATGACAACCCTAACGATAAAATACGTTGCTCCTCTTGGTTCAGAGCCATTGTGGATAGATTGATTACTGTGTTGTCAGTGTCTATGTTTGTATTTACCTCCGTCTGTTTCTTCTGTAGGTTGTTTTTGTGGTTCTGTGTGCCTCGCTTATCCCATCTTCTGTCCTTCCTTCGCCTTCTGTTTGACCTCTTCCTTTGCTTTTTAGTTCTGGGCGTGATGGCCGCGGTCGTAGACTCATGATTCGTTCCATCCGTAAAAAACCAAACTCTTGAACTGGTTTTGGAGCTTTGCGATTGACATTGCTGCTTCCAGTGCCTTCTGGGTCTGACTCCACTTCTGAACTCAGTTCCGATTCACTCGGCTCCGTTGGTCTTGTTTGGTTTTCTGCTGATGCGGAAAGTTGTTGGCGACGGATATTCTCAAATTTCTTGGAGAAGGTATATATTCTTCCGTTTAAATAGTCATTTCTGTCCCTTTGGAATTTTGTTGCTTTTCTGTCTTTTATTCTTTATTCATATTTTGCCACTCTTGTTTGTATATCTGACAGAATTTTCTTGATGTTATCTTGGTTGTCAATTTTTTCCAGCTCTTTACAAATAGTATCTATTCTGGCAAGAATTTTTTCCCGGTCACTTGTAGCGTATTTTATTAGTATTTGCAGCATGGCCCTGATGATTGTGCACTGTTATCTGCCCACTCTTGCAGCATCTCAGGGTCCGGATTCTCATAAGTTGGGGCCACGAGAATCCTTAATCCTCTTGGGATGCGCCCCACGTCCAGGTATCGCTTCAGCGATTTGCATTCCCACCATTTTGATACTTCGTTTTTGCGCATTTTCTCCAGTTCTTGAGTTCATTTTTTCAAGTCATTGCCTGCCGGTTCTGCTCGCAGACTAGTTGTTTTAGAGGCTGTTGATGCATTGGTGTCTGCATCGCAAAAGATATCCAACGCCGCCTCTTCCCGCTCCTTCACCCAATCCTCGGCCATCTCTGGAATTTACTCTTTTTCCGTGATACCCACAGCCCGTATTGTTATCTACGGGACTACCTCTCCCATCATCCACCTGGGGGGACTTTCAAACCATCAACCGATCCACACCACTGAGCTTACCTGAAACTCGGATTGCCCTCCAGCCACCACGAGAAGCAGGGCGCTCATCTACGTGCAGATTTTCGGACGGTCGTGTCCCGGGATGTCGGCTGCGGGGGGCTCTGCGTTTTCCTTTTCGAAGACAATACCACACGGATTCCGGCAGCGCAGAGCTCCAGATCGAGGAGGGTCAGCGTTAAGATTCTGGGAAATCTTCTATATTTCACCAATCCTGCCATCCATAAAGAACAGGCGCTGACTCCGTGGGAAGTTTTTCAAAGAAAGGTTTTTATTCCAAGAGGATGACCTAGACGCGTTTCGGCGGTGGACCGCCTTGCTCACTACATCAGGTATCACTGAATTCACTCTTTATATATACATCTGTAAAGCACATTCAGTTGGTTGTCACAGCAACCGTCTGAGGCAAAGGACATAGAAGAATTGGCATGTTAACAGTGACAGTGCAAAAATAAATTAAAAAACACATTGCCTACTACTGTTGTTTAAGTCAATAATGCTCACGCCACAACAGTTATTTGTAAATAAAGAAAATTATAAAATTTGTGACATAAATAAACCACATATTCCTATGTACTGGGATATAGTGATTATACCAGTGTCGGTTACGGGTATGTTTGCTTCCTCAGTTCAAAGGAGAAAGTGAAGAGTTACATCTGCATTAGCATTGTTTCATCCCCTCAATAAAAAAAAATATATATAAACATATAGAGAAGTCTCTCTCACCTTATCCTATCAACTAATATAGGATGCGGTTAACATTAGAGATGTGTATGGAGTAAATGCCTAAATGTATATTCATAGTATATCGATATACAAATCTCTAACTGATGGGTGAGTTTTTTGATAGTAGTGGGGAGGAGGAAAACCAGACGATGTATCATGCCCCAGTGGGCAGCTACTCCCAGATCTCTTTCTCCTAAAGATTGGTGATCTGAGTGCAGTTATCGACCCGTGCAACAGCTGTGAAAAATAAAAGAAGTGTGAAAAGTGTGCCAACAGAAACTTTAGTTGGCACCGTGTATATTGTGTGATTATGTTTCTAATGTGTTTTGGATAATACAAAGTCTATTTTTTATAGATAACCTTGTGTGGAGTTTCTTTTTTGGTGTGCCTAGTGTGTTGCTGCTGTGTGTGTGTGTGGCGCAAACGCTTTACACATTGCCTCTGTGATAAGCCTGACTGCTCGTGCCAAGCTTACCAAGGGGGTGAGCAGGGGTTATCTTCAGCGTGTAACTCCCTTGCCCTGACTAGAGTGGTGGTTTCTGCCTGGCTTAGGCGCAAGCCCTAGCCAACCAGAAATCCCATTTCTAACAGTCCACACTTAAACTCAAGAATTTTTTCTATCTCCAGTATTTTCTTTCTTGACATTTGTCTTGTAGATTTGAAATTGCATCATCCTACATGCCTCTGTTATGCCTTAGTCCACTAATGGTATACTTTACTTAAGTATACATGGAGCACAACCCTTTCCTTATTCATATCTCTTTTTCTACCTATCCCCAACACTGTTTTACATTTAACATATATGCCCAGGACTAGACTACGTTAATATTCAACATTGTGCATATCAGGGAGAGAAACAGCCAGCCAGTTGTAGCACGTTCAATAAATGTTTTTAAATACATTTTATCATTTAATTTCTGCTTTATATATATCATGCACTTTGAGGATGAATAAAGTGCAATTGAATTATCCGATAGAAATTATTAGGTTTGGGCGGAACTCGTGGAGTTTCACTCAGTTGAATTCTGCGGAGTTACAGAAAAACTCTGCAAGATTCTGTAGAATTCCACCAATGGGTGGAAAATGCAGTTTGCACTACAATGTAGCGCTGGTAGTGCAAGCATTGTTGAATATCAGAGTGAACGGCACTATGCATTGCACAAGAGCGCACGCCAATTCGAATTGATTTTGATGCTGCTTGAGTAGAAAATGTACTGGAGTGCTAGCAAGTCTACTTGAATGGCAGCCCTCTGACCGCGACTGGCCACCAACACCAGTGACCGCCCACGTTACAAGATCGCACTAGGGGACGCCAAACCTCGCTTGCATATTCGAGATCCTCGTGGGAGAAAAAGTCCGCCATGCGGGGATTGGCAGAATTTGGCCAGAAATCCGCATTAAAGAGTAATTCAGAGTGGCCAAAATTCCGCCAATTCTGCGGGCAGAACGTAACATTCTGCCCACTCGTACTAATTATAGCACCTATGACAGCCTGTGGAATGTTACCCAATCTGAGTTATTATTGTTCACTGTATGTCACTTTGTTCACAACTTATGTATATTGCTCTGTCACACTTTTCTTCTTGGAGCACCTTTCGAAATGATTGAATATGTGATAAAGTTGTTATATATTGTTTAAATGTTGGACTTTGTGCTTCTTGTCACTCAGGGATCATTACTTGGATTTACTGAAATATTCCGTACAAGTTTTTTTGAACAATTCCGTAAGAACCAATGTTTATATGACGACTGATATACCCAGGTGCCGAGTAATAAAGGGTTGTCCAATTTAACTTTTACTACGATGACCTTGTGGGCAAGTGGTGAATGGATCATTGGGTCAGGGGTTAATGAGGCTCCACCAAAGGTAACTCAGAAGTTCCCTCCACTCTTAACAAAGCATAGGGAACTGTCGGTTGGGAGGGTGGGAGGACTGTTTGTTTACAGATTTCCTCCCTTATGTTCAAATCCTAAAGGAGGCCATACGGCTAAAGGATATTAATTAAACAGGTAATAAGATGTCTTCTGAATGGGAAGGCATCAACAGATTTCCCTAGTGAGATTCATATATATATATATATTTCACCAATCCTGGCATCCATAAAGAACAGGTGCTGACTCCGTGGGAAGTTTATCAAAGAAAGGTTTTTATTCCAAGAGGATGACCTAGACGCGTTTCAGCGGCGGACCGCCTTGCTCACTACATCAGGTATCACTGAATTCACTCTTTATATATACATCTGTAAAGCACATTCAGTTGGTTGTCACAGCAACCGTCTGAGGCAAAGCACATAGAAGAATGGGCATGTTAACAGTGACAGTGCAAAAATAAATTAAAAAACACATTGCCTACTACTGTTGTTTAAGTCAATAATGCAATAATGATCAAGGTCCGGCTGGACCGAAACGCGTTATGGCCGACAAATAAAGCATCATCTTAAAAGCACGTACTTGGTGGTCCGCGTCTGCTTGGCTGAAAACATATGGAAAAGCGAGGAGCAGCGTTTGGAGATATATATATATATATATATATATCGCGCTCACTCTCCGTCTTTCTTCCCTTACACTCGCGATCGGTTGCTTCGTTGTTGCCACATTTTTTACCAAAGCTCACTTCAAGAAAGATTTCATGCCCATATGAAAATTGTATTATATAATTTATACATACAAATCTAAATGATTCACTGTCCTGCAGTAATGTGGATGTAAAGATACACACAAAATGCTGGCTTCGAACGTTAGAAAAAGAAAACAAAGAAACTAAAGCCTAAAGGGGTTTTAAAATAAACATATATGCCCAGGAGTATACTATGTCAATATCCAACACTGTGCAGACCAGTGAGAGTAAGAGTCAGCCAGTGGTAGCACTTTCAATAGATGTTTTACAATATATATTTCAAAATTTTATTTCTGCTTTACCCAATATGATAGTAATAAGCAACTTTGGTGTGGTGTCTGGCTAAATGGTTATTTGATGGGTATCAGTGATTCTGTTCCCCATATACCACAAATTAACAGATACATGTCAATTAGGGAAAGGAGGAAATGGTAGGTTTGAAATTAGATACTCTGCTTAAGTGTTTAAGTGAGAGTACAAATAGGGTAGACGTCCCTATCTTTGGGGACTTCTGAAATGTTTCTCTTGATAATGAGTGTTATATCTTCAACACCACTATATAACATTAATAGAGCTTGGTGAAAGATCACATTGAAATGCTACTCAGACATTAAACAAAGGTTCACTCTCGAAAAGGAAGAGAATCCAACTACTAATGCATTGTCTGCAAATGAAGACAACAATGACGCCAGGGCTTTTTAAATGTGGAAAAATATTATGAAAGTTTAATCCAGTAGTAAATCATTTATTGTATCAATACTGCTGACTGGGAAACTCCCATTTATGTTGATGTGGAAAAGATTATTTTGAACATGATTAGTTAAGAAAGGCCTAAGCCTAAACACTGATTTCCTAAGTCATCAAATTACGAAAGAGAATAAATAAACTTGGTGTCATAATCATTGTGTATCCATTTAGTGTGTAAACTTCTCCATAGGGAGCTCCCACTGGTCAATGTCAAAAGGTAAGTATTAGTGTAATTAAAATAGTAATTATGTACTTACCTTACAATGTAATTACAAGTACAATTATATACGTACCTTAAAATGTAACATTGACAACAGAGAACATATAAGTTGAATATGGGAAGGGATCTTAATTGCCAATGTATATATCCATCTTCATTCCGTGAAACAATGAGTATGTCCTATACATAGGGTCCAACACTCAAAGATAAATTAATTTTAACAATTGCTAAAAAGAAGAATGGATTAGTCGTCGACTTTTCGGTCTTCGTTGTAATAAATCATTGAGGCCATCTTCAGGACAAATTTGATTCTAATGTAGTTTCTTGACCCTAATCCATTCTTCTTTTTAGCGATTGTTAAAATTAATTTATCTTTGAGTGTTGTACCCTATGTATAGGACACACTCATTGTTATACTGAATGAAAATGGATATATACATTGGCAATTAAGATACCTTCCCATATTCATCTTATATGTTCTCTCTTGTCAATGTTTGCTGAGTTTTGTTGGTGTATTCTCTTTGTACCCCTATATATATGTTTAATTAATTATGTGTTATTGTCTGGTAATTTTTTGATACTTGAAATATATTTTTCTGCAATTGATCACTCGGTTGTTGTAATTGATTTACCAATTCATTTGATCCAAATAATTTAGATTTATTCTATTGAGTATTAGTAGATATCACTGTACAAATATATATCTAGAATTATTTAAAATTGCTATGGTTTCAATAAATCCCTTGTAGGCATCTTTACCATTCTACTTTTAGAAAGTTGGCATTTTTCTGCCCTTTTATGTCTGCAGACTCTCTTGGATCACATTACTGGGTGTAACTGGCAGTTAGACTTTATGAATTCCTCCCAGACAGTCACACAATAGAGGGATTGGGTGTTCCTGAATGGGCCATCTGTTGGCAGGATGGGGGAGCGGTGCTGAGCACAGCTCCATTTGCAACTAAATAGGGAGTGTTTGCCTTGATACAAAGGACCAATGACCTCCACATTGTCACTGCAGCCAGCTTGGAGCCAGGGCAGGGGAGTTCGTAAATTCCATGCAATTCAAAGCCGTTGTCTAGAAGCGTCTTCCACCTTCCAAAAGGAGGGCACAAGGGTATAAAATGAGGACCTCAGACACCAGCTCTTCAGTATACGTCTGGACCTGTTGATACTCTGCCAGGAAAAGGACTGCTGTGCTGCTGAAAGGACTGCAACTCTGCTGGACTGCTGCCCTGCTGAGTTGCTGCTTTTCTACCCTTGCCCTCTTGCCTGGGGAAGAAGGAATGGACTTGCAAATTGAACCCATGACCACCAACGTGACTCTAAAGGGCAAGTTTGCTGGCCCCTTGATCTGAGCCTCAGGGACACAAAAGACTCCCTTCCCCTTGGACCCACACCTGAACCCAATCTGAGTGAGTCCTGACCCTCCATGTGGTGCCCCACCAGTCCTGGACCACCAGTGGAAGTGATGCTGAAAGTGACCAGATAGACAAACTTCAAAAGTGGGGACTTGGAAAAATGTTGGCTAAAAGCTCCTGAAATTGTCTTCGGCTACAGCCCTCTGCCTCATCCCACTGGAGATTGTCAACTTCTATTTCAGAGACTAAGGGGCTTATTATGTTGCCAGGCGAACTTGCGTTTGCCCGCTACCATCTCAAAAACGGGACCGACCGACCTCCTATCGGCGGTCATGTTCACCAAATTACGATGCAACCGCAGATGGTGCGGTCACATACTCACATTTCCCTATGGGAGCATGTGCTATGGCCGTAAACCAGCCATAGCACAAGCTCCCATAGGGAAATGGGAGGTTGTGTCCATCCTATACCACGTGGCGGGCTTCTCAGGGTGCCTGCCACACGCTGCAGGGATCATCAAGGGGGCCCCTCGGCCCCCAACTGGAGGTCACAAACAGAAGGGGGCCCTGCTTTGGCCCCCAAACTCGCTCTCCGACAGGCTTTTCATGTCAGAAAACCCGGCATTTAAAGCCTGCCGGGGACCGAGCATGGTAATCCGGACAGCATAATACGCCGTCTATATGGATTACGGGCCGGTCTCCGACTGGCCGATGGGCTCCTTGAGCCTGTTGGAAGCCAGCAGGAATGACTGGACGGTTTCACTTCCGACTGCCTATATTGTAATTAGGCGGTCAGAAGTGAAACCGACTATCTCGGTCAGAAAGCCTGCAACCTAAGGTCGGAGGCTTTCTGACCAGGATCGTAATCGGCCCCTAAGCCTGAACGTAGAAATCTTCACTGCGGCTTTGACCCAAGGCGATGACAATGCTCCCTCCTCGGATACCTCCTGTAACCTTGCCCTGCTGAACTTTAACTTCTCAGAACATTTTTCTCAAAATGTCTTCTAAGTTCGAAGGTAAGCGCTGACTGGGCCCAATCAACTTTGTGCATCCGAATCATGCTCCATCGCGGTCGGCCATATCTTTCAACTTTGATCCGGTCTCGTGTGACTAGATGTCTGCGGTTGGTGCTTTGACCTTTAAGGAGCCAGTTTTCCTTCAAATCTTTAAAAATTCATTACTCCAGTTCTACTGATTGCATATTTGTCATTTTGATGTCAAATAATTCATTAAAATGTACTCTATTTTTCTAAATTGGTGTGGAATTTTTCTTGGGTTGTGTTTTCACTCTATTACTGTTTCTGTGCTAAATAAATACTTTACACAGTTCCTCTAAGTTTTTTGTGACTTTTTGTGGTTCTTCCTGCAAAGGATTGTGATTGTAGCTTGACCAGGGCTCACACTCCAGTCAACCAGCAACCCAATTTCTCACAAAAGGTAATATCACTGGGGAATGACGCCATGTAGGGAAAGACTGCTGTAATGCAATTCAATTGGGAAAAACACATCATTAACTTTTGATGAAGAATTTTCGCATCCTTTAAACAACAGATTCAAGGATAGCAGTGCAATAAACAGATACATTTTATAAACTAGTGACCAGAAGCTAATAGAGAAGTGCTTTAGCACCAAATAGGCTAATTGAAAGACGTATATGTTCCAGCTTGGCTGGCATATAAAAGTAGTCATTTGGAGCAACCCCTTCCAATGTTATCCATAGCAAGCAAGGCAATGGCAAGTTTCACCACAGCTGATCTGAAATCAGGCCACACAGGATAGAAACACCAAACAGCAACAACAACTACTTTGTATAGTGAACTGATGTACAGTGATTCTGGCTAATGCCTTTCAAATCCTAAACATACTCAAATGATGAATCAGTACATGGCCCCCATTGTGGCTTTTTCGCATAACATGCAAAAGGGAGTCACCACAGGAGTCATACTTTACTTATCTTGCCTTTCCTTTTTCTGTAAGTTGTTGATGAATTGAATGCACCTTATATAATGATACAAATATATTCGATCAAGGTCAAATGGTCTTCAGGTATCAATAAAAGTTTGAGAATGATATGGGACTCCAGGTTGAAAATAATACAGATGTTGGTGTTTTTATTAGCCCTTTCCTCGCCTCTTAAATAGTAGGAGCAGTAGTAGTAATATTACTAGTCGTTGCATCAGTAAGAGGAAAAGGGGAAAGAGAAGGAGGAAGACCAATACTAGTGGCAGTAATTATATCAGTATTATTGATGGATTGCCTGTCAAAATATTGTGGACGTAAATAGCGTGCAGATTTTCTGTTACTAACTCCAATGGGGAGATGTTTAGGTAAACAATGTTTAGTACACAATATTTATGTCAAGTGATATTTTGACTACGATATTCCAATATCATAGTTTAGTAGTGCATGCTACTGGAGCAGCAGTAAGAGCAATATAAGTATAAAATGTAAGTACCACTAGGCCAGCATTCTCTGGGAATGGGGAGCAGGCTCACAATGGATAGGAAGGTCTGTGAGAGGGCGAAGGCAAAACAATCGGGAAATTTAGATGTAAGTGTGGTGAAGGCAAGATTACATATTTATGTCACCTGATAATTAGGGCCGATATTCAGTTCCTAGTTTTGCGGCCGGGATGAATTCAGTTCTATATAGAGGATAGCTGAAAAGGGAAAGACACTATCAGCAGTTCATTACTAGGAAGTCTGGCATATGATTCAACAAGGAACCTGCAAACAAATCTGTTAATCCAATGGCAATAAAATCCACTTACAAAGAGCTGTATTTACAGATTAAAGTGAACTGTCATGTGGTGTGTTTCTTTCATAAATAATCCAGGGTTTTATCGGATTATATCAACGTTATGTCATTGTCAGCAAGTGAAGCAAGGGAAGATTGTGTACTGTAACGTGTACCTCAAGTACTTCACTACACGTTATAAGTTTCAGGTAAGAGTTTCTTTATTGAAACACCTCATCCAACAGGTACTGATGGCAACTCCTAGTAAATTAAAGTCTTGCAAAGCAATGACCCATTGCATTATTCTGGAGGAAATGAAATCCAGCCCTTTCTTTTGAAAAATTTCCTTCAGTAGTTTATGATCATTAAAATAGCTTTCCCCTGATGAAAGTACGAAACTTATTAAGTGCCCAATAAATCGCCAACACCTCTCTTTCTACCATTGATTAATTCAGCTCTGCCCCTCTCACACTTCTAGATGCACACGCAATTAGTTGCGCCTCACCATCCCTTTTTTCTTCCTAAATTGCTCCCAACCTTTTGGAATTGGCATCAGTTACTATTATAGTTTCATCACCAGGAATGAAACCCTACCAATTTGGTGCATATTACAATTCTTTTTTCAATTCTTCAAATTCCTGTTGCCATTCTATTGTCAATTTAAACTCCTTATTTTTCAGAAGCAACACCCTCATGTTGTTGGATTTGCTCACCAGATTTTATAATATATTTCTCATAGTATTCCACCATACACAGAAATGAAACAACCTCCTCTTTTGTACATGGTGTAACTAACTTTACAATAGTGTCTACCAACTCTTTCTTCGGTGCAGCACCCCTCCCAGTGATCAGATGTCGTACATAATTTGCCTCATGTACCGCAAATTTGCATTTTTCTTTCTTTAACATTAAAACTGCATTCAGCAACTTCTCTAACACCAACCTTACTCTTGAATAATGCTCAAAACGTGCCCCACCAAATATCAGCAGATCATCCTGATAGCATTTGACTTCTTTTACCCCTTTGAGTACAGAAGCCATCACCCTCTGAAAAACAGAGGCCAAATGGCATCCTCTTGAACTTGAATGCTCCCATGGGAGTTATAAATGCCGTAAGCTCTTGTGAATTCTCTACTAATTGCACTTGATGATACGCCTGCGTTAGGTCAAATGTTGTTAAGAATTCCGCCCCTGCCAAAGATGAAAGTATCTCATCTATGTTTGGAAGCAGAAACCTGTCCCCAATGACTTCCTTATTGAGTGCCCTGAGGTCCACACACAATGTAATATCTCAACTAGCTTTCTTGGCAACAACAATCGGAGCCAACCATTCTGTGGCTTCCACTGTGTTATCATCTTTTGACTGATAAGTTTCTCCAAATCCGGTTCTACTTTTTCCTGTAAAGCAACTGGAGTTTTCCTCACTTTGGCCACTGTTGGTATCACTCACTTCTTCAATTGCATACAATGTTTATAGCCCTTCAAGTAGCCTAACTCCTCTCTGAACAATGAAGGGTATTCAGACACAAATTCCTTATACTCTGTTTCAACCTCCTGTACTTGCACCTGAGGTTCTGCATTTGGATTTAAAGTAACCCCCAAAAAACTTTGATGCAGCCACCCAAGTAAATCATCACCAGTCTGGGTTCCGCTCCAACTTCAGTACAGAAACCGCTCTACTTGAAATCTCTGAGGCTATAAAAGGAAAATTGGATAAAGGAGGAAAAGCAGTACTGATCCTCCTGGATTTATCTGCAGCGTTTGACACCGTGCCCCATGTCCGCCTCCTGCAGAGACTGCAGGAGTGCAGCCTTGGGGACACGGTGTTGAAATGGTTCTCGTCTTTTTTAGAGGACAGAAACCAGGAGGTCTGGTCTCCCCCCTTTCCTGCTACTATCCCGCCTCTGAAAGTGGGTGTTCCACAGGGCTCTATTTTGAGCCCTACTTTGTTCAATCTCTATATGGCCCCTCTCGCCCCTTTGGTCGAAGCTTGTGAGGCAACAATCATTTCTTACGCTGATGATACGCAGCTGCTGTTCACGTGTGAGAAGGGTGAAGACTTTGATGGTGAGCTGATCAAAAATTGCTTGAAAAAAGTTTTCTCCTGGCTCAGACTTAATGAACTTAAATGTAATCCTGAGAAATCCGAAATCATTTGTTTCGGATCTCCACCCCAGGATGTATGGAAACAATGGTGGCCAGCTGATATGTCACCTCCTCAGTCTTCGGTTAGGACAGTCAAGAACTTGGGGGTGAAATTGGATGATTCCCTTTCCATGAAAACTCAGGTTCAGTCTGTTGCAGGTTCTTGTTTCGGTCTTCTTAAAATGCTCAGGAAATTCCTGCCCATGTTATCTTTCTCTCATAGAAAGATAGTGGTTCAGGCCCTCATTGCCTCTAGGCTGGACTACGTAAATGTTTTATATTTAGGTCTTCCGGAGTTTCTGATAAACAAGCTTCAGGTTGTCCAAAATGCGGCAGCCAGGGCAGTTCTCAGGCTGGGCCCCAGAACCCGGATTTCCCCCCACCTGATTGCTTTGCACTGGCTCCCTATTCGAAACAGAATCCTTTTCAAGGCATTAGTTCTGGCTTTTAAGGCTCTCCATGGTTTGGGGGCCCACTATATCAGGAAGAGAGTACTTCGTTATGCACCTGGAAGATCTTTAAGCTCCTCTCACCAGTATCTTCTAGCGGTCCCTAGATTCTCCCGTTTGTGCAGAGGGGGACGCTCTTTTCAAGTTCAGGTCGCCCGTAGCTGGAATAGTCTGCCTCAGCATCTCAGACAAGTACCCGATTTGCTGACTTTCCGTAAACAACTTAAAACCTGGTTATTTCAGCAGAAGTGTTAGCCTGGTACTATCAGGATAATTCAGGGCTCCGTCTAGCGCCGGGACACTCTTCTGAGTAGCCGAGCGCTTTACAAGTACATTATAACATAACATTGGATAGATAAATCTTTCCAAACAATAGCATCCTTATGGGTTGTCCCCCATACCCACCAGGGCATACATCCATGATACATAATTAGTTTTTTCCTTGAAACCACTGACTATTTGTGTTTAGAAATAATGGTTAGATGCAAGCATGAATCAAACTTCATTTTCAGATTGATACCATCAATTTTCACAACACCAGTTGGATGTTGTTGTCCCGCTCCCGCTCCCTCAACTTGAAATATAATGCCTGAGTGATCTATTTTACCTTCTTATTCTATTCCCTTCTTTGTTTACTCCTACAACAATTTTTAAAATGCCCATTCTTTCCACACCCATGACAGATCACTCCCAGAGCTGGACATATTCTTGCATTTGCTCTGTGACCACTCCTCCCACATCAGAAAACACTGCTATGTACCTCATATGATCCTCTTTTGCTACTTCTTTGGATGTATCCTTATTGCCTTTTAGCATTCAAACATTTTCCTCACTCTTTTCTGGGCTTTAATATATCTTACTTGTCTCACCTTTCAGCTCAGTTACACACTTTAACATGTGCTCAACCCTTTTTGCCACCAAAATTACTTCCTCCAATGGTGGCTCATCCTTCAGCCACAATTCCCCTCTAATTTAATCATCTCTGCATCTTAAAACAAATTGATGCCTTATACGTTCCTCATTAAATCCCCCAAATTTACAGGTGGACGCATGCTTTCTAAGACTTGTTATATAATCATCAACTGTCTCTTCCCTATCCTGCTCTCATAGACCAAAATGGTACTGTTCCATAATGGTACTGACTCTAGGCAAATAATGACGCTCAATTTGTAAAATACAAGTTCAAAGCTCATTTAGCCCGCTCTGTTCTTCCACACTTAGTTCTGGTAGGTTCTCTAGAACTTCCTGGCCCTTTCTTCCAAGACAGTTCATTAGCAGAGAATATTTCCGCCCAGCGCCTAAGTTGGTTTCACATACCCTCGCATAATGACCAAACATTTTCCTCTATTAGCCCCATTTTATGCTTGGTTCTCTTGGACTGCTTAAGAAAAACGGTGGTGGTGTCACATTCTGCATTGTGCGTTATTTTATACCAATTGTAATATTCACATACCAATTTACACCACCGCTCTTAATATGTTTTTTTAAAATGTCTGCAGCACCCTGTATAAAGCGATTCACCCTACATTTCTTTTTAAGGTGTGCCTATCACCGTTGTTGGAACAGACACCACTGTTCTCTTAGGTGTTCCTACACCGGAACTGACAAAGGTGCTCCTATCACCACTGATGTTGAACAGGCTTTAATTTTAACTCCACCTCAAAATTTGTAGATGTGCCTTTCACCGTTGTAGTCACTAATTTTCATTTTTGGTGTACTTTTCACACCAACACAGGCAACACTGTCCAATTTGATGTGCTTATCACTGCTGGTGGGGAAAAAGGCTTTAATTTTAGCTCCCAAAAATTGAGCAATCAAGTAGCCGAATGGCTACTCTGTTCTTATCGTTATATATATTTTTCTCTCTTTATAAAACTCGATGTACCATAGCGCAATAAACTAGAATGGTATGACACAGTCATATCACCCTGCTTTCAGTTTTCTGTTTTAAGGTTGCGTATCACCGTACGGGGCCCAATCAAATATGCCGCCCACATCTCGCACGTATGCTGCAGGAGCAATGGCTGGCTGACAGCAAGCTCTGATGTTGCATGCATCAACTCCTTCGTAACCACGAGGACAGAGCTTACTTGCCCCGCACTCACCTCTAGCCGCTCGCGCCCTTGCCTTCCTCCAGCTGCTCGTGCCTTTTCCGATCCCCCTGAACTATTTTAAAAATAAAAATAAAGCCACAGGACCAATGCGGTTCCGATCCACCCACTTATTTAACTGATCCTGGACTCAGCCAATTCACTGCACTGCTTTGCAGATTCTTCATTACTGCTACTTCACAACGTCGTTCCAGCCAGCTGCCGACCATCATTCTGTTCTCTTCATGATGTTGAGGTGCTCCTTCCTTTAAGTCCCTCGCTTGTCGCCAGTGTAACATGTACCTCAAGATGAGATTGACGGCGATTGGTCTGACTTGAATAGTGCCAAGAGAGGAGGGTGTTGAGTTTCTTGAAGAGATACAGGAGGAAAATATAGATGTATGTGAAATTACTTTAGAAATGGTAATGGAAGAGGAGTAGAAAGAAGAAACATTGAAGGATAGTGAGTTGATGATTACTGTACAAAAAAATACAGACTGGACTGGTTCAAATGAGAATGTTAGCAAAGCCATGGATGGTTGTATCTAATGAACTGGTGGTTAACAGGGACATGTTATTGAGAGGAACAAAATTGGTTCTGCCTATCACATTGAGAAGTAAGTTGATAGATGAGGCTCCCTAGGGTCATTTGGAAATTGTTAAAACCAAGGAGAGAGTGAGGGCAAGTTTTTGGTGGCCAGGAATGGATTTAGGAATTGAACGTGTGGTCAGAAAATGTGTGCATTGTAAGAACAATGATAGCATTTTGAAAACACATACTATGCCTTTGGTTTGTCAGAAACTAACATATAGCCCCTGGCAAGAGGTTGCTATTGATATTATTGGTCCGTTCAAAGGATGAGCCGAAGTCATGACGTGCACGTTACATGTACTACTTTATTTCCAATTATAATTTTGGTTGTATATTGTTCCTTCAAGCAGTACTCAAGGCAGAAGGAAGTGAAAACAGTCGTACAATGACAACATCTTTTTGGCATCCATAAGAAATGTTATTTACCAGCCATGTCCATTAATGTTTACATGTTTGAGTTTCACTGTTTTATAATATGTTTTGTTATTGAAAACTCATTTAGTTTGGATTAGTTTTCATCACAGTTAAAGCAGCTGTGCAAGTTTCACAGGACTGAGTGATGTGCTGCAATATGTTGGACTATCTAATCCAGTCATATTCCAGATAAAGAGCGTGACATACCCATTGTGATAAAACATGGGCATGAACATATCATATGTTCTATACACTCTAACTACCACCTGAAAGTTATGCTTTTGAAAGCACTGGGAAACTTCAATTCTTTTATATCCTGTTGTTTATGGATACTGCCAAGCAGAAATAAGTCAGCATTGAAAAGATCATTACAAGAAAGTTTTTACTTACGCAGACTACTGCATGAGTTTCTGCACGTGAGATTTGGGACAGCATTATGAAACTTTGTGTGGGATTTGCTCTATTCTGTTGTAAAAGTTGAAAGCCTTGCCAATTAAGGTCAATTTCCATTTTGTTTTTTTTAAATGCTAAGAATCTTTCTATTATTTAGGTTAGGCGTTCCCCTATATCCTGGGGATCAGATTTATCGGGTCCACTAATTATCACCTGTTGTTTTGCGTTTATTTCCCTTCATGTCCAGGTATTTTTTGGGCAATTTTTCATGGAATATATAGGCAGGATTGGGGGTGCAGATTTTATCGCATCCAGTAATAACAAAACGCATAATTCCAATACCTGCGTAAATCAGGATTTGTGTAGTGGGTCAGGATTATCGATCCTACTTGTAATCAGGGCCAAAAATATTAAATTGTGAACACCTTAATGGAACTTTCTTTGGGGTGAAGCTGGTTGGCAGGAGCTTCCTTCCCTCTATGCAGGACTGATAGATAAATTGTTTCCAGTTCAGGTCGACCTATTCACTGTAGCCATCACTAACAATAGAGGGAACGACGATATGCCACTGATTACAAGGGAGGTGTTGAAGTACAAACTATGCAGTACAGCACATAATCAGAATTCCATGTTCTATGGTAATTGCCACACCTCCTGCAAATTTCAGCAGCTAAGATATGTCAGAATATACAGGTGAAATTGTGCAGTAAATACCGATACAAGCAAACTTTGATGCTATAAATATTGAATGGTCAATGCTGTTCCCCATTTTCAAGTGAAAACTAGGACTAGGAAGTATTTACACCACCTAATTAATACCTCACCCGTGGAGTCGTTATTTACAGGGCGTGGTAAATACCTCACCACAATCAAGCCCAACGATAATCACAGCTTCTATCATTCTTTCATTGAGAGACCGTGAGAAAAACCCCTCAAATCATGGAATTTTTGTCACTCACTGCACTGCCTGAAAAACAGTTGGAGCTGGAAGTTTGTTGGTGAAGTATTGCCAAGCCCGTTCGAAAACATCTAGCTGATTCAAAATCTTTTTGTGCGGCAATCCAGATTAAAGGAAACCTGCATCTTCTGGAGTGAAAAACCTTGAGCCCATTTGTGACAAATCATTGCTCAAGACAATTCTTACTCAAAGGGCCATCATTGAGATAACTGACCAGGGGACCAAGTAGTGGCAATCATTGAACCTCACATTCTCTATCGACCTCTGGTTGTGCCCTTCCTTGTTTTAAGATTTTACATTCTGAGAAGCCGTTTTCACCCTTTTCACATCTACAAGGATGTTGTTGATAGCTCAGAATTAGTTATATGTCATATTGGTGCCTTGGAAAGGTTACTCATTCTGGATCAGAGATATAATTACATGCTGATGTTTCTGAGAGACCACAAGGGCATTTGGTCTGTCAAGTTTCAAGCCAATTCCTATAGCTCATGAAAGGTGTTGCAAAGTGGATTCTGTCCTCATATTCTCCCTTATGTTTTACTTCTCACTAACCCTGTTTTTGGCCTCTTACTGCGTGTGAGCCTCACAACCTGAGTCTCAGTCATTGTAAATTCATAGTAAATGGGATGAGAGTGTTAACACTAATGTCTGCCTTTTAAGATAAGGCCACTGGTGTGTAGCTAGGGTAAGAGGCTCTGGGGTGGTTACATGTGCACACATGCACTCAGATGTGTGCACAGGCTATCCTGTTGTTGAAGTTATGTTATGTTATGTATTAGTTTTTATTGAGCGCACATTTCACCCGGAAGTCTCAAAGCGCTAGCCTGACTCAGAGAACGGAAAGGAAGAGAAAAAGGGGGGACAAACTGGAGAGCAGATGGTCTCAAAACAGCCAGGTTTTGAGAGATTTACGGAACTTTCTGTGATCGGTCTCTGTGTGAAGATAAAGAGGGAGTGCGTTCCACAAAGTGGGGGCAAGACAGGAGAAAGATCTTCCGCCGTTCCTGGCAGTGCGGATTTTTGGAGAAATTAGAAGTTGTTTATTAGCGGATCGGAGGGTTCTGGAGGGCTGATACTTTTTCAGTTTATTTGCAAGATAATGGGGGCTGTGTCTGCTGAGGGTTTTGTGTACTAGACAATTAATCTTGAATGTGATACGTTTTCTGATTGGGAGCCAATGAAGGGCTTTCAAACTTGGTGCCGAGGGGGAACGGGGTGGTAGATTTAATACTAATCTGGCCGCTATGTTTTGAAGGACCTGAAGTTTTGTTAGGTGCTCTTCGTTTATGGAAGCCAAAAGGGCATTGCCATAATCCAGATGGCTGATGATTAATCCTTGCACCAGTGGCATGCGAGATGACAGTGGGACCCATTTAAAGATCTTACGGAGGCTGCGCATTAGTCCATAACAGATGCGAGCCACATGACTGACATGGTCTGACATGGAAAGTTGATTGTCAATCAGCACTCCTAGGTTGCGGACTGCCGCCTTAGGTGAGGGACATATGCCTAGATTTAAAGGCCACCAGTCACTTGACCACGAGGTTTGTGCATTGCCGAAAAGAATGATTTCGGTTTTACTGGCGTTGAGTTGCAGATGATTGTTTAACATTCAGCAGGGTATGTCAGACATACACTGCCTGAATCGGTATTTGGTATCGGTAGGGTCTGGTCCGAGAGTGATTAGCAGCTGAGTATCATCAGCATACGACACTGTGTCAAAGCCGTGGGTTTTAATTACGTTAGGTAGAGGTAACACATACAGATTGAAGAGTGTAGGGCTCAAAATGGAGCCCTGGGGGACACCCTTGTCTATGAGTTGGCTGCTGGAGGTGAATGTGCCCATTTGAACTTTAGAAGTACGATCATTCAGATAGCTCCTGAGCCAGTTCAATGCGGTGCCCCCGACACCCATCTCCCGCAGACGATTCAAAAGAGTGCTGTGGGAGATGGTGTCGAAGGCAGCCGACAGGTCGAGAATGACCAGGATGGCAGATTGTCTGGCGTCGAGGGAGAGTCTAATGTTGTCTACTATTTCCAATAAGGCAGTTTCGGTGCTATGAGAAGCCCGAAACCCAGATTGAGAGGGATCCAGCAAATTATTTCTTTCTAGGTGATTGGTGAGTTGTTTGTTGACCAATGTCTCCAAAACCTTCCCGAAGAGAGGAAGAAGAGAGATTGGCCGATAGTTGTTAGGCTGTTTAGGGTCTAGAGTTGGCTTCTTTAATATGGGTCTAACCATAGCCTCTTTCCATCTGGTTGGAACAATTGAGTGGAGTAATGATAGATTGAGGAGTTTGGTTAGGCCGGGAAGGAGGGCTGTTCCGATTTTGGACAGAATGTGAGAGGAGAGCGGGTCAGTAGGGGAGCCAGATTTCACCCTCCTGAGCGCGGTCGAGACGTCTTCGTAGGTGAATTCAGTGAATTCGTTAAGAGGGGTAGAAAACAGGGGGTGATTGCTGGCAAATCCCTGATGTAGTGGTTCGCTGACTGCGTGAGGGAAGAGGCTATGAATGTTGTTGATTTTATCCACAAAGAAAGATGATAGAGGGTCCACCCACTCTTGCGATGTAGTCTGAGTTGGCTGACAGGAAGTGGGGTTGGTAAATTCTTTTAGTATTTTGTACAATTCTTTGTGGGAGTTGGAGGCTTGGTTTATTCTGTCCCCTAAGTAGGTTTTTTGGGCTGTTGCAATGTGGTCAAGATAGCGCCTGTGTGTGGATTTGTAGAGCTGTCTATCTACGGCACTTTTTGAGTGCCTCCACTTGCGTTCAGCCTTCCTAGCAGCTAACTTGTCTGCTTTTAAGTCTATGGTGAACCAAGGTGCTAATTTGTGGGGGCGTTTGACTTTTTTTTCGGGAGCAATTCTGTCTAAAGTCCGACTGATTGCTACCTCAATGGACTCAGCTGCCGCATTGGGATTGTCAGATTCAGATGGGGGGGGGGGGGTAAAGTGGAGGGAAAAAGAAGCTAAGTTAACTTTGTCCCATGACCTGCTTAGCGTTGGTTCTTTTCGGGGATTATTCAGGATCGGGGTTACCTGTATGTGAAATTTTAGTATATGGTGGTCAGACCAGAGGACTGGAATCGGGGACTCGACCTTGATGTGGGACGAGTTGGTGAATAAGAGGTCTAGAGTGTGGCCAGCTGAGTGGGTGGGGCCAGCTACCAGCTGGTTGAGACCCAAGGTGTTTAGGCTGGAGATAAGGGTGTTAGAGTGTGAATCGCATAAAAGTTCAGCATGCTGATTGAAATCTCCCAGTAGGAGAAAATTATCAGCAGCCAGGACATGTGGAGCAATCGTCTCAATCAGGTGACTTGAAAAGTGTGCTTTGTTGCCCGGAGGGCGATAGAGTAAGGCACCTCTCCAGGACCCCTTAGTAAGGCAGTTCATTTTAAAGATGCAGAGTTCTCCCCAATCCGAGAGGAGGGTATCAATTATGCTGAGTTTAGAGTTGGCCCTAAAGGCTATTGCTAGGCCACCTCCTCTCTTGTTGTTCCTGTCCAGTCTAGTCAGCTGGTAGTCATGGGGAAGAGCTATAGCGATGTCAGGGAGAGAGGACTCGTGGAGCCACGTCTCAGTGACAAAGAAGAGGTCTGGTTTCTCAGAATATAGCAAGGTCCAAATTTCAAGGGCATGTTTTGGGAGTGAGCGAGCATTGCAATATATCCCGGTTAGATGGTTAAGAGGGTCAGTTGGAGTGCCATTAGGGGGTCAATAGGGCTTGATTTCAAGGAGGGTTGGCCGCTAGGGGGGATGTTTGTTTGAACTATGGTGACCTCTGCCAACAGAGGAAGATTTGTAAGTTTCACTGGGTGGAGTGCTCTATTAAGTGTATGAAGCTCATGGCTGGTGTACTGTATAATTGCCATGGGTATACTGTGACTTCGTCAGATTATTAGGAAGAGAGAGTGGGGCAAACAGGGGAGAAAATGAGCAGAGTGACCGGCGACGGCCAGGTGCGGACAGGCGCAGACGGGCTTGCCTTTGGCACGCCTTCGAGTGAAGTGGCCCTTCAAGGATTGATACCGACCTGGGGTAGGTCTTATAATGTGAGAGGGCATTCATAGTGGGCATTCATAATGTGCTCTGTAGTTCTTACTGAAAGTTTTGGTGCCTATACAGTATTACACATTATAGATGAACCAGGTTTTGGGAAATGAAAGGGGAAAAAGAGGTAGGGAGGAAATTTGCATCGGTTAATTAGCTTGTTATACTGCAAATGGGCAGTGGAGGAGGGCCAGACCTCTGGAGCCCAACGCAGAAGTGGCTCACCTTTGTTGTTTTGTGGGAAGGGATCAGGCAGCTGTGTTAGCTAAGGTAGTAGCTGATGCTCTCAGGAAAGCTCTTACCATAGTCAGCTTGAAGCTGCCATATTGGAATGTTCCAGTATGCTGTGCAGGAGGGCTGGGAAGGGGTGAAGTAATGATACATCACCCTAAGCTTGGCCAGGTGTGCCTTGCTTCTAGAACTTTACACTCCCACTTAAAAACCTCTGCATAAGGAAGAGACATGAGAAGACTCTGGAACTGGGAAAAGAGAAAGAACGCCTAGCTGGAAGGAGAAGCCTCATGATGCCCCTGCAAAGGTGGAATTTGGAACTTTGAGTTGGATGGCTCTCTCAAGGATAGTATCATTGCCCCTCTTGTGCTACTGGAGGACCATTTAGGGGAATGGATCTGCTGGTGTAGCCTGGATGGTTCTCCTGAGACTTCTATGGACAGGCCCTTGACTTAACTGAGACACAGGTGCCCTGCAAGTAGCCAGGCCGTGGGACCTGTAGAGCGCAGCAGGAAGGGTGTTTTGATTGTTGACTGCGAAGGGGTTGCGGAAGATGGATCGATAAGTTGAGGAAGAGCACCAGGCAGATGACAGGTCTAGGGGATAGGGCTGTCTACCAAGAGCAAACTGTGCACTAAATCTTCAAGATAATCTTGACTAGCCCTATGGGGCCTGAGAAATCAGTATTTAATGCTTGGGCCCCCAGGGGACTAATCGGAGAATGAAGGACATGGCACTTCGTTTTCTTTCCTGAAAATACCATTGGGTAGGCCAGTTCCTGGGGTTGGTGCAACATTGTATTTATTCCTTTTGGGGAAGGGGGGCATGTGTAGGTCCCACTTCCCGAGCATGTTATCATTTTCTTGTTCCCCAAGCATGTTGTCATTTTCTTGCTCTTCTTGTTGACCAGAGACTGAGGGCCCAATTTACAAAGGTAAACTTAGATCTGAAGTCTATGGGTCCAATTCACAAAGGTAAACTTAGACTTAAGGTTTAAGCTTACCTCTATGAATTGGGCCCTTAGACTTCAGATCTAAACTTAGTCTTCAGTTTACTTTTGTGAATCGGGCCCTGAGACTCTATTGGTTACAATAGCTCTCTACAGTGGACTATACAGATAGAAGAACATTCTGACCTATGCAGCGGCGGTTCCTCCTCCAGGGCGGAGGAGTGTCATCCCCCCGCTACCATTTTTATGCAGTGTATGCCTCCAGCCAGTGTGAGGGCGTGGGCGGGGCTGATTCCTGCTGCAGCAGGGATGACACGAAAAGTGCAGAGTGCGCATGTTGGATTGGCCGGCTGTCTTGCCACGGCCAGCCTAACATGCTCACTTCTGCCTGCACCATTCCAGAAGCTGTGTCAACAGCCAGTAGATTAGACACAGGCCCCAGTCGCAAACGGAGCGCTTGATTAACCCGTTCCATCCAATCCTGCAGCTGCTCTATTGCTGAAAGCAGCTGCAGGATTGGTTAGATTCACGTTGACGTGACCTACAGACTGCACCCTCAGAGGTCGAACAGCAAGCACTCACTAATGGCAGAGAGGAGTGGGAGAAAGACGAGACCATCCTGACCAGTTGGCTGCCGACCAAATTTGGTTGGTTGAAATTTGGGGAACGAAGCATGCATGGCGCAAGGTAAGATGGAAAAATTAAGTAAAGTTACTGTGTTGTGTTGTCTGTGTCAATGTATATGTGCGCACTGTGTTGAGTTGTCTGGACACACACATTCACAACGTACCACATCATGAACGTGCAGACATAAATATGCCACGCACAAAACAGAGACGAACGCACACACAAACCCACAGACTCGCACGGACACGTGCCCTGGCATTTATCCTGAAGAGGCCGTCTCCGAGGGTGAGGGCCTGCTGAAGGCCAGTGAGTGATTTAATTGCCTTCTGTGGCCATTATGAGGAAGAAAGGAAATCAGCGGAAAGAGGCCCGTCTCAGCCGCCTCGGATCCAGTGGGTGAAAAGTGCGGGAGTATTGAGGGGCAGGCGGGGGAGGGGGTCGAGTCACTGCACACACAATTAAGAATATTTATGGAATTGAGGCGTGCATGAGATTTGCTTTTAAGTGACATATTGTGCACTTCCGGCCATCTCTCCCAGAAGGTGTCACTGAAGCCATGCTTTTGATTAAACGGTATCTAATAGATATTATGGTCTATTAGTTCAAATTGGTGTTTTTATCAAACCAATACATTCCCTTTGTATTTTTCGCTTTGATATTTGTTGTCCAATGTCCTAACCTCTAATCTACTGGATCTAGTTTTTATTTGATTACTTTTCTTTTTGAATCATGTGTAATTGGCATTTCTTTGGAACTGAAGAGCTTCTAGGCACTCAAGCGAGAGATTTTTGGTGGACTAAACAGTACCGAAAGCTGAATAACAGCGCATGCAAGAGTTTTTAAGGATTTTCCCGTTTGCTCTTAGAATGAGAGATTTCTTTCTGCACCTGTCCCCTTGAGTTTATTATTGCACAGGAACAGTTAATCAGCCGGCAGTTGTTTAGAAACGAGTTATTTTGTGCCCAACCCACCGTGGAACAATAGGAAAGGAAAGCCACCTATAGTGCTCTCAGAGAAGAGATGGCTGCTGGCTGTAAACCAGGATTTGGCGCTGGTTACCTATTCTTACTCCCAGGTTTATGAGGTGCATATTGTCCTTCTCTTCCCAGGGTTTTCCCCCCGCTAGTTGGACGTGCAGGTTTTGGCTAACCGTGGGCAATGAACTCCGCTAGCGGAGATTGCGGAGATTTGCTAACTATGCATTACATTGAAAACACGTAATTCATGCAAAAACTCAGACTCCACCACGTAGCGGAGTTAGCTACTGCACCCACAACCCTTTGATAAAACAACTTTACCTTTACATGCTAAAAAGCATATAACCAATTCACAAAAGTGAGCTTTGAAAAATATCAGGCAATGAGAGAGGTGATGATTTTGGGGTCCCCCTAACCTAGGGGGAGGACCAAGCAGATGCATTGAACACAAAGAGCATATCATGCTGAACGATTCGGTGGTGGTCCCATCCTCCTAGGACCACCCCAAGCAAAGTTATGGGCAAAAATACAATGCCAACCAAAGGCCCAGCAAAGCATTATGGGGCGATATTCTAGAGTGCAGTGAATAGTGAAAAATAGGGCCATCCATTGGCTGGAGGAGCATTTTTTCCCAATGGCCATTTTGGTACCATGGGCTGGCCCAACCCAGCAGTACTGAGTGATCTGATAGGCTGGCATGTAATTCAGAGAACAAATGTTGCAGCCACCATTACAGGACTCGGGGACTGAGTCTGCATGTCCTGAATTTATCTTTAAAAAAGTAGTATAATGGGGCAGAATACTGTGGTACTCCCACAGGAGCTGCTGCACACACTTTGGCCCTCATGATGCTGCACTACCAAAGTATGAGCACCAGTCTCCTTGAAAACATAAAAAACAAAAACAAAATCTATGGGTTAGGGGTGCGCAGACAGATGTGCATTTGCAAAGGTAAGGCTGGTGCCAGGGCCAATAGCTTGTTGTGCACAGCCAAAGGTGGGGGCTGGTTACCCATGCTGTGTTGGCCATAGAGCTTGGCTGTGCACAGAAGGGGGATGGCCACCCACAGCAAGGTGTTGTCCACCAGCAGCTGGTTTGGGAGCTGGCCTTCAGCCGTGCATATCTGGAGTTGGTTCCCCATGGAGCGATGGGTGCATGTCCTGCTTTCAAACTCCTGTTGTGCACAGCTGAAAGCTGTTCTCAGAGAGGGAGCTGGCTGAATATGATTTTTTTTAAAACAGAAAGCGACTAAAAAAACAAAGGATGTAGTGAGGAGGTCCCTGTACCAGCTCCTCTTGCTGCACAATTGCATTGATTCAGTTGATGTCCGCTTGCCTTCTGTTCACATTGTATTCTTTGCCTTCAGTCTCTTTGTTCTCCGTGCCTGTTGTTCTCTGCTTGTGTCAATTTGACTTTGTACATGTTATTTTTAAGCCTTTGTTATTTGTGGTTTGTGCCTGGCATCTAGTGACCTGTGCTTTTTTGCCAGTTACTTTGGTTTTGTTACGTAGGCCCAGTGGAGCCTGCCGCTCGCCCTCCCATTTTTCCATTCTACACCTTCCCGCTGCTCCCACCTCCCACTTCCCGCCTCCCAGTTCCCAGTTCCCCTCCAGGACCTACTTAATCGAGGCCACAGAGCGACCCCATTGAGCAGATCTCTGTACCAGTTCCCCTTGCTGCCCAATTGCGGTTTCAGTTGATGTCCGCTTGCCCTCTGTTCTCATTGTTATTCTTTGCCTTCAGTCACTTTGTGCCTGTTGTCCTCTGCTTGTGTCAATTTGACTTTGTACCTGTTATTCTTTTGCTTTGTCATTTGAGGTTCATGCCTGGTATCTTGTGACCTGTGCTTTTTTGCCTGTTACTTTTGTTTTGTTACTTGTTCCCAGCTGTGCCCGCCCTCATGTTTTCCTGCTCTCCCGCCTTCCTGCCGCTCCCAGCGCCCCTCCCCCTTCCAGGACCTACCTAATGGAGGCTGTAGCGCCCAGCCCCAGTAACTCTGGCCCTCCGGTCACTCACAGATACTCTCCCGCAGAACTCCGAAACCTGGACCCTGGACGCTGCATCAACAGCTGCTGCTGCCTCGATAAACGGTCGGAACTTTCACCTGCCGCCACTGCTTCTTCACCTGGAACCCAGCACCGCCCGCCCTCATGGAATCCTTCACCATACCCACTGCACCAACAGTGACTGCTGCAGAACCACTCCACTGCCTCCTACTCAACGCCCAATGACTCTGCAAGCAAGCCACTGATATCTGGGGCACCATCAACACCCTCACCCTCGACATTGTCTTTATCACCGAGATCTGGCTCAACCCCTCCGCCACCCCCAAAATCACCACCACAATGCCAAATGGATACAAGATGATACACTGGGACCACACCAACAAACATGGAAGTGGCAACTCCATCATCTACATAGAGACCATCCGTTGCACCACCACAGAAGATGACACTACACCAATTATGGGGTACCCCCAGGCCCACGCCCCGGCTCCTGCAACAGCATTCCTGAATTCATTGATCCACTTGCTATCAACTCCAAACACTACATCTTCTTTCTGGGACCTCAAGTTCCACCTCAACGACCTCAAAGACACTAACCAATCTTCACGGCCAGCAACAGAGTCAAGTCCAGCCATATCACCAAACTCACCTGGATCGACCACACCATCATCCACTTTACCAGCACCATACACCACCACCCAGACCCCAAAATCCTCCCACCACAGCGGGACAGTGACAGAGACTCAGTGGTCGGACGCCCTCAACACCACCCTCCTCGACCCTGCAACCAACCTCGAACAGGCAGTGGAGAACCTCTCCACCTGGATCACCAAATGCGCAGACAGAGAAACCCCTATCAAGCTCTCCAATACTAGTAGATCCACCAAACAAGCCAGCTGGTACACACCAGAACTCAGGACCACAAAACACAACTGCAAACATCTAGAGGGACAATGGCGCACCAACAAGGATCCCACAGTCTGAGCCACCTTCAAATCAGCCCTCAACAAATAGCATTAACTCTTAAAAGAGATGAAAAAACATGCCCTGGTAGACTGTATCAGAGCCAGCTCCAACCACAGCAAGGAACTCTTCAACATGGTCAGAGAGTTCTCCTGCTCATCAGCCACCATGAACACAATTCCCCCATTCCAGGAACTCTGCAACACCCTAGAAGACTACTTTGACAACAAGATATCCACCATCTATAGTAACTTCGAAATCCAACCTACAGACCTCCACAGCCTCCTCACAACAACTGACACCATCCACAGCCCTCCACTTGCCACATGGGAACAGCTCACCACACAGAGCACCACAGCCATCATGAACTCCATCCACTCTGGAGCACTCACGGACCCCTACCCCCACCACGTTTTCAACCTTGCGAGTAAGGAAATCAGCGGCGATCTAACCTCTATTCTCAACACATCTATCACCACAGCCACCTTCCCCAATCAATGGAAACATGCAGAGATCAGACCCCTCCTCAAGAAACCCTCCGCTGACCCCAGCGATCACAGAACTTCCGCCCCATCTCTCTGCTCCTCTTTCACGCCAAAGTCCCAGAGAAGGCCCTCTACCGACAAGTCACCGAACATCTGGAGAACAACAACCTGCTGGACACTTCCCAGACCAGCGTCCACATGAACCACAACACCGAGACCACCCTGATCGCCACCACCGATGACATCACAACCCTCCTCGACTGGGAGTACCACTGATCCTACTCGACCTCTCAGCAGCGTTCAACACTGTATCCCACCGCACCCTTATCAAGAAACTCTACCACATTGAGATCCAGGGAGATGCCGTCAAATGGATCGCATCCTTCCTCACAGGATGAACCCAGAGAATCTGCCTACCACCCTTCATGTTGGAACCCAAGAGCATCATCTGCTGCCTCCTGCAAGGTTCATCCCTAAGCCGCACCCTGTTCAGCACCTACATGACTCCCCTGGCCAACATTGTCAGAACTCATGACGGCACCATGCTCATCCACTTGCTCTTAGAACACCCTCCACCACTAGGACAAACTTCCACAACTTCATGATGAGCATCGATGAAGACCAATTGCCTGAAATTCAACACAGAAAAGACTGAAGTGCTGCTCTTTAGAAAACAACACCTCCCCGTGGAACAACACCTGGTGGACTTCCGAACTCGGTGCCACACCCACACCAACAGACCGCACCCACTATCTTGGCATCATCCTGGACAGTAAACTCACCATGAAATGCCAGATCAATGCAGTCACCTCCGCTTGCTTCCACACCCTTCGCATGCTCTGAAAAATCTTTAGATGGCTCCCCGTCGACACCAGGAAAACTGTCATCTAAGCCATAGTCATGCACTTTATGCATTAATTACCACCTAACCCCTGCAGAGACTCCAGATGATACAGAACTCAGCTTCCAGACTATTCCTTAACCTCCCCAAACGGGCCCACATCACACCCACCTCAAGAACCTCCACTGGCTCCCCATTCAGAAATGATGCCAATTCAAGTTTCTGGTACATGCTTACAAGGCCCTCCATGACCAAGGGCCAGCCTGCATCAACCACTGCCTGAACTACCACCATCCCTCCAGACACCTGCACTCTGCATCCCTTGCTCTCCCTCACACCCCCTACATCCGTCAAAGCCACAGCGGAGGACACTCCTTCTCCTACCTCGCTGCCAGATCCTAAAACGTTCTTCCTGTCCACCCCCGAACAGCACTCTTGCTCTCAGAATTCAGAAAGGAACTCAACACCTAGCTCTTTGACTGAGCGCAGCAGGATCCTAGCGCCTGGATACCCTCATGGGTAATTAGCCGCGCTCTACAAATACCGATTGATTGATTGATTGAGTGACATTATAGTTAGGTATGTTGATAAGATCTTATCTTACTTAATAAAAAAAACTGAAATTCACTGAAAAAACAAACAAATGGTAAAGTGACCTGAAAGTTAGGTATGGTAATAAGATCTTAGCCTACTTTATAAAACCTGGACAATTCATTGAAAAAACAAAGGTTAAAGTGCTAACCTCTTGACTTAAAATTGCTGGTCATGGGAAGTCTTTAAGAGGATGATCGCACTAAGGTGAATACAAAATTGGCCACAGTTGTAACATGTTGAATTACTTGAAGCCCACAAACCCTATAGGATGCTGTCACAACAATCACTGGAGAATGTCATCAGTGATGTTATCAATGATGTCATTTGATATGCCAGAAGCGATGTCATGAACAATGTCATTTAACATGTCATGTCAAAATAAAAAAAATAATAATAAAAAATATTTATAATAATGCACAGATAGATTTGGCTCCAAGTACACCACTTGGACGTCTGAGTTTATGCAACACAACTTTGAATCTCTATGTGTTGTCTTCCTTATGCATGTATACCCTTGCTGGACAGTAAACTCACCATGAAATGCCAGATCAATGCAGTCACCTCCGCTTGCTTCCACACCCTTCGCATGCTCTGAAAAATCTTTAGATGGCTCCCTGTCGACACCAGGAAAACTATCATCCAAGCCCTAGTCATGCACTTTATGCATTAATTACCACCTAACCCCTGAAGAGACTCCAGATGATACAGAACTCAGCTACCAGACTATTCCTTAACCTCCCGAAACAGACCCACATCACACCGACCTCAAGAACCTCCACTGGCTCCCCATCCAGAAATGATGCCAATTCAAGTTACTGGTACATGCCTACAAGGCCCTCCATGACCAAGGACCAGCCTGCATCAACCACTGCGTGAACTACCACCGTCCCTCCAGACACCTGCACTCTGCCTCCCTTGCTCTCCCTCACACCCCCCACATCCGTCAAAGCCACAGCGGAGGACGCTCCTTCTCCTACCTCACCGCCAAATCCTAAAACATTCTTCCCGTCCACCTCCGAACAGCACTCTCTCTCTCAGAATTCAGAAGGAAACTCAACACCTAGCTCTTTAACTGAGCGCAGCAGGATCCTAGCGCCTGGATAACCTCATGAGTAATTAGCCATGCTCTACAAATACCGATTGATTGATTGATTGAGTGACATTATAGTTAGGTATGGTGATAAGATCTTATCTTGCTTAATAAAAAAAACTGAAATTCAATGAAAAAACAAACACATGGTAAAGTGACCTGAAAGTTAGGTATGGTTATAAGATCTTAGCCTACTTTTATAAAACCTGGGCAATTCATTGAAAAAACAAAGGTTAAAGTGCTAACCTCTTGACTTAAAATTGCTGGTCATGGGAAGTCTTTAAGAGGATAATCGCACTAAGGTGAATAGAAAATTGGCCACAGTTGTAACATGTTGAATTACTTGAAGCCCACAAACCCTATAGGATGCTGTGGCAACAATCACTGGAGAATGTTATCAGTGATGTTATCAATGATGTAATTTGATATGCCAGAAGCGATGTCATGAACAATGTCATTTAACATGTCATGTCAAAATAAAAAAATAAATAATAAAAATAGTTAGCACAGATAGATTTAGCTCCAAGTGCACCACTTGGACGTCTGAGTTTATGGAATACAACTTTGAATCTCTATGTGTGTCTTCCTTATACATGTATACCCTTGCTGTGTGGTTATATAGCTGTAGTGTTTTTTGCTTTACTCCTACTGTTAAACAAGTAATAATAAAAAAAATCCAAAAACTCTCTCAAATGCACTACTCTATCTCATCCTGTACCTCTTTCACTATATATTCTACCTCCACTCTCTGACTCATCTCAAACCTCACTCTACTACTATGATCTCCAAAACAACACTTTCTGGACTCTTCCCTCCTTGGCTCACTTGAAGCATCATCTTATTACTATGATCTCCCTAATCCCTTTCTAGAGACTCTTCCCTCATCCATCTCTCCTTTACGCATCCCAAACCTCACCTTTCTACTATGATCTCCAAAACAAACACTTTCCAGACTCTACCCTCTTCTATCCCTCCATTATCCTAATCAGTCCAACTAACAGACGTGCATGTCCACCACTCAAATGAACTCATATTTCCCTATACTAATACACTTCTAATCCTTTTTGGGTTCTGGAGTAGCGTGTTACTCGCTGAAAAGCACTTTGACGCCTCGTCAGGGGTAGTAAGTGCTATATAAATACAATTACAATTACAATGTAATATGTGAGGTGATAAGCAGTTCATGGTGGGGCTCAAGTTATAGTTAGCTCTGTAAACTATAACTGGTTCATTTCAGTGTTTTTGGTCCTTAAACGTGAATTTTCTTGTGTTATTTCAACTCCTAACTATATTGTTGTTTTAATATTTGTTTTTTCAGTGAATATATATATATATATATATATATATATATATATATATATATATATATATATATATATATTTTTTTTTTTTTTTTTTGCACAGGAGAGGCTCCCGTCTGGGTTGGGATCAAGGAAGTGGGGGTTGGCTTGGGTCTTGAGAAACCTGTGCGTCTACCTTTGAAGTTCAATTTATCTCCCAAGCCCCTTTCCTCTTCTTCCACCAAATGGCTGTATTGTTTCAGTCCCAAGCCTATTCACACCAAATCAGGGAGCAGCTTTGGCTCAGGCTGTCAGAGGCTGGCCAATTAGAAGAGGCTGTTACAGGTCTGTTTTAGGTAACTTCAGGATAGTGAATTCTAAAACTACTTTCCTGCAATAGTTATAATAAATCCGACCATGGCAAGTTGTTGGATTTATTGTAACTATCATTTTGATACAATGAATTATGATGCTAGCTACTTCAAATCTAAAGTTAGGCTTTACTAAAGTTTAATAAAGCCTTCCCATGTAAGCCTGTAGAGCTAGCATCCCTACAATGGGGATAAACAACTTTGGCTGTGTTTCCCTCACCTGGGCATATAAAACATATTTTATAATGTCCCTGCTTTTTTATAACAAGGCGCACTTCTCTTGGGGCACATAGGGCAGACCTTAGGGGTGACATATGTAATAAAAAGGTTGTTTTTTACTTTGGACGTACTTTCATTCTAAAGTCAAATTTGGACACAGTTTTGTTTTAAAATCAGCCTACAAGGAAGAGTTGGCTTTAGAATGACACCAGACACCACTGCATTGCACACTTAAGAACATTAAGTCCACTGGGGTTTCTAAACCTACATGCCATACCATATACTAGGGACTTACGAGTAGGTTGTCTTAGCTATTTGTAATTACACCAATTAGCATATACCTTTTAAGGACAGAGCACTGACCCTGGGACTGGTTAGCAGAGCCCAGGGCACTTTCAGAGTCAGTAACCACCAGTATCAGCCCAAAAATTGGGTGATCCCGGCAGAAAGGATGACTTTCCTAAGGACCAGATCACTCTTTTGCTAAGAGGCGCTGGTGTATTCTCTATAGTCAGTTACCGGGGGCTCCAGCTAGGGCTGCAACCTACCGTTTAGCAAGTCTCCTGAGTGACAACTGCCTGTCTCTGTTTGAGAGCCTCCTGGACTTTCACCTGTGCAGAATCCTTGGGGGCAACCCTCCTGGCCTGGCTGCTGGTCAGGAGTAGAAATCTAGTGCAGCAACCAGAGCCTGCCATAATCTAGTGTGGCAACCAATATCCCCTATTTTGTTCTTCGGGACTGTTGAACATCATCCTCATGGATTGCGTTCGCGAGCTGCCATTTTTAAGGAAGGCATTCTTGTCTGGAAATCTGTGAACGTGCGCCGCCATTTTGAAGAAAGGCATACTTGTCTGGAAGACTAGTGTGCCAATTTTCCAGCGCCCCCCATTTTGAAGAAAATGAGAGACTTGTGAGCCAATTTTCCAGCGCCGGCCATTGTGAAGGAGGGCAGTACCGGCTAGAGTGCTAACTTCTAGCATGAAGCGTCCAGCACAACGTCATTAGGAAGCATCACTACAACATGCGAGGTGCTTTCATTTTAACTTTGTTTCTTTTTCTTGCTGTGCTGTCTACAGACGGTCCAGGGAATTGTTGGCCTTCTGAATTAAGAGCACCACATCTGGTAGGCTTTCTTGGCCCCTTTATGTGCCGTTTTGTTTGTACCTTTTGTGACACTTATCCAGTTACAGCTCTTACCCCAAAGGTTGGTTCTTCTCCCTTTATCAACTGTTCTCTCTTATTGGCTCGTCCTTTCTACTATAACAATATTTCTAAATCCTTGTTGAGGAAGGGCTACTATTGGTATACTACGGTGGCAGGCAAAGGTGAACTTAATCTGCTTGCCCGGCTGTTCCTCAATACGCCTGTTAATTTAAAATTCAGTCTGTTACTCCTCCACATCTTTTCTAGAATCGCCGGGTGAACCTCCTGTCAGATGGGGTAGCTGATCTGATGCTTTTGAATCTTATTTAAGGGCAATTGGAGCCTCTAGATTCAGAGCAGAAAGGATAAAATGTTGGCTTCTACACTCCCTGGTCTTTGAAGGAATGTCCAAGTTCAAACATTTGCCCGAACTGGTTATAGATGAATGTGCAGTATTTGATGAGCACCAAGTAGCTGTGAATAAACTTCAATTAAGATCTGATAAACAGCCAAACTTGATGGTTCTCAGGCACAATTTTTTTTTAAACGCAAACAGTTTGGATGAAGATTTGGATACCTACATCTCAACCCTTCGCAGACTGATGAGAGTGTCAGTTTGACAGCCTCACCGACCAATTGATTAGAGACTAGTTCGTTAGTCGTTGCAAAGATAAGCAAATATGTCAAAAAAGGTTGTGCATGGCCAATCCCTCTCTTGATGAATCCATCAAGATAGCTAAGTGCATAGAAATTTCTCAAAGAATTAGACGAAAAATCTTTAGTCTGTTAATGTTGTTAAATCTAGCAAACCTTTGCAGAATGGTTCAGAATCTCCCCCAAAATGTAGTAGTGACAGACCCTTTAAGACAGAAACTCTCCCCTCCAAAATGTGCTTTCGTTGTGGTAATTACCCACACAACAAGAGTGTCAAAGCATGTCCGGTGAAAAATTTCACTTGTCTCTATAGCAAAAAGAATTGGACACTTCGCAAAGGTTTGCCAGAAGAGAAACAAAATCCATGAAATCTGTAGCATGTCTTGTGCTGACTGTGGGTGGGGGAGGATTTTCCCGCTGTTGCCTTGCCAGACCAAGGTAAAACACTCCTTCTATTTTGGGGGACCCTTCAACGTGTGTCGATCCCATTGTGGACATTTGACGGGTGATAAGATTCTCAAACTGTTGATGGATTGAGGTGCCAGAATCTCAATGATCACCAAGTGGTTGTTTAAAGACACACTTGGGGGGATAGGAGGCTGGTCCCACCTGACCGTTCCCCTGTTTCCTATGAAGGGCGGAGGATTGAACTCTTAGGGTACATAGAAGATGTTTTAGAATTCAAAGGAGGGAGATTTGAAGGAAACATCCGTTGCTGTGAATGGATTGAACATTTTGGGGTGGTTTCACCAGGGTCAGTTTGGTATAGTTCTCAGACCTGGAGTGAAAGAACAGGTGCTGGTCATCGAGTGTGATGATGTGGCATTGGAATGGAGCAGTAAATACCCTGAACTGTTTACTGATTCCCTCAGCAAAATTAGAGGTTTCAAACACAAAATCAGGGTCAAAGAAGGAGCAATACTGGTCAAACACAAATTACAGGAGGTGCCGTTCAGTGTCAGAGATGATGTAGAGAATGAGCTTAAGGTTTTTTGGGAGCAAGGGATTATTGAACCTGCTGAGCCATCCTTGTGGCTGTCCCTATTGGTGGTTGTGCACAAAAGTTGTGGTCAGTTCCATGAAATAGAACGTTCTGTTTCCCCAGGTTCTGTACATTGGAATGTTGAATTTGCATTCTGGTGTCAGTTGAGGCTGGTGCTGGGAGACGGAGGAGTTCCTGAGTGTTCTTCCTTTGAGCAGCTCCCTACATTGGAAATATTCTTTGCCTGTGTTTACCTACAGTATTGGAGGTCCATTACTACTCAATCCCATTGCTATGCTCCTATGTGGTATTGCCCCCAATTCAAACTGCTGGTGTTGTGCAGTCTCTGTGGCTGACATCTTGCAAATGGTGTGGGCCTGTCCTGGAATCAACTCTTACTGGCAGAAGCTCAACACCGAACTTCAGGCAATAACTTCCCCTGATCTGAACATAACACCCATGGTGGCACTTCTTGGCTATTTTAAAGATGTTGCAAAGCCCTCTCATATACTTGTCACTCTAGTCCTACTACTCGTAAAGAGAAGAGTGGCTATGAACTGGAAATTGAAAGTCCCTCCTATATATGCCCAATGGCTCTGAGACCTCAGAACCTGTGCTGAACACGCAAACACATACAACACGCTTCTCCCCTTTCCTCCAGACCTAAGTACATTTGGGCCCCGCTCCATGCCTATTTAGCGGAACTACACCAGAGCCCCTGGATACCCTCACAAACATGCTGCAGTGGACTGGATATGGCTCATGCACTGCTGCGAAGTATCATCTGCCCTTAGACAGAAATGGCTGGAGATCCAATGTTTTAATGTCAAATGAGAATAATATTACTTATCATGAGTTTCCAAGTCCTGTGTACATGATCGGATCGTAGCCTCAAGTTAATTTACTATATATGCCTGTATTGTTTGCTTCAAATTAAAAATAAAACTTTAAAAAAAATTAAAAAAGAGGAGTCTGTGGGAGTTGAGAAAAAAAAACTGAAATTTACTGAAAAAAGAAAGGTTAAAATGGAGTTATACATGAAGAAGGTAGTAAGCTTTTAACTTGCATTAAAAAAACCTTAGAAATTCACTAATAAGCACTAGGATTTAAAAAACAATATTTATATAAATAAATCTTTCTTTATTTTAAAATCAGAATTAGAAGGGGCAACCACGTACTGATCAATATTTCATCACTGATGGTTTCTGATATGTAAATAAATACAAGGAGCATGTTTGCTATATTTGTTGATCTGAATTTTTTAGAAACACCATAATATCTAGTTTAGAAAATAATGAACGTGCCACAGCCCAGTTGAACCTTGCAATGTAAATATTAATTCAGAAAAAATCAAATATCTTTGAAAGATTCTGGACAGAATCATGTTTTGAGAAACATTTATAATGCATATTCTAGATATAACAGATTGTTATTTGGCAAACAGATAGTGGCTAGGTGTCAGATCGATAAGTAAGGAATGCTGGAGCACAAAGGAGAGGGGGTGTAGTGAATGAAGCCGGTCAACTCTGCATCATATCATTAAGCGTTGAAAGTAATACATACACTTCAGGAGGAACAAGCAATTTTTTGCCTGAATTGTGAAAGATGATTTGTATCACTTCCTTTCCACATACATGCAAACTTGTTTCCCTTCTTGAAGTACCAAAACAGAAACCCAAAACCTTGAGTAATACAAATGCCTAAGCCAAATCTACACACATTTTCTCCTGCTTGTTGTCACATCTAGTGTAGTGGGGACAGTTTTGGTAGATTTAAGAAGAATCAAAGAAAAATCGGAGTTTTGCAGATAGTCTGGAACATAATATTTTAGGATATGCTTAAACAAATTCTGGCAAATATCACGATGATCAAGAATGACTTCTTATTTCCTCACTATGCAGAACAAAGCATAGTTTTCATATTTAGGTTGTTTTATATTATCCAATATAGAACTTGACAAGGGAGTAATACCATGTTCTACTAACAGCAATGAATTTGCTGGTATAGTGATTGAACCCAGAGCAAGTCAATTAGCTCAACATGAGTAGCTTTCTTAAAACTAAATATCCTTCTTCAAAGAAGCATATACCTTGTGTAGCAGTTGACCAATAGGAAACGTTCTAGAGCACAACAGGTTTGAGCATGGTGACCTTGACTTCAAATGCATTCAGTATTATCCTTAAAGGATAGTCACCATATCCATTATTAAAAACTGGAGTGCATTAAAGTGTTGCAAGGGAAAGACAGTGATTTTAGACATACACAATGGATTGGCAATTTGGAGGTGATTTCTCTAAAGCCAGGTGACACACAGTCGAAGTGATTTTTTTGTCTCAGTCATTCTACCATTTCATTCTATGAAATAAGACAAACATTTAAGCTACGTTTCCCTATTTTGCTCATGCACCAGAATCAACAACAGTAGATGCTTAACTGTGTGTTAACGTTTCTCTAATTTTCAATAGAAAGTAGGGTCACTCATTTGGGAGTTTATCTTGACAAGGCTCCCAGACCTAACAAAAACCTTTGACATTTCTAAAAAAATGTTGACGATCAGAAAACATAAATGGGGTCATAAGCTCTAACTCTTTTTTAACCTTGTGTGAGAGGGTGTACATTAAAGAAATGATTCATACACATCCACAATTAAAACAAAACACATTGTGCATTTTAAAAGACAAAAGTAACTCTAGGGATAACTATGCTTACCTAAGTAGGGCAAATGGAGCCTGGACGAGGCCAATATTGGTCTTCCATTTGTCTTGCATCCTTGATAAGGTGCAATCTGATGATGAAATGTCAACTTAGTGGGCAAGACTTTGAGTCTTTTCTTTAAGAAATTACAAACGGTAGAGATGGGCACACATGAGGTAACCAGTTTTCTTTCACCTAGTACTGTCCTTTAGGTGTTTCTGCAGTCATATTGCACTTTTTGTGAATATTTTGATCATACTATTTGGTAGAAGGGCGATCCATTACCCCGTTAAAACTCCTCTCACTCCCCTTTTGTGTGTATATAGAGTAGGGATGAGCGATAAACTCAACTCCTCTGGTGGAGTTCGCAGAGTTTTGCCACTCTGCTCTCAGCTTGGAGCGTGGAGTTTACCGGCGCCCCGTCCTAGTTTTATGATCTACCAGAAATACTCACGCTCCAGCCGCTCCTCCTCCAGTGGGCTCTGCTGCAGCTGCTGCTCGGTGGAGAAGAATATCTCCACTTCCTCCTCCTCCTGGCCACAGCCGCCATTGGGCCGAGCAACAGGAAGGAAAGATGACGAGACATCACGACAGCAGGAACACAACACATAAAGGACACAAAACACACATGGTGCTTAGGCTGGCTCTAGTTGGACACATGAAACACTAGACCAAGAACACATCTAGGACATGATGATCTGCTCCTCGTGTCCTCTCTGGAAACCTGTAACTGCGGCTTCCCCATGTTGCTGCTGAAGCTTCAGCCTCCGAGTGCATGGGTGACAAACTTTGAAACCGGGGGGCAACCCTAGCTTCAGCTTGCACATGTACTCTGCGGCACTGGCGCGGTCCCGGTGGCACCTTTCTTCTGCAACCCCCTCTGCCCCCTTCAGAACTGGTCTCCAGGGGCTTGCTGCAAGGGAATTGGGTTTCTTCTCCAACTACTGCTGCAAACTTGCCTCTCTGAGCCAGTGGCAGGTTCCTGAGTGGGGAGCGAGGGTGGAGGATGTGGGGACGGTGCAGGCTGCACCAACTCTGGCTCTAGGAAGTGGTGCAGCCTTTTGCTCGCAGGCACAGGGCTGCGACCAACAGCGTATGTAAATAATAAACAGCAGCAGGGTCACCCGGGGTCAGCGGGACACCTGGAGCACATGCGCTCCCAATGCCACTGGCAGCAACGAGGACAGGAGTGTGCCCTGTGCACCCCCAAGCTTTACCCATCCACCCAGGACTTAATCAGCTTTCTCCGGAGGAAAGGAGTAGAGGTGGGAGAATGGCTTGGCTGTCACCTCCTTCATCTTGACTGGCATCACTGCTTACTTTTTATTTGATCGTCGCTTGATATTACTATACGAAACATTAGTGTTTTTAGCTGTATGCAGTCATTTTTATTAACTATGCAATAAACATATTTTGAGTTCTGAGACTGGCATCACTGGTGCTGTGCGCCGAGGACCTTCAGTGCAGGTAAGGAGCCCTATCCTTCCCTATTTGCTAACGCTGACTTTCCACTGTCTGTTAGTTTGTTCAACCTTGGTACTGAATTGCTGCATGGTTTGGGGAGATGTTTCTGCCATATGCAACAAATGTGAACTTAGTTCATTTCCACTGCAGACCATTCAAAAGCACATGTGGCAGAAAGGCTGGCCCACGGCAAGTCAAAGAGCCAACTGGACTGCTGAATATTGCACATCGAACACATTATACAGTTAAACAGTACAAGCCAGATTCATGAAGTGTGGCTTTGGAGAAAACTTTGACAAGGCGAGAGATTCCCGCATTTACAAATTGCAAAGAAAATTAAATAATGCATGCATACTTATATTTTTTAGCTAATTGTTGAACTATTCCATATTCTTCAAGATGAATGTGCATACACACTCACAGACTCACACATTTAACAGTGACCCCTGTGTGTGTCAACATGTGAGAACACACCATTGGCAGAACTAATAAGAAGGTGTGCTTACATTTAAATCATTTTCATTGATTCTCGAAAGAAATTTGACATGGCGTTCATGGCAAACACCTATTTGAAGTCATACCACTAACTGTATGTACTCACGATTGATTTACCTCGTGGTTATGTGCACACCATTTTAAAGTACACTCTTGTCTACAAACAACACACGCTGCTACACGCATTGGGTACTGGATCATGGCAAACTGCATGGTGATATGCAAAGAGGTTGATCGCGCAAACCTGCGCATTTCAGTATCATTCCAAAAACAGTACAGTAACGCACACACCTCTACATTCAAGTATTTCAAACAGCGCAGTGATGCGCACACCATAAAACATGTTAACATTGTGCATTGTAATTTAGTAAAACTCTTCATGAGTCACTAGTATCTAAAATTATATATATTTATACCAGTAGATATTGTACTTTGAGTTGTTTGAGAACCTAGGAAGCTTTTTTTTTTGTCTGAGTCTTAAGTTGTTGTTTTTGTGAATTCAGAATGCAAGCAGTAAATCCACCACCACCATTTCTGGACACGCCTGGAGAACCACCCATTCCATGGCGGAAATGGCTAGATGCTTTTGAAACATATTTGGGAGCAATAGAGGCATCTAGATTTAGACCTGAAAGAAAGAAATTTATATTGCTCCATTTGTTGGGTTTTGAGGGCAGATTAACGTTCAAGCATATTCCTGAACTAGTATTATGGGATGGTGAGGAACTTGACAAATTTCAGGAAACTGTTAAGAAGCTGGCGACTTGATTTGATGTACAGCCAAGTCTGGTTGTATTACGGCATACATTTTTAAAAGGGTTCAGAATTCCAGTGAGGATGTCGATACATACTGCTTTGTGAAAATTTGTCACAGAATGCGCATTCCAAAGTTTCAGTGTTCAGCTGGTGACCAATTTATTAGTCACTGTATAGATAAAGGTATTCGTCAGAAGGTATTTTCTCTTGGTAATCCTACCTTAGAAGAAAGTATTAGGAAAGTCAAGAGTATAGAAACATCACAAAATTCAGCAAAGGAATTGGATGATAAAGTAGTTGAGTCAGTAAATCCAGTACGGTTACCCACAGATCACAACAAAAGAAAGAAGGAAAACCAACCAACTAATTTTAAACGATCAGATATATGTTTCAGGTGTGGTAATCCAAGTCACACCAAAGGGGGGGTAAAACTTGCCCGGCTAAGAATGCAGTATGTAGATCGCGTAGCAAAAGAGGTAACTTTGCCAAAGTATGTCAAGGGGAAAAACGCACTAGAACAAAAGTAGGGTGTATTTTGGACAACAGTGGAAGGGATTCAGAGGACCTGATTGGTTGACATGCAGGATATAGTGTTGGTTATTAGTGATGAAAATGTGAAAACAGGGGATCCTTCTAAATGTGTGGATCCTTATGTAAATATTTTGGTAGAAACAAGACGTTGCATTTGCTGGTGAATTATGGTTTCATGTATAACTATGATCACACAAGAATTGCTTCTGGCGAATTGGAAAAATAGACAGTTGTTGCCACCTGATTGGGCACTGGTGTCCTACGAAGGCTGCAAGATAGAATTAGTTGGATACTTTGAGGACATATTGGAGTTTAAGGGTAGGCGCATTCAGGATAAGGTTTATGTTGCAGTCAAAGTACTAAATATTCTAAGGAGTTCCATCAAGGTTTGGTTGCCATGATGTTGAGCTCAGGTGTGCAGGAACAGGTTCTAGCTAAATGGGATTCTATTTTTGTGGAGGACATGTTAAACAAGTTCCTTAAAGTTTTTTCAGGAGAGTTAGGAAAAATTAAAGGTTTTAGACATAAAATCAAAATTAAGGATGGTGTTATTCCTGTCAAGCACAAGTTGAGGGAGTTACTTTTAGTGTCAGGGAAGATTTGGAGAGAGAACTTACATCATAATGTGACAAAGGGATTATTGAGCCGATAGAATTTCCCAAACATCACAGAAATGTTGGCCACTCTTGCTAATGCAAATGTTTTTTACAAAGCTTAATTTGGCTGCCCCTTACCATCAGGTTGAATTAGATCATGAATCCAGACACCTCACTGCATTTATATCTCCTTCGGCAACATTTCAATACAGTTGTATGCCATTTGGCCTGACTTCGACTGTGTTAGTATTTCAACGTCTCATGGTAAATCTACCCAAAGGCATGAAGAATGTGGCCATTTTTCAGGATGATGTTTTAATCCATACACATGATAGGCAGACCCATGATAACATTTTACACAAAGTTCTTTCTGTATTCCAGAACCAAGGTGTGGTTTTAAATCGTGAAAAGTGTGAAATCCTAAAACAATAGGTGGAATACCTTGGTCACATGATTTCCAGCACTGGTGTTCAACCCACACCAGGATTAGTATTTGCTACATTACAGGCACCCCCTCCAAATGACAAGGTTGGAGAAAAGCATTTCTTGGTTTAAGTGACTTTTATTCTCAATTTATATCTGATTATGATACCAGAGTCAGACCAATATCTAACCTTTTTAAAACGAATCACAGAGTTTCTGTGGGATGAGAGGTGTCAAAAAGCTTTTGAATGGGTGAAAAGACAAGTGGTTGAGGGCAAAGCTTTAAAACTCTATGATCCCGTATTTTCATGCTTTCTTACAGTTAATGCAAGCAATCATGGGTTAGGTGCTGTTCTTATCCAGAAGACTGGCCAAGAAGAATGAGCCATTGGTTTTGCATCAAGAGTACTTTGCAATGCTGAGTTACATTACTCAGTTATCAAAAAAGAGCTGATGGCATGCTGGTGGGTAATAGAAAAATGCAGAGGGAATCTTCTACTCCATAAGTAATGGAGTAGCAGATTCACTCTCCAGACAGACCACAAACCCTTAGTATATATACTGGGAGGGACAAGTAGTAGAAGTTATACTCCCCGCATAGCTAGGTTTTCTACTAAGTTGCTCCAATTTCAGTTTAATGTGGGGCACATTCTTGGTAGGAAGAATACTAAAGTGAACCATTTGTCACATTTTCTAGTGGATGAAAATGATCCAGAGTGTCAAAACAATGATTTAGAGGTTCACGATGATGAAGACCTGGAAAATTGTATAGTGGCAGCAGTTGAGGTGAAAAATGTGTGTGCATTTTCTGAGGAGCAGTGGAAGAGTGCAACTGAACAAGATAATGTCCTCAAACCTGTAGCTCATTACATTGTTAAAGTCTATCCCAAGGAAAAGAATGTTGTAGCTGTGATTCAACCGTATATGAAAGTGGCTGATGAGCTATCATTAGAGGATGGTTTGGTAATGAGATTAGACAAACTAATTCCTACCGAGAGTGTGAAAAACATGTTTCTCAAAAAAGCACAGGAAGGGCATTTGAGGGTTAGCCTCTGAAAACACAGGGTACGTGTAGACCTTTGGTGGCCACAGACCATTGATTTCATGGTCTGCGAATGTGTAATTTGCTCTAGGAGTGACAAGGTTCTATGGTCATCCAACTCACCATTAACTCCTATTGCTCTACATTCAGAACCCTGGGTAAAAATGTTCATTGATCTCTTGGGGCTGTTTAATTCATTAAATTATTGTTCTCGTTTTTCCCTTGTTCTGATTGACCACTATTGAAAATGGCCAAAGGTAAAATTCATTGGAGAGCCAGACTCCAAAGCGGTATTAGATTTTCTCAAAGACTTGTTCATGAGTGAGAGTGATAGTCTCTCATAATGGAGTCCAATTTGTGTCATCCGAGATAGAGAACTTTCTTCAAGAGAGTGGTATTACCCATCTTAGAAGTTCAGTCTATCACCCACAAACAATTAGACTTGTCGAATGCCTCAATAGGGTGGTAGGGGAGTGCGTACGTTGAGCTCTACTTCACAAGTGTATGGTACTGGTGGCTGTAAGGACTATGCTTTGGTTCTACAGAACAACACCCCATTCCTCAACTAATGTTTCACCTTTTGAATTGTTGAAGGGTGGGAAACCTTTAACTGAATTCAAACCAGCTTGGATGTCTAAGTGGCTCAAACAGAATGTTTTATTGTCTGATCTGGATTCTGTTGTAAGAAACCATGTTGAAGATGCTCAAACTAAGGAAAAGAGTTTTCATGATAAAAAGAAAAGTGTCTCCAAAACATTTTGCTGTGGGAGATGTTGTCTGTGTAAAAAAAATGGCTTTTGTGAAGAATGGAGAATCAAAATATTCGGAACCAATAAGAATTGATAAGATTTTTGGCAGTGCAGTGCGTGTGAATAGGCAAAGTTGGTGGAATGTTTCCAACATAGTGAAAGTGGATCCCAAGTTGCTTTTCAAGAGAGTGGTATTACCTCACTGATAATGCCCATATAGGCCAAAACTGTTATGTTGTTCTTCTGAACTGAAAATCTAATGCAAGAATGTAATAGGATAGAGCTTAACTCTTCTGCCTAAGTCCCAGAATTCACAAAGAAACGTGATAAAATTAAACAAAAATTTGAAATTCACTGATAAATTCGTGAAGAGGGTTATCACCTCAATTCTGACCAGTACACGAGTCTTGCTTCATTACAACAAGGATTAGTCCTTATTTCTCTTAAAGTAGGCTTCATCAAGGCACTGGTTGGTTACAAAACCTATCTTGGATCAAGGTCTGTTGTCACTCTCCCACTAAATACTGATTATGAAGAAATCTCTGCAACAAGATAATTGTGGCATAGTTTTAGAACTTTCTCAGTGGACTACACTTTCTAGGCATTGACAGGTATGAATCCCACCTAGTAAATGAAACTAAGATAGCCTGGTATCACGTGGAATAAGATGTTTGGATTTGTTGATGTAAGTAATGATTCTACTGATATTCCTTTTCACATCTGTATGTGTTCAGTGTGGGGAAGGACTTTATATTAACAGACTCCACAAGGTTTCTAGGCAATGAGGCTGAATTTGAGAAAATGGATTTTAGGAAGGCATGCTATCCACTGACTCACTAATGAAGAGATTATAGCTCAAACCATGAGCTGCACTAGAGAAAGGTTTCTTGTTGCATGTTGTTAGAGATACATAACCAGTTTATACCCGGGATCAATGAAAAGGTGTGTGGACTGCAACATTTTGGATAGTGCCTCACATGGTGACAACTGTTGAGGAATGGAACCTATGTAGTTGACTTTAGCTTGTCTGGTTAGTTGCACTTTGGTTTCATGCATTTACCTAATGAATATGTGTCTCTTTTATTTCTTTTCTTTTCTTTCTGTTTCTCACAAGAGAGGGAAGGCATTGTTTCTGAGACTTAATCTACTACATGCTTTTTTTTTTAAAAATGCCCAATGCACTTTCTAGGTTTTGCATTTGCTGAATAAAGCTTTACTCACTGTATCCTGTCAAACAATCTCCCACCCCAGTTAGTATAGTATAGTTAGCATCAACAGCTACTATCCTCCTACCTCTCATGACAGACTGCTCTCAGCAAATCATTGCCAATCTGACAATCATCTTGGAAGGTTTTTGCCTTCTTATGCCAGATTCGACCTCAAGTATTGGAGCGCATTTTAAGGATGATTGATTGAGAAGCTAAAAAAACGTTAACTTATCCAACGACTAATACATTTACTCAATCAGACCAAGACACCACACCTGTTTGGCAGATTTATTAGTACCTATGTCATTCATGTGGAATCTAATTTTTATCTTTTTTTCTAAAGGGTACCTTTCTGGAAATGGGATTTGAATTTGGTGCGTGGGAGGTTACTCTTATGGATTTAATAACACAATCTGGTTAGGCCAGATTGTGTTTGTTAAATTTATTATGTGCTCTTAGAGAATCTCTACTACAAGCAGCAGGTGAGCACCAGAGAAACATGTGTTAAGTTCAAGCACTACCGCCAATTTTAAAGTGAAGAAGACAACCTAATACAATTTAAAAATCAATTTAGAGAAATAGAGAAAAATTGGACAAGAAAAAACACACCCAAACAATCAAACTGGGCTAAGAGAGAACAGAGATATGTTTTTTTTAAATAGTTAGGGCAAAATAAACCACCAGTGTTGACTCTTAATTCGGCTCTAGAGTGGGGTTGAGTAATAAACCTGTTCTGACCTAGTTTTCGCTCAGCCAACACAAAGTCGTTTTTATAAAGTTAAAATTCCCATTAAAGTTAGCTAGCACAAGCTACTTTCACCATTAAATTCAATTTTGAAACTGAGTGGAAAATAGCATTGAATCATTAATCTAGTATTTTACCTGGAGGAAATAGGAAATTAAATATTAACATCTTGGCCTGTTAATGGAAAATTACACCTAGGCCTGTTTATGAAAATCCGTCTTAACCTACACTGTAAAAACAGCTGTTGTATATTTATTCACTGCAATAACACACTCACCTAAAATGCAGGCTGATTCTTTTTTATACTACCCAAACCTGTGAGCTTGCAAGGCACACTGTGGGGTGACCTATTAATATACAATTTAGTTTTACTACATGGCAAAGACATTTTTCTATCACCAATAATTTTTTGTTATCATCTATGGCGTGGTTTAAATAGTCCCTGCAGCCCACATGGCATTAAACCTCCATGTCTTTGGTGCATTTTCTGCGCCATCCACCATGGTATTCCAGGAAAGTTATATAGATCAACTGGATGCAGCCAATTTTGACAGCACAATTTTAGGTCCACGGCACACACTGTACCACTTAATAGCAATGTCACAGAGAACAGGGTCAGAATATGAGTAAAAATAAGTTCAAGAAAAAAGAGAAGACTCTTGGGCACCAGCAGAAACGGCGGATTTCCTACAGAGCCCAAATGTTGATACGTTACACATTTCACTCCGACCTTTATTCTTGAAAATCACTTACAATAAATAATCACTCAGGAAACACACATGATGAAAGGAGAAATCGACTCCGTGATGTTAGGAAATATTTCTCTAAGCTGTGCAAGATCTATATCAAATCATTTTGAATTATGCTAGGGTATTCAATTATGTTGAAATGATTGAGATATGAAAAACGAAAGTGTTCTTTTTTAATTATCTTTTAACTTAAGCTTTTTCAGCAATGGTTTTTAACTCTTGTACCTCAATGTAAAAGAATACTTATCTTACCAGCCCTTCACTTTGTTTGACGTTTGAGAGTTGAATCACTTCAAGGTGTGCTGATTGGGAAACCAGTGGATCTGATGAGAGAGAGATGATGTTGTCACAGACTCCTGAGAGGGTTTTACACTGCAAGCAGAAACAAGAACATAATAGTGTTCATTGCCTAGTTGGAAATGGTTAATCCAAGCTATAGTGATCTGTTTCTACCAAAACTTATGTATAAAAGAGAAATGTAAAGCAAAATTATTACACGTCATGGTCCAGTCAATTCTCCTTTGGCGAATACATTGTAACTTTTTATGGTCATGGCAACATATTTCTATTTGCTAGGTGAATATTTCAAAATGAGAGAAGGCTTACTTATGCAATAAAGTCTGAAGAACTCTCGCATTAATAGGCACTGTTCAGTACGAATATTTCATAAGAGTAAAAAGTGTTGTGAAGAACGTACACCATCAGCAATGCGCAGTCCTTTCTATCACAAGTATCCTTTGAACATCGATCTGCTACTCCCCTTCTATAAGTGCTAAATTAGATCAGTAATTTTAAATTAGATGTGTTTGTGTTATCAGTCACACATACTGCAGCTAAATATCAAAATCAGATTTGATTCTTCAACACAACCACAGAAATTTAGACTTATGGGGCCGTATTACATAAGTGCCCTCAAGGGCGCAACGGGTGTTTGCGCCTGCTTTGCTCGCCCATGGGCCACTTTGGTTTTACAGAAGGGGCTGCAGACGCTTGTACGGCCCCTTCTGTAATACCGATAGCGCTAGCGCACTTAAAGCACCAGCTCTATCTTCAGAGGGCATTCCCTCATTTGCATGGGGGCGTGCCCCATGAAAATGAGGGAATCCCTTTGCCTCTGCACCCCTGCGGTATTACAGACGAGAGTGCAGAGGCAAAGACGCTCTCAGGAGGTGCACTGACAGTGCACTATCTAAAAGGTGGCGCACTGTCAGTGTGCCCCCTGATGGCAGCCCTCTGGAGAGGGCAAAGGGGGTCCCATGGACCCCCCAGACATCCCCTTGCAGGTGGGTGCAGTCACTCAAATACACCCACCTGCACAGGGTTCTCCAATCCCTTCTAAAAGTGCAGGCGGGTTGTCGCCTGCACTGTGAAAACATGGAGCGGCTTTAAAGTAGCTGCTCCGTTTTTCACAGGAATGTGCTGCCTCCAGGGCAGTGTGAGTTCGCAGCTGCCCTGAGGGCAGCGCATTCCATGTAATAGGGTGCACTTTCCCTGTTTGCGCCCCGGAAACCTGTTTTAAGGTGCGCCAGGTGCAAACAGGGAAGCTGTGGCCTTTAGATATAAGGGGCCATGGCGCAGAGTATGCATTGATGCTTTTAGCCAATAGAAATGATATAACACAAAGCTCCATTCAGAGGCTTGCCACGGAGAGTTGGTTCACTGTGTAAATCCATTGCAACATGCAAAATGTGAGGCAGTAAACAGTGTTTTTCTCATGTTAAATTTGCTCTGCTGTGGTAATTGTAGCGTCTTCCCAGGCAGGGTACCCGCCAATGACTACACCACACACAGAGCTTAGTAATACATGTCTTTATTCATCTGTGTGTAACTGTGAACTCAACATTCTAAAGCAGATTTCACGGCAATACACCCTATTCATTCCGTCATAGGTCTATTGTGCTGTATCTAATTTGTGCAATATGCCGACTGCATGCTCATTGGGTGCAGTGTCCGATTCACAGGTTGTGACCCTCAGGGATGAGGGCATAACCGTAGTTGTGCCTCATTCTACCTCGTGTGGCATTGCTAAACTTGCACCTGTGGGTGTGATCGGAATTGTGTGGTGTGACCAGTATCAACACTCACCAGGCATTGTGCCTCATTGCCACGGAGGTATGGACTTTGTGGCTCTTCGCTGTGTGTGACCGGGATCATCTGGAGCGATCCATATCAACGCTCACTGAACGTTGTGCCTCATTTCCAGGGAGGTACCGAATTTGCAACTCATCTTTGTGTATGACCGTTAATGTATAGTGCGATCCGTATCAACTCGCACCGGACGTTGTGCCTCATTTCCAGGGAGGTACGGAATTTGCAACTCTCTGTTGTGTGTGACCGGAACTGTCTGGTGCGACTCAGAGCAACGCACACCAGACGTTTTGCCTCATTTCCAGGAAGGTACTGAGTTTGGGACTCTGCATTGTGTGACAGCGGAATTGTCTGGTGCAACTCGTATCAACTCGCAACAGACGTGGTGCCCGGATTGTCTGGGTACAACTCTGATCGATGTGTGCTTGGCGGGGTGCCTCTTTCTTCCGAGAGACTCCCCTGCTTCTTTCCCCCATTCATCGATTGCTCCTTTTGGGCCCTCAGTGCAGCAGACCAACTGCCCTCTCTTTACTGGGCCCCAACGACATTGTGTTGCCAGGTTGTATTTCCCGGATAAGGCCTTGGCAATGAGAGTAATTGACTGGGTTGAAAGAATACTTCTGAGAGCGATCGGAAGTGGGTCAAGAGACTGCATGACCCCCCCTTGTGCTTTACAGAACTGGGCTGGTGCCGGAAGGCACATTGTGCAACCCCTTTGAGTGACCGACTATCACCCTCAGACCGCTTCTGCTCCTCATCCTGTGGGTAAACTTCCTGAGTTGTGGCAAAACTCCCATTTGACGACTGCCTCCTAATTAGTTCTGCTACCTACCCTCACTTTCTTCCTTGGGATTCTGACTAAGTGTGACTTCGGCCACGATCGGCCTAGTATCCGGGGAAGGGCTGGTTATCTCCAGCCCGTGGGCATAGGGTAGTTGGGGTGAGTTGGAGAGTGGAGGTAGGCTTAGGTCACAGGGTCTGCAGTGCGCTATCCATTGACCTGCTGGATATTGTTTCCTTTACATTACAGTGCTGTGTGCGTATGTGTGCAAGTACGTTCCATACAAACCTGCTTGATATCTGTTGAACCACGTATCGGTGCTGAGTGAGTGTGTGTGTGTGTGTGTGTAAGACTGCCTGCGGACTGGCCAGGATTCATTACACCGCCGGGCAGTGTTACTTTACATGTTGATTCCTTGGCAAGTGAATACTACGTTTGATATTGGTTTCACCTGTGCTGCCTCGGTCCACGGTGCTGCATAAAAGTGTTGTAATTATTTGTAAGTACATATTTTTGATATTGTTGTGATCTGGGGTGCACCTTATAACTGTGCGATATTGAATTATAATGATGGCCAGGGTAGGCCTAGGTTTGACAACGTTTTGCACCTCATAAGGGTGCTGGGGGACGTAAAGTAGGCTCTTTCTCAAGTGTGCATACTACCGGTGTCATTTTAACACGGTTGGGCCTAGTACTGCTAGTAATATTTCCAAGTGTGATTTATGCTGAGAAATACATGATGTTCATGTTGTGTTAATTAATGTATGAGTTAAATATAAACTTTATTTACATACACCAAGTATGATGTCTCTTTTGTGACACTCAGTGCATTTATTGTGTAGGAGTGCTGTGCCAATGCTTTACTCATTGCCCCTGTGATAAGCATGACTGCTCAGTGACAACCTACCCAAGGGTGAGCCCAGCTTATACAGTGAGTGCAATCACTCATCCCTGATGGGAGTGGTAGGTTTAACACTGACGAATATTTAATAAAGTTTTATTGAACTACATGTCTGTGACTCTGTGAAAATAAATAGTCAGAGATATATTATTATTCCTGTAAGAAAGAAAAATGAAACAAATATGTCTCTGTTTTACCTTTTCACATTTTACACCCCAAAATGCAGTGGTAAAAATAGCCACATAAAGGGCTTGTATTTTATGTGATATATTTAGGCTATCCTGGTTTAGGTTTAAACCTATAATAACTGATAAAACCCCACCGAAAGGGAAATAGCTCTCACCAGTGTAAACTTAGAAACACTGAAAAAATGCCTGCACAACCACAAAATGCCATTCAAAGAAAGGAAAAGGAGAGTGAAAGAGTCATTTTTATTTCTTCCTGAAGGGGCCAATACAATGTAACTTTGTTATACAAGATAGCAGCAAGAAAGACTGGGCTAACATCATTCTGCTTGAGTTTTGTTATTTAGGGATGTCACAAAAATATTGTTTCTTCTTCCTTTTTCCTTTTTTCAGTTTTGTGGTATTTGGTCTAAAGATACAGGGTTTAGAAGCATGTTTTAGGTCCTATTTAATTATGTTATAAACTGTAGAAAATCAGCAGATATCAAAATCATATTTGATATTTTGGCTACGTTTGATCCTTTTACTGATAGATAAAATGGCTGGTTTCATAATAATCTTTCCCAATATGTACCATCGCATTTTCCCACAGACAGAGAATAGCTGAAACCCTTTGATGCATCAGCCCTCTTTACTAGCGAGTCAGTATTGATAGTAGATAAATTGCCAAACACCCTAGGATTTAAAAATTAACTGCAAGGTGTAGTGACATGTCTGTGAGAAAAAGAGTGCTGTCACCAAGCATCTGGGATAGTGGTGAAAACATGGCACCAGACTTTTGGAAAACATGGAACGCTGCTGGAGGAAATTCTTACCAAGTTCAACAAAGATTGGAGTGATATTGTTTGTATTTACAGTGCATCAGCTACATATATGAATAAGTTGTGTGTTGACTTTGGCACTGCAACATGTTCCATGGTAGAATGCTTGCAACTTGGGAAGCAAAGAAATGCTGAGGAGCACTTCAGGAAATTTTATTTTACAACGCATGAGAAATGGCTTGCAATGATGCATAGAAAAGTCCCTTCACCGGCCATGGCATTTGAAGTCAATGAAGACTCACTGTGGTACTCTGCACAAGTTCTAGATCCCTTCCATAAAGGGGAATTTTCTCCAGACTTTGAAAAGTACTGCTTAATTTTTGACCGCTTCAATAACTCTGAGAGCATATGCGCCCAGTTGAACTCATATGTTGCAGAACCTGCCCCAGAGAATTGCAATCTTCAGGTGCACCAGTGTTGGCATGGAAAGCTATGTCAGTGGCCAGAGTGAGCAAATTGTGTACTGGCTGTTTTGGCATTGCCCGTCTCAAGTTCCAATGTTGAGAGGGCCTTTTCGCAGATAAAGGTTTACATGGGAAGGAAAGAGCAAGCTGCATGACCAAAGACTCACTGAAGAAGTATTGTATGGTGTACTACAATAGGTCTGATTTGTAAAGATGTATTTGGACCTCATATACACTGTCTATATACCACGCACTATCAATGCAGAAAGCAAGCAATGATAAAAGCAAAATGCTCCATAAACACTGGAAAAATACTGTTTCTGTTGTTTTTAATGGTGAAAAAATGTGTAACCACTGTTTTTTAAGGTATTGAAATCACTGAAAAAACCCCACCAGAATTTACCAAAAATAGAAACTGAAAACAGGAAAGCCTAGATATATTGTAATTGCATTTATATAGCGCTTACAAGGCATCGAAGCGCTTTTTCGGCAACTTGCACGCTACTCCAGTTCCCAAAAAGGATTAGTGGTGAATTAGTATAGGGAAATATGAAATTAATTTATGCGGTGGACATGTTAGTCTGTTATTTGGATTGAAAAGGATAGTGGAGGAATAGAAGAGGGAAGGGTTTGCATTTACATAGCACTTGCTACCCCTGATCAGGTGTTAAAGCGTTTTTTGGCAGTTAGCAATCTACTCCAGAACCCAAAAAGAATTAGTGGTGAAATAGTATAGGGAAATATGAAATTAATTTGAGCGGTGGACATTTGGGATGAGTGAGAGAGTGGAGGTAGAGGATATATTGAGAGAGGTGCACATAAAATTCATCCAGCCCTCTAGGTGGCACTGCAATCCCAGCTATAGAGCAAAAGCTCCAGCCTGTAATTTGCTTTAGAAAAATATGGTAAGTTCTCCTTTGGTCATTGCTTCAATGACCAAGAGAATTTAGGTGTTTTCTAGTTTTGCTGGGGGGCTACAGCTCAGGTCACCCACAGCCCAGTTGCAGGTGCAGCAGGAGTCGGCATTGCTCCAACCCCACGGTAGGAGTTTTCTTTTGCTCCCATGGGGTAGGAGCAATCAAAGCATTTCCCTGTCCAAGAGTGCAGGCAGGGAAAGTTTTGTTCTCCCATCAGGTGAGAGCAGCTGTGTGCTCCCACCCCCTGGGAGATGTTTGCATTTTCCCTGCCTGTAGGCAGGGAAATAGAGGGTGTCTCTGGCATTGGGGACCCCGAGACACTGGCATTGATGTGGCACAGGGGGATGGGGTTCCTGGAGCCATTGTATGGCTCAGGGAGGAGAGCCACACCCCCTCCCTCTTTGTTTGAAAGACGGGCTAGGGGGATGTGTTCCTCAGGCTTGGGGAGGGGGTCAGCATGGCCCCCTACTCTTTATTTAAGTTATCGGCCCCATGGGATGGGGTGCTTTTGAAGGCTTGGGGGGCACATGCCCCCTCCCCCTTAAATAAGCACTACGCCTTTCCCTTGCTCTGGTCCACCCTGGGGTGATATTTTGAAAACCTCGGGAGCCAGCACTTTAAAAAAAAAATTAAATACTATCAAATCAACAATGGCTCATTGATATGAGAACATTTATCTTGGATTTTGTTCAACAAAATAAGGGTACAGCTTTTTTGGCCTGGTCAGCTTGGGAAAAACAAGAGGCTGCATTTGATAAGAAATTGAAAAATCCAGTTTCAGGGGATATATTAGTGATAAGAATCAGTGCCTATTGTTACCTACACTCTGAGAATGGCAGGTGGTGAAGGTTGATTAACTCAGTGTGTCAGGACCAAGACCCAGACCTCACAGAGAGAAAGCACAGCAGATCCTTTCCAGACCACACTTGGATAGTGCTGCCTCACCAACAGTATTATGATACTAGCTGAGAAGCCATAGGGGAAATATGGATCATTTGGCTGCCAAAAGACTTAGGCTGTGTGATCAGATAGTGCAAAACAATTGTTTACTGTACTTTCAAGAACTGCTAACCTGTTAACTAACTATGGACTTCCATTACTGAGGAGAACAAAAGATTTATTTTTACCCTGAAATTCGTCATTGATGCTCACAATGTATCTACAATTTACATTAAGATTGATTGTGTTTTAATCTTGTATGATATGAGGATACTTAATTAATGTATTTTGTTATCTACTCCCAACCCTATACCTGCACCATAAGCCAATACAAAGGGAGAAGCCTTACCAGTACTAATGGCAAGTAGAAACACCTGGATACTCCAAGAGGGGCAGATACTGCTCCCAAAAGAAAAAAAGAAAGACACAGTATTTTTTCTCATGGGACACGTGGATCCAAATTTGGAAACTTGGAAAAAACGTAAAAACAACGAATTTTACAGTGCAATTATACAAGGCGACGGCTATGCACAGGGAGCAATTTGGGCCCATCAGCTGTCACAGAACCGAGCCTTAGCCCAAACTCTCTTTCAACAGCTCTAAGTGCGTGGCCCAAGGGAATTCACAGATGATTTATTGGCACAGAAAATGGCACTGAGCCTGACCACAGGCCAAGCCCTGAGGCAAACCCCTTGATGTGCATGGCTAAGTGCTTGCACTGCAGGGATAGGTTGTGCAGGAGGTTGGGTACAGACAGTGGCTGCAGACCATGCATTGTGAGCGCTACCTGCTGCCTACAGCCAAAGTCTATGTATAGCCAATTGTAAATGCATAAAAGGGGTATGATGTATGTAATTAAAGTTTTTTTTTGAAAGGTAAGTTATCTTTTCTGCCCATGCGACATTAACATATGGTAAAAACACAGACATTTCTTCAAATAACTACAGTTAAAGTGAAGTTATGGTTACTGAATAAAGTCAATAAACAGTTGAAATTGGCTGAGCCAACCATAACTCTTACACCCAATTTGAAAGCTATATCTTGCACTCTTGCGGTTCCCCCACCTCATTTACAGTGAAGGATCTGACAGGTTTCAGACCCATATGCAATGGGACCACCAAGATTATTGTGTTGGAAGTCAGAAATGGAATCAGGGTCACTGATTTTTTTTAACTTCAGAAACAGACCCCTGCTTTGGGTTTTTGTTTCTGAAATACAAAAAATCCCCCACAAATGTCTACAGGCTCCTTGACATTGCAGAGAGTAAGCATTACATGTTCACCAAAAGGTCTCTTCAGTTCACCGTTGCACATGTTGGCCTCCAAGCATTGTAGAAAGGGCAGTAAGAAAATCAAGATATCAAATTTGAAAATACAAAATATATACCTGATATGTGATACTATAAAACTTGAAGACCTAAAGGAAAACACCCTACTGTTGTGTTTGCATGAAGATTTTTATATATCCTAACAAAACGAAAAATGCTGTAAAAAAGATTTTACATTTGAACATATTAGAGAGGGAAATCAAAGTATACACTATCATGTAATGAGACTTTAGTACAAGCATTCCAACATTAACATAAAGAAAGTTTATATTATCAAACTGGGAACATGGAGCTGTTGTGCACACCTGTCTGCGCACTTCACGCAAAACATCAACTGAGGATATGCAGCTCATTGGCAAGAAAAAAGGGTACATCAGAAGCATTTAAAGGTTTGCTTCAGTCTTCACCTACCCATAATGGGGGTCTTAAAATTCTAACAAAGGGTGGGCGAAATCCAGACTTCTTTTTACTTCATGGGAGCTGTAAGAAATTGGGTTGTTGGTCGAGTAGGGTGTTAATCAACCCCAAGCAACAGCCAAATTCCCTATCAGGGTGAACAATGGGGGGCCAACTCGATGACAGATAGACAAAACAGAACTTGGGCAACATCTGCCCGACGGAGCAGATCTCCAGACTTTAGGTCAATCACTCGGACAATAACCACCTCCGCAGGAATGCAATGACGACCAACACAAAACGAATCTAGATACAGAGCAGACGTCAACCTACTCCGCCTATGCTCGTGGAATATCAACGGCCTGTCAACAAAAATTATGGACCCTGATTTCCTGCAATACTTCAAACTTTTTGACATAATTATGTTGCAGGAAACATGGCTCACTTTACCACAGCACATACAAGGTTACATGTGTTTTTCCACACCGGCCACAAAGAGCAGTAAATTTGGACACCACTCAGGAGGGTTGGCAACCTATGTTTCCACAACAAGAGTTACATCAGCGGTCCTTGTTGATTCCCCTGCACTGGCCACCTCTGCAGTGAAGATCACCATCTCTTTCCAGGGAGGGCAGGATGAAATGGTTTTAGTCAACACTTACGTCCACCCAAAACGGAAAATCAAAGATTCAGAACAGCTAATGGCTCAAGTATCAAACTACATAACTGAGATGGAAACCTCATATTTCATCTTGACTGGGGACTTAAACCAATAGCTCTTTGGCACATCGGGGGGTGAAGAGACCTGCATCCTAACCTCACTCTGTAACATCCCGCCACAATGTGCTCCGCTAAACGCAAGCAAGAGCCGCAAGAAAAACCGTTCCTTGGAAGACCTAGAACATCTAAACTTCAGGGTTCTCAATGGCAGATTCCGTGAGGATTCCCCCCCGTCCCATCACACTACTCTGCCTCAACATGCTCAAAACTAGACTACACGTTTGCAAGTCTCTCACTGTTTCCCTTCATTCATGGGTTCAGAATGGGGGACAGTGACCACAGACCACAAGAAATTCTACTACTAGCCTCCGCAACCTCCTCCATCCATCAAGAATCAGCCTTGGTGCCCACTTACACGTCAAACTAAAGGAGGATCAAATGCGCAGTGTCAGCTACGGAGTCTCTGTCAAAAACAGCAATCAAACTTTTTCAGTCACAAGTAATAGGCACAGCTGACCGAATAACACACTGGGAACACTTTGCCGCCAAGCTATTAAGCATCTGGGGCACACCATCATCAAAAGTAGATTCTGGTCGGGCATTTGGCCGGAGAAACAGGATCCCGAAAGCACAAAGGGACCATCTAAAACTGCTCAAGAAATCAATAAATAGCACCCTAAGCTCTCTGAGAAGACATGAGGGGACCTAAGTGCCCGTACACTCTTGCGAAACAAACAGAACTTAATGAACAAACTGAAATGGGAAATTAATAAAGAGCAAGAAGATGAAACCTGGGCAAAGTTTCTTTATGAGGCAAACCACAACGTTAGTGCCCGATTATGGAAAAAGGTGAATGCTATAATCCGCCCACACCACAAGGGAATTTCGTCACATATTTCAGAGGAAATATGGCTCAAATTTCTATTTGAGCACTTTAACAATGAAGCCGGGGGCACTTGCACAATGGACTCAAACAGAAGACCGCCAAGCGATCACTCAGGAGCAGGCTCCAAGGTGACGCTTGTGCCAAACATGCCTGACCCAGTTAACACACCTGTGCGTGAGGTGGGCGATCCATCACCACCCTCAATCAAGAAACAGATTGCAAAAGGGAGAAGAGAAGGGGCTCCGGGTCCGAATGGAATTCCTCTGGCACTGTTCAAACACAAAGCGGCCGAATGGGCAAATATTCTGCAACCCATATTCTTAGAAGTCAGGTCACTAAGCAGAATACCTGAATCATGGAAAGGCTCAACGATCGCGCCGATTTATAAGAGTGGCGACAAGGCTCGGCCAAGTAACTATCGCCTGGTGGCCCTGATCGACAATGAGGCAAAGTATTTTGCGGGCACCTTCTTAGAGGATCTCACAGCGTGGGCAGACGCCAACAAGATAATACCGCTAAACCAGACTGGTTTCTGCAAAATGTCTGTCACGACAACAAACATCCTTGCACTCTCTCTACTTATTGATGCGACCAAGACCGCCAACCTTCAATTACATCTATGCTTCATTGACTTCAGTGCTGCATTCGATAATGTTGAGAGGGGGAAACTCTGGGGGAAGCTGGCACGCTGGGGAATCCCTCAGGACATCTTGAACATCTTGTCACTCCTGCACACCGATACCTGGGTCCAGGTGAAACTAGGAGGGGGGACCCATCTCTCTAGAAAAGTCCCTACAACCAAAGGCCTGAAGCAGGGTTGCATGCTGGCACCTACCCTGTTCAATCTTTATATGGCCGACCTCCCATAAGTTTTCAACATCAGTAACGCACATGCACCCAGGCTAGGCGGCAAAACACTGACCAATTTTCTGTACGCTGATGATGTGGTGCTGCTCAGCCACACATATGTTGGTCTTCAACATCTACTCGACAAAATGCAGAAATATGCCATGGAGAATAACCTAAAAATCAATTTTAAGAAAACAAGGACCATGATGGTGAATAACAAAAGAAGACGGCAGACGAGGTGGCACCTGGGAGGGTTTTATGACGAAACATAGCGCACCATCCCACCGCGTGCTTTTACCATGCGTTTATGACATCGCACAGTCAACAGCATCGCCAACTTTCACATCGCACGGCGTTGCAACACCAATGCGTTGATTCCTATTGGCGAGTACATAACCTCGCAGACTACGAAATCGCACGCCAATACAACGCGTTCCTTGTGACCCCGCCTCTACCCTGCTCCCCCCTGCCCCCCCGCCGTCCCCACGACGCTAATTCTTTCCTTTCTATTCTTCCTAATGTTTAATTTGTTTAATTTAATTCCTGTGAATAAATAGTGCTATTAACATTTCTACAATATTAAAATGTTTACCCCCACTGTTGTGTTATAAACTTATTGGGGGGGTACAAAAGGGGTCGCCGACCGTGTCTCCAGCCATTCAGACTCTATTGTCCAGCTGACCAGACGTGAGTCCAACGTTCCTGTGCCCAGACATCCGCCATATCCAGTAAGTTGAACCCAGTAATGGCTGAGCGTTTAACCCGCTGTTTGCAATGTTGAAACCTAAAGTCATTTTGTTTTTGTCTCCTCAAGGACGTGCCTTTCAGAGGCATACTGCTGACAATCTGTAAACTTCGTAGATTGCGAAGTTCACTGTACGCGTCCCCCCGACTTTTGTGATCAGAATCGGTAAGTGTTTGCAAATGCGAGTGATGTAACAGTATTAAAATGTTTACCTCCACTCGTGTGAAAAAAGCATTTTAAAATGCAGAATTGATTAGTCTGCAGCAAACAAAGGCTAAATTTACAGAATTTCACATTTTGAAGGGCAATTAAAATCCGAATAAAAACAAGCCCCTGACCTCATGAATCCATTAAATTCGGCCTGTTTTTAATTTAAAACACGAGAGGAATGAACAGCCATAGAGTTGTTTTACCAGCTAGCACCTTCCTTGTCCCACTATACCTTGTGCCGCCATTTGCTCAAGTGTGTCAGATCTTCATTAATGGGACATGACAAATCCTCCGCTTATGGTGCATCCGAGAAGTCCACAAAGTTGACTTTTCAACAAATAATTTTCTCTGCGTCTTTTTATGCTGTACGTGGTTATTTTTTAACGGAGTTTTATATAGCGCAAACTTGACCCGATTCGGGTATCAGAGCGCTTTACACGAGCACCAGTTGCGTTACATGAGGACACATTCATTTTTGATAGGCACGGGGAGATTAAGTGATTTGCCCAGAATCACCGGATCACAGGATGTTGTGCGTCCCTGCCGAGACTCGAACCTGGTTCCCCAGCTCCGAGGTCGACCGCCCTAGCCGTTAGGCCAACTCCTCTGTATATGCACTATGGATTTACAGAGTCGACTCATGCACTCCAATTGCTGAAGATGATCTGCACTATGGAGATGTCAAATGTATTAATATTCCATGTTAACGTCTGTGCAGTTTTCAGGTGTGAGAATGCTCCCTTCAAGCAAGACACTTGGCACCAGGTCGATTGTAAGGTTCCAGGGCCGTGTGTGCTTTAGAAATGTCCTTTTTGCTTCATCTAGACCATCCGTCTTTTGATCAATGGGTCCCGTTTTTCTGTGCATTCGTGTTGTGAGCCACATGCACAGGAATGATGCTGTTATTTGTGTGTTTGTTCAGTAGGTGATGACTGTGTTTTCACTTTGGAATGGAGTTTTCCTGTGTGTTCGTTATATTCCAGTGTGGGAGGTGTTGAACTCCAGTGTGAGAGGTGGTTAAGAAATGTGCATGTGGGTTATCGTGTATTCCTCTATAGAGGTCTATGTTCCTGTGCAGGAAAGAAGCATGAACACTGGTCCCTTTAGTTGTATGTGTCTGCAGGGCCGGCTCTAGGGCGGTGCAACCGGTGCCACCGCACCGGGTGCTGACTTCCTACAGGGGCGTAAAAGCACCTGCTGCCGCGTTCCTGGTCTCTAGCAGTGTTCAGGCAGCAATTAAAATGTCAATAAAACTCCGGTGATTTAATGTTCTTCCAGGCGAGATCGGAGTTTTGTGTAATAGAAGTTTTGACTCGAGGAAGTTGTTATTCTTGGTTAGGTAGTGCAGAGGGTTGATATGCCTGCTGCACAGAACATGTACCGTGCAGATCACAAAGTGAGTGTAACGTAAACAGGTCAGTGGGTTACTGCGTTTGTCAGAGACTTCCTTTTGTTAGCTGCAGTTTACAGTGAGCTAATAACTGTCATCAAAGAACTGCTGGCAGACTTCAAGGTAAAGATTAGAACATATGGGGTTTTTCCCCAGACTTTCATTATTCTAATGTTGCGAAAAGGGTTCACTTGGGTACAAATCTGTTCTTGTCATTAAAGAGAGGCCCAATCCATTGTGTTACATTTTAAATTCAGAGTTTGTGCTTCTCCAGACCAAGTACTCTTCAACTATACTGCCTACCAATATGGATGACATGTGAATTCACCCCTTGTTATCCTTTGTCTTATGTAACATGTCCTATACACTGATTTGCACACCTATGATTGATAGTCTCTGTGTAATGTGTCCGTTATGTACAGTGCTCTGACACCCACCCTTCACTTTTATAAGTGACGCTATAAAATGTATTAAATGCATCTGAGAAAGAGTGGTTATGGAGACTGTTAAAGGGTAGTAGGGAGGGAATCCGTGGCGGAGGTGGTCATTGGGAGAGGGGGCGCCAAAAAACATTGTCGCACTGGGCGCCACCAGTGCTAAAGCCGACCCTGTGTGTCTGTGCCTTCATACGGTGTTGTTCTGACTCTGTGTACCGGTGGGGAGGGAGTTGTTGAACTGTGAACGGAAGAAAATGTGTAACTTGTTAGCACTTTCCTCTACTAAATGTCCCAGCAGCCATCTGTATCTTAACACAGCTTCTGTCTCTAGCTCTGATGGAGTCGCTGCTAATCTCCTGTCTCGGACCATTGTGTTTGTTTCTGCAGTCTCTGATTTCATGTCACTTTGGTCAACTGTCACACATCTTTTATTTGTGCTCAGACGCTGGTCCTTCTTCGAACGGTCTCTGTGGAGTTTCCACTATTTTTAGTGCCTTCGTCTGCTACCTCAAATTTGCTACAAAAACACCACAGGGGGGAGTGCCTGTGCCATACTGTCACTGCGACTGTTTTCGATCCTGCTGCGAGGGATTGCGTGACATCGAGGGAGAGGCACTCAGCTGCTACTGAGTGATATTTGCTTTTTTAAATTCCTAATTCCGATGAGCAGGGTACAGCGTCCCAGTAGTTTCAAAGATTCAAATCTTGTGGTCCCAGCCCTCGGCTCTAGCCCAAAGCATGGCAGACTGCGTTGATAGTATCTGCCACTTGGTGGCAGCGTAGTCACGTCTCTTTTACATGCTAGCAATTTTATTATTACTTTGAAAGAACTGCTTGTGACATTTTGTATGTGTGAAATTGTATGGATGACGTATTTGTGTGAATCCGAGCAATTAAATGTGACGCTCTGGTCTCCATGTAACATAATGGTAAATGCAATTAAAAGCACACCTGCTGCAGAGTTGCTTGTGCTTGTGCGTCCAGCTATTTGCATGCGACAATAACTCTGGTGATTAATATACATTTTGGAGAGAGAGTGGAGTTTTGTATGGTGGCAGTTTTGACTCAAAATGAAATAGCGTAGATGGTTAATGGGCCTGCTGTAAAGCACATGTATTATGCGTATTACACAATTGTATTTTGCTTGCATTCTTTTTACTGGCTTTATTTGTGTTAGGCTATCCGGTATGTGTTTGACCTCCCATGGAGCATAGCCTGTTCACCATCACTCCTTACATTCTTCAGCGAGTGCTCGTTTTTTCTAAACAGGTCTTTAAACGTTGATCTTATCTTGTCACATTTAATGTGCATTTAAAGACAGTGGTCAAATGTCAAGCTCTGCCGTCTGAGGGATCTTGGTGTATACTTTTCTTTCTCTGACTTCAAAGTGAGAGGATCTAAGTGACAATCGTGCTGGGTGAGAGGAACAACTGTAAGATTTTCTTTTTCCTAGCACACAACAAAATTGAAATGTCTGAATGAACTGTAGAAATATTTTTGAATATATCAGAATCAGAAGGCACAAATGAAGCAAAGCTTTTAATTCTGATATGTGAGGGAAAAAAATCTTTTAAAAGTGTCAAAACAAATCAATTCATCTTGAGGATGCCATTTTTGCACATTCACGCTTGTGATCAGTAAAACTATATGTATGTATGTGTAAATGTTAAGGTCATGTCAATTGAAAATGTGTTGTTAGTAATGGGAATGAGCTACCACACCATGCAAACGCAAGTTAAAATCCTAACATAGAACAGTGAGCTATTAACTGTCATCTAAGAGCAGCATACAAACAGCAAGTTATAAATTACAGTCTTGCTATGTATATATAAACAACTGTAATATCACCATTTGACATTAGGTGTCATTTTTTTTCTTTTATTGCAACCTGAATCTGTCAACTTGCCTGTGTATTTAATGTACTATATTTTGTTTTCCCTTTCCCCCCCCAGCTAATGTCTGGATCAAAGATGGCGAAATACATCACCTCCAGCAGGGGAAACCGCCTACTAGAACACAGTGGTTATGTGGATTGCAAAGAGCGAAATTCGGAACCTCAGTGCCATTGGAGGTGTGTGCAATACTACTCCACTCATTGCAGAGGTAGAGCGGTTACACTGGGTGACTCTGTTCTAAGAACCATAGCCACTCTGCCTCCGCAACAGCGATTCAAGTGAGAGAATCGGTTAATGAAATGAAAGAAATTGCAGTCAACTCTAATGAACCGTGCAGTGCAATTTTAAGGGAGGTAGCCCAACATATCCCTGAGCATGTTGCAACGAGTATGCCTAGTATCCCAAATTTGCGTAGAATTATACAACGTAAAAAACAGGCATGCAACCCCAAAAGAGTTACCCCTCAAACTTTTTCCGATATATGTATTCCTCCGCAACTGTCTGTCACTGCTTGTAATAAACCTTTCCTATTGTATGACAACGCAAACGACCAAAAGCGCATTTTAATCTTTAGCACCCCCAGAAACCTTGTTAGGTTGGAGAACAGTGAGGTGTGGATGATGGATGGTACCTTTAAAAGCATGCCCCACCCTTTCACACAAATATATACTATTCATGGGTACTGTAACAACACAGTTGTCCCCTTGGTGTACAGTTTGCTCCCAGACAAACAATCGTCCACGTATAGTGAGCTTTTAGCAGTTGTAAAATCCAAAACCTCTGGCAAAAGTCCGCGCAAAGTTATAATGGACTTTGAATTGCCAATGATGAATACGATAAGTAAATTGTACTCAGAGACCAAACTTCAAGGTTGTTTTTTCCACTTTTCTCAGGCCTGTTGGCGCAAAATCCAAAAAACATCTCTAATTGCCGATTATGTGTCTGACAGCAAACTGCAGTTTGAGTTAAAAAAATTAACCGCACTTTGCTTTGTTCCTCCTGAAAGTGTAGGCGAGTACTACACCTCTATTACAGAGTCTGATTACTTTACGTCAAACGAAGAGAAATTGGCACCTATCCTCAATTATTTTGAAGACACATGGATTGGCCATCTAAGCAGGTCAGGTCGCAGGAGGAAGCCACGTTTTCTTGTGGACTGGTGGAACTGCTACTCGACCTGCTTAGAGGGAGGAGCAAAGACAAATAATTCCATCGAGGGATGGCACAACTCCTTAAACCACTCAATAGGCAAGCCACACCCTAATTTGTACAATTTCCTTGAAATTTTGGTTAAGGAGCAAAGTTTTCAAGAAATGCGCATGTCTCAATCTTCGACAGGTAGTCTTAACCCACGTATTTCACATAGAACTAAGGAAATGTCGGCGAGACTATTGTCAGCATTACAACTCTTTAATTTGTCTGTGGCTTCAGACTACCTTTCTAGCCTTGCCCACATACTGAATTCCTATGTGTAACTATACTATTTTTTCCCTTGTAACATACAATTGTAATCAATAAAGTCCCAAACGGTGCCACAACAATTAATTGTAATTTAAGGTTGTCATTATTAAGGCCATGCAATACAATGACTTATAATTCCCTGTCAGAATGTGTAACCTTCATTACAGTGCCAAAGAATTGTTGTTTCAAATGTGTAAATTGCATGTACCTAAAAATGTAATAATGTCATACAGTGTTGGATAATCCTCCATCACAGTGATGTATAATTTCCTGTAAAGATGTGTAAATACAAAATGTAATACTGTTATGATTCTTTTTGCCCACATGTCAATAAAAATGTTAAAGAATCCAAACATTGTACTTCCATTTCCTGTGAAGACGTACATGAAGCAATTATTAATACGTATGTGTTTGTTAACCATACGTCATGTGCCTATTGACCTATCCACCAATCCCACCAACCACCAACAATAGCACATAGTGACGTCACCATGGTAAACCTTAAGAAACAACATTGGTCTGCTTCTCCTGCTCCCAAGTAATCATTCATCCACCCACCCTTTCATCCATCCATCCACCCACCCTTTCATCCATCCACCCACCCTTTCATCCATCCACCCACCCATCCTTCACCCATCATCCATGCACCCATCATTCATCCACCCACCCTTTCAGCCGTCCATCCGTATATCCTTCATCCATCCACCCTTTCATCCATCCATCCATCCACCCATCATTCATCCACCCACCCTTTCATCCATCCGTCCACCCACCCTTTCATCCATCCATCCACCCATCCTTCACCCATCATCCATCCACCCATCATTCATCCACCCACCCTTTCATCCATCCACCCATCATTGATCCACCGACCCTTTCATCCATCCATCCACCCACCCTTTCAGCCGTCCATCCGTATATCCTTCATCCATCCACCCTTTCATCCATCCATCCACCCATCCTTCACCCATCATCCATCCACCCATCATTCATCCACCCACCCTTTCAGCCGTCCATCCGTATATCCTTCATCCATCCACCCTTTCATCCATCCACCCTTTCACCCATCCTTTTGTGCCGGCCAGTTTCCCCTAGAGGACTGTATTCATTAACTTTTAATGTACACGTGTTATCTTTTTCCCCGTCTGTGGTGCTGTCTGTATTAATACAATTTTAATTGTATGATAACAATGCTCACAATAGCTTCTACTTGTAATGAGTTGTTCACTGATGGTGACACATTGATTTATAAGAAAGCCGATCCAGGCATTCTCTTGAATTTATTTTTTGTAGGTGATGCTTTTTGAGCAATACACACAGCTTGTAGCCTGCAGGAGTGCAACCCAACCATACATCCAGCCAGAGAAGACAACTACAGTGCCGGTACCCTGATGGAGACTGCCCTCAGCCAGGCTATGCCACCCTTAGCATGCCAGGGTACCCTGCTGCAGACTTCCTTCTCTGCCAGGCTATACCACCCGTGGGATTCCTTCCTGCCACTCGGCATGTCCAGGATTCCTTCCTGCCACTCGGCATGTCCAGGGTACTCGACTGAAGACCACTGTCCACCTCCCTGGCACCCGCAGCATCCATCAACATGAACCATCCATCCATCCATCGCATCAGTTTATCATTTCCATAACTGTGTAATTTTATGATAACAATGCCCCCAATGATGCGTGGCAATGTATTCACAATGCTTTCAATTTTAACATCGCATTAACGTTTACATCGTAAAGTTGCGTTGTTGTGGCTTACGATGATATGCCTTACAATATAAACCTTTAAGCGTTGCTGTGCCTTACGATGTAAAAGTTTTTGCGATGTTGTACCTGCGTTGTAATGTCACCGCGAAGTTATCACTTCGTTGCGATGGGTGTTTGCCCCTGGGAGGTATTCAAATTTAACCCACAACTGATTACAAATATCTAGGTGTAATCACTGACAAAGAAGGGTCCTTCGCTCACCAGAAAGAAGAAATCAGAAGGAGAGGCTTGGTCATAGCAATAACGCTGAAATACCTGACATCAAAATTGATGGGGCCTTCGTTATGTCCTCTCCTGAAGGTAGCACAGGCTAAGCTCCTCCCCACGATAACCTACGGCAGCGAAACATTGCGGGGGAGAGATGCTAAACTACTGGACAACACCCTGGTTAAGGCCTATAGAACCATGTTCAGCCTCCCGAACTACACTTCACCAGCTCAAATAAGGCTGGAGTTTGGCTTATTGAAACAATCTTTGGCTAGGCATGGAACTTATATCATCTGCTGGAATAAGATCAGATCCTCTGCCTCAAACACTCTAAACCAGCTCCTATGGCAAGAACTCCAGCACAGGGAAACTTCTCCCGCTAGTCGCTACCTACAAGAATCTCTTGCAATCGCCAAGCTTACCGATCTTTGGAACACACAGCTCCAACGCCCAACCTTCTAAAAATTGGTCTGGAAGCCTGTAGGACAAATTTCATGCTGGAGTTCATGGCTCTGTTCTCGGTCAGATTCCACACCTGGATGACCCTGAATTCTTATAAAACACCTGCATCCCAAAAATATTTCATTCAGGGTTACCCTAAATCATTAAAAATTAAATTTCTAAAGCACCGTCTGGGCATCCTCCCGTGTGCCCAGAATCTTCCACCATGGCAGAGGGTACTGTCCCAAAGCACTTGTAGCCTGTGTGATATAGGCCCAGGAGACATTTTGCATCTAATTTGTACATGCACGGTGCTGCAGCATGAGAGGATACAGCTGCTAAAGACCCCCTTCAAGCAGATAGGAACTCGCACTAGGAGGCAAGCGGTGCTTGCATGTTTTGGGCCACACGATTGAACAGCAGAGTGGTCAAATTCCTCACGCTGGCGGAACAAAAAATAAATAAAACTACAGAAGTGCACTAGCAATTTTAGCAATAGGCGAATAAAGAAGAATTCGACTCGCAAATCGGATGCTGTCTCTTCAAAATCAAACTGTTATAACTCAAAAAAGAGCCCCTTATGATGGGGAAAAAAAAATTCCAATTTTGCTTTACATCTACTAGGAGCCTCCTTCTGACATATACGCACTTCACCGCACTTTTCTATGTGGTCGCCTGGTTTCATTGGCATATACAAATGGTGTACACTGATGGTTTTATCAACTAATTTTTTCACTAGTCATGTTGTGCTGTACTGCACACTTACAGGACTCTCGATCTTACTGTCATACACCAACGGCGTATATTGAATGCTTTTATCAGCCATTTTTATACTAGCTATGTAAGCACTGCACTGCATTTTTATCATGTGTACCAACGGTTTTATTGGTGAACAACAATGATTTCTATTGGTAGTTTTATAACGTTGCAATGGTTTTAAGTAACTATGCAAAAATAAATAAAATTGAAACTATCAGGGTGAACCACAAAAGTTACAACATTAACCTGTGCTTAACCCTCTGGTAACTTGGCATAAAAGCAGTCAAGCTTAATTTAGAGGCAATGTGTAAAGTATTTATGTATCAGTAAGGAAACAACTCATATCAGTATCATTGCAATACTGGAAAACCATGTATTGTTTACTGATGTAATCATCACACAGGAACGAGATCTCTTTTAATTAACTTGGTGGTTTATTAAACAGCACGAACACCGCAGCGTCCCTCACGCCTCAGCCAGCTGTTACAACTCGCCAACTGCCGAGGTCGCGAGGAACGTCCGTCACCATAGAACCCTAACATGTCAACATTCTAAACATGCGCGCGGTGACAGCGCGAGGAAATCATAACATACCCCCCTTTGTTCTACACGCAGGTAGAAACAACACTGTAAAGCAATAGACAGAAAAAGGAATACAGGAGGGATGAAGATGAATGGAACCAGGGAGCAAGGGGTGAGTGCAGATGACTGACAATGACAGATAACTAGCAAGGGAAAAGTGGCTAACCCACTAGGAAATCCTGTAAGTGATGGGGGGGCCCCTGACCCGTAAGGGTCTTAGACTGCGTTGAGTAGTCTGTGAAGGATGAGCATGCTGGTCTTCAGTACTTTGGCTCAGGCGCTCACCTAGATTGTCACCACTGGGGCCAGGTGATCGCATAACAGTAGGAGAGCGAGTATCGTTAATGAATTGATCATCATGCACCAACATATATCCAGAACAAGTATCTCTACGCTCCTTAGTGCTAGGTGGATTGTCTTGTGAGCAGTACTTGGCTACTCTGCGTAGATTCCACTTTTCTCCATTCATCAATACAACATGCCACTGGTGAACTTCTTTAACCTGGAAAGGGCCATGGAATTTACGCACACCCTTAACTCCAACGACCAGATCTGATTTTCACCCAATCTCCTCCTTGAGATTGGTGTGAGAAATAGACTGGGTGCGAACCATAGAGGGTGCAGAAGTAGATTGGGGAGCATCTCTCACGCACATACTCTTCCCTTCCAATAACTCTCTGACCCACGAGGGTACAAGTTTGGTAGAGGGTTTCCTTCCACGCATGGCAACAAAAGGAACAACCCCGGTTGTGGAATTCTCTGTGGTGCGGTAAGCCCACACCAGTTCGTTCAATGTCTCGTCAATGTTAAGGTCATTAGCAAGAGCCAGACCTATGGCACCCTTAATCATGCGGTTAGCTCTCTCTACAATACCATTGGACTGGGGATTATAAAGTGCAGTGAGGGAATGTTTAATCCCACAATGGTGTAAGAAATCACTCATTTCACCAGATGTCAGCTGAGTGCCGTTGTCAGTAATGATGATATTGGGATAACCCTCTTCTTTAAAAATGCAGTTTAACACTTTTATGGTGACTCTAGTGGTGATTTCAGGAAGGAGATGCACAATCAACCATCTGGAGTGGACATCCATAACGACCATGCCAAATCTCTTACAGGGATGGACGCCTGGCATGGGTCCAATGAAGTCGAGGCAAATACTATGCCAACTTACTCCTGGATCATGAATAGAACTAGGAACTGACTGTGCTCCTACGTTTAACCTTTTCTCGCACTCTTTGCACTCACTGCACCTTTCAACTCAATCAACCACTTCACCATCCATTCCCGGCCACCAAAACTCGTTCCTCAATCTCTTCTTAGTAATGGTCTGCCCCATATGTCCCTCATGGGCTATGTCAAATAGCCTCTTGCGAATGTTAAGGGGAGGGATAATCTTTTCGCCCCGCATGATGATTTGGTCTGCAATAATAGATAATTCGTGGATGATGGAATTAAAAGGTCTCACATTATACGGCAAGGCACTTTCTCTACGCCCTCCTTTGAGTATGAGGTTTTGACTGCCTTAAGTACCTCATCTTCAGACATGGCGTTCGCCCACTCTTTTTGTTGACCACTCCATGACTCCATTGAACAACATCTTCAACACAAGCAATGGCTCCTTCTTTTTCACTTTTAGTGACACCATCCTTATCTACTTTTTCCCACTCTAAAGGTAAACGTGATAAACAGTCTGCCTGGACATTGCGCCACCCTGAGATGAACTCGATCTGAAAGTTGTACTCTTGCAACCTTGAGGCCAGACGGGCTAGTCTTGCGGATCCTTTACCTGTTCCCCCTGGTGACAAAATCTTGAGAAGGGGTTTGTGGTCTGTGCGGAGAAGAATCTTTCGTCCCCAGACATAAGTTCTGAAATACTCTACACCCCAAGTGGCAGCCAGAGTTTCTTTTTCTATAACAGAGTAATGACGTTCAGTACTTGTCAGAGTGCGTGATGCAAAAGCTACAGTTTTTTCCTTTCCGCCATCGCTTCTGTGATAGAACGGCACCAATGCCAGTGTCACTTGCATCAACTGTGACTATGCTTTTTTATTGACATCAAATGGCACAAGGATACCAGCATCACATATTTCTACTTTGATGTTTTCAAAGCATCTAACCTGGTCTGCACCCCATGTAAAGTTTACACCTTTCCTCATAAGTTCTTTCAAAGATTCAGTTTTGCTCGCAAAATTTCTGACAAACTTGGAATAATATTCTATTAATCCAAGAAAGGATCGTAATTGATCTTTGTTACAGGGAGTAGGGGCCTCCCTAATGGCAGCCAGCAGATCTCTTTTAGGTTTGACACCCTCACTAGAAAGTGAGTGTCCTAAATATTCTACTTCTGTGACTAGGAAAGCACATTTTTCTCTGCGTAACGTAAGACCTGACTCTTGAAGTCTCGCCAGTGCTTCTCTAAGGGCTAAGTTGTGACTTTCCTCACAATCACCAAATACTAGGATATCATCCTGGAAGTAGATGATGTTCTTCATGCCTCTAAACACTTCTGACACCATCCTTTGAAAAACACTTGCGGCCGAGGACAAACCAAATGGCATTCTGGTGAATTGGAAGATGCCTTCCATGGTTATGAAGGCCGTCAAGTGTTTCGAAGAGTCATGTAATCGTATTTGGTGGTAAGCGTGGCGAAGGTCCAACTTTGAAAAATATTTCGCACCTTGCAACAACAAGATCAACTCGTTGATGTTGGGCAGAGGAAAGGTGTCAGGAATGACATTTTGATTCTACATCTCTGCGATCCATCTCCTTCATGCACAACTCTGATTCTTCTACTATTTTTGCTATGCCAATGGCATCTTTGAGAGAAGGATTTTTAGCAGCCCACAGCCGTTCTTGTGTCTTTCTACTTCTGCATTGCACTATCAGTTGATCCCGTATCATCTCCTCTCCCATGGGGCCAAATCTACACTTTAGTGAGAGTTCACGCAGCCTTGTGACAAAGTCATCAATAGATTCTCCACTTCTCTGTGGCTGTGTGTAGAATTTATGTCTCCTCATGACGACATTTGTCTCTTGTGCAAACCTTTTCTCTAACCTTTTTCTCGCCTCTTGGTAGACGTCTTCAATGGGTTGGCCACCTTCGTTGGTGACAACTGGCAGGTACTTGAAAATGTGTTGACCTTCTTTTCCCAGACTTGTCAATAAAATCGCTCTTTTCCTACTTGAACTGAAATCTTGAGCATCTAACGCCTCGAGATAGTTATCAAAGACGTCGATCCACTCGTCCCATTCAATGCTAGGACTACCAGGTTGAGAGACACTGCTGTTACATCCAAAGCTGTGACATCCATGTTTGAACCGCACTTGCTTAATGTGAAGAAAAAACAAAAATTAAAAAAAAAAAGAAGTTCTCTCTTTGCCAGCTGTGTGCAATGTGTTTCCCAAGCCAAACTCACTATTAAACCAGATGGCTTTAAAATGTTTTCTAGATAACGCTAACTCACTTCTACAATAGCCAAACAGCTGTCCTTGTGGCAATACAGCAAAGGAATAATCCGAAAGTGAAGAAAGTTTCCCAAAAATGATGTAAAACAGCCAATTTAAAGAATAGCTGTGGCTAAAAAAAAAATGAGGGTGAGATCCACTGACGCAGGGGCAAGACTGACAGCTTGAAATGAGCCAAAACGACTCTCTGCAGATCAAAGTGCACATCTAACCTCAACAGCAAGCACACTGCTCACACTGGCTCATTGCTGTCATATCCTGTGTGGTTTTAAACTTTACAATGTCTCACCGTGCGCATTCCAAAAAGACGTGCGATGAGACGGTTAATCATCCGCTGTCATAACGCACTCCTCTAATTGACGCCACACCATTTTTCACTGTGCGCTAAAGAATACTGACATTGACCCCTTCACAGAGGCGCATTCATACACATCTGCGTCGTGTAGGAGGGCCAATCATCATTCCCACACCTCGCTGCTCTTAACTTCCAAGACACTCTTTTTCACGAGAGGGGACATAGCGTTACTTTATCCGAGCAGTGGCTTAGTTCTTCGCGCGTTGGGGGTTAATACACACTCAAGCTTACCCCAGACAACTTCCTTGTGCTGGTCCTGGAACACCCTCTAAGCTGAAGAAAACGCTCGTCAATTACCGGCTTCCTCTCCTCAGCTGTTCCTTTACCGCTGTCTTTGCTGAGGGAAACGCTCGTCAATTACCGGCTTCCTCTCCTCAGCTGTTCTTTTACCGCTGTGTTTCTTCACCACACGCGTAGATTCCTTGCTGCTGGCTACGTGCTGTGCTGGCTGAAGATCACCTCGTCGCCAATAAAATGATGTAATCATCACACAGGAACGAGATCTCTTTTAATTAACTTGGTGGTTTATTAAACAGCACGAACACCGCAGCGTCCCTCACGCCTCAGCCAGCTGTTACAACTCGCCAACTGCCGAGGTCGCGAGGAACGTCCGTCACCATAGAACCCTAACATGTCAACATTCTAAACATGCACGCGGTGACAGCGCGAGGAAATCATAACATTTACCTCACTAGGTTCTGACAAAACAAAGAAAATGTGGCCACAGAAATAGTTATTAATATTTGATCAATTTTTGGTTGTACAACTGAAAACAGCATCACATATTGATCATGAAAGTGCTCAAGGTGCAAAGTGAACACATAGTGCTCATGAAGAACAAGTGAACGCCGCAAATTAAAACATATATTTGAATAGAGAGCAGCGAAAGGGACTACATTAATAAATATTGTGCATGAATAAAACAAGTCCAAGGTTTCAGTAAAGTATCATGGCACAATAAACATCCATTTATCTGCCGGTGTATGTCGACGGTGCTTCGACCTTCCTCAATTTGAGGTCATCATGAGGACAAAGGGAGAACAACACATATGATTATTGCCTGGGAAACAAACGAACAATGATTTAACAAGGTATTTAAATATAGAGGAAACAGAAAATCTTATCGCCATATCTGAGGTACCTGTTATGAATGCAGGAAATCTGCAAAGCAGTAAGGGTACAAAAAAAGAGATAATAGAACTGTAACCAGACAAATAGATTTATTTTTTAAATATAGTGCCCAAACCACACCGTGAAGGTGAGAACTGAAGGTAGCACTCACAATTAGCTGTCACTGTTACAAGGACATATAGTATTAATTAGACCAGAGAAATCGCACCTATAGTAGAATTAGGAAAATAGGCGTCCTGAGGCGATTTGTTTGGCAAAATAATCAACCAGACAAATGTTACCAGTGGTTTAACATCCGCCAATATAAAATGTTATCAACTGATGTGTAAACAGTTCAATTAGTAAATAATATCAAAGGAATTAATTCACTAGAGATTATTTAAAAGGAGCGTACCGAGCCTTACCTGTAGGGAAACAAATTCCTCTTACAAGAGTGTGGTGCTGGGAAGGGAGAATCTGGTGTGCTATACGAGCAAGCGTGGAGAGGGGGGAAACGGTCCGGCTATGTGTGGTGTGTGCAAAAAGACTAGACCGTGTGCCGTAGAAAAAAATAGAACTGCGCTGTGGGCCCCGGGGTGGGTACTACAAAGAGTGTATAGGGACATCGTATTGTGTGAATAAGGAAAGGGCCAATGCTGTGAAGTTCTTTTCACATTCAACGGAAGAACATTATAGATTGAGACATGAGTATTTTGAAAGAACATAAAAAAAAGTCAGCCAGGGAAACTTCAAGATAATTCTATTCCATGTAGGGGTGTACAATCTGAATTAAACAACAAAGTCGATATACTTCAATATATAAATTTGTAGAGGTCATAGGCCAGTGTGGAACTAAATTCACGTAGTGTAAGGGATAAAGATTTAACCCAAACCATAATGTCACAGAATAGCAATATTTCACAAGAAAGGAAAAACACCCAAACACAGGATTACAAATGCATAATCTCAATAGCAAATTTTATCATACAAACAGAATGGAAAAATGTCTAAGTCCCATTTTTTTCTCTGATTGCTGGGAAAGTCCTTTCTGGTCACTGCTGTAGTTCCCAGGACCTGCGGACAGGCTTCTAGACACCAGGCCTCTATCCAAGCAGGGCTTCTTCTGGGTTGGATCCTCACTGGTCAGCTGAGCCCTCTTGGAGTCAGGAATCCTTCTGCATTTGTGCCCCTGGAGCAGGCAAATGTAAATCAAACACTTCACCCCGCCGGAGCAGTTCCCGTCCCTGGGTGGCAAGAGGAGTCAGAAGTCCTTGATTTTTCTTTCTTCCAGCAGAGCCTTCTTCTTTCCAGATTTTGTCTTAACAGATCCAGGAATGTTCTAAGGAGGTGATAGTGAGATGCCGGCCTTATCCTATCTGCCTCTTTTTGCAGCACCTATTCTTTGCTCGAAAGTAAAAATTCCCAGAATGCAAAATATATAACCCCTCATCCATTTGAAGGGGCACATGCTTTCTCTTAGCTACTATTTAGATGAGGTAACCTCCCTAACATTAGTGTCACTAATTGATTTCCTGTCCTGCTGGGGCTGGAGCCTGAATGTGTAAGAGGGCACTAGGAATGAATGAGAGCAGATCCTGCCAGCCTCATTTGGTGTGTCCAAGTCAAAAAGGAAGTGTCAAGGCTATCTTTGGTTCTGTTCAACCTCCCAGATGGCTAATCCATGTTAATTGTCTAATTATTGACACCGCCTCTGCCTTCGTAGACCCAGAGGCCAAGCCATATACTCTTGACTAGGGTTGTTACTAATCAGCCAGGAATATGCCAATGTGCACTGAGCTTCTGGAGAAAGGCTGAGTAACAAACAGCTCTAAACCAGTCGAGGGCAACACAAAGTGCACTTTTATGAAGTTACTTTTCCCCAAATATTTTCAAAAATCTACTTTCACAATTAAATACGATTTTTAACTAAGCAGAAAATAACTGTGAGCCCCCAATACTCTAGTATTTTCCCTTGCAGATATATGAAATAAGAATTTTACTTACACCCAGGCTTGTTCATGGAAAATCTAACCAAACCTACAAAGTAAGAAGAGATTTTGAGCATGTATTTACTATGGGGATGCAATATTCCCAGTATGTAGTACATCATTGTTTATATATTAATTACCCAAACTTGTTGGCTTACAATGCTACCTTTTTTGTAGACTTGCTGATTTGTAAAAATAGGTTTTCCAACATGGCAAAGGCATTTTTTCTTTCAATGTTCTACCGCAGTGTTTTAAGCTGAATCTCAGACATATCACAATGGTGCTCCTGACAACCATATACTTTCGTCATATATGTGGGCAATGAAAATACACACTACAGCCCACTTATTGCATTTATCTTCTATGCCATTGACATATTTTCTGCACCATTTACCATTGCCTTACAAGAAAGTTAAATGAGCCATTCAAAGTACATGTTAAAAGGTAAGAGAACAGGCTCTATTCTACTATTTAGAAATGACATTGTACACAAAAGAAAAAATGGAGTGACTACAATAAAAATTATGTTCTATCTTACAAACATGCTGGTGATGGCACTAGGGCCACTGGCAGTAATTACTAAAAATTCAAAATGACATTTGGCACCATTTTTTTAGATGCGATGACCATTTCGTGCTAAACACAGCACAAAAGCACAAGTATCACAAACAGCAGCTGCTCACATTCTGATCATGCTCATTGTTCCTATGCACTCGCTCTAAATTTTTGCAGCCAATGGCCCGCAACTAAGCAATGTCACACAGTAGGATAATGTTTGACATTTTGCATAGCAAGCATAGCACAAAATTACCAAAATCGGCAAGATTACAGCAGTGTTATGCAAATTTCACCCTGGACTAATACTAACTTTCAAGGCTGTCCCTATCCCGATTCCTCCTAGAATAAAATTTCACCTACACCCCTGTCCCTGTTCATCCTTCTATAAAGAAAGCATACACACAGGTAAAGGGGGCTCTCTCATTTTAAAAGCGGCATCGCCAATACAAATTAATAAAAACCCTCTTTTGGATACATAATCATTTGAAATGCATGTGGTCGAGCATCCTTGTGTAAGATATAGGTTTTAATGAGGATGTTCTCATTGGGTAGACATAATAAACCTTTGTAAATGTTGGATTGTGACAACTTTTGTGAAGCTGTAGCTGGTACACAGTATTTGTGGAGCTGGTTACCAAGGACTTTGCAAGGTTTAGCTATTTTAGCTAATATTCCAAACCACAACATCACTGATGACTCTGAAAGAGAAATGGATTTGAACTCTGACCTGCTACAAGCCACTGTACAGCAATTTCCATCGATCCGTTTTAAGGAGTACATGTTGCAGTATTCGCAAGGACAATGTATTACTGATGTGCAAATGACCACCAAACCACTGTGCAAAGAAAGTGCTGGAAGAAGATAAAATCATAAACGACAAATTATTTTTTGGCTGCTGTCCTAGAAGCCTGTGATTTATAAGGACGCGTACTGAAGTTTAAATGCCCTTCCTCTGCCATTTATCCTTTAGCTTCTGCTTTAAGTATTCATTGTCTACAGTCCTAATGACTTTTACTATCGTTCGCTAATCAAATGCTTACATTTTAGGAGGCATCCATTAAATGTGAACACAGGTGACAATCTGTTGTGCCACCTAAACTAATTCAGGCATATTTCCTGGTGCCCGATCTTGGAGGCTCAGTCAACAAAATACAGGTTTTAACGGAAGTGACATCACAAACCATTTGACTTCCGAAGGCGATGAAGAGTGGAAACCTTGCCCCACCATAGACCCTTAAAGGGCTTTCCATTTACTGCTGGGGTGCCCCACTGAAGGATGAGAAATGCAAAGTGTTGAAAACAAGTAGAGCTCAGAGATCTCTTTTTACTTTCAGTTCCAGTTGCTGCTTTCATGACCAGTGGTGGCTGGTGGAATTTAAAACTGGTGGGGTGTAAGCAGAAAGAATCAACGTAGGCGAGCGAGCGCAGCGAGCGAGCCCGACGGCAATAAGGGGAGTTCGGGGGGGTTCTCCCCCCGTGAAGAAATTTGTAAAAAATTGGCATCTTTTTGGTACGATTTTCAGCACTATTTCTGTGATAAATGGACTGAAAATTCAGTTCTTCTAGGCATTCATAAAAGAAAACTCATACATTATTTCAGAGAATTTCTGGGTTGCCAAGCAAGTCTGACTTCTGAAGAGGGCTAGGGTACTAAGCAAGACTGCTTTGGCTCTACCCTTTCCAATAGAAAACACTAGTTAGCGATGTGAACAAGTTCAATGGACAAATCTGGGGTCTAGGGAGAGTCCCTCTCCTGAGAAAGAAATTTAAAAAGATTGGCAAATGGTGCATTTTAAAGCAAATGAATGCAGCGATAAAGCAAGGCTTATTAAGCAGTGGGAACGTATAGTCTTGAAATATTAAACACATTAAAAACTGCCCAGTATCTTCTTGCATGAATTTGTTCAACAGTTACTGTAATATGTAAATTGTTCTGCATGACAACTTTAGCCCTTTAAAATGTATGCTTGCCCAGTGTCTAGCACTGCATGCAGCATTAACTTTGGAAAAATAAGCTCTAACCAGACTTCAGGAAGCACCCACAGCTGCTGGCTGTAACCAGTCATATAGAAATATGTGCAGACAGGTCTTTAAACGAGATGAAAAAAGTGGGTGCTCCCTATAAAGGAACATGCCAAATACATTTCTGTGATTCCCATAGTGTGCCATCAGACCGGTATTTTGGTTTCTCTCTGAGATGTAATTTTATCCAGATAAATTGCACAGCAACTGACATACGCCTAAAGCCTGTCAGTATGATTGGCTTTGTCACTGGGTGTTAGCTGTTTAAGATAAATGAGTAACAACAATGATTTCTTATAAATAATTAACATTGAAAATGTTTAAATTCTGAAATAGTGAGTCTGTGAATTAAATAGCATTGAGGCCTGTGGAAGGAGCTTTGGCCTTCAATTATGTGTGCTTTATGTTAGATATGTATCCTCTTTTTCTCTGCATATCTTGTCCATCTGCACATCTTCAACCCCCCTCTTTCCTCTTCAGCATCCTCTTTTCAATCTTCCCCGAATGCCCTTCGCCACATCTCTGTCACTTCACCGCCCCCAACATGCACTGCACTCCCTCTTTTGACATCAGTGTACCCCCTTCACACACATTTCCACAGAATTTCAGTTGCAAATGGAATACACAAATATTGTTCTGTGTGCTCTGCAGAGAGGCCAACCCACTGACAGGCACTTTGTTTGGCTTTAGCCTTATCGCCTGCGTTCTCAATCAAAGCCTCTCAAACACCTGGCATGGCTCAATCCTCAAAGTAAAGACACATTACCTCACTGAGTTCTCTCATTAGCGTCCTTAATGTTTTTTTTTCTCTGTGTAGATCAAATATAGACAAGGTAAGTGGAAACTTATTGCTGATACAGCGTAAAATGCGTATACATGTTTGGATGCTGCCGGAATCGAATTGTGTGTGAATAGATTACATTGTTAAAAACCTTCACGTTTTGGTTGTTAACAGCGCAGGGATATATTTCAGGTTCACGTACAAGTCACATATGGAAAGCAAAGAGAAGATAAAACATCTGCTGATGGGCTTTTGCTGTTCTCGGTAAAGGGGAATTACATTTACTTCATGGCACTATCGTGAACGTGCATGGCGTGTGAACAGCAGGATAGGTGGATGCTTTTGAGATGGCCAGACCTAAAAACAAGGGCTAGTATCGGTGGACGAGGTTCATCATTTTAAAGCACCCTCAAAGAACAGCATTAATGATCAGCACTAGAAGCAGCGAGGTTAGCTCGGTGGGTTTAGGATCTGGGCGTATCGTACACAGGGCGTTACATACTGATAGGGTCGACTCCTTTCGTATCGGCCAGAGACTGTGTGATCCGCGTGTCACCGGTTTAAATCCCGGCAGGGCTCGTTCATCTTTTCATCCGCCTAAGGTCGATCGCCTATTGTTCAAGAGCCAATTAACCACCCGTTTAGTGCGTGTGCTCAATACGTGGTGCCAGTCGGCCAGCCAAGAATGGTACCCTCCTTCGCCATCAGCTGGACACTTTACGACTGCAGTGCCCTCGCCAGGGACCCTCCCTGGGACTTTACCATTATTCAAAGCCAGGATTGTAACAATTAATCGTTTCAGTTGCACTCTGACTGTAAAATGCCCTTTAACATTAGGACACTATCTGGCCACGACACACTGCATGTTTATATTCAACATGATGAATGCATCCACCACCCTACAAAGCGCCCAGAGACTGTCAAAAGTGGGCTGAAGCAGTGCACAACCATTCTAATTCAATAGGATGATGACGTATCAGAAAGGCGCGTGCCAGTGCAGTAGTGCTGGTGTGTGACGTGGCTGCTTGCGTCACGGTGATTGTCGCTGTTCCTCTAGTAACAGATTAGGCTGTCACTGTGGTTTGTGCCGGACACAGGCAGCCTTCGTGTGTGCACTTCTGTCCTTTCAGTATTTATGAAGCCCATAGTCACACGTGGAGTCGGGCGAGCAGCTAGGACAGCTGTAGTGCCTTCCCTGTGTCTTCACCAGGTGTGTAATTGACAGCCTCTTTCCGTGTCTAGAATCACCAACGCACGCCTGGGGCCCTGTCTTCAAACACAAATGACTCCTTCTAGACCAAACCATCCATCCATCCATCCCACCCACTCACCCAATCATCCATCCCCTCAAACTCACCCATCCATCCAATCCATCCAGCCAGCCACCCACCCATCCATCCATCCACCTATTGTTCATCCACCCACCCACCCACCCATCCATCTACCAATCCATCCACCCATCCATCCACAATCCAAAATCCACCAATCCATCCACTCACCCATCCATCCACCAATCTATCCACCCACCCATCCATCCAATCCAACCCAACCAGCCCCTCCAACTAACCCATCCATCCACCCACCCTTACATCCATGACACAATTTATTGTTTTGAATCAAACACCGCAGATACACTTCTCAGTCCAAAACCAAGAACTGTTCCACTCTGTGACAGTTTTAAACCCGGGCCTGCCCTCTGATGTTACTCCAAGTCTTCACCACGTGTGCTACTCACAGCAGAGGCCAAAGACTGAATGGCCACGAGCCAGGCGGGTTGTATCTGCTAAGCCGAGACAGAGGTACGTTGATGCCGGTGACTAAACAATGCAGCGGAACTTGCAATGATGGGGATTACTTCGAACGTAAATGCGCATGGCGATGGCGAAAACAATTATAGCCCGGGGGGAAGCTTCAAAGCGCCAAGAGGCGATACTCTATGCATCATGAACTGGACTCATCAAAGAAAGGACTCGACAGCACGCAGTGACCTGGCCGAGGCCAGTTCCGCTTGACTGACGTCTGTTATACGGGGTCCCGGGTCAGTCCGAGATGTCTTCCGATGCCCCGGATAATGCCCAGAGGCCGACGGGCTCTAGCGCTGCCACTCATCGCCAGAATGAGTCATACAGTCAGTCCCACCGGCTATTTAAAGACAAAGACACCGAGAGAGGTTTCTTATATATTAAAAAAACAGAGAAAACCTAAGAAAACGGTCCCTTTCCTTCGAGGGCAACTTTCCGCCTCCACTTTGTGTTTTATTGTTTTTTTGCATTTACATAGCGCTTCATACCACAAGGTGGGACGCCGAAGCGCATTTGCGAACAGACCAGTTAGTATGTTATGTATTGCGTCAAATCCCACTCTAGTGTAACAGGCCTTCCCTTCTGATGCAGAACGTATTAAAGCAACATTTTCTCCCGCTACTTAAGAATTCTCCGGATCTTTGTGAAATGCTGATTTCAGTGTGATAATTTTACATCCACATCATCAAAGAGACGCTCTGTGGCCCTGAAATAAACGCACCGCATTAACAGAATCGGTCAGTCGCGGCTCGCGCGGGGGGGGGATTTTTTAAATAAAAAAAGGAACTCCTACCTGAGCAGGTCCGCCGTCCGCGCCGCCTCGGGTCCGACTCCGTTTGCGCCTGCGGCCTGCCCTATAGCCCCTCTCAGCCAATTCTGGCGCTGCTGCCAGCACCAGGATTGGCTTAGGGCACGGTTACCTCTCGCCCGCCTGCCCATTAGGAGACCGAGGTTTGAGCCTTTGCTCAACCCTCGCTCTCTTAATGGGCATGCGCAAGCCAGTGCAAACACAAGTGCGCATGACTGGGCACGGCGCGAAAATTCGGTGCCCTTCCCCACTCATGCGCACTTGTGCTGCAGTGCTGCCTGCTGCCCCTGGTCCCTCTGACAATCATGTCAGTCAACATGACGCAGGACCGCCCACCCCCTTCAGACTCTGAAGGGGGTGGGCGGTCCGATGTCATGCTGACTGACATGATTGTCAGTTCTCCCTCGGCGTCTTTAAACTTCAAAGACGCCGAGGGAGCTGCGGGCGGGGGGGCTACGCCCCAACGCCCCAATGGACGCACCGCCCCTGTTCATGACCCTTGAGAGCAGGGGATAGCGGGGTAGTGACAGGCGTACTAGATGGAAAACCAGGATTTGCAGCTGCTACTCTTGGGTACACCTGACTGACGTCATGGCTAAGCTTCTACTCAAATTCATAAATTTTTTAGATGTTTTACAGGAGCTGTATATTTAAAAATACAAACTACTCACAGGACAAAACCAATCCGAAAACTCTTTCCAATGGTGATGTGATGTTTACGTAACAGGGCGTTGGTTCTGTAAGAATGAAGACACTATAGCCCTTTTGAAACATTTGGCATAGAACAGTCACAAAGTGTTCCCTACCAAACTGCAGTTCAGGTTCAGGTTCAAAGACACTTTATTCGGATAACGTCGTATCCATAAAAGCACAAAGACACAACAATAAACAAGTTAAAAATGTGCAAATTAGAGAGTCATAATAAAACCATAGCAGCATACGGTATACAATAATCTTTAGGTTCATAAAAATTCATTAATAGGTGATATAAAAGCTCAGGGATTAGACATCATTTGACGTGCTCGAACTACAATTCTCAAAAAAGTGCCTGTGCGAAAGACCAACTCTTCATCATCCAGGGTAAGTAATCTCAAGTAAGCATTTTCCAAGCTGATGGGGATATGCTTTTAAAATACGGAGTTAAGAGCCACTTAATATACTTTAAATAGTATTTACAAAAAACCAAAAAGTGTAAAATAGATTGGCCACTCTGGCCATCACACGGGCAAGGTATGCAATCAAGATCGGAGTGGTGACCAAGGGGAAAACATAATACAAATGTAATAGTGCCAGCCCTTAAACGAAACAAAAGGCTCCTCTCCCAATGGCTCATCAGCAGGGTAATGTAATTAGCCAGCGGGTGTCACTAATAATATCTCTCGTTAGGGATGCGGCCAGGTTTTTCCAGACCGATAACCAGAAAAGGGCAGGGCGGGCCCTAATAAAATCTTCGATAAAATGTAAGTTAAGTTCCTTATGGCAGGTATATTGGGGTGTGGAGATTGGGACGCCTAATAACTTCCTGAAAAATCTATTCTCTTCCTGTTGGATGCAGGTACTATTGGTGAAGTACCAAACCTCAGCGCCATGCGTAGCTGTTGGCACACATTGGGACTTAAATTTTTTTTAAATGGCTAAAATGGCACCTGTTCTTTTTGGGCGTGGGAGACTAAGAATCAAGTTGGAGGCCTTTGAGAACTTGCTCCTGGAGTGGGCCATATGCTCACTCCAGGAGCCGTTCGCAGCAAAGACCACCCCTAGATAAGGAAAGGTGCTGGTACTCATCAGCTTCTGGTTACCCACAGATATGGAACTAAGTAAACATTTCTTTGGACCACACAACATTATAAAAGACTTTTTAAAATTAGTGCGTAGGTCCAGGCTGTCCATATGGTTAACAAAGCCCTGCACTAGCGTACGTAAGGAGTTCGGCGTGCGGCCCATAAGGACCGCATCATCCGCATAGAGTAGTACGGGGAGTGATTTTCCATTGATTTTTGGGACATCTTGGGTTAATGATTTTAAAGTTTTATTCAGTCCATTAATGTAGATAATAAAAAGAAGGGGGGCCAGAACACAACCCTGTCTGACCCCCCTACCTACATCGATGGCTTCAGTAACTTCACCCCCGCATCCAATCCTCACCTGGGCTTTAAGATCTTTGTGAAGGTGTGCCAAGAAATACACCAGGGGCTCATCCAATCCATAGGTCAGAAGGATAGACCAGAGCTTTGACCTATTAACCGGGTCAAAAGCAGAGGTCAAGTCCATAAAGGCCAGGTAGATTGGAGAAGCCCACGCAATGGTGTATTTGCCCATAATTAGATTAAGGTTAAGGCATTGTTCGTTGGTGCCCACCTTACTTCGGAAGCCCAGTTGGCAAGGATCTAAAATTCCATTTTCCTCAGACCACTCTAAAATCTTATTGTATAGGACTCTACCTAAGATTTTTAAAGTATTGTCAATTAGGGAGATAGGCCTATAACAATTGTGTTGAGAACGATCCCCTTTTTTTAAAAACGGAACGATAATGCTTGTGGACCAGGAACTGGGTAACGGAGCATACATTAAGTTGTTAAAAACATTTAAAAGGAGGGGCGCCCAGAAGTCTGGCTTGTGTTTAATAAGATCAATGGGTAGACCATCTGGTCCGGGGGCTTTGTTACACATGCTCTGATGGATCGCTTCTTCCACCTCAGGTAGGGTCATCTGTATTCTGGTTAGTGGCCCCGGCTCAAAGTGATCTGCCTCTTGTGCGGGTGCCGCATAAATTTCTGTAAAGTGCTTTTCCCAGGACTCACTCGCAATAGTGCAGCTAATAGGGGTGAGAAGCTGCCCCATAGATCGCAAATCCCTCACAGTTGACCAAAATGTATCACCCTTTTTGGTGTTTGCCGCTATTACTAGTGCCTCCCAACTTTGAACCTTGAAGACTATTACAAACTTGTTTTTTTTTATTCAGTGCTTGTTGGAAATGGCCCTTTTTGCAGGGTTATCCCCAAACTTTTTGCTTTTTCCTCCTATTTTTCCCTGACCTGTTTGTGTTGGTTTTAGGACTCTGGGCACTTTACCACTGCTAATCAGTGCTAAAGTGCATATGCTCTCTGTGTAAATTGTGTTATGGATTGGTGTTTCCATGATTGTATATATGATTTACCTGTTAGCCCCTAGTAAAGTGCACTGCGTGTGCCAGGGCCGGTGAATCAAATGCTACCCAGGGGCCTGCAGCACTGGTTGTGCCACCCCCGTGAGTAGCCCTGAAAACGGTAACTCAGACCTGCCATTGCAGAGTCTGCGCGCAGTTTGTAACTGCCATGTCGACTAGGCCAATGCACACACTGGCCGGTCCCTAACCTTCCCTTTTCTTACATGTCAGACACCCCTCAGGTAGGCCCAAGGTACCCCTGTGGGCAGGGTGCAGTGTATGTGAAAGGTGGGACATGCCCTGGTGTGTGTGGCATGTCCTGATAGTGAATTACAGCCAATTTCGTTTTTCACTATTGCAAGGCTACCAGTTCCCCATAGGATAGAATGGGAGGTTTGTTTATAACATCTTATAAACATAACTGGCCCAGGGAATTCGGTAAGAAAATAGAATTTAGTATGCCTGAACTCAGAATCTAAAGATGCATCTTTTAGTGAAGGTGATTTTTACATTCTGTGTTTGAAAATACCACTTTTAGAAAGTAGGTATTTTCTTGCTCAGTCATCCCGTGTGCCTCTGCTGGAATGTGGATTGCCTGTCTGGGTTTTGGATGACAGAAGGCTGGGGGGCCGGAGGGGCTCCACATGGTCTAGGTAGGTCAGGAAAGGGCTGAATAGACCTGAGCTGCGATGGGGGAAGGGGGAGGAGATTTCCTTGCACCTCAAAGGGCCTGGTCTGCCTCTGACAATGCCGTCTCCACCTCCTGCCAGGAAATCACACCAGAGAAGGCAGAACTGGTTCTGGCCGGGCACAGACACCCTCTGCCTGGAAGATCAAAGGATTTTTGTGTACAAATACTGGGGCCCAGACCCCTGAACTTTAGAACTCATCTGGAACAAGAAGACTGCCAAGAAGAAGAGCCGGAGAAGCTGCGAAAAGGAACGACTGCTTTGCTAGGTGCTTTGCTGGGCTGACCTGCAGTGGCTGCTTCTGTCTTGGGCAGTGAAAGACATGGACTGGACTTTCTGCAACCTAATTTGTGAGTCTCTCCAAGGGCTTGAGGTAGAGCTTGACCCCTGTTCACGAAGTCTCAGGAACAGCAAAGACGTCAAGTTCTTTGACCCGCAGCACTGGGGACTGTGTGTTTTGTGCTGCAACCCGAAGAACACCAACTCGACGACGCCTACGACGCCGCTGCCGACTCCGTGAACTGAAGGCACCGCAGAGGGCACCACCGCAACGCTGCACCGCAACCCAGGTCTCACTGACGACGCCTGTTGACGCCGCACCGAGCCGCTGCTTGCACCACGACCTGTGGGCACCGCACTCCGCACCGCCCGCTTCACGCCGAAGCCTTGGCACCGCAGAGGGCACCGCCGCAACGCCGCACCGCAACCCTGGTCTCACCGACGACGCCTGTTGACGCCACCACCGAGCCGCTGCTTGCACCATGACCTGTGGGCACCGCACTCCGCACCGCCTCGCTTCACGCTGAAGCTTTGGCACTGCAGAGGGCACTGCCACCCTGGTCTCACCGACGATGCCTGTTGATGCCGCCACCGAGCCGCTGCTCGCACCACGACCTGTGGGCACCGCACTCCGCACTGCCTTGCTTCACGAGGACGCCTTGGCCTTCCTGATGCCGCCACTTCCCGCCGAGATCGACGCCGCTGCTTGCACCGTGGTTCAGGGGCACCGCTCGTAAGTTACACGACGCACCGCCCTCATCCCACACCGCAGCCTTGGCCCAACGCCGGCACCATCGACTCCCGTTCATCCGCCGACGACAGCGCTTCAGCAACGACGATGCCGCTGCTTGCACCGTGACCTGCTAGCACCGTGGCGAGCACTGCCTTCATCTCGCACCGTGACCCTGGTCTCACCGACGACGCCATCTGACGCCGCCACTCAGCCGCTGCTCGCACCGCGACCTGGGGGCACCGCATGCCGCACTGCTGCCCTTCGCACCGCCGCACTCGACGCCTGTTGGCGCCAGCGCTCCTGATCCCATCAGAAAGGAGCTCGACCTGCAACGCGAGTGACTTCAAGGGCCCCATCGCCCTGCATCTCTGAAAGGTACTGTTTGCGGGTCTTCCCGACACCTTAGCTGGCCTGCGACCCCGCGGTCAGCCAGAACTGTTTTTGGATTTGTGTGTTCACGACGCCGTGGTAGCCCGGACGGAGCTATCCACACAAGGAACTCTTTTTAATCAATGTATTTTTGAACTGTGAACTTTTAAGTATAGTATTGTGGATTTTTATCGTTTTTGGTCTTGTTTTAATTATATAAAAATATTGGATATTTTTCTAAACTGGTGTGGTGTCCTTTTGTAGTGCGTACACTGTATTACTGTTGGTTATGTGCAAATGCTTTACACACTGCCTCTAAGATACGCCTGGCTGCTCGTGCCAAGCTACCAAGGGGGTGAGCAGGGGTTATTTTAGAAGTGTAACTCCCTTATCCTGACTAGAGTGGTGGTTTTTGCCTGGCTTTGGCCCACGCCCTAGCCTACCAAAAATCCCATTTCTAACATTGGTTGTCAGCGGTGAGGATAGGACTTGCGTCTGCACTTGACTTACAGTGATTGGTGGGCACTACTACCATATTGCAGACCATTACGTACCACATACTGGTTTTTTTGGTCTATTTTTGCCTTTCCATTGGTTTTGAACTTGAACTTTCCAGTACACCATACATGCCTGAATCAATTGCATCATCTGTTGCACCCTTGGAAGTGGCCTTTGAGGAGGAGAGGTTAGAAACCTACAATGTTAAGGGATTGAAGGCGATCTGCAAAAACCTCAAAATCCAAATCAGGGGCCTCACCAGAAGAGAGGAGCTACAAAAGGCACTGAGGGCCTGGGTAGCAGCCAGACATGCTAGTGAGCTGTCTGGGGATCTTGGCATGGAGGCAGAGGTGCCTATTCCAAGGGTGGATGTGCTTTTGGGGAGGGGGGCGCCCTCTAAACCAGGCAGCAGCCGTTTGTCCCCAGAGGAGCTGGAGGACAGACGGGAAGCAAGGAGAATTGCTGTAGAACTGGAGAAGCTTAAGTTAGCCCTGGAGGAGAAAAGGATGATGTTAGACCATAACATTAAAATGAGAGAGCTGGACTGGGAAGCCAGTATGGCTAGGCCCAGCATAGATGGTGGCAGCAAAAGTGTTAGGTCCAGTACTGAGGAGGAGGTACACACACACACAGATTTGGGGCCCTACTTCAAGGAAGGGGTTGACATACAGCAGGGGGTTCAGGACTATGAGATTACTCCAGTGGTGCGCAGTGTCCCTGAGGTGGATTGGGGATTGGGGAACTGGCACAGGGGATCCTTTTCCTGGTAGTGGGAGGGACACTCTACTGACTCTAGATGAGAGGTACAGGGAGAGGGGATCCCCCAGGATAGAAGCCCTAGTACGAGAGTATGGAGACCAGCCAGAAGAGTATGGGTTGAGGGACAGCAACAGTCAGACACTGTCTCACCAGTCTTGTGAGAATGATGTGGGGTACTTTTCTGAGGCACTGGATGGTTGGGTGAAGGGTAGTTTGGTTAACACCTGTGTGGGGATGTGTGATTCAATTGTTGGAGAGCATATTTTAAGTCCCTGTTTTCCAGAGCTATGCCAACACCCAGTGGATTGTGAGTTCTCTGACCCCAGGGAGCTTGCACTGGAGGCAGACCTTTTGGTGGATTCCCGAGGGTCTGGAGAAGCATCTGGGGGTGACCCGGAAGGAAGTGGCTTAGGTATTTCCCAACCGAGGGTGGTGGGAAAGGTTTTTGGTAGCCCAGATAGGTCCTGGTGTCGTGGGAAGGGTGTAGGGACCCACGTCCTGTCTCCGCGGAGAAGGAGTGGGAAGGGGCTGCGGCCCAAGGTGCCCAAAACCCGGTCCCAGAGCCTGGGTGGTTCCAGGAGGGAACCCCAGGTGGGGAGCCTAGGCTGTACTGGTAGGCCGTCCATTGAGGGGGATCTCCTAGTGTCAGGAGAACGTGGAGGGTCTGTAAACAGAGCTCCAGCGGTTCTGGTGTCTGGCGGTGCTGCTCCTAAGTGGAGGGTGCAGAAGTCCAGACGGAGGGGTGAGAGGGGGATGCGTTCCCTAGTGGGAGAACCAATGGGTCAGGGGCCAGCCCGAAGGGCTGAGCCTCCTAGGAGTGACCATGGTGACACCACTTCTGTCCTGGGGGATCTTCGCGCACTGTCAGATGGACAGGGGTCGGGAGATCTGCACCAGGCAGACTGTCACACAACACATGAGTCATGTGTTACCCTCAGGGGGGGCATGCGTGCTCCCAAGGAAGTCCTGGTACGCCGGGCAGGTGCTCAGCCGCAGGGTTTAGTCCCTGGGTTGGGAGGCCAGGTTCAGGTCCTGCCTGACCTGGAGGGAAGGACGACTGTAAGCAGTGTCCTGACCGGTTTGTCTTCTAGGGGTACCACTCCAGGTGGGAGGGTGCAGAACTCTGGAAGGGGGTGCAGAGGGAGGGAGTCCTCGCCTCTGACCCCGGTTCAACCCATGGGTTTAGATCCTCGGGTGGTGGATCAGTTGCAGGTTCAAGGCCCTGAGCTGGTGGAAGAATTGTTGGGGAGGGTTGATTCCAGCGTCCTGACAGTTTTTGGTTCTGAGGGTGCTTCTCCTGGGAGGAGAGTGCGGAACCCTGGAAGGAGAGGTAAGGGGGGGAGAGCCTCGCCCGAGACCTCTGGTCAGCCTGAGGGTACAGACCCTGGGTTGGAGGACCAGGTTCAGGGTGTCCCCCCTGACCTGGGGGAAGGGGCCCCTACCAGTTTGTCTTCTGGGGTGCCGTTCCAGGTGGGAGGGTACAGAGCCCCATGGAGGAGGACCGGGTGTGGGAGAGCCCACCCCAGTCCCTTGTTCAGCCTCAGGGTACAGACCCTGGACTGAGGTACCAGTTGCAGGATAGCCCCCCTGAACTGGTGGGTGAATTGGGCAGGACACCTGCCACAGGTGCCCTGACAATTCTGGAAGGGGGTACCGCTCCAGGTGGGAGGGTACAGAGCCCCAGTGAGAAGGAGAGGGTGTGGGGGAGCCCACCCGGGCTCCCCTCCTGTCCAGCCGCAGGGTACAGACCCTGGGCTGGTGGGCCAGGGTCAGGATGCCATACCTGACTTGGCAGGGGGGAGAGTAGAGAAAGGGTGCCAGGCACCTGGGGCTACCCCCCCCACTCTCTGATGCCACAACGGTTGGAGTGGCCTGAAAGGCATAAGGCCTGGCTCTAATCACTGACAGTTGTCAGTGGCCACTGTGGCTGGCTGTCCGGAGGGACAGAGTTGCCCCTGGGAGGGGAAAAGGAGTCACCCCCCGGGGTTGGACTGGGCCACACCCTTGTGTTGGCCATGTGGGTACTGTCTGCCTGTTGGGACACATCTGTGAGCAAAGTAAGTTTAGGTGCTGCACAGATGGGGTCCACAGGTGAGGAGAAGGATTCCCCATGGGTCAGCTTAGTGGGCCCTGAGATTATAGATAGAGGGATCCAACTAGGTTCAGGAAGGCGTAGAATGGGAAGGAAACCCTGCTGTTGCGGGCCAGGTTCCGTGTTCTATCGCCCCAAGCAGGGAAGCCCATCGAGGTATGGATTGGTCTCCCCTGGCTTTATGCTGGAAGGTGGTTGTGTTGGAAATGGCCCTTTTTGCAGGGTTATCCCCAAACTTTTTGCTTTTTCCTCCTATTTTCCCTGACCTGTTTGTGTTGGTTTTAGGACTCTGGGCACTTTACCACTGCTAATCAGTGCTAAAGTGCATATGCTCTCTGTGTAAATTGTGTTATGGATTGGTGTTTCCATGATTGGATATTTCATTTACCTGTTAGCCCCTAGTAAAGTGCACTGCATGTGCCAGGGCCGGTGAATCAAATGCTACCCGGGGGCCTGCAGCACTGGTTGTGCCACCCCCGTGAGTAGCCCTGAAAACGGTAACTCAGACCTGCCATTGCAGAGTCTGCGCGCAGTTTGTAACTGCCATGTCGACTAGGCCAATGCACACACTGGCCGGTCCCTAACCTTCCCTTTTCTTACATGTCAGACACCCCTCAGGTAGGCCCAAGGTACCCCTGTGGGCAGGGTGCAGTGTATGTGAAAGGTGGGACATGCCCTGGTGTGTGTGGCATGTCCTGATAGTGAATTACAGCCACTTTCGTTTTTCACTATTGCAAGGCTACCAGTTCCCCATAGGATAGAATGGGAGGTTTGTTTATAACATCTTATAAACATAACTGGCCCAGGGAATTCGGTAAGAAAATAGAATTTAGTATGCCTGAACTCAGAATCTAAAGATGCATCTTTTAGTGAAGGTGATTTTTACATTCTGTGTTTGAAAATACCACTTTTAGAAAGTAGGTATTTTCTTGCTCAGTCATCCCGTGTGCCTCTGCTGGAATGTGGATTGCCTGTCTGGGTTTTGGATGACAGAAGGCTGGGGGGCCGGAGGGGCTCCACATGGTCTAGATAGGTCAGGAAAGGGCTGAATAGACCTGGGCTGCGATGGGGGAAGGGGGAGGAGATTTCCTTGCACCTCAAAGGGCCTGGTCTGCCTCTGACAATGCCGTCTCCACCTCCTGCCAGGAAATCACACCAGAGAAGGCAGAACTGGTTCTGGCCAGGCACCGACACCATCTGCCTGGAAGATCAAAGGATTTTTGTGTACAAATACTGGGGCCCAGACCCCTGAACTTTAGAACTCATCTGGAACAAGAAGACTGCCAAGAAGAAGAGCCGGAGAAGCTGCGAAAAGGAACGACTGCTTTGCTGGGTGCTTTGCTGGGCTGACCTGCAGTGGCTGCTTCTGTCTTGGGCAGTGAAAGACCTGGACTGGACTTTCTGCAACCTAATTTGTGAGTCTCTCCAAGGGCTTGAGGTAGAGCTTGCCCCCTGTTCACGAAGTCTCAGGAACAGCAAAGACGTCAAGTTCTTCGACCCGCAGCACTGGGGACTGTGTGTTTTGTGCTGCAACCCAAAGAACACCAACTCGACGACGCCTACGACGCCGCTGCCGACTCCGTGACCTGAAGGCACCGCAGAGGGCACCGCCGCAATGCCGCACCGCAACCCTGGTCTCACCGACGACGCCTGTTGATGCCGCCACCGAGCCGCTGCTTGCACCGCGACCTGTGGGCACTGCACTCCGCACCGCCTCGCTTCACGCCGAAGCCTTGGCACCGCAGAGGGCACCGCCGCAATGCCGCACCGCAACCCTGGTCTCACTGACGACACCTGTTGATGCCGCCACCGAGCCGCTGCTTGCACCGCGACCTGTGGGCACCGCACTCCGCACCGCCTTGCTTCACGCCGAAGCTTTGGCACCGCAGAGGGCACCGCCTCAATGCCGCACCACAACCCTGGTCTCACCGACGACGACTGTTGATGCCGCCACCGAGCCGCTGCTCGCACCGCGACCTGTGGGCACCGCACTCCGCACCGCCTTGCTTCATGAGGACGCCTTGGCCTTCCTGACCCCGCCACTTCCCGCCAAGATCGACGCCGCTGCTTGCACCATGGTTCGGGGCACCGCTCGTAAGTTACATGACGCACCGCCCTCATCCCACACCGCAGCCTTGGCCCACCGACGCCGGCACCATCGACTCCCGTTCGTCCGCCGACGACAGCGCTTCAGCAACGACGACACCGCTGCTTGCACCGTGACCTGCTAGCACCGTGGCGAGCACCGCCTTCATCTCGCACCGCGACCCTGGTCTCACCGACGACGCCATCTGATGCCGCCACCAAGCCTCTGCTCGCACCGCGACCTGGGGGCACCGCACTCCGCACCGCTGCCCTTCGCACCGCCGCACCCGACGCCTGTTGGCGCCAGCGCGCTTGATCCCATCAGAAAGGAGCTCGACCTGCAACGCGAGTGACTTCAAGGGCCCCATCGCCCTGCATCTCTGAAAGGTACTGTTTGCGGGTCTTCCCGACACCGTAGCTGGCCTGCGACCCCGCGGTCAGCCAGAACTGTTTTTGGATTTGTGTGTTCACGATGCTGTAGTAGCCCGGACGGAGCTATCCACACAAGGAACTCTTTTAATCAACGTATTTTTGACCTGTGAACTTTTAAGTATAGTATTGTGGATTTTTATCATTTTTGGTCTTGTTTTAATTATATAAAAATATTGGATATTTTTCTAAACTGGTGTGGTGTCCTTTTGTAGTGCGTACACTGTATTACTGTTGGTTATGTGCAAATGCTTTACACACTGCCTCTAAGATAAGCCTGGCTGCTCGTGCCAAGCTACCAAGGGGGTGAGCAGGGGTTATTTTAGAAGTGTAACTCCCTTATCCTGACTAGAGTGGTGGTTTTTGCCTGGCTTTGGCCCACGCCCTAGCCTACCAAAAATCCCATTTCTAACAGTGCTTCAAACCAATTTTGTGCTGTGTTTATGCACTACATAAAGTTTTTATATTACCAAATTTGTGCCACTTAATTTACTGATCTTGGAAGATGAAAGGATGAGTCTGCCTTGCTCACAACCTTGAAATCATTCAACTGTTCATCGCCCTGAAATATCCACCAGCTATGATGATAAATTCCATAGATACACCGTGTGGAGATCACACAGCAAAACGGATGGTATAGCTTGCTGGGCATCACCACTCTGGCCCTAAAAATATGCTTTATGGCTGAAGATCGACTTGAGTACAGGGTCGGCTTTAGCGCTGGTAGCGTCCAGTGCGACAATCATTTTTGGCGCCCCCACACCCCATGACTGCCTCCTCTGATTCTCTCACTTTCACTAGGCAAAAGTGCCCCTCATCTCTCCAATCATAAATTATTGCTAAACCCAGCGCCCCAACCTGAGGTCAGCGCCCCCTCCACAGGCCAGCACCCAGTGTGGCCGCACCGGTCGCACGGCCTTAAAGCCGGCCCTGCTTGAGTAGTACTGTCAATTACAAGTCTTATAGTGCAGGTGTATGCCAATAGAGAAAAGACTCTACAGAGTGAGTGCTGAGACCTATCATGGCACTTAAGTCCACATGGTACAATAGTCTAATGAAATAACAACTAGGTAGTAAAGGAAACTCTTGGTTTGTGCACAAGTATGTAGCAGTAAATGTAAGAGGGTGGAAAAGGAACACAGAAAAAACAACCACCATTAGCTGACAATGTGGTAGCCTCTATTTGGAAGATAACAATCATTGGGAAGGCAGGCACTCAGCCCTAAAATCCATAACACCCTTGTAGAGAACACTTAGGTCCTCATTCTGTGTGCCCTGGTAATGCGTCTGAATAATTCCTCCATCCAGAATTACCCATACTGGGGCGGGGTGTGGGAAAGTACTAGCATATTTTAAATGAGACCCTTCGGGTCTTCTGAGGAATGAGGAATTTTGGGAAAAATCGTCAATTCTGCATTCAATTCTCCAGGCATTCCTCCTTTTCCTCCAGTTTTGCTCCCAGAGATTTAGCCTCCTGTGGGCAGGTGAAATCTCTGTGAGAAAAACTCTGCATCTAAGATAAATCTGAGGTCCTTGTAATTCCAATGAGCCACTGATAGATTCTACCAACCCCATTGTCAGTACAGGGTGCCGTGTAATGTGATCCTTTTCATTAGAGAAAACACATGCATTAACCAGGAAGATGGCAGCTGGGATTCAAAGGACAGTTTAAGATAGCTACCTCTTCATGTCGCCTCAAACCCTGGCTCCCTCTGCTTCTATGAAATATCCATCCAGCTACCTATATACTTCCAAATTCTACCTATTGACCATGCTATGTGATATGTTAATATATGTTGCTATATCAAAATGACTTATGAAGCACTTCTTCACCATAGGTTTCTTGGCACTGAAAGACCTTTTACAGGAGACATATCCGACAGAAATGACCTTGCTTTGGAGAAGAATCAGGTTTTAAGCAAACATTTGAAAGTACTGTGATTAGTTATGATATTCAGGTTATCATGGACTCACTAATTTTTGTAAAAAGGTTTTTCAACTTGTTTAAGGCACTTTTTCTTTATTAATGCCACTGCAGTGTTTTAAACTGAATTCCAGACAAAGCACAGTAGTGCTCCTGGCAAACATATCCTTTGTCTTATGTAAGTCCAAATATAGTGAGGTGGCATAGTCGGAATTGGAACCGATCAAGTCTGACACTTCCCATCTTTTCACGCTTTCTTTGGAAAATGCACTTATTTTCTCATCAGCTTTGAAAGAAAGAAGCAGTCATTGTTAACATCCATACTTTTCATGGATTTAGCTGGAGTGGAAACATCTCGACAGGTCAATAAGTGTCAGCACAGACATTATGCCTTCTGTTTACCACCAGTACCTACATTTTTTCTGTGTTGAGTTTAAGCCAGTTGCTTCCCATCCAGTTCCGTCCGGATCTCATGATTTGCCGGATCTATTGACATGAGGCTGGTCCACTGTCCAAGTGGACTAATAATTGAGCGCTATTTGCATCCATACACATTTTAACTCCCAGTGCCAGGAGTAGCTTGTCAAGGGAACTAACATATCTGTTAAAGAGATGAGAGGATAGTGCTGAACACTACGGGATACCATAGTTAAGAGGAAGCTATGGGACAGGAGTACAGTCGAAAATGGCAATTCTGGCTCTAGTGTTCATGCTTCCCCCTTTGTCATGCATCTCGGAATCCGGGTCATGCAGTAGCTTAATATTCAAGATCAGTTAAGGCTAAATTCACAAGGCTTTTTTGTACAAAATAATGTTATGCGGGCGGAAATTTCCTGATGCTGATTCTGTGAATCGGGAACAGGAGACATATTAGGTCAAACATCAGACTTACAAGGGCACAAAAACCTCCAGCATGGCTAAATGTCTACAGCTCTGTGAGCCACACTGACAATGCAAGTGACACTGCATGACAGATAGCATGGCTGAAGTCACAATACATGACATGGTGCACGAAACGACACTGAGGTGGCTGAGTGTGGACCACATCCGTAAAGGAGCAGGTCACACTCTGACACATCCACGTGCACCTACGACCCATGACGTCAAAAACACATCTGCAGACAAACAATGCACAAGAGTACCAAATATCTCCAGTAGCACAAATGACCCAAGTCACAAATGTACGAGGGTCCCGTTCTACTATATAACAGAAACCCAAAGTACCATCCTGCTCTGCTCAGGCAGCATGACACTCCCAGATAGACCCCACCAGCCAGACCCTGATAGATGATCTAAGTTGTCTATTTCTTTTTCAGCCTTCTTTAGTACCTGTCACAGGGGTCCACACCCCCTTTAGATACATACACTTAGGCCCAAGTCAACCCCCTTAGATGAACACATATATAGGCCCAAGCCCACCTTCTTAGATACCCACATGTAGGCCCAAGCATGCCACTTTAGATACATACACATAGGCCCAAAGCCAAGTTCCTCTTGCTATTATTTTTTAATATAAAACAGATCTCGTAGGCTTCACTGATCTGACAGCAGGGACCTGTGCCATCCACCGCGACACCAGCCCCCCCTTGTAAATTTCCACAGTTACAAGAATGAGGTCAGCCCACACGTACATGACACTCTGCTGGTACATCTGGCTGTTTCACAAGCAATGTTTGCAATATTTTTACTTATGAAGCCTTCCACGCTTGCTCAACTGAAACTGGAAGGCGGCTACATGACAGAGAAATGATATATAAAATATTACTTTCTGAGCATTTTTACGGTAAAACTTATTCTTTGTTTTTGTGTGTTTACTGTTTGCGGTCAAGAGCACTGAACACCTGCTAAGAACACCTGCGTTCTCATGATACTACTTCCGTGCTCTCAAAATCTTTCCGATGTAACCGTAAGCTTGTGGTCAAAGGCCCACGTCAAATGTGGTTGACAGCTCTGCAGTAAACCATATAAAAAATCTGCACCCCTGTCAAGCCCCGAACTCTTCAAACCAGTGCCTAGTTGCATGGTGAGGGTTCCCGGTCGACCGTTATCCTGATTGGGCCTAGAACTTCCACTCTCAAGGTGGTAATGCTCTTGTCTAATTATTAGCTTATTGGCTTTGCCAGCCTCTTTATTTTAGCTCATCCAAACCCAAGCCATTGCATTTGTTTTAGTTTAAATTGTGTAGCCTTGGATGGTTTTGCCTTCTCATTTAAGATTTGCCTTCTAGGCGCTTCTAGGCGCCTGCCTATTCATCTTCTCTAAATTCAGGGTTGCCCTTTAGGCAGCTGTGCATTAAATAATCTCTATTTTTGCTTCATTTTGAACAACTGATTTATAACATTGTCGATGCTTTTATCCTGCTCATGTGTTGATGGGCAGCTTTAAATGAACAATTTTCTGTGTTACTGAATGGCTTAATAAAGTGTCACTGTATTTCACACCGTTGTTCCTTCCTTTCAAGTGAACGAGCAGAGTGCGGGTCAGGCTCTCAGAAGCCGGTAAGCAGAAGGGTGTGGCCACCCATGTACCCTCAATCAGTGGCGACCACGAACATGAAGGTCTCGGTTGGCGGGTCGTCTACGGTGCGGACATAGGACACACCTGGGATACACCTCCGGCTGCTCCCAGACTCTCCTTTCCTCACGGCCACCTGGGTGAGTCAGGGATAGTTTTATTTTTTTCCTTGAATTTACCTCAGGGTGTGGCATGTGTCGAGGGTAGGTCTGGCTGCTTCAGCCCTCCGGGGTCTCCCTTGTGTCTGCTCCTTTGTCCCTCTGTGGTCTGCTGTCTTGCCACGACGTCCTCGGTGGCTGGTCACATCTTGCCGAGGTTCTTTGGTGTTTTCCATTCTGCTCTCATCGACTCCGTCTTGGCTTCCTCCTGCTTGGTTTCTCTTGGCGTTTCTCAGTATTGCTTTGTAGTGCTCTTGCCTTTCACGTATACTGTACTTAGGTTTTTGCCCGCGTTTTACAGTTGGTGTTCTTTATTTGCAGAAATGATGATGCATACATGGGTTTGCAGTTTGAGGTTTGAGTCCTAGACACTTGGGTATCTTAACTCCTATAGAGGTTGGAAGTCCTTGGCACTGCTTAACGGTGTCTAAACCCCCTCACAGGTTAGAGGCCTTGCTCCAGCTGGTGGCTGGCTAAATTCTGACACAGGTTGGGAATCCTTGATACTGTCCATGTTGTCTAAATTCTGACACAGGGCTTTTGTGTACTTGGCACTGTCCACAGGTGGCACACATGTCTAAATTAGTTTTGCTGACTCCAGATTGGGGTCCTCCTATATTGTGCTATTTGAGGAGTGGTCTCCGTCTTCTCACTATTTTTCAGTTCTGCGCCGGTGCCCTGTCTTCTCTGCACCATATTGAATGTCAGTGGTTACATTTTTTAGTGTTTTACCCATCATTGTATTTCGGTTTTTCCGTTGCCCTCCCCATAATTGTTGATTTATTTTCTTTCCTATTTTTCGTTCATGGCTCTTCGCCCCCTCCCAATGCCCCTCCCCATTGCTCTCTAATGTCATAGGGTGCTCTCTTCAATGCGCCTCTATTTTTTCAGGTTTCTTTCTGGTAATTTCACACACTCTGTTTTCTCCCTTTCTGCTGTGTCCCTCTCCGATTCCATTTTGCATGGCTTGGGTGCTTTCTTCTTCTTATCTCTCAAGTTAATATCTCTCTCTGACCGGCGTCTCTCTCGATTTCTGACTGCGCCACTCCGAAAAGAAGAACTAGCTCTCTCGGCCCATCTGGGCCCTTCAGAGATTCCCCTCGCCTTCTTCTGCTCAGTGCGCTCGCAGAACGAGGAAGTGCACCTCTCCCCTTCGCAGCTCCCCCTCGCCCCTCCTTTCTCTGTCCTCGCTGACTGCTCTTGAACTACAGTTCTCATTCTGATCATTGCACTTTTTGCACATGCATTATTTTTATTTAATTATTGTTTATTTGTTGTCTATTGCTTCTGTTTTTTGTGCTTTTGGTCCTTAAGCATTTGTCTACCCTGCTGCCCCCACCCCCTGCAGGTGCCCCCCAGTCCCGTCCCCATCTGTTGCTGCCCTGCCAACTCTACAGTCACTAGCCGAGTGACAGGGCTGCCAGTTATTGCTGTTGTCTGAGTTGGCCCCCACTCTTTCCTCCCCATTAGCGGCAACTCCGCCAGGTAGCTGTTGTCTGGGTTGCCTTGTCTTTCCTCGTTAGCCGCAATCCCGCTAGGTATTTGTTCACTTATCCTCATTGAACATTACACCTTCATTGCGCCTCTTTTTCTTTTTTCTGTCTCTCACACCTTTTGCCTACCATTTGTCCAGGCCAATTGGTAGCCAAAGGGGGGGTGGAGCCGTATCTCCATTCCTCCTGTCAGCTCCCTTAAACCCCTTCCTCTCCGGTATGTCCCTTGACCCCCCGCCAATTCTTAGCCTTCTTATTCATTCAGTGCGTGGCACAGCCACTGCAGTCTACCACACCTCCCTTGATCGTTTTATTCCCCTTACACGCCATCAAAGTGACGTTCTTGCCGTTGCGTGGGACATCTTAGGGACTACCTTTACACCCACCACTGAAATACGCCTCTCCCTCTTATCTCTCACAGACTTACCTCCCTCAGCCACCGCTTCCTCCCCGCCTCCACCACCGCCAGACACCACTCGCCCTGATCTGCTTTGGCCTGACCACTCCTCTAATTGTTCCTCCCTCTCCGCACCATCCTTAGGCTCCCCTGTTTATATTGCTGACTCTCCCATTGTCATTCCCATATACGGGGAGTCTACTACAGACTCCATACGTTCCACGCCATCCCCTGAAGAGGCAACACCCCCTGATCTTGCCACCCCTGCCTCTCCCCCAGCATCAGCATTCGCCTCTAACAGTGCTATCCACTACCCACCATCTCCTGCTAACGCGTCCCCACTCCTCGCGGCACTCCTGCGGGACGAGTCGGTGGACCTGCTGGACCCTGCATCGGACGTCCTGATTGTGCCTCCCCCTGGCTGCCCACCTTCGCACTTCCAGCTATTTTAGGGAATGTGTGACCTCCCCCTAACAGTACAGCATCTCATATTGTTGTATATTTAGTTAATAATTACGTTGTAGGTCTTTCCACTGGTCACCCATCTTCCTTTGTCCACGTTACACCCTTAGCAAGTACTGTCCTTCTCACCATATTTCAGTTTTTTGGGATTGACTACACCCAGGAACAGCAGATAACGCTCTCACTAACACCATCTTTCCCGCACCCCATTGCCACCAAAGTAAAAAAACGAAAACCTCGCAAGCACTGACATTTTAGGGAACACTCTCGTCCCTCATTTACTACTGGTCCTCATGAACAGGATTTTAGGCACCTCGGTTCATAAAACACCGGATTATATTTAAATACGCATCCGCGTAATAACCCCAGGCTTGGAGATACCCATCACATTAACCACATCCTACCCACGCAACCCGCTACACAGCAAGATCATTGCTGCGCTCTCTCGGAGCCAGCTCCACTTCCCTGATTTCTCCCCTACCGGAACATACACCGGACCACAGGAACTGGATTTAAGACAAACATTATATCACATTATTATTATCGCCATAGGAGAGGAACTAGTAAAAGACGTTCCTCTTACTACTCCGGACACTCAACCCTCGCCACACACCTAATTGCATCCCTTTCTAACACTAGCGACATTCACCCTCAAAGCGCTGTGTTTTAAAATAACTCTTCATGAATGCCATATTGAGCTCTACAGTGTATAAAATGTCCACTCACTTTCACATCTTTTTCATCATACGTCCCCCCGGATCACCACTCACTGCACTATTACAAAGCACTTGGCCAAGACACCCACTCCAGAGCTACATTGCTGAGGCCTGCTTTGACGGCCAGCTTCGCTTCCCTCTTTACACCCGTGCCCAAGAGCGCGAATTACAGGATGGTGTATACGATATTGTCATTCAGGCTGTAGCACAAGAACTCATCAGAGATATTGACCCTAGCACCTGAAAAACGCAATTACACGTAGCACGCACCCCTTAATATCAATACCTTCTCTAATTCAGGCCTTGCCTATAGCACCCTGCGTTAGACACACCAACATGGCCACTCCACTGCAACATGTTTTAAAAACATTCGGAGGGCAAGAACAACATATTCTAAAACATTGTAGGGAATTGCATAAAGGTACCTCCAAGATGAGCCATCCCTGGCCGTCAGAAGGGAGTTTTGATCCAATCATACTAGAGCATGCCACCACCTTCCTAGACACTAAGTACTCTGGCACTAAGTTACAGAAGAGAAAGGCTACTTTAGATCTCTGGCGCATTTTTAAGGACATGGCTCAAACACACTCTGACTTGACACACCCAGCCATACCCAATGCTCCCTCGCCTCCTCCGCCATACCACTTCAGCGGTATGTATACCGAACGCACTCACAAGGAACAACCAGACTTACCAGTTACCACTAATGATTGTCCGGCTGCTGGTTCCCAACCACTACCAAATGATGCATCTCCCTCACCACACCTCGGTCCAGACACAGACATCACACACACGGATGAATTCCAGACTTCCCACACATCACCCAGTCACCCGTACCACCGCATGGACGGATCACAGACCCCATCCATGCCCCCCGGTGATGTGTATCCGCACCTGACAGAACTTCACAACACACACATGCCCGTCACCCACGGTACAATAATGGAGACAGCAGTATCAGGTCTCCCAGGCCTTATAGATGCACAACTGTCACTGAAATTTACACCAACTGTGAATACTGCACAACCACGCTCAGGTGAAGAGGATGAGGAAGACTCTGACTCTGCCTCTCAAGCATCATCTCGCCACTCACGTACACCCAGCAATGCCTTCCGTGACACCGGCACTAAACAAGCCGCTGTCAACAACCCCTTCCTTGACACCGGCACGCAACTGTTCCCAAGTTCGTGCCTCCCACCCCAAACTAGCCTGCCCTTCACACCCACTGCGCCCTTGTACGAGGGACAAAGATCTGACCTCATGACAGCTCAGCAGCAGCTCAATGAGTTCCACAACCCACCATTGCTGTGCATGACTGAGGGACAGCTTGCCCCCCTCACAGATCTCCCCACCCCATACGAGAACTACAGAACAAATGTAGATTTGAGCAAAAGCCTGAGCTTGGAAAGCATCTCACCAGAGCACATGCATCAGCTGCCTAGCCACGTAGAACAGATGCTCAAAATGAGACGCATGTCTGCAAAATTAGAAGACATGCAGAAAACATTTTCGGACCTGCTCAGTAAGACTGGCACTCCAGTACCACCACCACGACCACCAACACTGCACCAGCTCATGCAGGACCACCCACAGACAAGTATCAGTGGGAATGGGAAAGGGATTACACAATCTCTCCATAATGAGCACCCCCACCGCTATGACGCTGCCGCCTCTGGAATAACACAAACAGTCACCAACACACACCAAGCCTACCAATCACCAACAGCATTAGGGCCTGAAAGGACACCACCACTGGTACGAGAAGGTCACAATCCCTTATTTTGTGAGCTCCCCCTATTTACTGAGCACCTGCAGACAGAAGACCCAGTGGTAAGAAGGAAGGAAAGGCCCACAGAAGCGCAGAAGCTTAAAATCCTGGGGACACATGGACGCCCAGACGACATACTATATGACGTCTCGGGCTCTGCTTCCTTGCGTACCGTTAGGATGAAAAATAGACACAACATCTGTCTTAGCAGACCATGCGTACCACAAACTAGCAATGATCTCACTCCCAATGAGATGGTGACATTAGGGGAAGGCTCAGACTATGCAGTTAACCCTTTCTCAGACAACTTGGCAGGCTGGTCAGAGCCCTTAGCACCGCAAATGCTCCCTTGGCCAAGAGAAGGCTCTTTTGAGCCTCAGTACATGGCAACAGCAGTTGAATGTATCCTGAAAGGATTAGGAGATGAGGATTGGGACTATGAATACATGCAAGAGAGTTTAAAGGTCTGGCAGAGATATGCCCGCCAGCATGACTCTACAGGACCTACAGTGCCACGCACAGGAGTGACGCGCCAAATGCCACTGCTGTACAAAAATGTCACTGATCCCCCTATCTATATTCCGTGGTCTACATTAGACAAAGAAAATCTCAAAAAACATCTCCCACCCCTTACCGAGGGTGCTGGAAAATGGATTGCGGCTTTTGAAAACTACACCACAGGTAACAACATAGCTATAGGAGATGTAAAAAGCCTACTGATCTCCCTCATCGGAGAAGACGCAGAAGACCTCTTCACACGTGTCCATGCCAATCTTACAAAAACAAACACCAAACATGATGGTGTTTCCTTTAATGAGATCAGAACACTAGCATGGTCTGAGTTGTGCAGGAAATTCCCCGATGTTCCTGATATTGGGGCTCTGTTGTCACAGACCATGCAACCCAATGAAGACCCTGCCAACTATCTTTCCAGAATGAAAGAAAAATGGCATCAGGAGTTAGGGCAACGATGGGATGCAGCAGGAGGGTACGGAAGACTATTTTATCACACAATAAAAAAGGGTCTGCCCACTGAAGTGCAGGAAAAATTAGATGGCATAGTAGCAATGGAATGTAAGCAATGGCCTGAGATACAAGACCACATTATACATTATTGCAAGAAGAGACAGGAACAGGAAAAGAATAGACAGTTAGCCATAGAGAATGCCGCTGCCAAATTGGTACAGCAGAAACTTAATAAGAAAAAAGACAATACAGACACAGTCATGTTTGCAGCACCAGTCACTCAGATGACGGCAGTAACATCCTTCCCCCAGGATGCCATGAATGCTCTTACAGGCAACGCCCAACCTGCCCCACAACAGGTTCAAGCACAACCTGCCGTGCAATACATACAAGCCCAACCCCAGCCTATCATACAGTATGCTCAGCCACAACCACCGCCAATGTTACAATACATGCCAGCACCACCTGCTTACAGTACCGACATACAGCCCTACTACAATAACAGACAGAGCATGAATAGGAACACAGGTATACAGGGAAGAGGGCGAGGGATGGGACAGCCAAGGTTTCCACAGCAGCCAGGATCGCCCATCATCTGCTATTATTGTCAGAAAGCAGGCCACATACAAAGAGAGTGCCGCACTAAAATGCGAGATATGGGACCACAGTACATGGGTCCCGGTTACCAAGCACCAGCACCATTCCAACAACAGCAGCGCACGCAACAACACCTTCAACAGCCCCAAATACTATACTCTTATGCCCAACCAGCACAGCAGCAACAAGTGCAGCTCCAAGCACCCATAATGGCCCAAGTTCAGCCATCTGTCCAAGTTCAGCCATCGGCCCAACAGGTGCAGGTTCCAATGCAACAGCCACAGCAAGTACCTGCTTATCAAGTGGTCCCCCAAACCCAAAACAATGTACCCCTAGGAGGAACGATTGTTGCCTCCAACAACCCCTTTACCCAGGGCACCATCCAGCAATATCAGGCTGGAGGATACACTGGCTAGGACAGCCCACAGACAACTCTTGTGTGCCCAATTTTGTCATGCACTAGCAATACTGAGGAGGACCCTATTGCAAGTGTCATGATAAATAACAGAACATATAGCTTTCTTGTTGACACAGGTGCCACATACTCCTGCATTACAGGTGGCCCTCTGCCCATTTCTGATCAAATAGCGGACACACAGGGATTTTCTGGGGCAATAGCAAGGGTCCCCTTCACCAAGCCAGTATCAATTGAGATAGGAGGCCATGTAGCGGAACAGCCACTGCTCTATTCACCCAGGTCCCCAGTCAATCTTTTAGGACGTGACCTCATGGCCAAACTAAACATGACTATCCACTTTGATGAGAATGGAACAATGATTTGCTCCATACCAGGTACCCCACTAACTAGGATAATGGCAGTCACTGCACATTCTTCCTTAAACAGCCAGGTCAGAGCACGTCCAGTGGATGAGCACGCCTTCTCTGCAGCTGTCCACACTATTGTCGCCACCACTCCCGAATTGCAAGGCCGCACTGTTCAGTTACCAAAAGAGTTTCTTTTCAGACCCCAAGCATCAGGCTCACAGACATTAGACAAACACATGACCCTTGACATATGCGCCTTTGAGATAACTCCTACCTACGGCGCATTCCTGGCATGCAATGACAATGCTCATACTTGGGCTTGTGTCATTTTCATTGAACCAAAAGGGTTAGTCAGAGACATTTCAGATGCCCAGTTATTTGGATCCCCTGAAGACTACTCCAAAACAGAGATTATCTATCAAAACAATGTGCCCATCTCAGTAACAGTAGAAATTAGAACACCAACTGTCACCCCCAGCTATGACTCTGTCCGAGAGGCAGATTTGGCTCAAGTACCAGCACATCTTTGGACAACAGGACCAAATGATGTAGGCCTTATCAGCTCTGCCACGCCATTTAAGATAACTCTCAAACAAGGCACTATCCTGCCAAGAATACAACAGTATCCCTTGTCCAAGGCAGCAGAGGAGGGTATTGCCCCTACCATACAAGCATTGCTGGATCAAGGAGTAATATATCCTTGCATCTCTCCCTGCAATACGGCCCTTTTTTCTGTGCGCAAGGGGAAGACAGATCAATGGAGGGTAGTTCATGATCTTCGCGCCGTCAATAACATAGTCATACCAGAGTTCCCCATCGTCCCAGACCCCTCTGTCATCCTCACAAACGTCCCCCCAGATGCACAGTACTTTTCTGTCATCGACCTGAAAAATGCTTTTTTCAGCATTCCCCTGCACCCAGACAGCCAATACCTATTGGCTTTTACATTCCAAAATGTGCAATTAACATACCGAAGACTAGATCAGGGGTACTGTGAGTCCCCTAGCGTCTTTAACAGAGTTGTCAAAACAGACTTGTCCAATTTCCAATGTGACAGCACCCTACTGCAATATGTCGATGACATACTGCTTTGCAGCCCCACAGAACAACAATGCAGGAAAGACACCATCTCCTTACTCACCACCCTAGCACAAAGAGGATACAAAGTTGACAAACAAAAGTTACAATATTGCCAAAAAGAGGTACACTATCTAGGTCAGCTACTGTCAGCAGCAGGCAGACGAGTCACTCCAGGTCGAGTTGAGGCAATAAAAGGCACTTCTGAACCCCAAACAGTTAAAGACTTGCAAAACTTCCTCGGCCTGGTGAACTATGTCCGTCAGTGGGTCTTTGATTTCGCAACAATAACTGCCCCATTGCTGAAAGCAGCGAAAATGGGCAAAGACAGACACAACAAAATAGAGTGGACACCTGAAATGAGAACAGCCTACACCCAGCTCAAAGATGAGATAACAAATGCACCAGTGTTAGGATCACCTGATTACACAAAAGAATTCTACCTATTCACCCACTGTGATGGTCTAGTCATGACTGCAGTACTCACCCAGAAATACCCCATGGGCCATAAGCCCATTGCCTACTTCAGCGGCATGCTGGACGCTGTCATGAAAGGTCATTACCCCTGCGAGCAAGCCCTTGCTGCCGCAGCGTTTGCTGTTGAGAAAAGCACCCCCATTGTAATGGGTTCCCCACTGACTATGTACACCGAACATGCCGTCTTTGCAATAATACAAAAAGCCAAGACAACATTAACAACACAAAGAGTGTCAGGTTACGAAGTCATACTGTCATTGCCTTCTCTGAAAATTGTCAAATGCCACACAGTAAACCCTGCCACATTTTTTGCCCATCCCATTGCCACTTCAGATGATGACCCCCATGATTGTGCCACATATTCACCAGATGAGTCAGGAGCAGCAAAAGAGGATCCCTTGCCAAACAGTACTGTATATTTTGTTGATGGCTCCTCTACCATTGATCAAGAAACAGGAATAAGATATACAGGAGCTGCAGTAATTAGAGCACAGCAGAATGATTCCTCTGATTCCCTAGACATTGCACAGCAGCTCACATTACCATCACATTACTCGGCCCAGGCAGCTGAACTAGTAGCACTGATAGCTGCCTTAAACATTGGAGCTGATGACCGCATTACAATTTACTCCGATTCTGCATACGTCACCACAACAACACACTCCAGCATCCTTCGCTGGAAAAGGCGTGGCTTCCTTAAATCAGATGGTACACCTGTCATTCACAAGAAGTTACTAGAGGAACTTATTGAGGCCCTTACACTACCAGCTGAAGTAGCCGTAGTCAAATGCGCAGCGCACACCAATGGCCAAGATTTTGTCTCCAGAGGTAACGCCCAAGCAGATTGGGCAGCTAAGGCTGCAGCCAGAGGCCCCCCACCTCAAACGACACCAGCAGTTCCATTTGCCCCCATCTTACTTTCCCAAACACTACCTCCAACAGAGCATGACAACAGCAATGAAGGTACTTCGAAAACACCATCTCAATTACCAACCCCATTTCACATTGACACAACACAGCAATATGATCACACTGCACAGTTACACCTCAGAGAAATGCAAGAAAGTGCACCAGATCAAGAGAAAGAGTTGTGGAAGAAGAGGGGAGTACAACAGGACTCCGCCGACTTCATTTACAGACAGACAATAACAGGGAAACCTGTGATGCCACAGGCTTTATTGCAAGTGGCGTTGGACCAACTCCACCTTCCTACGCATGTCACCCGAGATAACATGTCCACCACCTTGCAGACAGACTGGTTCATTCCCAATGCCCATGAACAAATACAGCTTTTCATTAATAAATGTCTCATTTGTCAACAATATTCCCCAAACCCGACTCTCAAAACTGTTGCTTCCACAATTCCTAGACCATCAGGCCCCTTCAAAGAGCTACAATTTGACTATGTCGACATGATCGATCGCTGCAAAAATTACCGCTATCTCATTGTAGTAGTGTGTCCATTTTCACGCTGGATCGAAGCTGGACCCTGCGTCCACTGCGATGCCAAAGCAGCTGCCACATTCCTACTCCGTGATGTCATTACTCGCTGGGGCGTCCCAGACGCCATCCGGTCCGACAACGGAAGTCATTTTTCAAACGCCATCTTTTCCTCCCTGACCACAATGCTAGGCATTAAACACAAACTGACATCAGCTTATCACCCACAAAGCAACGGCATTTGTGAGCGCCTCAACGGCTTGCTCAAAAATAAAATAAGCAAAATAAGCGCCACAATAGGAAAGAAATGGCTTTATTGCCTACCCATAGCACTCTTTGCACTAAAAAACTCCCCAAGTTCGGATCACCACCTCACGCCCCATCAGCTTGTCACTGGACGATCCATAAATGTAACAGTTCCGTCCACACGCCCTAAAACAGATAGTGAATCATCTTCCGAAATAGTTAGGGCTGAACTTTATCAATATTTGTGTCAACTAACCAGCGCAGCGCAGTTCCTTTCTACCCAGGTATCCAAGAGGAAAGAAAAGGGCCCCACCGATCCTGAGCTCCCACCAATCCGTCCAGGGACGCTGATCTTCGTCCGGAAAAACGTCAGACGTTGGAAGGACCCCAAGTTCGAAGGCCCCTTCCAGGTGATAGACTCATCACCAACTGCAGTACGAATAGCTGAGAGAAAGGCATGGATCCATCGCAGTCACGTCCGCTTGGACCCCGCACCACCACCTCAGCCAATGGACTAGAGGAGGGAAAAGGCATACCAATGGTGCCGCTCCATGAAGATAGCGGGTTTCCATCCTCCTCTGATGAAGAAGACAACGACACTCACGTGCTCACTGATGAAGACCATAAAGAAAATGCAAAGTTATGTTTCTCCTTTGTTCTAACATTCTGTATTATTGCTACAGTGACACTAGCAGTATTTAATTGGTATATGTTTTACCTAGCAACCATTAGGCTGTATTATTCTGCAAATGCTACCACACCTTTTACAGGACAACCAGTTGTACCAGCGGTTACACATGCCCGAAAACACTTCCAACACCACACCGAAGATCCACAACTCCCAGATTGTACCACTGATAGCGCACACACTAGCACACATCCCACATCCCCGACTGCTGTCCTGGTTCCAAGTACCCCTCCATGGGATGGTACTCTGGACATCACAATAGGTCCCCAATTGCAACGCCATCCCAATTCCCGCAATACCCGTAGATTTAAACCGGGCAGGCCAAGGTTTTGGAGGACCCGTAGACCAAAGCCTGAGGTCACACAAGATTGGGCCACCGCTCTCCAGGACACAATGGTCCATATTGCACACCACCATCCCTTGCCCAACTTCCATTCCACACGTCCTGACAAATTAACAGAGGATCATGGAGCCCATAACGCCCTGTTAGATAACATGTGGTACCGGCACATGACCAAAATAGGAAAAAAGGTAACAAACGAGTCATGCTACGTGTGCTCACACATTCCTCATGCAGTAGGCACAGACAACATGATTTTTTCCCAAGAAGTCCCACCACCAACTGCCAAATGTCTCCTCCATCTGTTCCTTTGCCGTATATACGGCCAAATACAGCTTTTGTCAGCAGAAATGGACACTGTGTTTGTAAACACCACAGAATGGGATTCTAATTATCTAACGCACACGGTTGTCACTGACGTGTCAGAATTTGAGAGGGAAATGGAGAATTTGTATAGGTGGGAAACACCTCTCATACTAAATTATGAGCATGAGTTTAAGGCATCTGGGTTTTTCACTTTTACATCGCCCTCGGCAGTATGCAAAGAAAGAATAGACAAACAACTCCACAACAAGCCCCCGCTGCACGACAACAATAGCTCACACGTTGCCCAATGTCCCTGTCAGTATAGGTCTGTGCTACTCTTGCAGGCCCATGTGTATTTCAACAACAAATGGCACGACCCAGACGCCCTGGTATGTAAGGCAGCTTCCTTAGGAAGACCCTTTGTAAAGACAGAATATGAACATTGTGTTGATTGGGACGTTGAGACACAGTGCGAGGAGGTGTGGGCACAGGAAACTAGAAGGTACACCTTTGGTAAAGTTACAATATACAAATGGAAGAGAGCATACAAGCTAAAACATCCTCTCCTTTGCTTCCTAGGTAATGGTACACGTCCTGTGGGCCGCAACACAAACTGCAACAGTACTATCTTTAATTTGGACCTCCAAGACGGCACCTCCGGCCTCATGGACATCTATTGGGCATGCGGGGAACGCCTCTACCTCCAGTTGCCTCCTCAATGGAACGGCCTATGCACCATGGTCACTGTGCACGAACTGCATCTAGTTGTCCCGGCATCCAACATTTTACAGGTGCATAATCACCCCATGACAGGTGATGTCACCCTGCTCCACCGGCACCGAAGGAGTGCTCAGTATTTTGCTAACGACGCCTTTAGCGAAGTTCCGGAGGAATTTCGCCTTTTCAATGGCGCACAGGAATTCTTTGGGGGCCTGTGGCCCATCTGGCAAACATCAGCTAATGCCAGGTGGCTGCAGGTCACACGCTACGAACTGATGACTCTGATAAATAGTACCCGGGATGGGTTCAACGCAATACAGGAAGAGTTACGGCCTTTAAGGCTTATGGTTCTAGAGCATAGATATGTTCTAGATCAGCTCACAGCTATGCAGGGTGGGGTATGCGTGCGGATCGGAAAGAGCTGCTGCACTTTCATACCATCTAATGATGCTGATAACGGGACACTTGCTTAGGCCATTCAGGACCTGGACAATCTGGGAAAAAAGATGCGTGACGAGGGAGGTGCCGCCGCAGATCCCATTACGGACTGGTTCAACTTGGACTGGATGCCTTCATGGCTATCTGCTATCTTGAAAATTGTGTTACCTATTTTTTGTGTGCTCATGTTAGTGTGTTGCGGTGCACAGGTGATAATAAGATGTGTCAACAGATGCAGCACCAAGGTGGTAGGGATGAATTACGCTCACACAGGAGTGCACCAGAATGCGCATTACCAGGTCATGAACTATGTTCCTGGGAATGAGAATGGGCCAACACCAATAGAACTCCGAGAAGTGGGCGCCCCTGCCACTTCTCAAAGCACACCAACAGTTCCCCCACTCCCACCACCTCGATACAGTATTAGGGAGGAACATGCTCCTCACGAATATGAACGGTTACCCAGCACTGATGAGGGAGAGTATGTTACCCTGATACCAAGCTTGTCCAATCAGACTAAGTGCATCTACGTAAGTGACCCCCTCTGTAGGTACCAAACAGAAGAAGGACCAGCAAGATACTATGTGAGAGTTTGTTCAAATAATGAACAAGAGGAGGGAAATGTACGAGGGTCCCGTTCTACTATATAACAGAAACCCAAAGTACCATCCTGCTCTGCTCAGGCAGCATGACACTCCCAGATAGACCCCACCAGCCAGACCCTGATAGATGATCTAAGTTGTCTATTTCTTTTTCAGCCTTTTTTAGTACCTGTCACAGGGGTCCACACCCCCTTTAGATACATACACTTAGGCCCAAGTCAACCCCCTTAGATGAACACATATATAGGCCCAAGCCCACCTTCTTAGATACCCACATGTAGGCCCAAGCATGCCACTTTAGATACATACACATAGGCCCAAAGCCCAGTGCCTCTTGCTATTATTTTTTAATATAAAACAGATCTCGTAGGCTTCACTGATCTGACAGCAGGGACCTGTGCCACCCACCGCGACACCAGCCCCCCCCTTGTAAATTTCCACAGTTACAAGAATGAGGTCAGCCCACACGTACGTGACACTCTGCTGGTACATCTGGCTGTTTCACAAGCAATGTTTGCAATATTTTTACTTATGAAGCCTTCCACGCTTGCTCAACTGAAACTGGAAGGCGGCTACGTGACAGAGAAATGATATATAAAATATTACTTTCTGAGCATTTTTACGGTAAAACGTATTCTTTGTTTTTGTGTGTTTACTGTTTGCGGTCAAGAGCACTGAACACCTGCTAAGAACACCTGCGTTCTCATGATACCACTTCCGTGCTCTCAAAATCTTTCTGATGTAACCGTAAGCTTGTGGTCAAAGGCCCACGTCAAATGTGGTTGACAGCTCTGCAGTAAACCATATAAAAAATCTGCACCCCTGTCAAGCCCCGAACTCTTCAAACCAGTGCCTAGTTGCATGGTGAGGGTTCCCGGTCGACCGTTATCCTGATTGGGCCTAGAACTTCCACTCTCAAGGTGGTAATGCTCTTGTCTAATTATTAGCTTATTGGCTTTGTCAGCCTCTTTATTTTAGCTCATCCAAACCCAAGCCATTGCATTTGTTTTAGTTTAAATTGTGTAGCCTTGGATGGTTTTGCCTTCTCATTTAAGATTTGCCTTCTAGGCGCCTGCCTATTCATCTTCTCTAAATTCAGGGTTGCCCTTTAGGCAGCTGTGCATTAAATAATCTCTATTTTTGCTTCATTTTGAACAACTGATTTATAACATTGTCGATGCTTTTATCCTGCTCATGTGTTGATGGGCAGCTTTAAATGAACAATTTTCTGCGTTACTGAATTGCTTAATAAAGTGTCACTGTATTTCACACCGTTGTTCCTTCCTTTCAAGTGAACGAGCAGAGTGCGGGTCAGGCTCTCAGGAGCCGGTAAGCAGAAGGGTGTGGCCACCCATGTACCCTCAATCACAAACATCCCAGCACCCGAAAAGCACACAAGTCAAATGCACACCGACTCAAATAGATAAGGGTCCACCAATGCAGAGCTGCAGGGGCAAATCGCCAACAATGCAGCACACACACATAGCAATCACAGTACATCAACATTGACGACAATGTGGGACAGAGTGCAACCCCTACACCACAGGACAGAGGACACAACTGGTGCCGCTCGTGCGTAGAAACTGGCCAATCACATCTGGCAATGCATGACACTGTGAGATGATAATGTACGAGTACAACCACACATCTGTCATGTAGTCGAAATGTCCACTGACTCCCATCAAATAGCCAGCTTCACCAAAACAGTCACAATGTACATCGTCATACAGTCTGAATGTAAACATCTACAATGCGTCAACGTACATGGAACACACTGTTAACCTGCATCTCCCCTTTACATTGCAGAGGGACAATCAACACCTCCTGCAGAGCAGACCACACATCTCTTCAGTGATGATGAAGAGGACACCCTGCCCATTTGCCCAGACACACTCCAACGGCTCGTGGACAGCCTCCGCACCCCACCTCCAGGAGCAGGGCAGTCCAGCTGCATCACGGTGAGCCCACACCCTGCACAGACCACACAGCAGGAAGCACACACCACCACGGCTGCCTCCCAGGACCCCCACGACCAACACATGGATTTCAAACTCCGTGTGTTAGGGTGCGAGGCGAAGATGGCAGATCAGCTGCGGCTGGGTTTCGAGCTCATGGCAGCCAAACTCGATGCCATACGTGGGTGCCTGAGTCCCATCAGGGAGCACCTACAGTCCCTAACGGATACCCACTGTCCGCACCATGCTCACCAACAATCCTTGGCTGACATCGCTGGGTTCATTACTCGGATACAAGAACTGTCTAGGCAGACAGGCTCCAGCGATGACAGCACAGAGTTGGCACAGATGCGGAGGACAATGGAGACAGTGGAGCCGATGCAGGCTGGAAGTATGGCTGCCACTGCTGAACACCAGCGAGATGTAGCTGCGATCTTCCATGCCTTGCAGATCCTCATCTTGCCATTGCTGCCACTGAACCTGTTCCAGATGACTGCTGCAGGAACCTCAACACACACATCTCTGACCCCTGATGTGTCAGTGGCACACAGTGATGCAGCCTCATCACCTTCGCACCCTGATGTGTCAGTGGCACACAGTGATGCAGCCATTACACCGCCACACACACCGGACACACCCGACACAGAAGAAGTATCAGAGGAGTAAGATGTGGATGGTAATTACTGTGTGAGGAAGGAGGCAGTAGCATCCATCACCTCCATATGGCCTGTCCCTGCCTGGCTCTGCCCTATGCATCATGCCCTGGGACAACACCTTCCACTGATCCCCGGAACACTCTGCGACATTCACCCAGACCCCGACACGGGCTGCCATATCTCCACTGCTTGACAATTACACAGCAATCCTGCTGCGGACTGCACTCCCCCTCTTCCAAATCACTTTTCAATCCCCAAAGGACTCTGGTTGGCCCACCACTGGGCTTCCATGTTATGTGGGCTTGGATGGTCATGTACAGCTCACTCTCCGTCATTCACCAGAATGTGAATAAAACCTTCGAAATCATACAGATGTGTCATGACTATGTTCACTCACGTATGGAAGTATGGCTGGATGTAGGGACAATGATTGCACAAGAAGGTACACCCTGGTAAATGACATCAATGCGCATGTTTATCCCTCAGACACATGGCCAATAGGATGACTGTGAAGGTGAGTACTAGCTGTATCCCCATTACACATTAACAACAATCTCACAATCCCCCAACGTAGGCACAAGTCCATGTATTGAATAGGGCTGTGTGTAGGAATGACCAAATCGGTAGCAGGCCAGAAGTGGTGTCCTACATCACATGTGACAACAGAACTTCACGTCGCATACCTACTCACACACATCTGTGTGGACACATTCTGTTATGATTTATAACATTGCTCAACATGGTCAGAGGTTGGACACCATACTCACATTGTTGAAGACACGTAAGTGCACAGGTCGGCCAGCAACTATCCCAAAACAATGTCTGGCTCACAGAGGTGGAGCTGTCAAAAGGGACCCACCCCCATTGTACATGCGTCAGACAGTTCCTCCCTGTGTAGCGACGATGCTCATTGTGGCACACGAGTGGTCAATCTAATCAACACTCATCACAGTTAGACACCAGTGGTGTTGCGTAGACTTTATTGGCATGTGCGTTTCAGTACGGACAAGGCAACGGCCACAAAAGGCAGGGACATGCTTAAGACACTTACATGCAGCATGGGAACATGTCGAGGTGCAGGAAATGGGGAGGCAAAAATGAACACCAATCATCACGGATGGCAACGGTCTCAGCCCACCTTGCCTTGCTCGAAGAGTCATGTGTTGTTTGGCGTCTGCCCATTGCCCCGTATGAGGGGGCACGACTCACAGCCCATGGGGTCTGCATAGTGCTCTGACACCCGCCTGCGCCGACTGTCTGCTCTGCTGACAGTGATCAGGTGAAAGGGTCCGACAAGTTCACATGTCGTGCTACATTGCCATGTGTGTACTCTCCCCCCAGCAGTGTGTCCGAATTGGTAACGTTGCCAAACGACGCTGTGCTGCTCCGACCATGGAACTGCATCACCTTGCACAGGTATGTGTACACACGCGTAGTTCCACGCACATGCATTCAGAGTCCAGACGAAGGCAGACATGTACTCTGTTGTGGTGGGATATGTGAGCATTCCCCACGATGCAACAAGGTGTTGGGACCTGTGCTGTGGGTGACAATCCGATGTGGCTGCAGGAACGTAGTTACTCGTCCATGAATGCCAGCGCAGCTTCATGTGCAATGGGTTCCAATAGTACGTCGTTGTCGGGTTCAAGGAACACCAGGGTGAGCCAATCCATTAACTGGTCCGGGCAGATGTGCTCAGTCCATGCCGTTTCCCCAATCCGCAACACAGCCCAATAGGGGAGCGCCTCGATGTGGTCACTGCACACGAGGAGTTGTGCAATCTCCCATGCGCAACTGCCAGCACATACACCAAGGATCTGTGCATCCCATGCACGGCTATCCAGGTGACACTCCTGTTCGTGGGCCAACAGGGGGCGCACTGTCAGGTCATAATCCAATTCAGCTACCGTTGCGTTGGATAGGCAGACCTCCATGGGCCACTCGAATGTGCATGATCGACAGTGGAACCAGGCCTGGACGCAGGTGACGTAGGCAAGACGGAAACTCAGATGGAAACTGATTCGCAACACTGCCATTGGCAGGGATCCCAACAGATGCAGCATTCGTGCACTGTACAGTTCCACGTGACAGGGGTTGTTCCTGTGCCCGGGAATGCCTGCCATTGCGTTTGTTGGTCTCGTGGCACCGGCACTCCTCAGACCGGCGGAAGTTCGGTGGACGATATGCCACAGCTCTGGGCAATGAGTCGTATGTGTGTGCAACGTTTGGACGTATGGGTAGTTTTTAACCAATGTGTCAAGGGCATCCCTTGCTGGTGTAGGTCGTGCAGGGACAAGTGTGTGTGGGGTGTGGGCACGTTGGTCTTTCATTAGCGCAGTTCGTGGTGTGGGAGTCGTCGGAGGCTGGTATGGTATCTCACGCAGGGTGTGCCAGCCGCATTCATGACCAAGTTCGGGGGTTTGGTTGGCCTTCGGCCTTGTGTGTTGAGACAAAGGAGCTTTCATTCCTGATTTTAGTCTGACTACTGCTTGCATGTCTTAATTGTGATGTGGACTTCACGCTGACTTTGATGCCAGGCCTGTGATTTGGTGTGCACAGATTTCGAGACACACGCAGCTGTTGGCATGTTTGCATGAGCCAAGGGCCCGATTGGCCTTGCGCTCCTTGTTCAGTCTCTCTCTTTCTCTCTCTTTCTTTCTCTCTCTCTCTCTCTCTCTCTCTCTCTCCCTGTCCTTTGATGAGTGCCTGACACACCTTCTTATCTTGGATATTGTCTTGCAGGCTGTGAGTCACAGATTGTCCAGGGATGCCCCGCCATGACTCTTCAAAATAGTTGTTTGGTGACAAATTAGAATGTGACATTTTGTTTGGTCTTTCAATGGTGTATGTATGAATCAGGATTTCAGTGCTCACATGTATGTTGATTGTTGCAATTGTGCGACATCAGGCGGGTGCTTTTGTTCATGTTTTCGTGCAGTTCATGTGCTGTGTCTTGGTCCGGGGGAGGTGGGGGGTGCCCGGGGTGGGGCCCGGGGGGAGCGGGGGGTGGGGTGTGGTCCTGGGGGTGGTGGCGGTGGGTGTTGTGGCCCTCTTGGGTGTCCGGCACGCACGTTCAGTGGCTCCATGGCATCTGTTGTTCTTCAGGTGTGGCTCTGGGCTGGGCTCTCTTTTGTGGTGCAGGCTGTCGTCCGACTTTGCACCAGGTCGGAGCAGGTTTTAGTTTCCTGCTGCTAACGCGCCTTATTCCATGTTTTGTGATCTTATCGCGGATCTGGCTGGTCGTTGAGAATGTTGAAGAGGGGTGTTGTCGCGGCTTTTTGCACGGGAACGCCTACTCTGCATCTCATTAGCGATAGTTGCCGAGCTCATCTGTGGCGATGTTTTTTGCGGCTGCTATCGCGGGTAAACTGGTGTTATGGGCTGTTAACACCAGCTTGTGAATGGGGCGATGAATTTATCGCAACTTTGGCTGCGATAAAGTGCCGTTAACTCGGCGATAGCTCCTTGAGAATATGCCCCTTTGTGTAATAATTGTAACACGAAATGCCAGAAGTTATCGGTGTATCTTATTCTTGTTCCCAAATTTCTGTTTCGTAATTTCGGATATTCCCAATAAATAAGTAGGCCATTCTCTAAGACCCAGGGAAATGCGAAGTAGATGGTAAACGATCGATAACTCATGCTTAAAAATGTTTTAAGAGACACAAAAGATGAATTTGCATACCGCTTACCGCATAGCATACCTGACACTAAAGTCCCCTTTCTGAAATGATGGTAAATCTTGAAGTAAGAGTAGAAGAATTTCAAGGAAGACTGTGAAAAATAGAATAGGAAGAAAGATGAAGGAAAGAATCATGCAGCTTTAAATGGCATACCGAGGGAAAGAAAGAAACAGTTACAAGACGGAGCATGGAAAGTGCTATAGGCTGTGCCGGGGGCCCAGACACACTGCCAAATTGTGGGCCATGAAGACTAAATTTATATAAGGGGACCAATTAAAACCTGCCTTAGAGGCCTTTGATCCACCAGTTTATATTCCAAGTACATGTAGAGAAACTTCTCGTATATGCATCTAAGAAAAAATATGCTTTATGTCAATCAAAACCCACAAGAAGGAATAGAGCAGACCTGAACAGTCACGGTCGGCACGACTCGCGGGTGGGGGGGGCACGGGGTCACACGGGGAGGGGGGGTAATTTAATTTTAAAAAAAAGATCATTAAACTTACCTGGCCTGGTCCCAGGCCATGCATCTTCTCTGCTCTCCTGCTCTCCAGGAACAGGAAGATGAAGCAGGCAGCCAGGCTCCCTCCCTTCCCTAAGCCAATCACAACGCTGCTCAAGCAGGTGTTGTGATTGGTCGGGGCGCCGACCAGCCAGGCTATAATGGCCCGGCCATTTTCTCCATGCAGCCTATATGGAGAAAATGGCAGAATGCGCATGACTGGTTTAGGCGGCCCCAGAGGGCTGACCAAACCAGTCATGCTCACTCAGGAGTGGGCACACCACTCCTCCCCTGCCCAGCCCTCCTCCTAGAGCAGCCCCGCCCATCCGCCCGCCTGCCCCCAACCAAACACTTCTGCTTTCTCGCAGTGTGAGAAGGAGAAACATAAAAGGGTAGTTTTACCATTTTATGTTTCTGCTTCTCGCTCTCCGAGAAGCAGTGGGGTGACGCTCCTCTGCCCTAGTGGAGGAGTCACCCCTGGACCTGAACAGCTGCCACTCAATATCTTTGTTAGATTCCTCACTGAAAATATTGGGAAGAGTAGCTAAGACAAATTTGCTGTCTTGGACTGAGACCAATCATATCTAAGTAAATGCCCAGTAGAGGTTAACGAAAGTAGTGGCGTTCGGTAAGTATAAACTTAGGGGGGCCACACACACACATGCACACTCTCTTACACCTATGGATTCACATGCAGACACATGCACACACACTCATTCACAACACTCATTCAGAAATACACAGACATTCATACATACACACATGCACCAGTCAATAAAAACACAACACATACCTGCTGCAGCTCTCGGAGAGAGATGCCTCGGTGATGGTAGGAGGGTAGGGACTGTTGCCTCTATTCATTGGCTGGCCTTAGGTCAGGCAATGAGGGGAGACAGCAGTACCTACCTCGTCACAGAGTAGGATGCAGTCAGAGAGACTGCTGACCTCACCTACTCTGTGAATTATGTGTCACTGATAGACACTTGGGCCTGGGAACTTCAAGGCTTAAAACTGAAGAACCCAGGTACAAGGCTTTCACTGATGCTCCCCCTTGTCATGAGTGGGAGAGCCTTGAGGACCTTTGCTGAGTTGAGGAAGTCACGCCCACAAGAGCTGTGACATCCTCAGCCCAGTAAAGTTCAGCTTAGGCAGCCAGAAGCCTGCACATTTAGCCGATGTCTTGCTCCTGACTGCCTGACCTGAAAATAAAGAGTTTCTATCAGGCTGAACTTTTCTCAGCCTGATAGACACTTTTTATGTCCAAAAGGTGTGGGGGCATGACCCCTTCACCCTTAAGGATGAGACACTGCTGGATGTAAGGTGTGGGGACTGGTGAAATTTTTACTTTTGCATTTGTTATTGGAGAAAGACAGACGTGAACTGTCTTCATTGACCTGTTGTACCCTTTTACTATATACATAGGAAAAAAATGTGTTCACTCTTAAAATATATGGGCATACAGGAAGGTATATTAAATCTTCAAAAGGTACACACACTCAGCTTTCAGCAGTTGTGGAAATCGCAGCAGTAGGAGCTTACAGAGAAAGTTTTATCTCCATTTTAGTAGAAAGGCAGGGATGTCCTGGCCTTCTCTTGCTTACATTGTATCACAACTGGTTATATAAGATCTTGACAGAGAGACGAGGGTCTCTTCAAGAGTAGGCACCATAACAATACCACTCATCCTCTCTGTGAATAACGTTTAGGGGCACATTACGATGGAGGTCAGATGAGCAACTGACCGCCATCGGTGCAGGCAGGGGACCGCCCGACAAGACGTCGGCGGAAACGCCACCCAATTACAATGTGTCCGCTGGGCGGGAAAGTTCTCAGTAACACAGCAGCTTGTGCTGCAGCCCTGGAAAAGAGCAGCAGCTCAAGCTGCAGTGTTATTGAGCACTTTGTGCACATTCATGCACCATGTACCAGGGACCCTGTGGTGCCTGGCACATGGTGCATGAATGTGCATGGGGGTACTACATGGGCCCCCAGGGCCACATTGCAGTGGCCCACGGGGGACGGGGTTTCCCTGCTTGGGAACTCCAAAGTCCCTTTCTGTCTACCTTTTCATGGTGTTGGGACCGCCATGAACAGGCAGTCGGAAAGGGACATTGTGATCCCCCGCATCCGAAGAGCCACAACGAGAGGAAGATCCTTCTCCTACCTGGCTGCCAAGACGTGGAACTCCCTACCCATCCACCTCCGCCTTACCCAGGACCACCTCTCCTTCAGGAAGCAACTCAAGACCTGGCTGTTCTAACAGTAGCGGACCCCCCTCCCCCAAGCGCCTTGAGACCCTCTGGGTGAGTAGCGCGCTATACAAATGATTGATTGATTGATTGATTGATCCTGATGACGGTGCCTGAGCAGTCACTGCATCCATTCAGGATCACGATTCTGACCGCCGCCCATTCGGAATGAGTAGATCCTGTTAGAGGTGGCAGTCTGTCCCCCAATAGTCAAAGGTCAAATCTCCTGCATCGTAATGCAGTGGTCTGCCCGTAGGGCTGTCTGTCGGTGGGACCGCCACCGACGGCCTGTCAGTGGAGGTCCCACCGGCATCATAATGATACCCATAGTTCTACACATATGGCCCAAAAAAAAAAGAATCAACACTTACGTGACTTCAATGGCCTTATTGGAATGACTAATGTGAAGAAATCACATGTGAAGGTATCAGGCCCAGAAATTAAAACATTGTTATTACAGTCAAAGCGACAACGCAGAGTAAAATTGATTCATTTTCATATCTGGTATAACCTCTGATGGCTCTTTAAGTTGAAAGCTGCAAATGGTACAAGTGTGTATGCCTTGCACAGAGGGTAGGTGCCGTGTTTTGATTTTTCAGCAACTTTGGCCGTAAGCACATTTCTCAAATGGTACACATTTATAAAGCGACGTGTATTGTAGCAATACAAAACACTGGTGTGTGGAGCTGTACCAACCTGAAAGCACAGCAGCAGGAGTTATGAAAATTGCCGCAAATTGTATGTACATTATCGAAACGTTATGTTTGAGACATCAGTAAACATGTTTGAAAGGATCTGGGTAGAGGAAAAGGTGCCATCAGACTGGAAGGAGGTATATCTGATCAAGATCCCCAAGAAAGATGACCTGAGTAACTGTGCATACTACAGAGGGATAACTCTTCTATACGCCAGGCAAAGTGTTCAACAGAGTCATCCTGAACAGAATGAAGGAACAAATTGACACTCAGTTACAAGACCAGCAATCTGGCTTCCACAAAGATAGAACCTGCACGCATCAGATTGCAAGACTGCGCATCATCATTGAGCAGTCGATGGAATAGAACTCCCCCCTCTATGTCAACTTCATTGACTATGAGAAGGCATTCGACAGCGTGGTCAGGAAGACCCTTTGGAAACTCCTCCACCACCACAGTGTGCCAGATAAAGTTGTAAGAATCATCAGAAACTCATACGAGGGAATGACCTGCAAAATAGTCCGTAGAGGACAAATCACGGAAGCCTTCAGAGTGCGGACTGGAGTCCGCCAGGGTTGTTTGCTCTTGCCTTTTCTCTTCCTAATGGCCACAGACTGGATCATAAAGACATCCACAGCAAGGAGAAGAAATGGGATTTAGTGGACACCTTAGACACAGCTCAATGACCTGGACTTTGCAGACGACCTGGCCCTACTCGTCCATGTGCATCTATAGATGCAACAGAAGACCGACAAAGTGGCAGCCACATCAGCAGAACTTGGCCTCAACATCCACAGGGGAAAAAAAACAAGATCCTGAAGGCTAATATGGCCAGCACAACTGCTGTCAGTCCTGCAGGCGATGCACCTTGAGGGGCAGCGTCATAGACAACCAGGGCGGCACAGACGCCAATGTCAAGGCAAGAATCCGCAAAGCAAGGGCTGCCTTCAATCAGCAAAAGAAGGTCTGGAGCTCCCAGGACCTAACATTGCTAACCAAGATCTGACTTTTGAGCACCAATGTAAAATCTGGCCTTCTGTATGGGGCAGTAACTTGGAGGACAACAGTGACCACCACCAACAAAATCCAGACCTTCATCAGCACGTGCCTGAGGAAAATCCTCCAAATCCACTGACAAACACTATGAGCAACAATGACCTATGACAGCAGACTTTACAGCTTCCTTCTCATGCTCATGAATAAATCATGGAAAGACACTGGGGGTGGGTAGGTCACACCCTCTGCAAGCCTGCACCAAAACCACTAGACAGTCCCTCAAGGGAAAAGTAAAAGAGGAAGGCCAAGAAACACCTGGCATTGAGGCCTCAAGGCTGACTGCGAGGAGATGGGTTACACCTGGAGTCAGACTGAAAGAAAAGCTCGGGACCGAAATGGCAGGAGAGTCCTGGTTGATGGCCAATATCCGAGGAGGGGTAGTAGGCATAAGTTAGTAATTAAGTTATCTAAACATGTTTTGGAGTTGGATTCATACTTATGTTGGTGACAGATCCTATGTAAGAAGTATGTTGACCAATTTAGAATTGACCTTATATGTCACTCTATGAGCTCTCCCCTAGGTTGAACCTAGAATACTTTCAGCAAACATAGGGTTTGCCTGATAAAGAAGACAGCCTATGTTCTATACACTCCAATTATGCAGAATGTTATCTTTCCTATCATGCTACTTCTTTTGATGAGAGTATCTTCATTCATTTAAAGTTTAAGTCATAATATCACCATTTACATTATTCTTTTTGGTGAAAAGTCACCTCATCTCAATAATTATATGTATTAAAATCTACAACCTAACATTTAAAGGAATCATTTAACACTTTTCTTCTTCAATCATAAACATTTTTATTACATGTTCCTTCTTTTCCCTCAAATATTAAATTAACAATCACTAATTCACTTACAGAAATAGCTCTTATTCTTTACACATTTAAACACACCTCAATTATAAATAACTATCTCTGTATGGTTAAAATACATCAATCTCATTCACACTTCATCCAAGTAAATTCTGTGCAGAGAGTACTGTAGGAAATCATATAATTCACATCAATATTTAGATCCAATCAACATCAATTCAACTGTTAATCCCCCACTGCCTCATCGCGATTTTCTTTGATCTTTTATCAACCCTGTATGCAACGTTTTGGCTACTATGAAAATTTTCACCTTCAACATGATATTAACTTTTGCGGCAACTTTTATGACATTTTTTATGACAGTCTTCTCCAAGAAGAGGGTGCCTTCAATTCAGTTTGGGTTATTATTAGACAGATTAAGTCAGACTGTTCTTCTCTTGATAAGCCAGAATCTGTGAACAGATGGCATTAGGTTGATATGATCAGGATTCTTAACTAAGGCTTAAAAGACATAAGCATGTCCTCAACCCACTCATGCTGCATTAAAGCTTATGCAACTCAAGGATCTTATCAGTTATGTATTATGTTACATAGGCTACGTCTGGTGTGCACTGTACATACTTTTTATTCATTTAAGTGTGTGTCATGTGAACTAGCGCCACAGGCCAGGACACATGATTTCACAGTAGAATATTGAGGATGCCTGCAAATGTTTTCTCTGACATGAGAGACAACAGTGAAGGGGTTAGAACTTGGAGTCTAGGAGGCAACTAAACAGAAATACAGGACTGATGGTCCTGAAAAATTATTTTGAATGAGCCATCCTAAAGCAATCTCACTGTTAGCATTGCAAGGGACCAAGGGTCCTGGTCCCTTCCCCTGACTGGCAGGGTAACTCCTTTGGATAGGGAATTGCAATAGATGAGAAGAAACCATAGATGCTGAGGATTCGAGTTAAGTTAACAAGATCCATGTAAGCACCATTGTTTCAAAGAGCCCTTGTTCTTGACTGGTGACTGACAGCAGATAGGATGGATGTTTAAGTTAGAGGACAAAGTTCGTGGATCTTGAGTCTAACAATGCACCACCAGTACAGATGCAGTGCTAGACACAGCCTATAATTATTAGTTTTACAAGACACAAAAAGCTTGCATTGGGGAAAAGTATCTGTCACATATTTGTAAGTCAGGTGCATCTCAGGAAAGTGAACCACTATTAAGGAGAGTAGAGAATCCCCTGCCTCCTGCCTTCCAGGGTTACAGAACATACATGGGAGCAAGAAGATTACCTAAACTCACACTGGGACAAAGTGTGCTGTAATTTCAAAGCACCCCATTGGTTCATGAATATAATTCCAGAACCAGTATGGTAAAGTGTCAACGCAATTGATTTTCATCTGAACTCGGTAAAAGAATGATGCACTTTGGGTAGAATTAAAGAACCCTTCCACCTCACAAGATGACTGTGCACATAGTTTAAACTAGGAAAGGATGAAGAAATAATACGTAGTTGATATCATATTTTAAAATGCCCGGAAAGGCATTCTAAAATTCCATTTTACCTTGTATGCACTGCAAAGAGTCAATTACCTTTTCAGAGCCAGATGTTTAAAGGTAAATAATCTGTCTATGCAGACCCACTGCAGCTGTGCAACTGCTTGTTGCCAGGTCTGTAGTTCACAGGAGCAAAAAGAAATCAACCCTGTTCACCATGTAAACAAAATGGGTTTGATGGTGCACGACCGCTATATTGCACCTTAGGAAAATAACTGTGTTATGTAACTGGGTATATTCCTTCAGGTTTTGCTGCGCGGATCCTGGGACTAGGGAGGGTTTCCCTCATGTAATAGTGTCTGCTACTAATACTAAAGAAACATAGGTAAATGCACTATGATAGATTTCAATTTTAATTAAATTAAATACAAAAAAGGAAACTGCATTTTCTGAACATTGTGTGTGACTGATCTAAAAAAATATAAAATGATGATGGGGAATTAATCTGCCGATTGCCAAATGAGACCATATTGTCAGAGTGGAGGCACCACAAAAAACAATCTGTATTTAATTATCTTAAAATGGTTGTCCAGGATTGTGGGGACTTGCTAATATGCAGGCAATACAAATGATGATTGTCATTCTAAATGTCTGGCAGACAGCCAGGTGTTGGTATGGCAAATGTGTTGGCATCCTTGAGGTTTGGTGGCTGAATTGGGAATTATGGGCCACTTGTAATGCGGTCCTGAAGGTCTAGTTGGACAAATCACTCTTCATAGTCTTGAAGACTGACTGCATAGACAAATACATCATCAGTCACTCTTCCCCAATAATTTTTCTCATGCAAATGTGGGAGGGCAGATACAACGTGACAACTTGCACTGTCAAACATAGCACATCACAAGTAAATGTGGGCGGTAAACTTCGTTATGCTGGCGGAGTTCACAGAGCTTTTGTCACTCTGCATTCCAGTTGGAGGGCGGAGTTTGACAAAAAACTCCACCTACGCTGCGTAGCGTAGTTTAACGGCACCCAAGACTGCTAAGAAGAGAACGCAGCCACACTGTATAGCACTGTGCATGCCAGAAGGGGAGATTTACTCACAAGAGCATGCCCAGACAGTACAAAAACAGTGTGGCCGGCGTCCTACTGCTGCGCATGCGCATTAGAGGCAAGACTAAGTGCCATGGGGGCTGAACTGACATGGACGTGAGCAGCTTTAGTTTAGGAGGAGCCGGGAGGTTGAAGAGGGGGCTGCTTGTTCGACTGCCATGGTGCAGATGACAGGCTTGGAGCCTGAGGTACAGAGCGACAGAGGATGCGGCCTGACACTGCTCTACGCCGCCCTGCAGTGTCGCACGTGGTGCAGTGGCTCTCGAGGCGGCTGCCCTTGCTGGTGACGGTGCTGTCTTACTGCTTGCCGGGCTACGCCTCTCATTGCTCCCTAAACCTTGCTCCTCCCTGCCCCGCAACTTTGCCCCACATCATCCCCCGCCAGCAGCAGCCGCTCCCACACATGGACTCTGAGCCCTTCAGGAAGCGTCCCTTGGAGACCCCCACCGAGGCCACCAGCACCAAAAGGACCAACACTGGCGGTGAGTCAGGGATGCTACGGGAAAAGAACTGCTGTCCTGCCTTTTTGGGAAGGGGTGGGCTACCTCCTGTGAGGTTGGGGAGCTCGCAGTGTTTGAGTTGATTATGGCGCTCTCGGCAGGGCTGCAGACCCGCACAACAATCCACCAGCTTGCAAGATCCCATCAAACGCGGGGGGCAACAAGCCCTCATGCTGCCCATCTCCTGGCATTAAGAAGAGACATTAATGCCACTGATCTCTGCCACGGCCTCCTCCCCTTCGCCCACTGCGCACGCAACACGTTTACCACTGATATAGGGATGAGAAAATAAAGGGGGTAAGACAATAGGGGCGCATTGTGCGCCCCTCTTTCACAGTGCTAATCCGGTTTACACATCCCGCCTACACGTCTCCATGGGGCTTCGAGTGGTGTGTGTCAGTGGAGTGAACCAGAGGTGTGTGAAAGAGGGGGCACAGAATGAAAGGAAAGAGGGCTCTCTGCTCCCAGGTCTACAGTCAGGGCTATCAGAGCCTCTGCTCCACTGCACGGAGACGAGACAGTTTATGCATGGGCTCTCCACAAATATTTATCGGTAGGACATGTCACCCGCTATGCTACCGCCCTCACAAGCATTTGAGGGTAAATGTATCCGTAACACCTGCACCCAGGTGGATGTGTGTACAGAAACGGGGGGGAAACCGGGCAGCTGTATACACTCCTTTTAAAACTGTTTGACCGAAGGCTGACCGGTGTCCTCATCCAGGCAGATGTGAAATGCTGTCAGCATTTCTCAAAGAATCTGATAATTCTGTAAGGGGGATCTGATGTTAGGCCAAGTGGCGCAGCCTTGCCAGGAACTGCAGTGACTCAGAGTTACGCTGCATGCATCTATACGAGGTGATAAGATGACAAAACCCAAATCTATTTTAAGATAAACCGTCAGTTTTGGCTAAAACACAATAAAAAGCCCATGTCATATGTTATTCAATTTCCCTTTAAAGTATTCCTCGCTTGAACATGAGGTTCGCTGTCAGGTAAACACTAGGGGTGGGCGAGTGGAGCAACTCCGCTCACTCGCGGAACTACGCGGAATTCCACGGAGTTTGTATGCAACTCCGCGGAATTCTGCGTAGTGCTACACCGCGAGCTCGCCCACCCTCTACATGTCGTATAATTTAAACTTTCAAATGAGAGAAAAGAACAAAATCACAAAACCTGGCCTTCTATTTCAGGTAGACAGTATTCATTTTTTTCACATTGGTTAACCTTTATGACAGCAAAAGATCAGCTTAATTTAGATGTAATAATGCAATAGCATGCATGAGGTGTATGCAAACAGTGTATGTTTTTATTCTATTTCTGAAGCTCTTCAAAAGATGGTATAGCAAGCATCTAGATGTTATTTATTAATATTTTTCTCTATTTATACATTATTTCCCTCCTCATCACATTTAGGCTAATATGGTTGTGACACCATCCGATATTCAGTCACTACTCCTAAGGTATTTGTACAACTCTGGCACACTTAGGGGCCGATTACGATCTCGTCCGGAAAGCATTCCTACCGAATCGGTCCCAGAATGCTTTCCAGACGACGCGGATCGATTTGGATGTATCCGGATGCTTCCGGATACGATTCGGCCGGACTCCCATTGACTTCAATGGGAGCCTGTGTTCCGAATGAGAACACAGGCTCCCATTGAAGAAAACCTTGCACCCTGTGGCAGGCACCCCATGGTGCCTGCCACACTGTGCATGGGTGGAAAGGGGCGTCCCTTGGGTACCCCCACGGACCCGATTTGGAGGGCCCCGGGTGAAGAGGGGCCTGCTAAGGATGCCCCAAAAGACAGATTCCGGCAGCCGATTTGTTCTGGGGAAACCGAATCAGAACGGCTGTCCGAATCGGTCCTCGTAATCGCTCGCTTGGAAATCGAGTCCATAGAGCTGTACGATTTGGCTCTGAAAGACACCAGCTGTCCAAATGCCTTTATGAATCGATTCAGACAGCCCCACCGGTTTACAGGCATCGCAATCGGTCATTGGGAACTGTGTACGATTCGGTCAAAAACAAGGGTTCCGAATCGGATTCGGCAAACCCGAATCCGATTCAGAACCCTACCGAATGGGATCGTAATCGACCCCTTAGTTGAAAGTAGATTATACATCAGTATACAGACAGGCATATCATTGAAAACCAACATATGAAGAAAAATATAATTACATTTGGCAGCTAGATTTTGTTATGTTTTTCCTTTCTCTCAATTAAAAATTAAACAATTAAGACACAGAATATGTGTCACGATTTGCTCCCTGCGCTCTCGTGCCCTCCACCAGGGGGCCTACTAGTGGGATTTTCCACTGTTATAATAAGCTGCTGGACCCTCCCCTTCATGCACATACTGACTTCAAGCCATTTGGACTCTACTTGGAAATGGCCATCCATTCCCAATCCCTGCCGGGTTTTGTGGAAGCCAGCCTGCTCATGCTTGAAGCCAGCCTGCCCATGCCAGAAACTCCATTACCTAGAATTCCCTGCTCACTGCTCCGTCTCCACCCCTGCAGGCCGAGGATGTGTGGAGGAATCCCGTTCACCTGTGGCTGACTGCTGCTAGCCTGCTCACACCTGACGCATATGATTACTGTGAGCTCTTTTAAGCCCCAGCTCACTTCAGTCCAGCGTTGGTCATTGAAGTTGTGTTCCGGTGAGACCGATCCTTGATTTCTGAGCTATAGTTAATCCTTGTTCCTTGATTCCTGAGCTATAGCTATTCCTTGTGCCTGAATTAGCACTGCCTGCAGTGCTACCTTGTTTCCTGAGTTCATGAGCTATAGTTATTCTTTGTTCCTGTTCCTGAGCTTCAGCTATTTCTTGTTCCTGATTTGCACTGCTTGCAGTGCTCTCTTGACTCCTTGTTTCCTGAGCTGAAGCTATTTCCTGTTTCCTTGAACTAGCACTGCCTGCAGTGCTAGCTTGACTCCTGAGCTATAGTAATTTCCTGTTCCTGAACTAGCATTGCCTGCAGTGCTACCTTGACTTTTGAGCTTTTGCTCAATTCTTGTTTCTGCTCCAGCACAGCCTTCAGTGCTACTGTGTGTTCTTGACTCCTGATTCAATTCTATTCTAGTATCCCCTTGTAGCCTCCCCTTCTGTATATCCATTTCCAGTCCCTGCATTTCTTCCCATTTCCTTTGTTCCAGTTCCTAGTTTACAGTCTTTCTATTCCTGCTGTCTTGCTTCTATTACCTTGTATGTTTGTTACTTGCTTTCTGCCAAGTGTGCCCTGTGATTTCCTTCCTTTTCCTGTTAAGCACTCCTCCTTGCTAGCTCCTTGTCTATTGTGCTTGTATTTAGTTCTACCCCCTTGCTGTTACTGCCTTGCATGTTCCTGTTCGATCACCAGGATCCTTGGGCACAGCTGACAACCTAGGTGGTGTTTCTTGTTCACTATGAGTATTGTCTTTGAGTTACATTTATAACATCACCATAGGTATCAGCTCCACAGACCCTGCCCTTGCATGCATATCCTATATGTGGGTATTTGCAGTCAGTATCTGTAACAGCAATTGTGGTTGAAGAACTTACTGAGCTTCCGAGTGCTTTACCCCACATTCCCTTTATTGTTAATATTGTTGTGTGTGTGAATATATATATGTATGTATGTCTGCACGTCCATCCTGGGTGTAGTTAATCTGAATGCTAAATCTTAGCTTATGCTTGAGTGCCCATCCTTTGAGTCTTAGCCATCTTGTTCACTTGTACAGGTTTCCCATTTGGATCCCTTTTCCCCCTCTGACTTTCTGTGTGATCCTGGGCAGCATTGTACTACTCTTTCTGTGTACGTTTTCTACCCAGTTCCCAGTCCTTGCCCAAGTCCCTGACTGTGTTCCCGACATAGTCCCGAACAGTCCCTGACAATATGTTATGACTTGGACCCACTGTAATCTTAACACAGGCAACATAGGAACCAGAGTGATGTTGAAAAATGATTACGCAAACATACTTTATCTGAAAATAACAAAGAACTACTTAGGGCCCAATTATGACTTTTGGCGGTGCGGGGGCGGGCGGAATGCCACCACCATGCCCCTGCACCACCAAGAGTCGCTGCCGCCCACCAAATTACAAGTAATTATGTGGTCTGGTAGGCGGGTGGTGTGACGGTTCCCACAGCTGTGCCTCTTTCAAAGGCGGCGGTGCCTTTAAAAAAGGCACCACAATGAGAATCCCACACAGGTTCCTGCAGGGCATGGACAGTCCATGCTGTGCAGGAACTGAGGTACATGCACACAGGGGGGCACATGTTGTGACCCTCTTCATGCATCCCCAGGTTGAGGGGGCACAGGGGGCCCTAGGGGCCCCCTTTGTTTCAACACCGCCGACCTTTTTGTAGAGGAAAGACCTCCATGAAAACACTGGGGGTCCTAAAACTTGTAATATGCATGGCGGTCCCACAACGGCATCACCTGCATCTTACAATGGCTCTGACCGCCACACCACTGCCAAGGAGTGGTGGTTCCCTGGTGGAGCCAGAAGTCCAATTATGTTTCGATGGCCCAACTCATAATAGGGTGGTCTGACCGCTGGTGCAGTGGTGGCTGGACCACCACCACCACGCCACCATGCGTTTGGCGGTCCTAGGGCCGCCAAACTCGTAATTAGGCCCTTAGTCATGTTACAAAAGGCAGATAATCTGGGCTCAAAGAAGGACTTGCGACTCTTGTGAGGCAAAAAGTTCTCCATTCCTTTCCTCTGGGTGTCACAATGAAAGCTAAATGTCTTTCCTTGGTGCAGATATTTCTGGCAGAAATTGGCACTGTCTTCTAAACAAAATGGAAATATGAGTTTACGAGATCTAAAATACAAAATGCAATTCATAAAACTACAGGTGGAAACCTCCACCTCTGCTATCTTTGCTGTCCAGGAACCTCGGGTCCAGTGGCAGAGATCTCTACACACGCAGGTATATGTTTTAGTAGTAAATGTGGGAGGAACCATGCAGAATGGTAGGAATATGGAGACTAATTATGCATAATGGGTGAGGATAAGAGAAATTTAAGGAGGAGTTTTGGGGGGACATGCTAATAAAAAACACACTCCCACAAAAGAGTAAGACCATTGAAATTCACAGAATACACTTCTAACTACTACAACCATAGTGGTGTCAAAAAAGGCTTACATTTACTTCAGCCATGCCTTGGAGTAAGCCCAGCACCACACATTGCCAACCACTGGTACTGCAAAACATTCCTAGAGAAATCAAAGAAACCAGCTAATCAAACTAACACCAGATAGGAATTAAGTGTATAAATGCATATTATATATATTGTATATATACACATATTTATAATACATATTTATAATACATATATATATATATATATATATATATATATATATATATATATATATATATATATATATAAATCTCCAAGAAATCCCGTGGTCTCAGTCAGCAAAGAAGAACACACGGGCACAGACAGCAGTTGCAGAAAGTATTTAATCCGTAGTTACATGGCCCATATAACGCGATTCGGCCGCCGACCTGCGGCCTTGATCACATAACGCGCAACGTGCAAGTAGCAGCATATATAGGCAGGTAAGTTGCTTTACGTTAGATTCACACATTTTAATGCTTTACAGTTATTTTACAGGTATGACTTGCAAATGCTTTACTGTAATTACATTAGTTTTGCCTCAAAGTTTGACTTACGATGATGCCCCAAGTCATCATGGATGAAAATGACATGAAGGTAGGTCAATAGACATAGAGATAGAAAGAAGACGGCCAGTGTGAGCACGGACTGCTCGGGTATATAGATAGAGGGTTCTCTAGTGATCCTACTAACTCAAAACTGAAAAAAATAAAAAATAAATATATATATATACTAATGTATATTGGGCATAGTCTACAAATTACTGCAGAAGGCTGAGTGATGGTGCAGAGCGCCTGAGAAGGTGGGAAAAGGGAATCACAGAGCCCATATAAACCGTGGTAGACGGAAAAATGGAAAGCAGTCGCGATACCCACACTTGGCCAGAATGAAACAGGTGTCTCAAAATCTGCGAGAAACTGATAAGAAAATGAAACAAGGGGGGACCCGGCTAATGGGCTGTATGTGCACAGGACTGATAGTGCAGAAAGTCCCGAGGATGGAGGGAGCCCAAAGCAGAAAATTGTGGTGACGCAGTGTGACCAATGTACAAAAAGCCGGAGAGTCGACCAGGTAATGGTCGGGAGAAATGTCTGAATGACTCATCTCAAGACGGGGCGTGCTATACAATTACAGCAAGAAGTAAGTGGAAAAATAAATAAAAGAAGATGGGTGAATCCATCCACGTGAGTGAAAGGCAAACGACAAAGTGTGCACGTTGTATATACAAATAGTGCTCATAGTGATTGAAAGTGCAAGATTTAAACCATATGATAAGGCAGGTGAAAATAAAAAATTTGAAACAAAGATTACTGTATGAATACAGCAATGTGGTAATATATGTTTACACAATAGAGAACGAAAGGTTCATAGTAAACTATACTATTATCCCAGCCGGGACAAAGGTAAATCGTACTGCATAATGCATAGATGGAACTCAAAAATTGGAACATATGGAAGGTAGTCCGAAGGACTGGTAGGATGAGAGAGTATGTAGCAAGATACCAGAATCCAATAGAGCGAGAGGATCAGAAAACATGGAAATACAGCTATAAAATACATGGAATCAACAGAGGCATACTGGACACAAAAGAGGCACATAAATAAAAAAGACACATGGGACACATAGGAACCAAGCACAGGAGTTACAGATAGTTATATAAATCCTCACTCATATTGAGACCATATGGTGTCTTGGTATCGCGCTCTAGGATGTATCGTGTTTCTAACCGTCTGAGCTTTTTTTCGCGGTTGCCCCCTCGTCTCAATGTAGGCACACGGTCTATGACAAAGTATTTGAGGTGGTCTAGATTGTTGTTGTGTACCTCTTTAAAGTGCCTTGCTACGGGGTATGATGGATCATTGTTGACTATTGCTCTCAGGTGTTGGAGGATCCTCATATGCACCTGGAGTTTGGTGCTACCCACATATTTAAGGCCACAACTACATTGTAGGATATAGACAGCGTATTCAGTTCTGCAAGTGTATTTGTGCAGTAACACTATAGGTTCAGTACGGAACTTGGCAGTGACCTGGGAAGTGTTAATGCCGAACCTACACGCTCTACATGTGTTGCATTTATATATATATATATATATATATATATATATATATATTAATGTTATAGATACATATCAGTTCAATTGCTTGTTAATGTAATTTTTAAATTCATTTATACACTTAATTGTAACTTACTTTTAAACAAATAAAAATCTATTCAAAGGAATTAAATGGAGAACTTTTAACCAAATTTACTACAAAACAAATTAAAATAAAATGAGTAATTATTGTTTCAAAATAATTTTTTATAAATCAAATTAATACATTTAAATTATTTCATTATTTTATACACATTCAATCTGAGTAGTTAATATGCTGCAACTTATTTTACTAGTTCCAGGTATATGTTATTGATTTTTAATTATTTTACAGTTATATTTTACTGTAATAGTTATGTAAATCTTTATTTTAAGTAAAGTTTATAAACTTTCCCATTCGGAGAACTCCACCTTGTGGCAGAGATCTCCACAAACAGGTGAAAAGTTACTTGTACCTGTACTTTCATAGGAGGCTCCACTCTGTCACCAGAGGGGATGGAGACCTCTAAGTCGACACCTATATGTAAATCTCCACTTGGAAACTGTGAATAGCAAAAAAGTGGAAAGTTACATCTAAGTGCAGGAGTAAATTTACGCATGTAAATTTACGTTAGTGAATTGGGCCCTTAGATTATCCAATGAAACCACTGTTCTCACTTTTTGAATGGCAGGTACCATTTTACGTACCCAGCCAACACATTCTGGAATGCTCTCCCAAATTCTGTACAGAAATAAAATTTCAATAGGTGCTGAAAATCAATATTTTCTGAGTGTAAGTCTTCTTGTTAGGCAGGCAATCAACAGAATAGCATTTAGTGGTGGAGGACATCATAAAGTGCCCTCTGTGAGTGCAGTGAGTAACTCCCTTGGAATGAGAGTGCCATCACACCTTCAAAAAAAAGTTCTCATCTTATCACAAACGTCAGAAAAAATTAAACGTTTCCATGAAGTGGATCCTCACTGAAACATTGATGGTGCCATAATTTTTTACAAACATCTGCTCACTTCAAATGGTACGGTAATGTACTCCACAAACTCACCTATAGTCAACAATATTTAAGAATATTGAAATTAAATTATTAAATCATATATCAGTTAATAAAAGTAGAAACTTCAATGCAAATTAACATGAATAATGTTTACCTAGAAATCTATTTTTCCTATCATCAGAGGAACAGCTTTGCGGGGGCAGTAATCCTTCTGTTAGATGAGGTTTTGAATAATCATGTGATGAATTCATACTTTATTTACAGCCAAGTCTTGCAGAGCCGTGCACTAAAGCAAATATGACAAAGCGTGAACTGCATAACTAATATGGAATGTAAGTAAATGATATCCACATACCAAGAAAATGCTTAGTAAATTAAGAGTATGCTTTTTATGTTCTGACTTGACAGTGCAGTTGTCACCAGACAATTAAGAGTGCATCGCTAGGAGAGGGGCTTTGGCTCTGCCCACATGTTGGGAGCCAGGAGCACATGTTTTGATTGGGCAGCAGTTCTGTGCTTTCAGAAAAAAGTGCTTGCCCTCCACAGAGCTGTGATCATTTTGTTCAATTAGCCTGTTGCCTGAGCTTGAACTTTCAGGGACACACACATGCAATTACAAAGCTATTAAAGTGTCCTAGATAACTAGATAATTTATGGCACTTTTCTCTTGCGGCAGCACAGATACCACAGCAATATATTTGTAACATTTACACATCCCAAGGTTTCTACAGCTGGGTGCCAGATACCCCTCACCCTAAGTGGCTAGAGGGAGATTGAAGTAAACATGTCAGATTTTTAGCGTTTTTCCAAATATGGTAATTCCCCCCCAAATTCCCTTGTGCAGGAACATATCCCTGCCAAAACCTGACCCCAACTTTGCTCCTCTGAGTCTCTTGAGAGTGGGGGTATAAGACACATATGGGTTTTCTATAAGTTCAGTGTGCCCGCAGTTAATACATTTGATGCTGTCCATTCAGGAAATTTCAAAAGCAATTAAGAGAGTAATGCTAGTTTAAGATACAGCTATATACTTTACCACCTACACATCCCACTGTGGGAAAGGTCTATGAGGATTTGACCAAATAGGTATTTAAGACTAAAAACCCCAGATTACATATTTTGTCCTTTGGAAATCGCTTCCTTCAGGCCAATGGACCTTTGCCTCCATTTTCTGAATGGAGCAATAACTAAAATAGAACACACAGGTTATTCATCATGGTTGTTTTATATGCTGTTATGGCCTATACTGGCCGAATAAAGATTTGCTGACTGACTGCATCATCAACTATTAATACTTTATACTGAGTCAATGATGAGAGTTTGTGAGTAGTTGAATAGGTTTTATTTTATAATTAAAGATAGAGGTTTCTCTGAGTCTTTATTGATTAGTCAAATATCAATCAGGTTACAGAATTGATCATAAAAAAATATAATTAGTGCAGATCATTGTATTATAAACATACAGCACATTCCATTAAGGAAAGAATCCCTATTCTAAGAATTGGGGCACAAATGATGTCAGTCAGAACCCATGAAGAGTCAAAAAATAAAGGCATGATTGAGATTAGCAAGAAGCTAATGAATCAATAATTAATAATTGCAAAGTTTTCCATAAAGAGAAAATAAAGCATAGAGCGAATAAGCCTTGTTAAAGATGATTAGTCAAAGCATAAAGATTAGGGTTTTATTAAAAGTCAAATGGAACACAGTCTGTCTCTTAGCTGAACTGCCTCCCCTCTCCTATGGACTAAATCCTTCCTGTCATCTGCTCTCCTGCACACAAATCTCTCTAGCTCCTTCTGTTCTGTCTGCTCTGAATCACAGTCTGTACTCTCCTCCTGTGCATCTCTTCTTTTCTCTCGCCTCTCTGTTCCCCTCCATCTAGATCTGTTCTGTTCTTATCTAAGGCAGTCTTCTCCCCTCTAGTTCTGAAACTCCTAAACTAGGAACGCATTTATAAACGGTAAAATGATGCATAAAATGTAGTCTGTTCTTGTCTTCTCCAATTGAAATCCAGCATTCTCTGGAAGGCACATCTCCCCCTTCTTCCTATCCACACATAGCACATTTGAAACTCATTTAAAATGACTTCATTTCCTAACCGTGTTATTCTGACTAAACACATTACATCAGCTGCAAGAGAAAATTATTATTTAAACAGGAAACATTAGAACATATTGTGGCAACTCATTTTGAAATGTGTGCGTTATATTCCTACCGTACATAAATGAGGCTTTAAGTCAGTTTAGGAATAGAGCTCTTGTTTAAAATGACATTCTACCAGCAACTAACAAGATATCAGTAAGGCTCTGAGGTCATTCTGAGCATCTCTATTTCACAGCACATTTCTACTGTTATCTGCAAGGTCAAATGAATCTTCTTCTGAGCAAGCTGAAAGCAATTAATTCTATTTAGCTGTCACTGCTCTTGTGCAATTTTTATTTAAAAATGTAAAGTTAAGTTAATACAAACTATACACTACCACTGCACACATGTTTAATAATTATTGCAGGTTAAAAAACACACATTCTATAATTAAAATCACATTAACTATGAATTATATTTGCACATGTTTTAACATTTTTAAAGAGCATGATTTATTACAGGAGAAAGCATTTGATTGAAGGCCTTTGAAGCCTCCATGTCTGAGTGTCATTTTTAAAGGGCCCAGGCAGATTGTCATTTTAATTTGTTATGGAAGTCGAAATTGTATTTTTGAAAGTCTTTCCTACAATCCCACTGTTTATATTTGCTAGGTGCCTGTAAGAGATGGGTATTAGTTGGGTGGGGCAAGGACCCATCTCACATAATAATCACAATCCTTGTCAAGAAGAACCACAAAAGTCACTAAATAAACATGTGCTTAACCCTCTGGTATCTTAGCACAAAAACAGTCAGGCTTAACTTAGAGGCAATGTGGAAAGTATTCATGCAGCACTCAAAAAGTAATAAAGTGATAACAAGATAAACAAGAAAAACCCCATATCTGTTTAGAAAAATAGCGCACACATTAATAAATATAATTACACCAAAATTACAAAAATCCAATCAGCAGAACCGAAGTTGTGAGTTTTTAAAATGTTAGATAAAAATAGCAACAAAAAGCTTAAAATGCAATCTGTGAGTATCTGGTCATATAGTTTGAGCAGCGATTCACACACAATATACTAAGGAAAAGTTTGATGGGGGATTCCATGGGTTATGTCTGTAGTGTTTGGGCCTGTGGTAGGCCTGCACCCAGCGAATGTACCAACCTCAGACATTAACAAAAAATAGAGATAACGGGGAATCCACGGTGATGTGGATTTTATGAATCCCTTTATGTTTTATTACCCAGAATCCTCAGCAAATGTTAAAGTATGGTTAAAATAATCAACATTTCTTAACTTTTCTCAACAAAAGTCTTAAAAACTTTGGGCATATGGCAAAAGCTCTGCCAACCAATAATCTCACACTTCTTCCGTTACCCACATGTGTGGGTGGGCAGGCTTCACAAGACAGGAATAGACCAAAATTGTAATCATGTGAACACCACATTGACTTCTTATTGCCACCGATTAAGACTGTTTCTGTCAATTACGAAAGATCCACCCAGACATGTGAGGTACTGCTTTTATTCCCAAGAATGTTGAGATAGTGTATGTTGGGAGTTTTTTTGTTTCCCAAAAATTATGGCACTTTCAGTCACGCAAATGTGAGTAAATTCTGTTTTTATCCAAGGTTTCACCAGGGCAGTATGGGTAATAAAAAGTGGTAGCATCCATGCAAGCCACACCACCCTGGACTACTCCCAGTTTCTTGTGTTTAGAAATGTCAGGGTTTGGTAGGTTTTTCCAGGGTCCAGACAACCCTAAGATAAAATGCTGCAGCTATCCACATCTCAAAAATCAACCTATGTCCAAGCTCCCCTCATGCACTTTCCACAATTGATTTATTCAGCCTTTCATGTCCTGGGAAATACGGTAGTGGGCTAATGTTTTAATGGGAAGAAGTGTGGGAATGAAGGATAGTAGAACATTTGCTAATATCTATTGAATTCCTCTATATTTTTGGTTTCCTGTTACAACTAAATATCCACAAAAATACTTTTTCAATACCTACCTAGATCCACCTGGCATTAGGGGTAATCCAGAATTTGGGTAGGCATGAATGACATCTAGTGCTAAACTCATATTCTTGGTAAAATTTGAAATATATATCACTTTCATTCACCCTCAATTTCTAGTCATTAGATTGTTGATGCATGTTTGGTATGCAGTGAAGAAAACATTATGAACCATGGCTCAATTGTTGGCTCTGGGTATTGTGGACTTTTGAATAAACTAGAAACAATATGCATATCTGCTACAAGAAGGGTCTGTTGGAAGTAATGGCATATTATTTTTGAGGATATCACTTCTGTGCCAGAATTTTACAGGTGAAAACCTTGAGACATATTGCCTTATTCCCCTTCCCCATTCCAGAGGAGGACAACGTGCCATGGATAGGTGAAATAGATTCCTATATTGTTATAAGTAGATGACACAGTCCTGATAGCTAATTCAGGGAATACACCACAGAGGCTATTAAACTAGTTTGAAGAATTTGTGATGAGGAAAAATGGTGCATTACCTTATTATCAATGCAAAAAATTGTTGGAAACTAATATTGTTTCAAAAAATTATAATGTCAAGAATGTCATGGTAAAGAATATCCGAGGTAACAATATCATTATTTCCAGTGTTTAATATTGTTTTATTTAATGTTGTTTTAAATAGTATAATTTTTATTTATTTTTCATGTTTTATATCTTTTTGTGCTATATGTTATTATTATACTAACGTTAATTTTGCATAATTATTTTTTAGTAGAGTATTTTTGTTTAGGTAATATATTCATACAAGTTTTGATTTTATTTTAAGTTTATTTATTTATTGGCGGGTTGTTGTGGTTTGTAGGGAATCAGGGTGGGAATTGTTGTTTAATATATTTTGTTATTGTTTATAAATCATTTATTCACGCAATACAGTATAATGGTTAATTAGATTATGAATTATGTACATTAGTGAGTAGTTTTATTGATTAAGCTATGTAATTGACTGTGATTTATTTCTTATATAATTAATTATATTGGGTAATATTAATTGTTTACTAGTATTATTTTGGTTATGGTTTTGTGGGTCTTGGGTTTGTAGAGAGTAGAGTGTGAATTATTTGTATAATATATTTTATATTTGCTTATAAATAGTTTGTTTAATACATTTTAAGATGTTAATTTGAATAATTAACTAACCTTTTAATTTGTGTAACATTTTTTAATTATTAACTGGTTAATTACATTATTTATGCAAGGTATTTCATTATTTTAATAATGTTATATATTCATTAAATGTACCATGTTTTATTATTTGTATGTAAGTATATTTAGTGATATATTTTAAATTATTGTGTACTTTTATTATCTCTAGTCTTATTTTTACATCTTGTGGGTTTTTGAGTTTTGGAGTAGAAGTGTGGGAAAGGTTTTAAAGATAAATATGTTTTAATTGGGAAATACTTTTTGAATTATTTTATTAATAATCTTCATTTTTTTGTTTGTGATCTTAATTTGTAAAGGTTTATTATGTTTATACAATTTGTAAAATATTTTTATATTTATTGCTACATTTGTTAAAATAAATTTTTTGTGTTTATTTAACTACATTTAGGTAGTTTGTTTTAAATTTAGGATTGGGAATGGTAAATCTGAACCCAGCAAAGGCCCACATTTTCCAAACTGGTGCTCAGGGTGGAGTGGGAATAGTAAATATGAACTGTCCAAAGTCCAACACTTTCCCTACTGTTACTGAACTTGGAATGAGAATAGTCAATTTGACTCCTCTATCATCTAACACTTTCCTTACTGTTGCTTACATCAGAATGGGAATAGTAAATCTGTCCCCTACAAAATCCAACGCTTTCCCTACTGTTGCTTAGGTTTGAGTGGGAATTGTAAATCTGACCCTTCAAAGTCCAACACTTCCACTACTGTTGCTTATGTTGGAGTGAGAATAGTAAATTTAAATCTTCAAAAGTCCAACAATTTCAGCTACCGTTGTTTAGATTGAAGTGGGAATAGTAAATCTGACCCATCCAAGTTACTATGACTATCCAGGAATACATTTCATCAAGGCTTGGACAAAGCATAGCTTCTAATTGTCACTGCTAGATCAAACTAATGTGGCTGTTCTCAGTTTTAGATATAAAATGGGCAATCCGTGTGTGGAAGCTACATAGGATGTTTATGTGACCTTGACTCCACACAAACTACAAAATTTATGCCGATGGTCTATTCATATGAAAAAAGCATTAAGGGTGAGAGTGAGAATTCCAAATTTGTTTTAAACAGACTGATCAGATGTAGCTGTTTGAGGGTGAGTTGATGGAGTGGGCATTGGACTGTATCCAATTATCATGAAGGAAGAGCAAAAATGATGAATTTTAAATTGGGATTGCAGTTATTTGTACTTATGAATGCTCAAAGATATTTCAGCTCACAGTGCATGGCTGGAGGTTGAGCACAGCAGAGCTTTGGCTTTCTGTAGGATCTGGCTAAAGGCAATTTCTGCATTCAATCTCTGCTGTGTATTGTTAAAGCCTGTGAGAAGGGGGGGTTGGCTGCCCGTGGTGGGGTTGGTGGAGTACCATGCATGGCCTGGCTGAAAGTCAGGTCATTCATTCAATCCTCATTGTGCACTGTCTTAACCACCCTGAGAAGCATGGCTAAAGGCAATGCATAGCAAGGCTTGGGTACCTTGGGCGGAATGGACTAGAACCTGGCCAAAGGCCAGGACTGTACCCACCTTCTGCAGTGCACATCCAAAGGCCTTAGGCAGCTGAGGATTGGCATCCACTGTCGATTATTCTGCAAGCTCCAAAAATTAAGTGCCATCTTATTACATCATAGATACAACAGGATGCCCTGTTTTGAGCCTGTTGGCTCCCGCTTCCAGATCTGCAAACGTATGCCATAGAAAAAAGAAATGTAAAATTATTAATTAGTCTTAAGGTTTAGATGATTCTTGGGTCACTGTAAATTACACTCTGAAATTGTTTTAAAATCAGACTTCTTTCTAACATAAAATTATTGCCTTGTGAAATGGAAACAGGAAGTCATGTCTTAAAACATCATTGGATAGGTTCACAAACTTTCTGTTCTGGGCTGGAAAGCTTATTAAACTGCTAAAAAAAAAAGAAATCTCATTGGATAATTCATGAATTGATCCCTGTTGGAGTTTTTTCTCTTGCGCGTCTCACCAATGTTAAATTAGGGAGCGTGAGAAATCACGTGCTAAACCACCTCCTGGTGAGATTTATAAACGCGAGCGGGTGCAGCAGGTCACTACCACTCGCGTTGAGAAAGATGCCGCTCGGGTAGAAAATCTTCTCAAGTGTCAGAAAGAAGTAGCGCCCTCTGACGCTCCACTTGATGCTGTTTGCGCTGATTTTACTGTGCAGGAGAAACTTCTGGTGCTACAAATCTATGCGAACAGCGCAACATACCGGACTCTATTGCTCATGGAACTCTTCATAGCAATTCACGGTGCTCCACATAGCGTGACTCCGAGAACTCCGCCCAGACCTACTTAGTGTATGGTTACCATTCTACTTTCCAGTGGAGATACTGCAGCATCTCCATCTATAGTATAAGCGTCCATTACTAGTGTAGATCAGGGCACTGGAGGTAGGAGTGCGGGACAAAGCTAACCTTGTAGGAGTTCAGAAGATCAAAGCTCAGTAGAGACCTTTAAATGTTGTTTTTATTTTGCTTCATCTCCTGTGAGTTGAAAAACTGAGATCAATTGTCATGCAATAGTTTCTGATAAAGCACCGCTTATTTAACATGGACATTAGTGTTTCACTTTCCTTTCTTTGATTACAAAGTGAGGACATTTTGTAACCTGAACCTTGCTGAGTATAGGAAGGTTGCACAATAGCAAACATTTTCTAATACACAACAGAATTGAAATACTTGTAAATTAATTTTACCAATATTTTAAAATATATCAGCAGCCAGAAAAGTTCACACAAGGCAGATGTTTCTGTAGTTCTGAAGTGTGATTTTCTTTTTAGGGTCAAAACAAACTAAGATACTTTACGTGTGTGATGCACACATGATAAATATGTGCAGAAATCCAATTATTGTTTGTGCTCAACATAGGTTTAGCAGTACATCGGTATGACTGATTTAATTTAGAGGCCTTCTCAATGGAAAATATGTTCTCTGTAAAAAGTAGCAGGCTAGCACCCCATGCCATAGTCATATATTTGGGACAATGTGCCCCACAATGCAGCTCTGAGCACAGACTACTACCCTGCTAGTCTCCTGCCGTATGGGCGTGACTCATTTGCTACACTTTGTGTAACACTTGGATTTTTCACAAGTCCTATAACTTCACTGATGCAACATACATGCCAGCAACCCCACTCTGAAAATTGCTCCCGCCCCACTGGTGAAGATAGGGAGTTCCACAGCAGCAGAGCACAGGGAGCATATCTCAGACCTTAGTGCCAGTGGTACCAACAACTTTGGCTGAAGTTCTTGATTTGAAAACCTCCAAATGATGAGGAAGGTGGAAGAAGCACAGAATAATTGGATGTGGGAATATTTCTTACACCTTCCAAAAGGGAAGAAACCAAATGCCTAGAATGCAATGTTTGTGACCAGGAACTATGAAGGAGGCAAGCATGGGGATAGTCTTTGGCACAACTACTCTGTCTCACCGTTTAAGGTTAAAGCATGGCGTCATTCATGGAGGGGATGAGGCCATAGCCAAAAAACAGGAAGGATATCAGTAGACAAACCACTCTTTGGAAAAAGGAAGCTTCTTGAATTGTTCTCGAAATGCAGAAGGTGGCAATCTGTTGCACTTGTGCAAAACATGCATCAAGTACCTGGAGAAGAAAACTTTTTTTGCTATATTTTTTCCCTTTTTTCATGCATTTTTGTTTTAAATTTAAGTTATGTGAGAACAAATTCCGGAGTAACAATTACCAGAATCACCTGTGTGCCACTGCTGCGTGTATGTAACTTCTTAGCTAAACAATTTAATACAGATATACAAACGTTTCCAGAAAAGTATTCAAAGTAAGTTTGTCTTATCAATGATTTCTTTAATACATTTATACATGTATTTAAACATCATGATACTCTATTATGACATAATCACAAAAAGCTAAATTAAATTCAGATAAGATCCGGGTGGTGTTTTCGGAAGAAGCCGATAGCATTGTCTTCGACATCATTGTAAAGCGTGAATAGGTTGGACTACTTTAGAGGTACACAGTTAACCAGTTAATCATGGAGTCTTGTGTAAATACATTAATGTTTGGCATCAGTTTATATCAATTTACGTTAATGTTGTTTTAGGATCATTGGTTCATTTCATTACCGTGAGTACCCTTAGTAAAAAGGTTTTTGATTTATTGTTTTGGATGTCACAATGGTGCCTACAGTTGTCTAATGGGCATAGCAGTGGTTTTCACTCAGGTTTGCTGTGAACGTTTTCACAGGCACGGTGATGAATCTGTCACACGTGATATAGCTTGAGGTGTGGTGAGTTGCTGGATGTTTAGTTGGTCCCAATAATCATGTAAAAATCATGGAATGAGAAACATTGCATTCACTTAATTAGATTTTTTTGTTTTTGAACACAGTGGCCCCTGAAGAAGGGATCGTGGGTCCCGAAGTGCATTGGGCAATGATTCATCTCTTTTATGGATCAAACAGATGAGGATACTAACAGTGTTTTTCAACAAATGATATGTTATGCAATGAACACCATTGAATTTAATTTAGCTTTTTGTGATTATGTCATAATAGAGTATCATGATGTTTAAATACATGTATAAATGTATTAAATAGATCATTGATGAGACAAACTTATGTTGAATACTTTTCTGGAAAAGTTTGTATATTATTGTATATTATTGTTTAGCTAAGAAGTTACATACACGCAGCAGTGCAAACAGGTGATTGTGGTAATTGTTACTCCGGAATTTGCTCACATTTCAGATTAGGGAAACAGGCAGTTCCCTACACCAGTGTTGTACACACTCAGTGAATACACAGAATCACGCAGTTGATGAAGAAAAATTGGTGTGCTCCGCCCATCGTCGAATTTTCTTTAAATTAGACATTTTACACTTCTGTTTCTTCAGTACGAGTTACAAAGCAAGAAAAACAAAATGCAAAAATACGAAAAAGAGTCTTTGTAGAACTAGCTTTTATTGTCAACCTCCTTCAATGCTTTTTGAGTACAGCGGCGGCTGGCATGGCTCGCCGGTCGGGATACGGGCACGGGGTCATGAGGGGGGCTGCGGGGGGGGGGGGGTCACAGGTGGTGTCGCCCGGGGAGGTGAAGAAAATAACAAAAAAACTTACCTTGAGGGCGGTTCCGCGTCGCTGCTCCTGCTCTCCTGTCTCTGACTACAGGAACAGGAAGCAGGCAGCCAGGCTCCCTCCCCTAAGCCAATCACAATGCTGCAATGCAGCATTGTGATTGGTCTGAGCTCCGTGGCACGGCGTTCAGCCAGGGGCTGGAGGGGTGGGCATGTTCTCCATGCATGCTCTAATGCAGCCTGCATGGAAAACAGGGAAGTGCGCATGACTTGTTTGGGCGGCCCAAGAGGGCACTTTGGAGTTGGCAAACCACTCCTCCCCTGCCCTACTCCTTGAGCAGAGCAGCCCTGCCTGCCTGCCCGCCCACAAAGCAGCTGGACACGTCACGTATTCGTTGTCAAAATATTCCTATCCAAAAATGAGCAAATTGATAGACTATATAGTTTGTTTACCCAGCGAGAGTGCAAATGAGGAAAATAATTTAGAAGAAGCTAGGGCAGTTATCATTAGGGTTGAATGGGACAGAGTATAATGTCACGCATGTAAGTCGCCTGAATGTGTTGAGAGAACATATCACGGTCACAGGGAAAGCAAGTGCAGTGTTGCTTTAAAAAGAGTACCAATAGCTGAAAGCTAATGTGTTTTCACAGCTGTTCTTTGAGCGTTCACACCTGTTGTGAAGTCTGGTCTCCTGTAGTTAACAAAATTTTGAATGATTTTGCACACCTAAGTGGCACTTTGATGCACATATATTGGTCATTGCAAATATGATGATCGTAGACAATGTTACAACTTTGTTGGTTTTTGCTCTGCATTTCTCACGCTTTTTGCACAAATCGAATTACATCAACAAAGGGAAGCATAATTTGTGCTTTTACAGGTGCTGCTCTTGCATACTGACAAAACAAGAAGCTCTTCAGAAAGCCACACGTCAGGAGATATGTAAGCTATCCTACAAACTAAGGGGCATATATACAAAACAGTGTCAGAGCGTGGTACTATGCCAAATTTTGCAACGCCGTGCTCTGACATTTTTTAAACGCAGGGATGCGCCGTATTCACAAGAATACGGTGCAACCCTGTGTTTTCCCTAATGTTGGTGCAAAAAAAGCTGCCTACTGCCGTCACAGGCACCCTGCTGCCATGTTGCAAGGGTGCCTGTGCTGCAGGGGCGATTGTCAATATGAAGGAAGGTGCACCTCCCTGCACATAAAAAATCAATAATGGCGATCTGCTCTTTCTATGTGTGCTGCAGAATGCAGTACACATAGAAAGAGCAAAAAACGAGCAGAAACTAATAATTTCTCCTCGTATCGCCATTGTAAGACCAGGTATTCCCTGGCGTTTTTGGCACTGCATCAGCCTTGTAAATCTGGGGCAGCGTCAAAAAGCAATGGGTGTTGTGGTAGAATGCCCACTGCAATACCAATTGCAACCCCCTTTGCCACAGAGGACTGCGGCGGAAAGGGGCATATTTACAAGGTGGCATTAAGCCACATTAAGTGGCTTAGCACCACCTTGTAAATATGGGAAATGGTGCTACACCACCAGAGCCTCAAAAAAAAATGATGTTCTGGTGGAGATAGGGGCTTGTACATATGCCCTCAAGGGAGGAGATTTGGCCTTGCGACTGGAGCTGCTGACTTTAGAACTGTGGAAACGGTTTCAAATCCTGGACTCCACTCAACATCCTATGACTTTGGGCAGATAACTTAGGGTGGATGGCCCGCTAACCATCAGGATGGAAGAGGACATTACAACCTCCACCTTGCCCAACGAAACACACCATATCTAGAGATCACTGCTGGCCCAATGGGACTCAACATGCCTTCACAGGAGCCGCTGCTGCGGTGGCTCCTCTGAATGCACTGGATGTTTGGTGAGTGCCTGCCATGTTTCATCTGAACTCACCAAACTTTTTTGTTTTTCAAAACCAAACTCCTAAAGCGGTAGTTTGTTTTTGAAAGACAAAGCACTAATGACCCTGACACCCTAGAAGTTTTCTCTCTGAGTGTGGTGGACATTAGATGCTTTTTCCTGTTTGTGACCACCAGGTTTTCCCAGGTAATTGCAAACAGAAAATAAGAGCATGAGACCATCCGCTCTAAATAGGGCGTCATTTTAATGTTATTACACCAGTGGCACCTACTTCATCAGGCCATCTGTGTGGGTTTACGGTGGTGAAGCCACTGGGGGCATTGCTGTTGTAAACCTGATGGTGTGCCTGACTCATAATAGAGTGACGGACCGACAGTTTGGCGGGCAGGGTAGTCTGCTATGTTTGTCTTTAAATTGAGCCTTTAAATAAAGTGTGACATAATCTGCTACTCTTGTAAAGCACTCTAATGCACTACATAAAACACAAGTGCCGCCCAGTGAAACTGAAACTGTAGCACGAGTCAAGATAAAATACCAACAGGTAACACTGTAAGTGAAAATATTACATGCTCTTGAAATGCAGTGATTACCTCCACTGGGACTGCACCACAACCCAGTAGCAATCTGAATATTTTAAGGCATCTGGGCACACCAAATAAAAAACTTGGATGAATCCCCAGATAGACATGGATTGGCCAGGTAGGCTAACACATGGTCATGATGGGACTATGGTGTGTCTGAAATGTGTATTATGCCAACTTTCTCTGTGGAACGTGATGGGAGATGGAATTGTTTTCAGCAATTAAGATGTTTGTTCCTTTTTCTTCCACATGTACTCCACAGTGTTGTCAGGAACAGACATGTTCACAACAACTAGTGCAATGTAGCTTCTTTAGGCACTCAAACCTTGAGGGTCATTCAGCCTGCAAGCTCATCAGCATAAACAACCACATTCATTTTGAGGCAGTGTTAGATATATTTAGGGGCTTCAGCATAATTCTCAGTGAATTTTACAACAGCATTAGGCCTTGCGTTGAAGGGGTTTGAAGTCATTTTAGGCCCTATGCCAATCCATTTACTTCAATGGATCTCCCAACACTTCAGTATGCCACTAATATAATTTATACTCTAAACTTTGGAAAGGATTCATTGATATCTGATCTCTTTGATTTAGCCTCCACCAACCTCCTCGATGTACATTACATGTTTGCATTAATAGTCAATCTAATGTTTACCTCAGAAAAAACATTTAGCAAATCTATAATGGTGCAATGTCATGGATAATGTTTAAAAGTGTGCTTTATAACCAAGCCTGAAGAAGGATTTGCCTGGTAAAACAGAGATTCATTATCAATGCTGGAGTTATATTTGATTTGTGAATTTACCTATGCACAGACCTGCACAACCGAGTCGGGAATACAATAAAAAAGTAATTTACTTGAGACAAATCCCACTGGGTATATTGCCCTGGACTTCACCTTTTCTTATCTGCATTATTGCTGAGTACTTGAGCTTGATTGCAACATATTAAAAATGGAAGAAATGCAGTAAGTAAGAAGACTGGCACTGTTTTGAAGATCAGTTCAATATATTTTCGAAATGTGGAGGAAAATATATAAAAATGTAGCATATATCAAACAATGCCTTAAAAAAGAGGCAAAAGGCTTGTCCTCCTGAAAAAGGAGCACGTGTCCTGAGTTACAAAAGTTGATAACTATAGATCTGACAAAAAGTAGCAGATACTCACTGCTGTGACTCCCACGGTTGAAAATCCCTATTGTGAGTTGCCTTGATGGGAACGCACCACCTCCAGAGACATCTATCTCTCCACGACCATGTTACAGATGGTGCAGTGACTTCAACACAGATGGTGGTGGTTCCATAATGCCATCAAAAGTGTCAGGTCAGCCTCCAAGTGTTGCAGAGTTAACCAAAGGAAAGACTACCATGGAAACTGTTTCCGACTTTCATGGAAACTGAGTATTGTGTCTTTAAGCTCTTGGATCTTAAAGAGACTTGGAATGTAACAGAGTATAGCCCCTGGGAAATACAACAGACCCTGTTTTGGGGGCTACATTCCCAGTGCCCCCATTTAGAGACAGGTCAGAAATTGCACCAGCTGACATGAATAATGTACAGAATTTCCATAGGAATTCACCCTATAACCAAAATGGCTTATCCCACATCAGAGAGAGCCACGTTGGTTGGGAAACATTTACTACTGGTTACCTGTGTATGAGTAGAATTTTTACTGCTAATGTAGAGGAAGAGGTGTTTCTGACACATTGAAGACAAACAGATAATATATAAATCACACAAATACCACCACTAACCTTGATCTGGATGAAGCAGGCTCTCTGTTTCATCAGCATAGGGGTGACAATAGAAGATGCATCAGTGGATGAGTCCAGCAAATAGCTGAACATAAACATTAAAAATGATCAGGGCCAGGGCAGAAGCTGGGGGAAAACCATATCTATGTATCTGTCTCTGAGAGCAATGGGGTAAATCAAGCCTGTCCAATGTCATCATAGAGATTCCTGCAGATGTGATTCAACTGATTAAGGTAGTATGGGTAATGGCTTCCAAAAAATCAAGACTGTGGCACTACGTGCATATGCAGACACGTGCATGTTGTTCAGAATGGAAACGAGGACTGATTTAACTTCTCCAGATGGTCAGAAGCCTGCCTGGAGAGGGTCAAAAAAGCGGATATTTTCGTGTTATGTCTCAACTATAGGCTAGCAGCCTATTCAACCACTTTGGATCTGAGTGGGAGCTGGAATAAAAGCGTGAAATGAATAGGATATTTGGGAGTGAGAGAAGTTTTCTGTAATAGCAGATGTACAGCTTCTACTTTCATGACTGATTGTCTAATACCACTTTGAAATGAGGAATTTAAGAATGTTCATGATGCAAAAGACCAATACTTTGTGGACAGAACACTGCATGGAATAACTACTCAAAATAATCACATAGAAAAACTCCAGCTTGGGCCTCCAAATGCTCATTAATATGAGGCTCATGTGAAATTAAACCACCATCCTGGTTTTCTAGTGTCTGGACACTTTCACGAAGCTTCTTAGGAGATTGTTAGATAGGGCATGTGAAGAGATTTGTTCATGATCTTTGAGATTTTTATAGTAAAAAATTCCCCAATAATGTTACAGAACATTTTTGAGTAGTCTGGGCTGCCTCTGACAGACGTGGAGGACATTGAAATTCCAGCTTGAGAAAGATGATCACAAGTAAATTGGCGGCCATCTTATCATGTCTAAATCAATCAGTAAACATAATTAAATTCATGCCTGAATCATTTCTTCAATGCCACATTACACAGTCCATGCTTAGGTGGCACACTACTTGCCTTTTCATAGCTAAGTATTTGTAGGGGTTTGTGAATGTGTATGTGAGTGGCTGTGTGTGTATGAGAGGCTGTATGGGGGTGTGAGTGGGTGTGTGAGTGGTTCTGTGGATGATGTCATCATTGATGTCACTGACCATATCATGAGTGATGTAATATGTGGTCATAAACAGTGCATTGCTGGGGCATAATTTATAGACTGCTAAGGTAACTATAACTACTGAATTTCTATGATTTTGTATGAGTGAAATGTGAGCCTACGTATAACGTCCCTGTAGCCTTTGTTTTTTTCCAGTGAATTTCTAAGGTTTTTTTATTCAGTTTCCTTACTATTACGTCCGGGTATCCTTTGGTTTATTGAGTGAATTTCTAAGGTTTTTTTAAATTCTATTTCCAAACTATAGCAACATGTAACCTTTGGTGTTTTCAGTGAAATTCTGCAGGTTTTTACTGTTATTTCCTAATTATAACGTCCCTGTAACCTATAATTTTCTAAGTGAATTACTAAAGGTTTTTTTAAAATTTTTATTTCCTAACTGTAACCTGTAACCTTTGAGAGTGAGAGTGTGAGTGAGTGCACAAGTGGATCTCTGAGTGAGTGTGAGAGTGTCTGAGTGGTATTTTTAGTGGGTGTGTGAGTGGGTCTGGGAGTGCCTGCATAAGTGTCTTCCAGGGTGTGTGATTGGGTATGTGAGTGACCATGTGGGTCTGTGAGTGAGTGCGTGAGTGTCTGTGTGGGTGTCTGAGTGTGTGCGTACATGTCTGAGTGTGTCTGTGAGTGTGTATCAGAGTGTCTGAATGGGTTTGCGAGTGCCTCCATGAGAGTGTGACTCAGTCTGTGAGTGAATGCATGAGTGTCTGAGTAGGTCTGTGAGTGAGAGTGTAAGTCTCTCAGTGGGTCTATGAGTGGGTGCATAAGTGTCTGGATAGGTCTGTGAGTTGCTGGGAGAGTATGTGAGTAATTTCTTTGAAATGAGCATCAGGGCCAGAACCCAAGCCGATTTCAGCCCAGGGGACCACATCCCCCGGGGCCTGGATGAAATTTATTGGGGCAGGGGGACCACGCGACCACCCTCCCTGGGCCAATTTCAGCCCCGTACCCCCAGACCCCAAGGCCCAGACATTATTCCATTGGGGCAGAAGGGCCTGGCTATTATTCAATGGTTGAGGTTGGCCATGTGGCCCCCTCCACTGGGCCGATTTCGGCCTCAGGTACCCCTTCCCCCGGGCCTTCCCATGAATCCCTTGATGCCCTACAGCCCACCCAGGGCACCCAGTGAAGTTTGATGGGGACCATGGGGGAAGACTCAAGGATCCCGCTGCTCTAGCCGGCTTCCCGCGTCCTGTGGGAACCAGCATTGCTGTTGCACACAGGGAGCTGCTGGAAATGCAGCTCCTTGCGTGCGAGAGCAATCTTTCATCTCTTTCCCTTCCCACATGTCTGCAGGCAGGGAAAGAGATGAAAACTCTGTTTTCAGCAAGCGGTAGCAGTTTGACAGCTTCCGCTTGTTGGAAGTGCAGTGTCTGCTTTTACAAATTAAATTAAAACAAGTGCAGGTGAAATTTGTGAACATTTATGAAAATCACTGTAAATTTAAAAAAATGCTTTTTTGCAATGGCAAGGTCCCAGGACGACATACAGAAACTGAAGCGTAATTCCACTCCAGATCGGACGCACTGCTTAAATCAAGTAACATGACAAAGTTATTTGCTAAATAATCGATATTTTTTGTGAACCCATCTCTTTAAACCAACATCATCACCCTTCCTCCATACCTTTATCCTCTCTCGTTACGATCTTTCTGTTGGTTTAAAAAGATGGGTTCACAAAAAATATCGTCAAGCATGAACTTTGGGGGAATGAGTAAGAAGTTGGTAATATGGAGAAATGTCAAGATCGGGGTGAGACTCGTTTGGGTAACTGTTTGTAACGTAGAGATATACACATAGAGGGAAAACGCCGAATATTTAGCAGATAACTGTTAATTATCTTGTATACACTTCAGTTTGAGTCTTTTAAGAAAATCTAATGGTTGTTTTTAAATACTTATAGTGAAACCCCTGAAGAAGAGCTAATGAAAGCTTGAAATGCATTGGGTAGAGAAGAGCAATCACTAAGGATGAATTTATGTATATGGCACGCGACAGAAAAAGGCCTGGAGGCATATCTGCCGTTTCGAAGCTTTGTTATACATAAGTGCTCAACACGTAACACGATGAATGGAAATTAATTTTTGGAATACTTTGAATAAAGCGGATGAAATTTGGATGAATTTGACATAACTTTGTCATGTTACTTGAATTAAGCAGTGCGTCCGATCTGGAGTGGAATTACGCTTCAGTTTCTGTATGTTTACTAATGCATGTGGTTGAGGGCTGACCGCGATTCGGGCTGCACGCCACAACCTCTATAAATCACGGAATAATTATGGAACATGAATACACAGGACTGCACTTGTTAACTCTCTTCTTTTGGATAAGGTCCCAGGACGACCCCATAGACCAAGGCCAGAGGGTTAGGGTATTTGTAAACTCCCCCTCTTTTTTTTTTAAACGTTTTTGGGGGGCACAAGTCCCAAAATGGCTGCCAACACTTCCTGGTGAAACTGATGGCAGCCAATCAGAGCTCAGTCGATCTCTGCAAGAGCTCGTTATTATTTGCGAAGGCTTGATGACCCTAGATATCCAAATTTGGATTCCCTTTAATTTTTTGACAACTACTGAATAGATTTACACCAAATAGTGTGATCTGCTGAACAAAATCTACCTTTCTGCCAAATTTTCTGTAATTCCATCCAGCGGTTCTGGGTGCAGGCATGTCTAAAGACTCTATGGGAAGTAACATGAGAAATTCACTCTTTTTGACCCCCCTTTTCTCGTCTCCCGCTTGACAGATCACCCCGAAACTTTCAATACACAACTAGAATTACTGGTGCACTTTCTCTGGAAAATTTTGTGTAGATTGGTCAAACGACACCAACGTTATAGGCAAGTCAAAAAACACTTTTCCTATGGAAACATGGACCGCCAGAGGTTATAAATATATCTAAGGACTGGAGGTGAACCAGGGCAGCAGAGGCACGGGCTTTGGTCCGACACTGAGAGTCAGGAGATTCTCTTGGCGGGGACTTTTGTCCATGCGTTAAGCTGCTTGCTGCCGCTTGTGAGATTTACAAATGTCAAGGATCAGGGCTCCTCGGATGGCATTAGCCAGACGGTGGGGACAGGTTGTTTATTTTCTTTTATGACATAGATTGCACAGGACCTTGGATTTGTACCAATTAATTCTCACTGCCCCAACATAAATTAATATGTGACTGAAATATATTAAGGGCAAAAACAACAATTGATGGACAGAATGCAGAACAATGTCATACATTCACCCCAGTACAAAGATCTGGGCCTAAATCCATCGTTTTTTTGCTCACCATGCCATTCCAGTTTGGACCCAGCCATATGCAAATCAGTCTTGACCCTGCGCCCAATGGGAACAGTCCAGCCCAAACTGCCAGGCCAGGTCCTCCCTGGACTGGAAACAAGCATCCTAGGACCGGTTTCGGGCTTTCAGCTCTCATCAGCCAGGATAGCTTGACTCCAGTGGCATGGAGAGCACGGGACCCACGTCTAGGCATACCTGTCCCACTCGGGGTGACAAATGCAAAAACAACAATTGATGGACAGAATGCAGAACAATGTCATACATTCACCCCAGTACAAAGATCTGGGCCTAAATCCATCGTTTTTTTGCTCACCATGCCTTTCCAGTTTGGACCCAGCCATATGCAAATCAGTCTTGACCCTGCGCCCAGTGGGAACAGTCCAGCCCAAACTGCCAGGCCAGGTACTCCCTGGACTGGAAACAAGCATCCTAGGACCGGTTTCGGGCTTTCAGCCCTCATCAGCCAGGATAGCTTGACTCCAGTGGCATGGAGAGCACGGGACCCACGTCTGGGCATACCCGTCCCACTCGGGGTGACTAATGCAAAAACAACAATTGATGGACAGAATGTAGAACAATGTCATACATTCACCCCAGTACAAAGATCTGGGCCTAAATCCATCGTTTTTTGCTCACCATGCCATTCCAGTTTGGACCCAGCCATATGCAAATCAGTCTTGACCCTGCGCCCAATGGGAACAGTCCAGCCCGAACTGCCAGGCCCTCCCTGGACTGGAAACAAGCATCCTAGGACCGGTTTCGGGCTTTCAGCCCTCATCAGCCAGGATAGCTTGACTCCAGTGCCATGGAGAGCACGGGACCCACGTCTGGGCATACCCATCCCACTCGGGGTGACAAATGCAAAAACAACAAATTGATGGACAGAATGCAGAACAATGTCATACATTCACCCCATTACAAAGCTCTGGGCCTAAATCCATCGTTTTTTTGCTCACCATGCCATTCCAGTTTGGACCCAGCCATATGCAAATCAGACTTGACCCTGCGCCCAATGGGAACAGTGCAGCCCGAACTGCCAGGCCAGTTCCTCCCTGGATTGGAAACAAGCATCCTAGGACCGGTTTCGGGCTTTCAGCCCTCATCAGCCAGGATAGCTTGACTCCAGTGGCATGGAGAGCACAGGATCCACGTCTGGGCATACCCGTCCCACTCGGGTGACAAATGCAAACACAACAATTGATGGACAGAATGCAGAACAATGTCATACATTCACCCCAGTACAAAGATCTGGGCCAAAATCCATCGTTTTTTTGCTCACCATGCCTTTCCAGTTTGGACCCAGCCATATGCAAATCAGTCTTGACCCTGTGCCCAATGGGAACAGTCCAGCCCGAACTGCCAGGCCAGGTCCTCCCTGGACTGGAAAAGCATCCTAGGACCGGTTTCGGGCTTTCAGCCTCATCAGCCAGGATAGCTTGACTCCAGTGGCATGGAGAGCACGGGACCGACGTCTGGGCATACCCGTCCCACTCGGGGTGACAAATGCAAAAACAACAATTGATGGACAGAATGCAGAACAATGTCATACATTCACCCCAGTACAAAGATCTGGGCCTAAATCCATCGTTTTTTTGCTCACCAAGCCATTCCAGTTTGGACCCAGCCATATGCAAATCAGTCTTGACCCTGCGCCCAATGGGAACAGTCCAGCCCGAACTGCCAGGTCACTGTGCCACTGGAATCAAGCTATCCTGGCTGATGAGGGGTGAAACCCCAAAACCGGTCTTAGGATGCTTGTTTCCGGTCTAGGGAGGACCTGGCTTGGCAGTTCAGGCTGGACTGTTCCCATGAGGCACAGGGTCAAGACTGATTTGCATATGGCCAGGTCTATACTGGGGTGGCATGGTGAGCAAAAGAATGATGGATTTAACCAAGATCTCTTGACTGGGGGTGAATGTTTTGATTTGTTCTGCATTCCGTCCATCAATTGTGTGTCTTTTGCTTTCTCGCCCTAAGTGCGCCGGGTATGCCCAGACGTGGGTTCCGGGCTCACTGTGCCACTGGAATCAAGCTATCCTGGCTGATGAGGGGTGAAACCCCGAAACCGGTCCTAGGATGCTTGTTTCCGGTCCAGGGAGGACCTGGCTTGGCAGTTCGGGCTGGACTGTTCCCATGAGGCACAGGGTCAAGACTGATTTGCATATGGCCAGGTCTATACTGGGTTGGCATGGTGAGCAAAAGAATGATGGATTTAACCCAGATCTCTTGACTGGGGTGAATGTTTTGATTTGTTCTGCATTCCGTCCATCAATTGTGCGCCTTTTGTTTTCTCGCCCTAAGTGTACCAGGTATGCCCAGATGTGGGTCCCGGGCTCACTGTGCCACTGGAATCAAGCTATCCTGGCTGATGAGGGATGAAACCCCAAAACCGGTCCTAGGATGCTTGTTTCCGGTCCAGGGAGGACCTGGCTTGGCAGTTCGGGCTGGACTGTTCCCATGAGGCACAGGGTCAAGACTGATTTGCATATGGCCAGGTCTATACTGGGGTGGCATGGTGAGCAAAAGAATGATGTATTTAACCCAGATCTCTTGACTGGGGGTGAATGTTTTGATTTGTTCTGCATTCCGTCCATCTATTGTGTGTCTTTTGCTTTCTCGCCCTAAGTGCACCGGGTATGCCCAGATGTGGGTCCCGGGCTCACTGTGCCACTGGAATCAAGCTAACCTGGCTGATGAGGGGTGAAACTCCGAAACCGGTCCTAGGATGCTTGTTTCCGGTCCAGGGAGGACCTGGCTTGGCAGTTCGGGCTGGACTGTTCCCATGAGGCACAGGGTCAAGACTGATTTGCTTATGGCCAGGTCTATACTGGGGTGGCATGGTGAGCAAAAGAATGATGGATTTAACCCAGATCTCTTGACTGGGGTGAATGTTTTTATTTGTTCTGCATTCCGTTCATCAATTGTGTGTCTTTTGAAATATATTAAGAACATAAATATGATTTGAACAATGTTCATGACTAAGGCAGCACAAATATGCTTGAACTACAACAGTCTCACTTGAGCCACATCCCAGTCCATAGTTACTTTGCACATGATGCCTCCTTTGTTTGGACTGAGCCATACAGAAATTAATCATGACCCTACTGCAATAGGAACAGTCAAGCCCGAACTGCCAGACCAGATCCTTCCTGTACTGGAACACAAGCAACCCAAGGCCAGTTTTGCCTTCAGTGTGGTTCTTCAGTCAGTATAGCTTGGTTCCACTGGCATAGGGGCTAAACAGGGCGGGCGGCAGTGCTTAATTTGAAAAACAAAAAGTGCCAGGGCTCTCGTCAGGAGGCCACTGTAGCTTGGACCACATATTGATCCTTCTTAGCTGCCAATGATAGTAACAACACAACTTCTAACGATCACACTCTTTCAAGTGTGACAATGCAGACAATTTCAGGTCCCCAAAGCTATAAGAATGGCTTGGGCAGCAGGTAATAGTCATTTTAATGCACATTGAATTAATAATTAACTATTGTGGTGGTCATTCCTAAATTAGCTAGACAGCACCACCTTGTGGCAGACTGTCACAAGCACCGGTGCTGGCAATTATGTGCCGATGCTGAGCACCGGAAACCACCGGCTCAAATTAAGCACTGGTGGAAAGTGTAATACCCTACCTCCTATGCCCCCTATTCTGTTGGGCCATCAGAAGGAAACTTCCCATCCGCAGAGTCAAAGAGGATTCAAACACAGAAAGCTTAAAGTCAGCCTGTCTCTAAATGAGGCTGGTGGACCAAGAATTTGGCAGACAAGGTACTCCCTCATGTTTTTGACGGAGTACCCTATCCATTAAACTCCAAGGCAGTGGCAGCTCCTTCTCTATGGCGGAGGAGCTTCGCCCAACTGCTTTCAATCATTGTGAGAAGTAGAAAAATAAAATGATAATAACTTTCAGTTATTATCATTTTATGTTTGTGCTGCTTTGCGGGCGGGTGGGTGGTCGGGGCTGCTCTGCTCTTGGAGCAGGGCAGGGGAGGAGTGGCTTGCCCACTACTAAATGCGCAATGACTGTGTGGTCGGCCCTCTTGGGCCACCCAAAGCAGTCATGCACACTTTCCCTGTTCTCCATGCAGGCTGCATTACAGCCTTCGTGGAGAACAAGCCAAGGCCCCCATTCCCTGGTTGAGCGTCAAACCAGGATGTTCAAAACCAATCACAACGTTGGACTGCAGCGTTGTGATTGGTCAGGTGTGCCTGAGTGCCTACCGTTGTGATTGGTATGGGGAGCCTGGCTGTGTTGGCTGTGTTTCCTGGAGTCCGGAGGGAAGCAGGAGCAGAGATTGGAGATATGGGACCCGGCTATAAGGTAAATTCATTTTTTATCATTTTTTTATATTGTGCAAACCCTGCCCGCGCGACTCCCCCCACACACCCATGCCCGCCCCGTCACCCGTGAGCCATGCCGGCCACCACTGCTTCAAGGGCCAGATGTACAACCATTTTTTGCGGTCGCAAACGTGAAATTGGCTCGTTTGGGACAGCAAAAAAGGGTGGTGGTATGTAAAAACGTTATTTTGTGAATCGGTGATTTACAAAATAGTGTTTGCAACTCGCTATTAGGAAGGGGCGTGCCAAGGGCATCCCTTCCTAATTGAATGGTATGTACCATTGTTTTGCGACTGTATTTGCGGTCCCAAAACTCTTGCAGTTTACCACCTACTTAAAGTAGATGGTAAGCCACTCACAAACAGAAAGGGGTCCCCAGGGGATGCAAAAATATTTTTAAAGAGCAGGCACTGGTCCCATTGACCACTGCCTACTCTTAAAAATGAAACAGAAACGTTTAATTTTTCTTTTTAAATGCAATACATTATCCTTTAAGGAAAATGGGCTGCATTTAAAAAAAAAAAAAAGCTGCTTTATTGAAAAAGCAGTCACAGACAAGGTGATCTGCTGACCCCAGCATGCCACCATCCCTGCAAGTGCTGGCCATTCCCAATGGGTCGCAAATTGTGACCTGCCTCTTGAATATTGATGAGGCAGGTCATTTGCGACCCCATTAGGAATTGCAAACAGTGTCTGAGACACTGCTGTACATTCCATTTTGCAAGTCGCAAATCGTGAGTCGCAAAACATAGCAATTTGCGACTCGCAAAATGGAATAGTCATACATCTGGCCCCAAATCAAGTCCTACGTCTGCATTGCAACAATAAATCTACCAGAACTGACACTTGGGCAGATAAAACTGAAAGTAATTGTTAATATTAACTCTGCAATCTTGAGTATTCCAGTATTCAAATATAAAGTCTGTATTATTTCTGGTCCTCCTAGGTTTATGCTGGAGTAGTGGAGCTGAGTAAAATCTAGAAAAATGGCTCTATGTTTTGGTTTTTCACTTGGAATTAAAATATACTATTTAACAAATCTTTTCCCAGTAATAAACGGGGACTAAAGGCATTATTTTTCTACAGTCTACAATGTTTTGGAAAAGTGCTTGTCATTTCTAATTAGAGTTTTTTACCATCCCACAGCAAATAATGAAATACTATGTTATGTTGAATAACACGGTGTTGATTTTAAGATACTATGACTGGAAACAATTCTATTGTAACTAGAGTTTAGAATATTTTGACAAGGTGCTTACCACAGATCCTAAGAATAGCAGTCGTCGCTATATGATCTAAAATAAAATATGTTGTTTGAATATTATTTCTGGAATGTGTGTAGTAGTTTCATTAAAAAATATTTTGTCAAAGAAATCATACAGTCAAATAGTATGTCGATATTATTTTCCAATCAGTTTTCTGCAAAAGTGCGAAAAAGTCTCACATGCTGAAGCGTTTGACATCAACAGACTACAATTGTACACTTTTAGAGAGCATTTGTGCTGAATAACATGGACGAAGTAATCATCTCTGCACTAATTTGTACAGAAATTGTGTTTCAGCATGGCACATAATTTGCCAATCGTAATTAGCTTTGGCATATTACTCCCTAAATGCATTTCAGAAGTGCCTCTTATTATCCGATTATGACATTTTACTGTGTAATTCATACTAGAGTCAAAGCTTGGCACACAATTTATCACTGTCTCCCAACATTGGCTGTCCCTCTATATTTAGCAAATGTGCCCATCCCTGGCTTGCAGGGGGGGACATTTTTTCTTTGCTTTTCATAATGCTGAACTGGCCACATCAGTTACTTACTGTGCATTCACCTGTGATGAAAGTGCATCTGACACACAAGCAGAAGTTCTTTTGTCACAGAGATCCCACCTCAATAGGGACGGTGGCCCTCCCCTGGAGGCGAGGGCCTCTGTCGACTCAGTGGCTCGTGTGCCGACCACCGCGAGCTAGATAAATACCTTAGTTTTTGAGTGTTTAATTTAAAGAATACACACAATTAAAATCCACGGTGCAAGTTTTGTTTACAAAATTCAAATGAAAAAGTCACATTTTAGGCTAAAACTGTGTTAGATGTGCAAACTATGCCAGCGCTAATTAACATTCGGGAATTCTGTTCCACGCCCAAAAAAGTGAAAAAAGGAAGGCAAATAAAAGCCATAAACAATTTATCCACAGAAAGCCACCCATGTATTCGATCTCGAGCAACAAGCCCTGATTTTCCACTTACAAAACAGAATCTGCGGCTGCCCGCGGCCCCCGCAGGGGGCCACCCTAAACGGGCGGCCCCCTTAGTGCCATTTGGGCACTTCCCCACCCCCAAGGATAATGCGGGACTCGAGGAGGAGTCCCCTTACCGGACGCGTCACTTCCGGCACGCAGAGGAGGTGGGGAGGTATTTATGCCTCCCCCCCGGCCATCTTGGCGTCCTCTTTGCGCCGGACACGCCGTCAGCAGGGCTTGGTCCTTTGTCCCCCCGCTGGACACGATGTCCAGTCGTGTTGCCGTCGCGCCGTTTGACCAGGGAGCTGCGTCCGTGATCTTTGCGCGGTGAGTCCTGGAACATGGGTTTACACCAGGAACGTTTGGTGAATAGAGGTGAGGGTCCAGTACCCGATATGCATTGACGGCGCCAGTTGGGCCGGTTGTTACCCCGGGCTTATTGCAGGCCTGGTCAGGCAATTATGGGGGACAATGCGAGCGGCTCGGCCTGGGATTTGTGAGCCAGGCAGGCTTATGCCTTGTTGCAGTGATTTTGTTCCGCCCCCCCCCCCCCCCTGGGGGGGGCAAGCAGATTGGTCGTCGCTTCATTTACCGTTTTTGTGCGGCCCGACCCCGGTTGGTGTGGAGGGGGGGAGCGGGCTGCTCTCCGAAGTTAGGGGCAGATACGCGGGTCTGCGGCAGGTCACACGGTGTTTGTTGAATTCGTATTGTTGACCGATGGGGGCGATAGCCCTGCAGAGGCCTGTGGCACACCTCCCCCCCCAGAAGGGAATAACGTTGCTTTGTTTTCCTCCCATAGGACCCGGGCAGTGACAATATGGCCAATGGCTCCTGCCTCTGGGCACCATGGGGGTGTGCCTCGCCATGCTCTACGGGGGAGACACCGACTCTGCCCTCTCTTTGCGCCGGACACGCCGTCGTTGGGTCGGCTCTTTGTTCCGTGTCGTTTTCTGTGGTCGAGAGGCAGAGTCCGTGGCTTTCTTGCGGTGAGTGTGGGGGAAGGTTCTCTCACCCCTGAGGCTGTATGGTGGGGCTGGGTGCCCCTGCCTCCGCCCGGCGTTGTCATCGGTGTTCACCGCTGCCCCCCCCTCGCCGTTCTTAATCGAGGACACCAGGGGTGTGGGGGGGCAGGCAGTTTGATTGCGGCACCATCTTTTCGGGCTAGATGCCCACCCCCCAGGCGCTCGAACTGTGCACTCACCGTGTGGCGCCATGTGTCCCCTTGGTTGTTGGGATCTGGTTGCTGGGGCAGGAGATCGGTCCCCGCCGGTGATACATTTGCTAGGCCGGGGTCCCGACTTGAGTGGCAGATGGCCGTGTCCTGGGATTTGACCGTAGGGTCGGGCAGAGCAGTGAAACGTCGGGTCCAGTTTTGCTCCGGGGAGGTAGCCTGGATGCCGATGACCACGTTTAAATAGCTGGAATTGGAGAAGCTCATTTGGTTCTGTACATGCGCTTGGCCATAGCGGTGTTTATTGCTGCCTCTGCTCCTCCGTTACGTGGCATCTCGGGTGCGAGTGCGTGCCTGCAGTAGCGGGCGTGGAGCAGCTGCAATCAGTCGTGTCCCCTCCGATTCCATGAGGACGTCGGGAGGGAGCGCTTACTTGTCACAATTTGGGCCGTGCGCGGGTGGCATAATTAACTAAGTTACCGACTTTGATCCGGTTCAAGGTTCATAAATGACATGTACCCCAAGGAGCGGGCAGGGCTGCTCTCTATCTGGGCGTTATGTGAATGCATCAAAGGGGCTTCGCTTGCGTATGCGGCGCGGCCCAGGAGCTGTGATTGAGTCGCTGCATGCCTGGTGTGTGGGTTTGTGTCCCAACGCTCACCTCGATCACGGGTGACTGGGTCGCGTTGGTGTGGCTCGGAGGCTCTGCTGTGGTCACGGAGGTGTGTGTCGGAGGCTCTGCTGTGGTCACAGAGGTGTGTGTCGGAGTGCCCCCGCCTCTGGCTCTTGGGGGAGGGCCATCCGGGCTCACGGGCAGTGCTTTCAAGGCTGGTCTCACCGCCCTAGGCTGGGATAAAGGGTCTGGCTCCAGCGGTGGTGGTGGGGTCTTCGTTTGTTGCGCCTCAGTCTTTCTGTGCATGCCGATCCTACCGGTTCGTGTATCCCCGTTGGGGTCCGGGCCTGGGCCGTAGTGTCCGTCGCCAGGCCTGACGCTTTTTATAGTTTGCGCATGAGCAGCGTCTTTACCGGGACACTCCCTCTCCTCTCTAACCCCAACACGCAGTGGGGGGGTGGTGCTGAGGGGCTACATTTTGAGTAAAATTAAGGGGCGAGGTCCTTATTAGTTCGGTTCCTCTGGGCGAAGGGGGCCCAGCAATTTGGGATCACCAGTCCCTGGCGGGCCGGGGGTGTGAATCCCCATGTCATACTGAAAGGTCACCCTCGTGCGTCGCCACTGAGGCTTGTCCTAATTTAATAAAATAAATAAACACAGTTGGCGGCAAGAGTGCATGGTGCGGGGCACTCCCCACACTTCACACCTTAATAGGAGGAGGCGTGCCGCTGCCCTGTCCGAGGACGAAGGCCTCTATTTATGTGGTCGGCAGCATTTCTGCTGTTTGTCCTCTACATGTATCTGGGCCCGGATTCCCACGCAGCCTGCAGTGCATGTAGGAGGGTGCGGAGTTGCTGCCCGGATTTATATATGTATAATCATGCCCACCCCGGAGTTGGCCAGGTTTGAGCGGGAGCCCACACTGGTGTTGCGTACTCTCGATGTCCGGGCTTGGGACTGCGGCCGCCTGGGGCTGGCGACCTGCGCATTATTGCACCGTCTCCCTAACCACCACTATGCCCGGTGTGGGCGGGTGCTTGTGGCTTCCGTGCATTGTCTACGAACATATCCGTGTTCAGTACTGCGGGCGGTGCGTCGTGTTGCTGAGTTGGGAGCCTATATAGGGAGCGGGCCTTGTGGTGGGGTAGCCTCACTGCTAGTGGCGGATTTGGCATCAGAACTAGCTGCTTCATTCGTGGCCATAGGCAGGAGTTCTCCAACACGCCTCCTGGGTGCGAGTTAACCTTGTCATGGTGCCCACGCCTTGGAGCTTGCAGTGGGAGGGGTCTTGGCGGCAAGGCACGATGATAGCTGCCCTGTCCTCAGCGCCCTCCCCGACATCAGCCAAGCACTGGTTTTGATACGTGTTTTGAAAGTGGTGCATTCTTGGGGAGCAACACTTATTCTAGACTGACATTGTTTATTTAAAGTACAGCCCGTCAAGCTGGTTGCTCCGTTGAGGTTGATGGTGTGCCATCGTCAAGAATGGGACCTCTCAGGAGGGTGTAAGTGGCCTGCGGATCGAGCTGTAATGATGGGTGGGGACCATGTCGAGTCCCGGCGCCGGTTAGCCACTTTTAAGGCACACAAATGCAGGTTCCTTTCGCCCAAAGTCAGTCTGGCCTTGGGCCCTGTTGATGCATGCGTTGGTTTGTTGCAGCACAGGTTGTGTTGCGGCGTCGGGCGCGGCAGTTTGTCCTCGCTGGCTTCGCCGTGCTAGAAAGGAATGCCAGACACAAGGTTACAGTTTTGATTCAGTTAAGAATGAGGTAGGCTGAGTTCAGTTTGGTGAATGTGGCTGGGGTAGGGACGGAGTACCAGGTTTTCCTTCCGTTCCATCAAGATAGTGGGAAACCACAATACCCCTAGGGGTTGCTCTTCCTGATAATTTCCGGACGGTGGTTCGGGGTAGAACTGTGTGGCAGCAACCAGACACGGGGGAAGTCTGGTCATTATTAAGCCATGAGCCAGATAGGGTGCTGTTTCGACTCAGCCCATGATTCCGTACATGCTGCAAAACATTGCAATTAGGAGGGACGCACCTGGATTGGTGAGCGTAGCACATTTCCGCTGAAGGCCTTGCTTTTCATTCGCTGTGAGCACAAGGATAGTTGTGCTGAATATGTATGTAACTGGCGCTCAAGCATAGCGTTTTTATACCTTGGCGTAGCTTCATTGCTCAACAGTTTAAAGGAGTGTGGTGCCAAACCTGTGCAAGGATCTTGCGCTGGTTGATTGTCTACAGCCTCTTCTAAACTAGGGGGCCCCTACCCCCACGGTTTGGTCAAGTGTAAGGGATTTCAAGGGCCCGCCCATGATCAGCATCAGCGTGCTTGCTCTTCAATCCGGGTTAGCAAGCTGTTTGTCCCTGATGGAAGCATTGTTAACTGTGCCCACTGCACTATCCCTCTCCCAGTTTGAGAGCAGGGGCTTAATTTAATAAAGCAGTACGTTGCACAAGAGTAATTCTTACTCTGGTGTCTAGTCTGCTCTTCTATGTATGTACGGAGCAGGGAGTGCACGGCAGTTTGCTAGTTCCCCTGTGGTGAACACCCCTCGATGATTGATTGTCATTGTGGCCTTGTAGATTGTGTAATATTTGGCGGGGCCCACTGCGACGTAGAGCTATCTGTGCCTGTAATGTGGCGTATGTCATGGTATTACGTGACGGGTGCTCATGCAAGGTGCCTCGATACCTTCAGCTGGAGTATGTGCTAGATAGAACTGCATGAGCTATAGTGCAGAGGCTCATTGTAGATGCTCGTGCGGTGCACTTTGCCTTTTAAGTTAGTACAGGAGCCATTCCTTTTGCGGGATGGTGCACATGCGGCAGGGTTAGTGAAGCATGAGCGGTAGCGCAGAGGCGCATTGAGCTAATACTTCGCTGGGTGGCAAACAAGGTTGCAATCAACAAAGCATTTCATCCTTCTGAGGTCGATAAAACGAGTACCATGGAGCTGAGTAACAATAAACGTGTTATGCAGCGCCAAGATACCATGGGGTGAACGTGTTACCAAGTACAGGCAGAAGCAGCAGGGTAAGCGAGAGCCCAGCACAATTTCCATGGGGCTGAAGGGTGGCACAGGCAGCAAAGTTGGCGGCCAAATTGACAACGTTTCATTAGTGCCGCATAGTGCAGTGGCATTTGGGCCCCAGGAGAGTTACTAGCCCACTAGATTCTTGTTTATGTACGGTGCAACCCAATCTGTTAGGAAAGGGGGTATTTTACTTGTGCATTAGCGAACTTGTAGCCAGGTATTCAGCGTGGGGCTCTGCTCACACTATAGTGGGCCTATATCACACAGAGCATAGGATGAGAGAGTGTGGTGCCAGTCAGGGCTATGTATGAAATTATGCCAGATGTTGCGAGTGACATCAGACTTTGATCGTGATAATATCCATCTTGGTCCCAATATAGACAATAGTCACGGGCAGGCCCTTATACCACTTTATACTGCCAGGGTGCCCAAAGTGGGAAGGCCACTTGGGGGCTGGGTCCCCCTCTTTGGTGTACATGAATGAATAATGCCTTCATTCACTAATACCGATAATGGGCATTGCTCCATCCTTCTCAGCTAAGTAGGCCTCAGCGGTTTGATATGTCCTTTGACTTTGAGCAGGTCATTCAATGCTTTTCTTTCATAGAACTATTCTCGCCAATTTTAATTCGGCAGTTTGGATGGTGCATATGTCTCAAATCCATCAATATTTCTTTTACGATCTGGTGACACGCATTTAGGGGATGTCCATGGTTGTTGGCGGGGCTAAGTAATGTTTCAGGTACACAACGACACCCGTTGCTTAAGGCCTCATGCTCCTATTGCTTCAGCCTTGGTTTGGTCACACCATATTGGGGGCCAGTCACTCACACGTATAAACCGTCGGTTGGCTACGTTAGAAAGACTTTTAAAGCACAATTGTATTTACTCTGTGCTGTGTTATGCTAATTACAGTTCCGGCCAACAACTACGGGGTTGTGCTATCTGAGCTGTAGGACGGTGGCCCGATTGACCTAGTGAGTTATGTAATACCTGTGATGTCATGATGAGGTTTGGTAGCACAGGGTAATAGGGGCAGATGGTACTAAGTCTCTCTTGGGTGGACGATACGCAGGGTATTTAAAATTGCCTGGTATGGAGTCTCTGCTGTAGGTGCCACTGTGGGAGTGCGGATGGCACATTAATTTTACACTGCCTCTGGGATAAGCCAGTCCCTGCCTAGCCACCTAGGGGGTGGGCAGGAGTCAGCGTAAGTGTGCACCCCCCCTTCTCCTGACTAGGGGGGTGGCTTCGGCCAGGCTTAGGTGCTTACCCTAGCCTACCTGAAACTCCATTTTCAACATGGGTAGAGAATGCCTAGGAGTGGTTTGCAGTCAATTCGCAACCGCCCCACAGGGCGATTGTTTTAGGCTACAAGGTTGTGGATGGCTCTTGCGTGGGAGCCTGGCGAAGAGCCACGGTCAGGCTAGGAAGTCTCGCGCTTTCGCCGCACTGTGGAGGCCCAGTCACGAGTGCATTGTATCAGGGCGAGCTGGCTGTGGGGCATTAAGCGCCAAGGCATCCGTAGCACTGAGCGGCTTGCAGCCAGAGGCGGTATCCGATGCACGGGGCACTTGTTAGAGTAGAGCCCTACTTTAGTGCTAGGAGGTCTGTTGGCACCGCCTTTCAATGGAAGCCATTGTCTCGCAGGCTGCTCTGAGCAGACCAGTTGCAGGCGTAAGTTACAGCATCCGTTAACATTTCAAATGTGCATCTTTCACAATTTACTCAGATAACTGGGACAGGAAGTAAGGTGGGCTGGATAACTTTTGCTTCTACCTGCATTGGCACATCTTGGCAGGACTGTTTGTCAAAAGGGATTGCACTTCAGCCAGGTAATGTTAGCACCGATCCACACCAAGCCGATCGTTTAAGGTCACCCTGGGCCGCATGTACACAGCCCAGTAGGAGCACCTTGTGGTGGTCAGTGCCAGGAATTACTATTTTGAACGGACATGAGGCGTGACCGTGGGTTTCAACAGCAGATGTTTGGGGAGAGCTAGACTCCACCGAAGGTCAAGGTGTAGGTTTAATTAGTTGGAGTGGCACTCTTATTTGACCAGGGGTTCATTGCTACATGAGGGCATCACTGAGTTGCAGCCAGAGCACGGGCATTGTGTGTTTCCCAGGGAGCAGCAAGTGAAGGCAAGGCTCTTCCCAAATCTGGCACCAGAACACAAAGTAGTCAGGGCCTACTTGTCTGTTGGGTGACTTGTGTAGGCACAGGTGTAGTTGTCACTCCACAACTACACATGAGGGGTGAGTTGTCTCCAATAGAGGGCACAATGCATTTATTGTTTCAAACTGGAATTGACTCCATCAATGTGTTCACCAGGGTCTAGCAATCAAAGAGGCCTGTGAAATGGTCTGGTCTACGGCGCGGATTACGTGCACTCTAGAACCGAGGTTATGTGACACAGGAGGGTGATTCAAGATACACAAGGGTGTGACGGCAACGCGAGACTGTCCGCTTTTGCTGGGTAGGATGTTCCATATCACCAACCAGAAGGGTGCCATGTGGCAAAACCGTAAATATGTTTAAGAATTACATAGATGCCAGTCAGGAGAGGTTTGTCAAAGGCATTACACTTATTGCCAGGCATTGCTAACAACCCATCCACACCAAGCCTATTCTTAGGCTTCCTGGGCCGCATTCACACAGCCCGGTATTAGGCACCTGCAGTTGTCAGCGCCAGGAGTTACTAAATTACAACTGTACTGTGGGCGTACTTGCTGACCGGGCAGTATTGCCACGGCCTCCACGGGCCATTCAGTCAGACACCAGTAGCAGTGAGTGTGGCTTGCCCTCTGTGCAGTTGGCAGGGGAACTTAATTCCATGTACAGGATATACTAAATTTGCTTCTAGCAGGTCTCGTGGGTGAGCGGGTTCACTGCTTAGAATAAGGAATATAAAGAAGCATGGCGTGACACAGTCTATTAGGAAGTAAATCAGGGACCAGGTACCTTTTCACACAGTCGGTGGAGGGCAATTAAGTCCGGGATAACTAAGTGTACCGGGTGTAGTGCCTTGCATCTTGGGTCAAAGCGGGTTGGCTCACAGGGGGTGTCTAGGATCTTCCAGGCACACCCTGAAGGGTAGGATGCTAAAGAACTGCACGTTGCCACCATTTTTAGTGTAACAAATTGGTCCCTCCCAAAGCAAACCAAGGTTTTATGGTCAGACGCACAACATACAACCGTTCACTCCAGCTTCCTGAAGGTAGTCTGTTAGAAGAGGTGTCAATCGGGACGTCCTGCGGCAGGGTGCGGACGTTGCACGGGCGACACAGCAGACAGGGTGCTGTCAGACGAGGGTGCTTGCGGGCTAGGTGGCCAGGCAAGATAGCAGAACCAATGCTAAGGACCCCTCTCCCCCACCGGACTGCCCGAGAATGTGAGTGCAGGGGGATTTACAATGTCACGGGTATTTTCCCGCCCATACAGGGGCAGAAGGGTGCATTGCAGGTATCGGCATAAATAGAGTGGGGGCTAGACCTACAGACTATGTGCACCAGTAGCCGCAAGAGGTTGGCGTTAAGAGCAAAATCTCGCAGCGGCAAGGTAGCCAGGTGGCATGCGCCAGCTGGTTAGGCCAGAATGTGTGCTGTGGCTCCAATAGCGGCTTGAAATGTGTTTGGAGCACCATCACTGACAATTCAGAGCACACAATGCACCTCGGCCCAGTAGGTGAAGGCCATAGGGTCATGTGCGGCTTGATTTTGTGGAGGGCAATATTCCCTGGAATAACAAGGTACTAGGTCAGTAGCTGGGTTGAACATCAAGGGTCACAGCTGGTTAGCAGGTATGTGTGTATCTGTTATCGAGCTCTAGTTAAGCAAGCCTGGTAGGTGGCGTAAGTTGTCACCCCAATTGGTTGCTGTGACTGCAGTAGTGTGCGCTATGCGATCAGTCCTGTTCGCCATGGTTTATTAATCACATAGGTCGGTGCACATGTCTGGTCAACTTCAACAAAAGAGGGTGCACTCTGCTCCCAGGGCAGGTTATGGGTTGCTTCAGTTAAGCATGAAATGCCCCACCCGCACAGCCAGAGTATATAGCCTGGTTGTGGAAGCGGTCTTCAAGCAAGTGTGCTGCTGTTCCATGTATTGGGGAAACAGGTGTTAGAGAGCACAAACTGCTAGAAGGCCTGCAACTTCGGGTTGCAGGCGGTGGGAGCCACATCAGCTTGAAGGGACATATAGCGATGTTTAAGAGTAGAGCTCCCTCCTGGGAGACCATCACATTCTCGCAGGTAATGCGAGGCTCTCGTACATTCCCATTGAAGGATAAATCGCTCCATGCGCAAGTTTGCAGAGCAAGGGGCTTTGGCTTCATCAGGCATGAGCTATGCCGGGCGAACACCAAAGGTTAATTTGACAATGTTGGGGTGCACTTGGCATAGGTGGGCTGGGATCTGTCCCTACTGGACATGAAGGAGGCCCGGGAAATTGCAGGTTGCAGTGAGACAGGAACTGTTTTGGTGGGGGGCTCTTTAGGCGACGGTGGCCGCCTCCTGAGCTTTGGCGGAGTTACAGGGCGATCTGGAAGCGCATGGGTACAGAAGGGTACCTCTGCAAGAGCACAATAGCGGTGCCAGAGCCAAATCCCAGGAGCCTCAGGGGAGAGTCCTGGAGTAATTACGTCGGCGCCCCGTTAGTCCTTCGGGCGGTTGTGGGCCTGAACAACCAGGGGCTTGCCTTGCTACGCTCCGCCCTGAAAGGGGCGTGAGTAATAAGGGACCAATGTGTCACGTGATCCAGTAAGGGGATCACCCCCATAAGGGTAGCGCTGATTGGTTTCTCCACAGTGCTTGGCTCATCAGGCGGGCAGGGCAGCATAGGTTGGTACAGCTGCCTGCCCTTGGATCGCTCGTAAGATAACCCACCATATTGCATACTTTTGTATGGAATAAACCTGCAGCAATATTTTTCCCAAACAAAAGTTGTGTTGTGTATTTATTTATGCATGCATACTCTGTTGTGGTGTGTTGCCAATAATGGGACTAATTCTTACGATACAACCGCCAGGGTTTAACAAGCATTTGCAATGCATCGGTCTCGCCTTTGGGACCTTATATGTATTTAGCAATGCAGCACATTAGCCTGGGTGCTGAAACATCTACTGTTCTTTAATATGGAGGGAAAGTGAGCACCAAACTGCTTGACACTCCAGGTATGGGAACACATGGAGAGAAATATTGCCTTTTAGCGGGAAATGGTATAGTCCAAAGCTGTGTTTTTAATATAGAATCAGGGCCTTCGGTGGTCATATCACTCAAAATACAAGATTTGAAAAAAATATTATTATCTACGGGTGCGCGTGGAAGACAATTTCTATGGACCAATCTCTGTGTGGGCAGAAGGACATGGAGGAGGTAGGTAGTATGGGTGGCAGGCAGTGTGGGAAAGCTGGACACAGGAGACCTTAATAGCACTTAGCATGAATTGATGTACCTCACGACAGGATCCTTCTAATTGGGTATTCATGTTTTTGCTATAGCTTTCTAGCTCACACCAACTTGTAGACAGCCCCTGCTTCAGTTGGCAGCCATTGGAGAGTGGTCAGCATGGGGGTAATGCTGTCTTTTCTCTCGGCCCCGCAGACGAACCGCGCTGCTGAGTGTAGAAAATGCGAGACCTATTGCTTTGCAAATCCTTGTTTTAGGACTTGTGCCCTGGTGCTGTGCAAGGGATGAGCAATAAATCTCACGCATCAAGACAGTACTGGATGACTGACACTTCAGGGACACTGGGATGAGGGTATTTCGATGGTACAGGGTGATGTCCTGCAGGGGCACTCGGTGACGTACAATACATGAATGTGTCCCATGTTATCCAGACCCTGGTGTCTTCTATTAAGGTATTATAGGAAAGCTTTCTCAGGTGGGTGCTATGGAGAGTTTTCAAACAGTGAAAAAAGTTCAGCAAGCTGTGTTCAGTTCCATTCGATAACAGCCCAGAGCCTCCTCACATGAGACATCCAGTCACTCGTGGAGAGAGTAGCTGCCACCTAATTGTTGCCCGAGGAAACGTGTGCTAGCACCACTTTTATTTATATGTTTTTCCCAAAGAATGCTTTAGGGAAAGGCACGCTGCGTAACGAAGAGTTATATTTATTTTGCAGTAAATAAGTGGCGCGGCTTAGTAATTTTCTAGAAAGAGAAAAACGCAGAAAGGCGGCTGCCGCTTTCCAGACTGCTAGGGGCAGCGCTTGGGAAGACTCCTTCCTTTCACTTGCTTCGGCACCCGGGCGGTGTATCACACAGAGCCTGTCTACGTTTAATCCAAAATAGCCATAACAAATGATGAGCAAGCACGGGGCATGCGAAGTGCCGTAGTAGTGACTGGTGCACGGTGTAGGTAAAAATGCAGGGAATGAAAAGGGGGTCTATGCGAGGAGGAGAAACATCAGTTTGTTTTTAGCTCCCCTGCATATAAATCATGGCTAGAAAAAAAAAGTTTATTTTGCAGATGTCTGGAGCAGGACAAACAAGCAATACAAGAGCCAATCATTTTTTTTTTCTTCGAAGGCGACTTAGGCCGATGTTGAAAGAATTCCAGCTGTGTAGTCACGGGTGCCCTTTCGCAGCAGTACTCAAGCAAACTGTTACCCTTGGCACTTCGAAAAGAGGCAGAAAAGGGGAAAATATTTCAGTTTACATTTGCCTTAATACCCTTTTCTACACTCCTACAGTAAACATTTAATTATTCATTGGCCCTCGGAGTCCTTAGCGTGGGAGCCCGGAGGGAGAATGCATGGGAGGTCTCCCGTGAAAAAAAGTGGTTTTATGCGTGGTTTTTAGCCTGCGGTGCAGCTGGGAAGATGAAGCATCAGCGCCATAATGCCCACTGTGAGCCCCACTCACCGGGGCTCTTTGTTGCTGCTCTCTCCCTCCCACAGGCTGACTCGGGCACCCTTAGTAAGACTTCCTGGGGCTAGCTCCACCTGACTTCCGGTTTTCGCGGCTCTCGGCGGCGGTTTCACCGGGGCATTGGCAATGCAGGGTAGGCTCCCGCTGGATTCCTAACAGCACGCAAATGCGGGGTAGGCTCCCGCTGTTCCAAGCATGCACCAACATGCGGGGTGGGCTCCTGCCACGACTCCAGGCAATGTGGGGGAACCCAGGCATCACACGCATGTTAATGCGCACTACTTTAAAAACAAGCATTTGCAATGCAATAGAACTCGCATTTACGCTAGTCCTATTGCATTTTAAAAGGGAGTACGGTCGGGCAAGAAGGCACAAACAGGAGTGCGGGGGGGTGGTGTCCCGAGAAGTCATGGACTGCGAAAGGGGAGGGGGTGAGCCACGGAACAAGATTGTGTTTACAGTAAAGGGGCAAATAGCCATGGAAGGACACAATTGACAACATGGCTGTCAGTAGGAGGGACTAACAAGCTTAAAGCCAATGGGAAGGCTGTATTTAGGGCCTAAGCCAATACAAAAGATGGGCGGAGAGTGGGCGGGAGCTTAAACGAAGCTTCCACGCTATAGTATATACTGCATGTCTCAACGAGACAGCGCAAGTGCTGCCTAGGCGAGACCTAAAAAGGAGATTTTCAGAAAAACACTGAGGGTTTTGATTGAATCCAAGGTCAGCGCTGCACATATTTCAGCACTTCCTGAATGTCCTCTGCATAACCAAGCTAAAGCAGTTAGAACATTTGTGCATCTTTTTCTGCACATGATAAACTTTTAATAGGTTCAGAAGAGTTTAGAATGTTTCAGCATTTCTGTCGTTAGTTGTTTTTGCAAGGCTACAGCTTGGTTTAACTCTGGAGAACACATATAAATTATTAATTGCGAAATTAAGTCACATAGTTACATTTCCCGGGTTTATAAAACGAGGCAACTCTTTGAACACAAGTATTATGAGAATGGGCGGGTTTCTTGTTGTCCTCAAAAGTGGAATATTAATTTACAGGAGACGCTGTGTTTTAAAACCACACAGTTGTTAAAGTAAATATGACTATACATAAGCCCTGTGAAACACTGTATGCAATGCAGATTTTGATGCCCTTCTGTCCACCTGCAGATTCACACCCTAAACATTGGGAATGCTAAGAAAAAGGCCGATATACTTAAAACCCGTTTTCAGGAAAAGGCTTTTACCCTTTCAAAGCTTCCGTTGACTATATTTATCCTTGCAGACAGTGATGATCACGTAATTTATGCTAATGTAATTTATAATTCGAGATACAAGCACCAGGAGGAATCAGAGCTTTATAGGTTGCTAACCAGAGAGATAAAAGAGACAATTCGAGTTGATAAATCGCAAGACCGACTGCAGCTGGATTATAAACACTCTGGAACAAGCCATGCTTTTAATATTTTCCGGCAACTTAATGAATGATTTGAGTATGAAGAAAGAAGGGTGAAGTGTTGCAGTCTTTGGCAGCCCCGACAGAAAAATGTCGGCCACCCACATAGAGTCAAATGGAATAATTCTGAAATTTAGTCTGGCACTAGGACGATCCAGTTATTATTTTCTAAAACGAACAAAATACTATACTTGGGTAGCGGTTAAAAATATGTCTGGAACCTTAGGCCCAAGAGGAGATGTTGACAAACACTTTGGAAGAGAGTCAGAGGTCAGGGAACTGCTACTGCAGGAAAGGATGATTAATAGAACCTACAGGCAGTGGGCATGTACCACTAAATTCTCCTCAGTGCACTTACAGTTTTCAATAAAAGCTCGAACCTTGGAATTTTCAAAATAAGCAACATTATTTAAAGGGAGGCGCATATCTGAGGTGGGTATTTACCACGTGCCGGCTAGATGGTCTTGAGGAGAACTTGATTGGTCCTAATCTACCAAGCAAAAATACATTGTTATATGTCTAGCTATGTAGGAAAATGCAGAAAAGACAAACACATGATTATGAAAAAAACAATTAGCTACGTAGAACTGACAACTGTTGTTTAACAGTAACAGCACAATATGGTCTAATCTCAAATAATATTTGGTAGTGAAGTAAAAATATAGCTCACGCACTAGCTTTTTTTTTTTAACTCCATCTTTTTTTTTGAAAAACAAACACGCTGTTCATTCAGTGACCTTGTGACAGATGAGACAAAGGCAAATAGGTAATTTCTGACAGTGGAGTCCAGTAGTGCTCAACCATCAAAACTTGGTAGTGTAGTTTTCAAGGTTTAAATTGACATGGGGGAAGCGAGAGGTGGGCGGAAATGAGTATCTGCGGACATTTAGGTACTACCCACTATGGCTCCGTTAGTAGTTTTGAAATAAAGTTATGGACATTCTCCTGCTTAAAATCTTGTAATTTTGATTGCAGTTTAGATGACTCTCAGTGGAAACATTAGGCAAGATTCACAAAAAAAGCTGTTAGCGTAGGATCTTCCATGGGTGCAGATTTACAACTTTCTAAAATTGAAATTCATAAAACTTTCCCAGATGCCTGGAAAGTGGCACAGTCTCAGGTTTATGACAATGCTGGGCCATTGTCGCACGAAGAATTGTACATGTTATAAGATTATGCATATAGAAATGTCTTCTACATCTCTATTACTTTTTGAGGCCTCTCTTCCCCTTTCAGCCACAGAAAGGCATTTATTTCTGCCCTTTTGGCTGAAGTAAATCTGTAACTATTTCTAGGGTGTGAAGTGGTTAGTTCAGAACATGAGACTATTCACTGAGTCTTGAATCTGTGGAGGTTCCCAACCCTATAAGGGAACCCGCATCCCGCAATGTATTATCCTCAGTCTGTGAGGTGACTTACTCATGCACAATATTACTCCATCACCAGATAATATTGCTTGTGAGGAAAAAGGGTTCATGAGTACATGCTCATCATTTCTGAAAAAGGAAATTTAGAAATAGTTTCTGATTATTGTAAGTTGAGCTATTTGCATGTTTTAAGTCAAACGTATGTGTGCCAACGACTCTGTAGAGCTAACTTCCACACCACAATCCACAGTGAAGATTAGAAAAAGTAGGTGCATAGAGGCAAATAAACATTGAATGCAGATCAAGAAGCAAACCGCCCATCTGGAATAGCCCAAAGCAACCATTCATCAAAAGGGGTTTCAGCAATCCTTATTGCCTGTATTATCTATCTCTTTAACTTTTTATCTCCTCTCACATAAATCACCTGTATCCTGATGGTGATAGTAGACTAAATCAACTACTCCAACAATATTTATGGCAGTCTCCCAACCAAGTCTGTCAATGCTTTAAAAGGACTTGTATTAGAAGGCTCTCACCAGCCTTGTACTCAAAAGAAGTGAACAATGCTCTCCTTAGTTGAAGTAATTGAACTGACTCCTGATCAACCAAGAAGTGAAATACAAATAGCCTTTGCTTTGTGCAAAATACACTACATGATTGTGTGGGAACATAACTCATTATGTTCCTGCATCTTTGCTATACGATTTTATGCTTAATTTTAAACATCTGTAAAAATGTGTCCTCTGGCAGAGACTTCATAATTATATGACACTGTAAAGTCAGTAGGACAGAGTCTTGTATAACTACAAAGCCCAAGTCGACGCCCAAGTACCACCAGGATGGAATGGCTTGACTAAAGCCAAGCTACCACAAACCGTGTCAGTTAAAATACCCTAAACGTGCTGTTAGTAGGGATATGGCTACACCAGGAGTAACTTCTACAGAAAAGTTAACAGCAGCTAAGACATTTCAAGTGAGTATCGATACTACAAATGTGCAAAGGAGTCTCAAAACATACTGAAAGTTCACAGCCATTTAAATTTTAGCCACTTATTCACATTTTTTATTTTTAGGGAGTTGTAAGCCTAGGAGAGCGCTATACCACACTCCTTTGTTGATGTTGTTTACACTCAGACCTTTACAATGTAGCTTTGGTGTGTCTCAACTAAAGGTGACACCTATATAATATCTGGTATTGTGTAGTCTTATGTTGCTGTGTATAGGTTGACCTGTAAATTTCTCAAGATGGCGTATCTCCTCCGATCATAACAGGCACCATTCTGATATAAATATATTTCAATGCTACTGAGCTTATTACATGTATAGTTAATTCCAGTCTTGTTAGAAGAGATGGTGAGTGGGACCTGAACGTGTTCTACTCCGATCATAACAGGGACCATTGAGATACCTATATATTTCAATGTCGCTGAGAATATTACATGTATAGTTATTTCCAGTCTTGTTAGAAAAGATGGTGAGTGAGACCTGTGCATGTTCTGTTATCATCTGAGTGGATGATATATAGCTAAACATGTTTCACCAATGACACAGTTGCAATATTGGTTGTCTCAATGCACCAAGTGCCGATGAAGAATCATTAGACCTAATTTTGAGTTATATATATATATATATATATATATATATATATATATATATATATATATATATATAACTACTGGCGGTCGCCAGTAGATAGTTATAGTTAGGACCTATTTTCCATAGGAAATTCACAACATTCTATTTCCAATAACTTTGGTGCCGGTTGACAAATCTTCGCGAAATTTTTAAAACTCGTGGGGCGCTCCGGTCCGCTCCTATCCTGAAAGTTTCGGGGTGATTCGGCAAGCGGGAGCCGAGAAAAAATGGGGGTCCCAAAACGTGTTTTCCCCATGCAATTTTCCATAGGAAACTTTAGACACGGCTACAGCCCGAACTGCTGAACGGAATTACATATATATATATATATATATATATATATATAACAATCCCATATGCAAATCCTTGGCATATGTCTGGGCACAGACTCCAAAATTAAGTGCTGATTAATGATTCATTTTTTCAGACATGTTGGTATGACGTGTTTCGGCCACCACCTGTGGCCTTGTTCACATATGGCGCACGCTACGACATGAATCTCTTTAAATAAACATAGTGAGAATTCTAGCCGGCGAAGATTTTTTTCTCTGTTACCAGCACCTACTACATAGTATTTTAAACAATTAAGATCGTTGTTGTGTTCCTGTTTAAAATGTCTGGCCACTGGGTGGGTATGATCCGAATTGAGTGTCGCCCTTAAGTGTTGAAGTATCCTCAAAGGCACCTGTAGCTTAGTGCTATGCTTGAAATATGCAAGTCCCGTTGTGGCACAGCAGTTTTTGAAAATTTAAACCGTGCAATTCCTATCTGAGGCCCACTGGAGGGCTGTGAATATTAATGAAATACACTGCGAGTGAGCAGGACCCACTGAAGGGGAAGAATTGATGCCCAAACACTACAAATCCCAGCATGCTGCAAAAGGAAAACTCACCTGTGAGGCGCTGAGGAGGAAATGATGTCACCGGAACAATTAAATAAAGGTGTGGTTGGGTCTCCTGCAAAATCACAGTGGACCTATGATTAAGGAGCTAGGGGCTCCGAAACGCGTCAGGTCACAAGTAACATCAGATTGTTAATGCCGGTTTCCCTGCCAATAAAGATTCTGCCGAATTAACTGCTGCAGAGTGCGTCCTCAAAGTGAGGACAAAACTGGGAACATGTTGCACGGCAGTCCAGCCGTGGAGGATCGCACCGCCTTCTGAACTGAATAGGACCGCTGGGATTTGAAATATGCAAGTCCCGTTGTGGCACAGCAGTTTTTGAAAATTTAAACCGTGCAATTCCAATCTGAGGCCCACTGGAGGGCTGTGAATATTAATGGAATACACTGCGAGTGAGCAGGACCCACTGAAGGGGAAGAATTGATGCCCAAACACTACAAATCCCAGCATGCTGCAAAAGGAAAACTCACCTGTGAGGCGCTGAGGAGGAAATGATGTCACCGGAACAATTAAATAAAGGTGTGGTTGGGTCTCCTGCAAAATCACAGTGGACCTATGATTAAGGAGCTAGGGGCTCCGAAACGCGTCAGGTCACAAGTAACATCAGATTGTTAATGCCGGTTTCCCTGCCAATAAAGATTCTGCCGAATTAACTGCTGCGGAGTGCGTCCTCAAAGTGAGGACAAAACTGGGAACATGTTGCACGGCAGTCCAGCCGTGGAGGATCGCACCGCCTTCTGAACTGAATAGGACCGCTGGGATTTGAAATATGCAAGTCCCGTTGTGGCACAACAGTTTTTGAAAATTTAAACCGTGCAATTCCTATCTGAGGCCCACTGGAGGGCTGTGAATATTAATGGAATACACTGCGAGTGAGCAGGACCCACTGAAGGGGAAGAATTGATGCCCAAACACTACAAATCCCAGCATACTGCAAAAGGAAAACTCACCTGTGAGGCACTGAGGAGGAAATGATGTCACCGGAACAATTAAATAATGGTGTGGTTGGGTCTCCTGCAAAATCACAGTGGACCTATGATTAAGGAGCTAGGGGCTCCGAAACGCGTCAGGTCACAAGTAACATCAGATTGTTAATGCCGGTTTCCCTGCCAATAAAGATTCTGCCGAATTAACTGCTGCGGAGTGCGTCCTCAAAGTGAGGACAAAACTGGGAACATGTTGCACGGCAGTCCAGCCGTGGAGGATCGCACCGCCTTCTGAACTGAATAGGACCGCTGGGATTTGAAATATGCAAGTCCCGTTGTGGCACAGCAGTTTTTGAAAATTTAAACCGTGCAATTCCTATCTGAGGCCCACTGGAGGGCTGTGAATATTAATGGAATACACTGCGAGTGAGCAGGACCCACTGAAGGGGAAGAATTGATGCCCAAACACTACAAATCCCAGCATGCTGCAAAAGGAAGACTCACCTGTGAGGCGCTGAGGAGGAAATGATGTCACCGGAACAATTAAATAAAGGTGTGGTTGGGTCTCCTGCAAAATCACAGTGGACCTATGATTAAGGAGCTAGGGGCTCCGAAACGCGTCAGGTCACAAGTAACGTCAGATTGTTAATGCCGGTTTCCCTGCCAATAAAGATTCTGCCGAATTAACTGCTGCGGAGTGCGTCCTCAAAGTGAGGACAAAACTGGGAACATATATATATATATATATATATATATATATATAACAATCCCATATGCAAATCCTTGGCATATGTCTGGGCACAGACTCCAAAATTAAGTGCTGATTAATGATTCATTTTTTCAGACATGTTGGTATGACGCGTTTCGGCCACCACCTGTGGCCTTGTTCACATATGGCGCACGCTACGACATGAATCTCTTTAAATAAACATAGTGAGAATTCTAGCTGGCGAAGATTTTTTTCTCTGTTACCAGCACCTACTACATAGTATTTTAAACAATTAAGATCGTAGTTGTGTTCCTGTTTAAAATGTCTGGCCACTGGGTGGGTTTGATCCGAATTGAGTGTCGCCCTTAAGTGTTGAAGTATCCTCAAAGGCACCTGTAGCTTAGTGCTACCAACGTAGCGGAGCCCACAGGTGCATTCTAGAACATACACAGCCTGATCTGTGCGTCAATTGTACACGCCCTTCAGAGCAATAGGTTTCAGACAGAATGCAGACATATAGTCCACTTTATTCACCCCAAAGCGGCAAGCTCTGAATGAGCTGCATTTGTAAAAGCCATTCTTGGGTAAGAGCCAATTGGTTTTCATGTATGTAGTGGTTCTGATGTCCACCTCCGGGCTACTCGTGATTAGTGCATTTCTCATAGACGGTGCCTGTCTGAAGGTGAGAGTCGGTCTATTAGGAAGACGTTGACCCCTTATAGCATCAGCCATCACTATTGGCCATTGATTGTGAATAATGGATCTTATTTTCCTTTGCTGTCGACTATATGTTGTAAGAAGTCTGACCTCCAAATTCTCATCTGATTCTGGAAAGGTGTTGTCTTGTGTGGAATCTCTGGTGTTTGGGACTTCTGAAAAAATACTGTCTCTAGTGATCTCATTGGATTTTGTCAGAGCATCTTCTATGGTTTTGCTGTCGTAATCCCTATCATAGAATGTCTTTTTAGTTTCAAGTTGGCAGTGAGTTAAATCAGAGTCTGAACTACAAATCCTACGTAAATTTATAAACTCTCCATAGGGGATACTTTTAATGAGATGTTTTGGGTGGAAGCTAGAGGCATGCAATGTAGAGTTGCCTGCTGTGTGTTTGCGGTGCAAAGTATATTCCAATTTATGTCCAGCGACATATACATGTACATCCAGGAAATCAATGGCTTGATGATTCATTTGTGCATTGAACTCCAGATTCAATTCATTATCATTGATGCTTTCCACAGATATATATATATATATATGCTCTTTTTCCTATCTTCAAAAGAAAAAAGCACTCGCGGGGGCGGTTGCAACGATTGTTTTAATCACATAGTTCAGTATCTTCTTACTATTGACACAGGCCTTGCACTTGCCACACGGGAAGAAGCCCTTCATTTCTATGAAAGTGCCCGTCTTCTGTGTTCTCTTCTCCAAGTGGCTGTTTACTAACATATCTCTTAGCGACCTCACTTTCTTAAAGGTAACCAAGGGAGCTGGCGGGATATCTGGACCAATGACCACATCTGTTTTTAGGATATGCAATTTCTCCGTAATATTTTTCTTAAACGGTTGGCATCTTCCGAATAAGTCTCTTTCAGTAACCGTTCTCTGGGAATGGTATCTACTTTTTTTAGAGTCGTGTCCAGTAGTTGTTTGTCATAGCCTCTTGCCATAAATCTAGCGGTGCTCTCCCTTGCTGCTGCCTGAAAATCACAGTCTCTAGTGCTATTCCTTTTCAGGCTTAAGAATTTACTGTAAGGTATACTTTTGATTAATTTAGATGGATGGCTACTTGTGGCATGCAGTGTAGAGTTTCCTGCTGTCAGCTTTCTGTACAAAGATGTACTCAATTTCCCTTCTGATACAGAAACCTTTAAGTCCAGGAAATTGACTGTTGATCCCATGCTGATTCTAAGGACCCCTTCCAAACTAAAAACAAGTCGTCAATGTACCTATGCCAAGATACCACATTCTCCATCCATACGGCATTTTCCGACGACCGTGCCACCTGCTTCTCCCACCAGCCCACGAATAAATTTGCGTGTCAACAAAATGTGTACGTCTCTCTATAGAAAACCCACAGTGGGAAAATCTACATTACATGCTAAAAGCAGCCACCCAGAAAAAACTAATCAACAGTATCCCCTACGGCGAGTTTCTACGCATTAAGCACAACTGTTCTAGGGAATCTGATTTCACAAAAGCTGTAAGAGCACGTGTGAAAATATTTCAGAAAAGAGGTTATCGTAAACAGGTACTTGCAATAGCACTACAGAAAGTGGAAAAGAAAAATAGGGAAGATCTATTAAAAGATGAGACTATCATAAAAGAATCCAATATGAAGAATAACTTTAGGATGATTACCAACTACTCTAATGCTGCTACAAGCGTTAAAAGAATAATGCAGAGTAATTGGAAGATCCTAAAATCTGATGGAATTATAGGTAAAGATTTACAAGCACATCCTCTACTAACATTCAGGAAATCACGCACTATTAGAGATAAAATAGTAGAAAGTCATCTAGCAAAGGAACATCAGAAGGGGGTCACAGAATATGGAAAAGGTTTTTATCCATGTGGCAAGTGCAAGGCCTGTGTAAATAGCGAAAAGGTATTTACCTACGAGATACCGAATATGAAGGAACAGAAAAGAATAATTAAGTTTATGAATTGTCATACCTCATATACAGTTTATTGCTTAATTCAGCCTTGCAAATTGAAATATATAGGGAGCACGATTCACCCAAAAAAACAGCAGATTTTAGAGCATATGAGGGCGATTAGCAATAAAGATGTCACCTATCCTGTAGCGAGACATTTTAAGTCTCATCATCGAAACGATAGAAACTTGCTTACATTTTGCTGCTTAGATTCGGTACCCCAAGAGATGAGAGGGGGCAACAGGGAATTGAAGTTGAGGAGGCTAGAGCCGAGGTATATAATTGACTTACAAACGAAAGGTCCAAAGGATCTAAATAGTAGCGAGGAACTGGGGGTTCACTTATAAAACCCACATGAAAAGCATTCATGGCAAGTAGGAGTAAGCAGCTACAAAAAATAGGGAATGATTAATGCCCATACAGGGCGCAATACAGGAATACAAGTGAGAATTTCGTTCAGATAGGGGGAAGTCTATATCCATGGGATCACCCATCCAGGGTATGATTAACAGAGTGGATAGAAATCCCTATTACTTGTCAAGTGTTGGAACTGAATACATAGTCCAACAAGCATTGAAAATGCAATAGGTCTCGCCTTTGATTAAGTTAAAGCCATTTGCTTTGCTAATGGTATTGTATAGCAAAGCAAATGGCTTTAACTTAATGAAAGGCGAGACCTATTGCATTTTTAATGCTTGTTTAAACCAGTGGCCATCTTTCACAAGTTAAAATGTAACCATTATGCGCGTACAATACGTCAATGTACTCCTCCACAGGTTAACCACAGTTAATGAACCCAGTGTGTGCTCAGTGCTGTCTGGTACAGTATCACAAACACAACTACATAAGCAGAAGAGTGGCATAGAAGGGTGCCATGTGCCGTGGTGCAAACAGGGGAAATTGGCTCCCCATCCCTTGGTTTGATATTGGCAGTAAAAAACTGCTAAAGGCAGGGTGCGTTGGACCACTTAGACTGAAGGGCTCCGGTGCCACTGCACCTTCTGTACTGTTGATAGCTACACCCCTGGAACACAAGCCGTTTGTGTTTGCCAAGTCTGAAAGACAAGCTGCACTGCACGGGTCTGTGATCGCGTGAATTATGTCTTCAGAAAAGTGGAAAGTAGAAGAAAGCACCCTCGTAGTTTATTTATCTATGAATAACTCACTGTGCCCCATAATTTAACTCCGGCTGACACTGAAACAGCTAATACGTAATCTCGTGTTGCACCGAGACAACTCCCTGGTGAGTGTCCTGCTGCTCAAACGATGTATACACAAATACATTGTCGCAGCAGGAGAGGTGCTGCGCTAAAGTGAATCACGCTGCAGCTGCACTCTCAAGTATGTGCGTGCCCCGTGCATCTGTCTACCTGGAGTACCTGGAGCGTGCGGAGAGGGTCTTAGAGCATCGTGAAGCCTGTGGGGTGAAAGGACAGTCAAGGCTACCCAGGGCCAGGCTGCTGCAGGACGGGTCGTCAATCTGTACACAGCCCTGCCTTAAAACACTCTCAGAATACTCTATCGAGATAAGGGGTGGCGTGAGGGCTGCTGAGAGGCATGCCTTTATCACACACTGGGAGACCAGTTCGAAAACACTGTCAAACCTGAGGACCCTGCTGGATAGATACAAAGATATGTCTTTCTCATTTAACATAGCGTATACAGACTGCAGTCTGGGGCCACGGAAGCGGTGCAGTCCGTGGGGTGATGTCCTGGGCTGTGGAATGACGAAGTGTGACCCAGAGATATACTACAAACACAGGGCAGCGTGGGACAAAAGTGGCAGCTCTTGGAGCGAGCGAGACCCGCGGATGGTATATGATAATGTAAGCATCGTGCGGAGTATATAGGGAAGACAGTCTGAGATCCCACGCGCATCCTAACGAGGGATGTCCTTTGTTGTTATATTATGCTAACACCATCATGCACGAGGGAGGCGGAAACTGTACTAGATGCACCATATACAAGAAAATGTTACACCTGCCTAATTGTTACACATCCAGGGCGGAATGTGAGTAATTAAGAGGTCCTTTTAATGCTGCGAGCAGCACGCCTGCGCCCGAGATCGATAGGTACTTTGTCAGTGACGCTCTCCGAGGGCTCCGGCCTGTCCCCGGCCCTGCTGCCCGCACCTTATTGGAAAACAGTCCGACCCAGTCAGCAGTCCGCATTATCCGAAATCAAAGGCGCCCGCTGAGCCAATGAGAAGCCGTATTTATGGGATGGTAATTAAAAGGTGCTCAATCAGCCGCGCACCTGTATCAAGAGTTATTTATTTATTTATTCATTCATTTACTTTAAAAAGGGATGTGCTGGCGACCTTTAGACGCGCTTGAGTGACAGGATAAGTGAGCCATATTTAATGATCACTTATGCCCTGCAGTTAGTTAATTCTGACCAAGAGAAGACTTTTGAGCTGCCTTAGCAAAAGAGTAAATGGAAGTTTCTCGGAATTTGTAATATTTGCAAGGCTGAGAGTAAACAACAGCTTGTACTATTGACACGTCTCAGAGGAATTTCCATTAGAAAGTCCGTGGTGGTTTATGAGGAAAGGAAGTGGCCGGAGAAGAAGGGAAAGCTGTCTTCAAGTAGGAACAGCCAGTGTTCAATTACAACAAGCATCGATCTCTTATCTTTATGGGGCCATGTGTTTCTAATTAGCGTTCTCTCAAAGGAAAAAAATCTTGACGAAACCAAGATTTTTTTCCTTTGAGAGGTCGGGGGCAGTGCGCTCCTCCACGCTAATTAGAAACACATGGCCCCATAAAGGTAAGAAAGTGCTTTGCGACAGCAGCAAAGCAGGCGACCCAGTCCGGATTGGAGGCGAAAGGGCGTCAACAAAAAACCCTCATTTCCAATGGCAGGCCACCGTTTAGCATAAACGGTGATGCCAGCCAATGAAAATGAGGGGCGGGGCTTCAAGTCCCCTTCTCAGATCTACTCTCCTACAAAATCTCTCGCCCGGCGAGCAGCGCTTTGCGCTGCAATGCCAGGCGAGACCTAAAAAAGAAGGGACTAGTAGTAAATAAACACGAGTGGGAGAGGAGAAAAGAAAAATACAACACTAAGGAGGGACAGTGGTAAAATTATTAAATTTGAATTGATGAAATGAATTTGGAAATGTAATTATTCCGTTTATTGTTGCACCATACATGAATTAGAACATGTTAAGATGGCACTGATTTTGTTTGAGACTAGAAAGTCCTTTTTCCATTGTTGTCAATATGACGTAACAGAGTGGAATGTAGAAAATAAGCAAAAAATGGCGGCCGCCAACATCGAAAAAGGCATTTTGCTGAAACGCGTCTGTGTTGTGTGAAGAGTGCACGAGTAATCTAATAAATAGTTACCCTTTCCGGTGAGTGCCGGTCGTAATTTCCTTGGGAGCAAAAATATATATATATATATATATATATATATATATGCCGATTACTCCGCCTGGCAACACTCCCGTATCCAAAAGACTGGCGAACGCAGACCCAAATATGGTGCAAATTGATGTTTATTGATTCAGTGAACGCCCTGCACCACCGCCATTACGCGTTTCGAGCAACACAGTGCCCTTGATCACACTATATATATATAGATACGAACAAAACCACCGCTCGCGCAGTAATAATCCAGCACTCCGTGGGGCAATTTTTACTCGACTTTATTTCATTTGTAGTAACGGCATCTACGCGTTTCGGCAGCAGCCCGCTGCCTTGTTCACATATATATATATATATATATGGATGTTAACTGCAGCAAACTAAGTCATAGACACTCACAGGGTCCTTATAATTACACTCAATTTGAAGGCAAAAGTGCAAAGTTGTGAAACACCCCGCATCCCAAATCTATTGATACACCAGAGAGGCCTATATCGAAGACATAGTAGCTTATGCCTACACTAGGAAGTGTTATGAACTTCAGGCCTAAGAAAATAATGTTGATCCTTCTCAGGCACTTACACTGTCACTTTCCAGCACATCTGCTTGTAAAAACACAAGCAATATATCCTGGGATTCTCAAGTTTCCTGCTTCTGACCCATTACAAATATGTACATTCTCTTTCTTTTGATGGTCATCAACTCATAAATGAAACCGTTCAGGTACAAATATATTTTCATGCCTCTGAGGATATTTTAGGGATAGTTGCTCTCCTTCTCATCAAAGGTGAGAAGTCGAGAGTGACCTTGACATTGTGCTTTTCCGTATCATAGGAATGTACTTAGAATAGCCTTTGTCCATTTAAAGTGGTGCTTTTAGCAAAAAGCCCAGACAGACTGGATTAGTTTATTGGTGAACTTTGGGTCAAAAACATCGTCTTTCCATGAACAGACTTCGAAAAGGTACTGGGGGAACTCAGGACAGCATTTCAGAACCAACTAATGAATTCAAGCAGCTCTATTCCCATGTCCAAGGATTTGATATCAATTCATCAAAGCTTACCATCAGGACAGGTACACGATTATAGTCAACTAGTTTGATGTAGGAAATCAAGGTTTGAGCAATAATAATGGAAGAGTTTGAGGCAATTAACTATATATTCTGTCACTTGTGGTAATTTTTAATGTAGAGAATTTAGAACTCACTACAAACCCAAAATCACATCAAAATGTATGTAAACATATTACAAAAATTACTACAGCAGAAACTCCATACCGGTAATTTAGCACAATACTTTAAAATCAAAAGCATTTCCTTTGTTTCCATCAACAGCAACCTTATTAAAAGAAAACAAGGACTTTAGGAGCAAGACGTAGAATACACTGAACTAGTGCTGTCTCGATTTAGTCTTGTTAACTATTGAAGAACTGTCCAGGACTACCACTAATCTTGACTCAGAAATTGGTTTGATAAAAATTGACATCCAAAACAGTAGGAACAAAGATAAAATAGAGAAACACTAGAGGAGATAAATGATTATCTGGACACGTAGAAGGAGGAGAGTAAAAACAAATGATGGTGCATACATGTGGTGGAGCAAATTCCCTGACATAAAGTTTTAAGAATCTCAATCAGCCTCCATATCAAGTTATTTTGAGAGCGAAATGGAAGAAGTGTCACAAACAACACCACTGGCTAATGAAGGCAAATTAATAATACTTTTACAAACATCAAATGAAGTGTCAGCCTCAAATCAAAGGAGAATCAATTTCAACATGAGGGAGTAACATTTTCTCCCAGAGTTGACACAAGTATTTTTAAAAGCTGAAGTATATCACATGGCTAGCTTCTTTGTGAAAAAAGTCATATAGCTATACCTCTTTTTCAGGCAAGGAAAAACCATGTAAGAAAATTGTCTCGCTGGACCAATCCTAAATGTTAAATTAACTTTTCACCTCCTTCCAGCTATTAAGGATGCAGATCTAACAGCTCTAATGAATGCTGTGAAATCAGGCCTCCTTTTGAACCCGCTTCTCTGCATATTCTTAGTCAAGGGGAGAAGGTAATATATCCACTGTTTCAAGAAGTGTTTAACTTCTCCTTACGAAGTGTTGTAGTGCCATCTGCCTTGAGACTAGCAGTTGTAAAGCCATCGGTCATCGTAAAAAGAAAACCACTCTAGATCCCTCACAACTGGAAAATTACAGGCCGATAGCCTTTTTGTCTGGTGTGGGCAAGGTACTGGAAAAACATGTAAATTAGCACCTTTCAGCATACTGGAAACAAAATAATATGCTAGATGCCATTCAAACCAGCTTTTGGTCCAGACACAGTACAGAGACAGCTCTGTTAGCAGTCGTGGAGGAACTTAAAATGAGTCTGGATCAAGGAGGGACAGCAGCAGTTATTCTGTAGGACCTAAGTGCCAAATTCGATACAGTTTCTCATGCAGTGCTGCTGCAGAGATTACAGATGTTAGGAATAACTGGCCTAGTGCTGAAGTGACTAACCTCATTCGTAGAGGATAAAACCTTTCAGGGTTATAATAAACCTTTATATTCGGGATCTTTGCCCTGGAAGTGTGGAGTGCCCCAGGGATCCTCATTAAGTCATTCACTTTTTATTCTGTATGTACGTCCCTTGGCTGAGATTTCAAAACCAATGATCTTTCAATAGCATCATATGCTAATGATACTCAGATCATAATTTCTTTAACTACGGATAGCCATTTTCAAGCAGACCAGCTTAAAGCATGCCTGAAGGATGTAACAGATTGGATGGCAGCCTGTTGCCTGAAACTGAATGGAGACAAAACAGAAGTGATGATGGTCGGTAAGGATATTAATTGCTGGTCCACTCTCTGCTGGCCTGACTCCCTAGGCATTCACCCTCTGCTGAAAGCCATGATAGAAAATATCTGGCCAGATAATAAACCAACTTTTGAGATCCAAGTGCGGAAAGTAGAGGCCAGTTGCTATGGCATTCTGAGAATTCGAAGAAAGATATTCGATTTTTTATCCTCCTCTAAGCGGAGGATCATGGTTCAGGCATTGGTTCTTTCATGCCTAGACTACGGAAATTCTCTTTACTTAGGACGCCCGCAGTATGACTTGAGAGGACTGCATGTGGTTCAAATTACAGCAGCTTGTCTACTTCTATATATGCCGAAGCATCAACAGGTCTTGAGTTCATTGGCTTCCGTGCATTGGCTACATGTTAAACAGAGAATCCAATTTAAGTTTCTTTGTATTGCTCAACAAGCGTATTATGAAAAGGACCTTCGGTTGTTACAACACTTGATGGGATCTCATAGGGATACTTTACTCATGAGATCCTGCTTGCAATTCCGAGGGATCGGAAAGCGAGAAATGGGGGCCGGTCCTTCTCCTACCTGTTACCGAAATTATGTAATGCTCTTCCCACTAGGTTAAGTGAGATGGAAGATGAGGGATGTTTTAAGAAGCAGTTTACAACCAGCTGTTTGTTTAATCTAGATGAGCTAGGGTTCTGAACTATGTGCTAAGCACTGGGAGGACTGTTCTGGGTAGCCAAGCGCTTTATAAGTTCCCATGAATTCAATTGAAAATCTATACATTTTTTCTCACATTACCAAACCCGTACAAATTCAAAAACGAGATTATATGGAATTTCAGAGCATGAGTATGAAAGACTGTATTTTTATAAAAGTGTGTTAATTCAATGTGTGCACAGCCTACCTTTTTGGATTAGTGTGTCCAATATCAGCCATTTGAATGTGAGCAAAATGCTGATGCCATTCTGCCTCTGTTCTTGCAGCGGTGGAGGGCGTAACCTCCACTCGGGAAGTGATGAATGCAAGTGTTGACTTTCTTTCAAGTAATCGGCCCACAAGTTCTCTCTATACAAACCTGATATTTGTTTTAGTGTAGCACAGAAACGAAAAAAAGTTCTGAGGAAAGGCTGGATACGCAACTATATGCACCTGAGGGCTTATTTCCAAGCCCCTTGTGCTGCTGGTGCGTCACTTTTAATATGGGAAAAATTGACGTACCGGCGGCGCAAGGAGCTTGTAAATAAGCCCTAAAGTTTTTAGAGGAGAAAGACAAAGGCTACATTGTAAGACCTGCCAACTCACATGGTGCCACCGTGTGTCACACGATATCTGGTCCCATCACATGGTCACCCGGTGAGGAGCTAATATCACACAGTGACAGGCAAAACGAGTTGAAAACCACTGCATATAGTGGATTTCAGCTCTTTTTCTGAGGCTTTGAACTGCTGACGTCCATTAAGGGGTGTTGTCAGGCCATCGGCACCAGCCTCAGTAAGCTTTTTTTTTTTAAGAGGGCTTGGGGACAAAACTGCCTTTTAGGTACTTCTTGGCACAAGGCCCCTCCTCCTCCAAAGGCCCCGTCCCCTCCTCACTCTGCGAGATTTTGGCTCAGTTTGGCAGGTATGCATTGTAACAGGGCAGATGACAGATTACATATTTAGACATCCACATACGGCTGTATTTGGCATTATCTTGGCAAAGTAACCAGAGCAACCTTTCTTGCCCGATTTTAACCTGTAAGCATCTTCTCAGAAAAAGGCACGGTAACTAACCACGTGCTTATGTATTGTAACCATTCGTAGATAAAACGCTTCATCACTCATTTGGTTGTTGTCTGCTCTATTTAAAACTGCAAATACATTAATTAATTCAACTGAACCAGGGTGGCTAAAATTGCGATTCTCCTATTAACATGACCAGAGAATCTGGATTTCATTAAAGACACGGAGGCTAACATTATGCATTATCCTTTTAATGCAGTCACAAGCAGCCGCACTACATCATAAATAAAACAGTTCTAGAATGGAATGAACAGATGGTATGAAAGGCATGAGCACCAAACAGACAGCCTCTTTTAAATGTGGGCAAATAAAGAAAGTTCCAAAAGCTTCAGGATCAACTTGTTCTTGAGGATGAAGAATCCAAGGATTCCGGAAGGGAGGGATGAAGAGAGGTGAGGAAAAATCACGGGTGACGAGAAGAAACCATTAAGAGGAGCTGTCTGAAAGGAAGGAGGAAAATGTTAAGGGTTGGAGGTAGCAGAGCATAGAAATGTCATACATGGTAAAAAGGCAATAATCAAATAAGACATTCAATAATGTAATAATCAGATAAAGGCAATAATCAAATAAGACAATCAATAATGACCTAAGCAAAGAGAAGACCGTCCAAGGGAGGGACGGGTGGGATAATGTTAGCCTCCGTGTCTTTAATGAAATCCAGATTCTCTGGTCATGTTAATAGGAGAATCACAATTTCATTACAAGACCGGAGGCTACATTATGCATGTTGGTAGCCGTGAAGGACAACATCAGACATGTGCTCGATAGGTTTGCAATAATGTCGAGCAAATGTGGATGCGTTGGACCAATCTGCTGCCTTGAGAATATCATCCAATTTACCTCCAGAGCAGAAGGACTTGCTGGCCATAGCACCTCTGATAGAGTGGGCTTGGAATATAGATAAATCAATGGCAGCTAGGTTCATGGCGGACTTGACCCATCTAGCAATGGAAGCGGAGGAAATGGGTTTGAAAGGTTTGACAAAAGAAATAAGCAGTTGATTAGCGTCATGAGGGCGAAGATCATTCATTCTACTATCATAATCCTTCATACAGTCAACAACACAAAGTTTCTTACACAGATCGAAACGAGGATAAAAAATAGAATCTGACATAGTCTTCGTTCTTCTAACAATTTCGAATTTAACACCAAACATATCATAAGATCTATAAGAAATATCCAGACATTTGATATCAGAGACTCTGCGGCAGGAAATTAAGCACAAGAGAGTTGCGAGTTTAATAGAAAGACACTTCCTATTAAGAAGGGAATTAACAGGCCAAGATAAAAAAAGATCTAAAATAGCCTTAACGTCCCACATGGATTGATACTTAGGTCTAGGAGGCCTCTTCAGTCTAATACTCTTCATGACTCTGCAAACAATAACATTTTTACCTACCGTCTTACCATTGACGAGAGAGTGACCAGCAGAGATAGCTGATCTATAACAATTAATAGATCTATAGGAAAGCCCAAAGTCGAATTGTTCGACAAGGAAATTAACTACGTCAACGATAGGGGCCTCCACGGGATCCAAATCCCTCTCCAGGCACCAACGAAACCATTTTTTCCAAATGTTGTTGTACCTATAGTGTGTTCCTGGGGCCCAAGATTCCCCGAGAAGATTTGCAGCTGACGTCGAAAGGCCAGACAGTTCGTTGGATTTCCTGACACCTTCCAGGCAAGAAGGTTCAAATTCCCTGAAAGAATTAGGTGGTGATCGTCTCCGACTGCGTTTGTAACCAGACCCTTGACCGCAGGAATGAAGAAGGGAATGCTGCAGGTCAATTCCAGAGTTGTTGGGAACCAGGCCTGAGAGGGCCAAAAGGGGGTTATCAGGACTAGGGAGCATTGGTCTTGTCTGACCTTTTGAAGAACTCTCTGAATCATCGCGAAGGGGGGAAAGGCGTAACCCCGAAGGTCTGACCAGAGCTGGAGAAAGGCGTTCACAGCAAGAGCGCCCGGATCCGGCATCCAGCTGAAGTACTTGTCTATCTGGAAAGTTAGCCTGCTCGCAAATAGGTCCACATCCAGTGGGCCCCAAAATTGATTTAAGGTGTTGAAGACACGGGAGTCGAGTTTCCAATCGCTGAAGTCCAAGAGGAATCTTGAGTTCCAATCCGCGGAAATATTTGATTTTCCGGGGAGATATTCCGCCCTGAGAGAAATCTTGTGCTCTAGGCAAAACATCCAGAGTCTCTTGGCTAAGTCGGAGAGGTCTGCTGATTTGGTCCCGCCTAGGCGGTTGATATAAGAAACTGCGGAGATGTTGTCCATCTTCAGGATAACAGATCTCCCTTGAAGCGAGTGTCTGAAACTCATTAGACCGTAAAGGCCTGCCGTGAGTTCTAAATAGTTTATGTGATGTGAAGTCTCTGTAAGAGACCATACACCACCGGTGTTTTGGTTGAGGAGGTGAGCACCCCAACCATGGAGACTCGCATCCGATTCCAGGATGAACTCTGGAGTCGAACCAAAGATTGCTTTGCCATTCCAGGCATCCAAATTCTCCAACCACCAAGAAAGTTCTGACCTGGCTTCCTGGTCTAAGGTTACAAGATCTCCATACCACAGGCCAGATCTGAGAGCCTTCCCTTTTATTCTCTGAAGAGCCCGGTAATTGAGAGGTCCCGGGAAGATGGCTTGAATGGAAGACGAGAGGAGGCCTAGAAGTCTGGCTAACTCTCTTAGGGACAGAGAATCTTGTTTCAAAACAAACCTGATTTCTTTGCGAATTTTGGAGATTTTCTTTGGGGGAAGTAAAAGAAGACATTTTGAGGTGTCCACTGTAAAGCCGAGGAACTCCAGGGATCTGGAGGGGGTAAGGACTGACTTTTCTCGGTTTATAATAAAGCCTAGACTCTCTATGAGTTCCGTTGCAATTCTCAAATCCTTGAGGATCTGTGAGTGGAGTTGGGACATAATGAGAATGTCGTCCAAATAGACAATTAAGCGAATACCTCTTTCCCTCAAAAGGGAGGCGACAGTTCTCATAATTTTGGTGAAACACCAGGGGGCGGAGGAAAGGCCGAAAGGTAGGGCTTGAAACTGGAAAAGACGATTGTCCCAAGCGAACTGAAGAAAGGGCTGGTGTTCCTTGGCCATTGGAATGGTAAAATAGGCGTCTTTTAGATCCAGTTTGACCAACCAGTCTCCCTCCAGAAGAAGGTCTCTCAGGAGGTGGATGCCCTCCATTTTGAAATGTCTGTAGACCAGATACTTGTTCAATTCTCGAAGATTTATAACTGGTCTCCAACCTTTGTCCTTTTTTCGGACGAGAAATAGAGTGCTTACAAACCTCTTCAAGCTCCAAGGAATTTCTAAGATGGCGCCCTTTTGAAGCATGGAGGAAATCTCTTCCAGTACAATTTTTTGTTGATCCTCTGGAAGAGTTAGAACTCTCTGGGGAGATGACTGTGTAGGAGTGGCGATAAAGTCTATCCTGAAACCTCGAACAGTCTCCAAAACCCAGGGGTCTTGAGTTAGGCTTTCCCATATGTGGTAAAAGAAACGTAGCCTGCCCCCTACCTTTGGAGGGGAAGAAGAATGAGGAAGAGGAGTACTTACTTTGAGAATTGGAGTTGTTAGGCATGTAGCGGGACCTGGATCCTCTGTGCCGCGAACCACTCCCTCTTTGGGGGTAGAATTGAGGGTTGGTTTGGAAGAACCCTCTTCCGGAGCCTCTGAATCTTGAGAAGGGCCTTTGGTAACCTCGGCCGGAAGAAAGGCCCCTTCTTCCAGCCCGTCCAAAAAGGTTTGAGTTAAAAACACGTCTCATATTAGCCTGGGCTTTATCCAGGGCGGTGAAGGTGGAAACGTATTTACCAATAGATTTGATCATATCCTGACCAAAAAGGAGCCCCTTAGGGTTTAGTGAAGGTTCTTTTTCGGCCATGTCGCCCAATTTGGGATTAATCTTAGTGAGAAGAGCTCTCCTTCTTTCAATATTAAGGCTAGAATTAGCATTACCGAGGAGCACTAAAGCCCTTTGGCTCCACCCTCTGATAAGGTTAGTGTCAAGGGGAGTGTCGTTGATGTGACACTCTTCTGCTGTATCTAAAATTCTAGTTAGGGGTCCCAGGATGTCGAGAAGGCGATCCTGGCAGCCTTTGAGGCACTTCTCAATACCCTTTCTGGGGTCCTTACCCAGTTCAAACATAAACTTAATCAAGTCTGGGTCGAGGTTGGGGGTCTGACAGACCTTGTTTTGAATTGATGGTCTAGGGCACTCCGACCTAAGGGTACTGCGAGTGTCTCTTTCCAGGGAATTCCTGAGCCAAGTTTTAACGAAACTAGCCACATGCTCTTGGGGGAACCACTCTGAGCTTCTAGGATGTGAAATGTCAAGAGGGGAAAACATTTCATTGCCCAAGGGATCAAGGATGACAATCTTAGACGAGGACGGAGAATCGTCAATAGGTTGGTTATTGAGATCAAGTTCCTCATCGTCCAAATCGAGAATAAATTCATCAGAAGGAATAGGGAAGCGATCCTCATTTTCAGAATCAGAATCTGCAATGTTATGAGCACTCCGATCAATTGTGCCGCTAGGGACACCCATGTAAATTGTGTCGCGAGGGACACCTGAGTACTTTGTGCCGCTAGGGACACCTTTCAAAGTCGAGGTGCGAGGACCTCCAGGAAGGTTTGAAGTGCTACGACCTCCCAAGTCATTTGAGGTGCCAGGACCTCCCATAGTGCTCCCAAGCCAAGGCTCAGTGTAATTAGATTTTTGGGCTCTTTTTCCCTGGTTAGTAATTGAGACATTAAGAGTAAGCTCACCAGGGTGGTCGTCCTGGAGGGGGAGGGGTCTTTTAGAGGACATAACTTCTTTAAATGTGTCTAGCATGCAAGACCTCATCTCTTTCTGAATGAACTTTTTAAAGGATTCGCTATTAAAATTAGGGGAACTAGTTGCAGCATCATCTGAGTCTGAGTCTGACATTATGTGGCAGGCTGGTCAGATAAAAAGAAGGTAAAAAGAATATAGATGTGAAAAGGCTTGTAAAAACAGAGGCGTCTGTAGTGAGTAGTGGTGTATTCTCACTCTCCCCCCTTTTTTTTTTTTTTTTTGGCAAGGATTGAAGAAAAAGCCAACCGAAGAAGCGAAGAGAAAGGACTCTCCGGTAGTAACTGACAGGAGCGCTCGAGAAAAGTCCTCGAGAGGCACCCTCTGTCTGAGGATTAGAGGAGAGTAGGCTGGCAACACAGGAGCGTGGCGTCACCGTTGCCAAGTGCCGCTCCTCTAGTTCGTGTCGGGTTTGGAGGGGAAATGGCCTTGAAAGGAAGCGCGCGTTGCGCAATAACTAAATACCTGGAGGCGGCGTTAAGCGGTAAAATACACATAATCCGCAAAGTCAATTAAGACGCGCGATCACGGGGGAATGCGTGATCAACGCGGAGGTAAAGCGGTGACATAAAGGTGATCTCCACGATTAAGAGGAGTTTGGACCCGCCGAGAGCGATCAATACAAGGTACAGATCTGGGAGGGGGAGGGCGGGAGGGTTTGAAGACCAAAAATTGGAATTCAATGGGAGGGAGAAGAAAACGAGGGGAAAAGCCTCATCAATCTGAAATGTAAACAAGCAGGTGAAGGTTAAATCTCAACAATCCTTAATGTAAACAAGCTAAATAAGAAACAAGCAATGTTGTTTTCAAGAAAGTAAGGGTTACATGAAAGGATTAGAAAAGAATAATAGTAAGGTAACTTATCTGCTTGCGAGCCGCATTTAAAAGAGGGTGTCTGTTTGGTGCTCATGCCTTTCATACCATCTGTTCATTCCGTTCTAGAACTGTTTTATTTATGATGTAGTGCGGCTGCTTGTGACTGCATTAAAAGGATAATGCATAATGTAGCCTCCGGTCTTGTAATGAAATTAAGCAATCTTCGTAGGCCAAATTTATTGAGCTGTGACCACAAACGTAGCCTAAAATTGTATTTAATTCACATTTTATTCGAACCATATATTTTTTGTAGTGCAATTTTAACTATATGACTTGCACTTAAAAAGGAAGACTATATTAAAAATTCTGCTAGTCATTAAGAGGCACTTCTTACTTTGGTTCTCCACCTTGTCAAATGCGTACCCAAGGTCCGCTTTACGATGCTTTAATTTCTGCAATGGTATCTGGGTTCATAAAAATCTGCCTGCAGCTGCCTATTCACTTCAATAATGTATGCAGGAGGTCCAGGACTGGATAGACTGCAAGTAGCTCAAAATGAACTCATGCTAAACTGAGGTGATGGTGATCTGCAGTAGTAATTCATTTGATGGACTAACATCTTGCATGAGGACTCTAAATACCCGTTCTAAGCCAGTGAACTCTGGAAGAAATCCTGAATGTATGGTGGATGTAGATCTCATGCTCACCTCTCACATTTTAGAGGTTTCCTTTTCCTGTACGTTGAAGCCGCTGGTAACAATATTCAGTTGAAGTGACTGGACACAATATATAGGAATGTCACCACATCAGGCTGGATTTCAGCAGTTATGATGTTAATTGATTCCATGCTGAGCCACAAAAAGTCTTTGTATAATAAATCTTCCAAAGGTCTAGTAAATCTTCTAAACGTCATTGAAAATGAGGCAGCCTAGTTGGTCATTGACACTTACAGACTTGATTCAGTCACTCTCAGTCAAGGTATATTTGCTCCTTGTCTCTAACTGAGTAGAATTCAAGGTTCAGAGCATTTGTCAGAGATCTGTTTTTCAAAATGGATTGTTATTTTTGCAGCAGCAATTTCTTAGACATGCTTTATCTTGCTACCTCTGCTCTTCCAATGCACATCTTCTGAAGGTTCCCAGGATTTGCCGTGCTAGTATGCGAACTGCTTTGTCCTTCTGTACATCTAAGGCTTGGAATAATCTACTTCCTCAGATCAGAAGTAAATCATCAAAAATTCCGCTATTTTTTTCAAATGGCTAATTACTTGCCCTCCAGAATAGCGCCTTTTGCCGTTCAGCCACACTCAGCAGTGGAATTCTCTAGAAAATATCAAATATTATCATCATCATCCTTTATTGAATTCAATTTACCAGCTGTTAATTGTAACTCATATCATATTCCAGTTAATGTACTTTGTCAACGGTACAACCTATGGCAATCCTTCTCAGCTCCTCAAGGGCACACTGCAAAGTTGCTTCCATTTGTGCATCCTTCACTCCTCTGAGCAGAGGCTCTTGATAGTCCCTTGGTTCAGAAAACAAGCTAAAACTGGCTTTTGCTGTCCTAACTCCTACCCTCCTAGTGGAAACTGCTGTCTTTGTGAGTTTCTTGTTTTTTTAAATAACACATTTTATTGAGTTTATTTTATATCAACAACATCAATAAAAGCACCAAGCTCAAGCCATGATGGCCACAATTTGAGCACCAAGCATTGCAGAAAATATACACAGACTTATACACAACAACAAAGATGACAAACATCACTGAAACCATCGCATGTGATAACGCCGATTCTTATCTAATTATCTATAAGAACCTTCTGGTCGCCAAGATCTTTTTACCTGTTGAATAGTGTAAAGGAGAGAATCTCATCTGATTATATAACAGCATTCATTTTGTCTGAAAGGACCACTGACTCCGAATTCAAGTTTAAGAATTTATTATCGCCAAAAATAACTGAACGTGCAAGCACCTCAACACGAGGTTAAAGAAATAGATGGGCACTAATACAAATAATAATCTACGCAGGAATCTCATCCGACTCAAGATAAAGAGAATAGAAAGTTCTAGAAGGATCAACCAGACTATGATTGCTCCAAATTCTAAATTGCTCTTCATTGGACTAAACAAGCTTTACATCAATTGCTGTCCCTACACTAACGCTAAGTGACATCCCTGCATAACGATTTTCAAAGGCAAGAGTGAATAAAAGGTGTCAGCTGTGAAGACTTCCTCAGAAGTGCAATCACATAATACCTAAGCTCAGCTCTGTCCTTCTCTCAGGTCTCCCCTACCTCTTCTCTGGCCTCCTCCCTCAGGGCACTATCCCTAATACAAAACCACAATACAATTGTACACGCCTTTGTCACGCCTCCTTGGCCAGGTCTTCTTTCTTGTGCTTTTCCATTGAAACGGTTACTTCATCCTGGACGGTTGCGATGGCCTTGAGTCCCAGGCACCTTCTCCGCTGAAAGTATCATCCCTAAATTCCATTTCACTCCCCGTACCATGCCTCCCATCTCTCTAACTTTTGAAAACAAAGAGTTAGTCTTTACTAACGAGACATGTGTCCTTGCACCTGCAACAAGAGATACGTTCAACAGAAACCTTCTACTGTGCTAATTAAATCTACCGTTTGTGCCCAGAGAGCCTTACCAAGAGAAACTTTTCTCGACCTACAAAATAAGCTAACATAAGAATAAACCAGGCCTTCCCTAAGCATATATGTAGTCAGGCCTTTACATATGACTTTTAAACACACATCTTACTTTTCCCTATAAGCATTTTCATTACGATTCATATGCAAACAATGAATTACATGTGCAACTTTAATATGTTGCACGTTTAAACTACTGCAATTACATTACACACACGAACTAATTCCTCTATGCATTATGTTCACACACTTCAATAAGCATTACATTACATCGTTATCCTAACACCATTATGTTGCTGAGTTCACTTTGTCTCAACGAACTATTCATTCCTTACTAAACATGCATGAGTATATAACTGAATATAACGAATATATATCTGCATATATGTGGGTGCGGCCTATCAGTGATTATGATGCACCCCTACAATTCACAAGAACATTTCGCTCTATCAGTTCCCCCTTTGATGACTCCTGTCATCACATCTCATTCTACTCCCTCAGAGAAGGAACCGACCTAAACAGAACTTTTTGCCATCTTCCCTGATCTAAATTTCTCCATGCTCTTGAGCCTTTGATACTGACTGTCCTGCAGTCTTGCCAATCTCATGTCATTTTCCCTCAACGCTCTCTTGACTCGGCCTGCTCGATACCACTTGTAGGCCTTGATCACAATCCACAAGCCAACCACACAACCCACCAAGATAAGGAGGGGTCTCAGAAAGTATCCAAGGAATCCCTTTCCTAGGTTCGCAAACCAACCTCCCACTTGACCAAAACCCTTTCCGACCTTTTCCCAGGCCCCTTCTTCGGTCAAATCCGCTATCTTTGTGTGGATCGTAGTGATATTACTTATATATTTCTCCAGATCCTTGCTACGGTCTGGTATATAAGTGCAGCACTCTTGAACCTTCAACATTTTACAGACTCCGCCCTCTTTTGCCAATAGGACATCCAAAGCAAGGCGATTCTGCAAAACCATTCCCCTTATCGACAACATCTCTCCTTCTACCAACACCAACGACTTTGCTGTGTTCATCGAAAATTCATCCACCACAGTCGCTAACCTCCGGATCTTCACATCATTCAAGACTACTCCCAGACTGGGTATCATAGCTCCAAAGATATCTCCCACTACGATTCCTGCACTTGCAGCTCTTCTCGCCCTTGAATGCTCTCCACCTTCTAGAAGATCTAAATCTGCTGTATGGTAAATCTTTGGAAATATTATTGCCAAATAACATGTTCCATACCAATTTGCAGGCAACCTCACATAAGCATTCTTCCCACATACGTAATACACCGTTGGTATCACTTGTACAGGACCTTGGAGAAAATCTTTTGCTACATCTGCCATGGTGAAAACGTGATCACAGGTACTCTGTCCCACCGCTACCTTCTCGTAGTAAGTCTGATAACGCCTTATACACAACTTACCCCTCTGTTCCTTATCTAACGCTATAGGACCATAGCTTCCCTTGGTCTTATGCAACTGTTCTTCCTCTGTCCAATCTGTCCTGTGATGCCCCAAATCTCGGGAGTGAGTCAGCTTTCTATACCTATCCTCGACCTGATCTACAAACTTTCTCTCTACATCCGACATCAAACAAGTCAGATTGTGTCTGTGTGCGAATGCTGTATCCAATTCCAAACTCGGTATGAAGTACTTCCTCAGCCTGTCTTCTGTCTTATAATAGTCATATTTATTCAAATGCTTGTAAGCTGGGACTTCAGGAAGCACTGCGTCGAAATTGGAAAAGAAATACTCAAACTGATCTCTCTCATAAAATAAACTAAGCAAAAGACTACATGAAATACCATAAGTCAGTGGAAGATGATGATACCTAATACCCTCGTCCACTGAAGTAGGCAACTGCATACACACATAACAATCTTTTGCATCCATCACATCAACATACTCATACAACAACTTAGCATACGCATTCAACTTAAAATCACCTTTAGATAAATCTACATGTAATCTACGACTTTCTTCTAATAGCAAAGCTCTGTCAGCTGCCCTGTCTACCTCCTTCTGGCTAGGTGTGATAGGTGTCGGTGTCCCTGTCACTTCCTCTACTTCTTGCTCGTGCGAACCAGTATATGAAACTATAACTACTATGATTATAGAAACTATTACACTACTTATAAGGATGCCTACAATCCATTTAGATCTACGATTGGGATCTCCCGGCTCCATGGTTTCGAAAGTTCTCAAAAGTCTTGGTTATAGCAAAGAACTCTGAAAAAGTCTCTGTCCTTTATTTGTGTCTTGCTCAACCAGCTCGAGCAACCATGAAATCTCCGGACTTTCCCTTTCCGATCACAATCTTATTTACACAGTCCAGAAAAAGACTTCCCTAGTTTTCGTTCCTCTTCTGTGGAAAGTCCCTAAGTTTATTCTTCTTCCACTCGGACCTAGGTTATCTTCTTCTTTTGGACTTTTATTTACAGTTTATAGTTGATCCACAATAAGATCCTCATTGAGCAATACCAGAACGTGATACAAAAGTTCAAGACGCAAAATCAGCACTTCATGTGAAAACGGCTCAACTCCAAAAGGCGGGAATTCGAGTCGATGCAAAACCAAGTTTCGGACTTCACTCAGAAGCGGGGATTCGGAACCGTGAGGGTCAATGTTCCTTCTATCTCGAGCCCTGGCAACTGCAGCACCACCTTCACCACCACATTCGGGCTCCGACTGACCACTTGCACTGACCTCAGTCTTCCCGTACTCACCACCCCCTGCATCAAACACAGTGTAAGTCCACTCAGGGGTAGAGTATCTGCGACAAGGCACTCTTGTTCTCTTTGACCTTCGCCGACTGTCTTGTGCTTGGTCTTCGTCACTTGCTTCCGTTTCAGATGCTTCGGACACTGGAGCAAGGTCTCTTTCAGGTGCTAACCTCAGGTTCAGTCGCCTCTGTCTTTCAGGCCAACTTTCTGCATTTCTGTTCGTTCGTCTGCCTTCCCCTTCTATACCCAGTGCACTACTTCCTCTTTCTGCTAAATCTGACTCTTCTCCGCCCACTGCACAGTTTCTGTCTTCGGTGTCTGAGTCAGTGTTCGACCTGTGGAAACCCCCTTCGGCTTGCTCTAGTGCACCACCAGCTGTGTCAGCGACCCTTACAGCTTGACTTGTCCTCTCATGTGGCCCTGCCACATCAGCTGGATTTTCATTCACGAGAGGAGCTGTTTCTTCCAAGGGTGCTGAAACTCTGCGGGTATGGGAGGCATGCACCCAGTTCGGCAATCCTCCACACTTCACTGCTGTGTTCGTGATAAGTATCACCTGATACGGGCCACGCCAGCGGGCATCCAAGCAACTCTTCCTCACGTGCTTCCGGACGAGCACCCAGTCACCGGGACACAAGTCGTGGCACAGATCACTCGAGGCTGGGACCACTGCTGCTTGCACCTGCTGGGATACAGAACGGACCACATCAGAGAGTCCTTTACAATAATCGAGAATCAAATCATCAGTGATGCTTATCAAGGCTGTAGCTGGTACTGCTGGCAATCTCATTGCCCTCCCCATTAATATCTCATGGGGGGACAACCCGGTTTTTCTGTCTGGGACACTTCGCATGCTCATCAGCACGAGTGGCAAGGCGTCGGGCCATTTCAGAGATGTTGAAGAACACATTTTTGCCATCCGGGCCTTCAAAGTCCCATTAACTTGTTCCACCATCCCAGAAGCCTCTGGTCTGTAACTACAGTGGACTCTCTGGTCAATGTTCAATGCAGCACAAAGTAACTTCATGATTTCACTGTGAAAGTGCCTTCCTCTATCTGATTCCAAAGAGGTCGGGATCCCGAATCTAGGGATGAGCTCCCTCAACAATAACTTAGCCACTGTGAGAGTGTCACACCTGCGTGTGGGGTAAGCCTCCACCCACCGTGAGAATACACATACTAGCACTAAAATGTACCTCAACCCATTACACTTAGGCATTTCCACAAAGTCGAGCTGTATTCTGTTGAAAGGCCCACCTGACCTCCCAATGTGACTCAATGTAACTACAGTTTTCTTTCCAGCGTTCATCTGCTGACACGTAACACACCTCTGACATACCGTCTCAGCCATTGCTCGGAACCGTGGGTTATACCACGTCTGTCTAAACACTCTCATCATTGCGTCTCTACCAAGGTGTGCCTGTCCATGTATCAGTCTTGCCATTGGACTCAACAATTCTTCAGGCAGCACGGCTCTCCCATCATTGGATACCCACACATCCACATCTCCTTTCTCACAACCAGCTTTGATCCATCCCTCTCTCTCCTGGTCTGAAACTTCATCCTGCAATCGCTTAAGCTCTTCCCAGGTGTCTGCCATGGTCAACATTATGCTGAGCTCGGTTCCTTCTTGGCTCTCCCCTATCTCTCTTTCTGTGAATATGCATCCTTGTTCTGCACAGAAACGGGCGACTTCATCCGCATAATTGTTTCCCAATGACACAAAGTCCTCCCCCTTCCCATGGGCGGAACACTTTACAACAGCAATTTCCTTCGGATGCTGTAATGCATCCAACAGTTGTCTTACATATTCTCCATTCTGAATGGGTGAGCCAGATGATGTCAAAAATCCCCTCTGAGACCATAACTGCCCGAAGTCGTGCACCACGCCAAACCCATATTGGCTGTCTGTGTAAATCGTGATTCGAATTCGATCAGCGGCCAAACAGGCACGGGTCAAGGCAATGATCTCAGCTACCTGCGCGGAACGTACTCCTTCTAGGCAAGCAGCTTCGACCACTCCTGAAATGGTACATACAGCAAACGCTGCTCTCAATTGCCCCACACTGTCTCTTAAGCATGAACCATCGACAAAGAAAATTTCATCTGGGTCAGTCAATGGTTCATCGACAATGTCAGGTCTCGGTTTGGTGCAAAGCTCGGTCACATCGAGACAATCATGGTCCGCACAATCTTCATCATCTGTGTTCGGTGTAGGCATTAATGTCGCAGGGTTCAAGACAGAGCACCTTTTCAGAGTCACATTCTCTGCGGCAAGTATGACTTGCTCGTACCTCGTTAACCTATTGTTCGTTAGGTGCTGGGTCTTGGTCCTGGTCATCAATAACTCAACCGAATGTGGCACATGTACAGTCAATGGATGTCCCATTACAATGCTTTCACATCTTTCAATGCTGACACCTGTTGCAGCAACGGATCTTAGACATCCGGGCAACGCAGAAGCTACTGGGTCTAAAGTAGCTGAAAAATATGCCACTGGTCTACGGACACCTCCATGGTTCTGAGCTAACACTGCTAATGCACATCCTTCCCTCTCATAACAGAACAATGTAAAGGCCTTGTAATCTGGCATTCCCAGTGCCGGAGCACTGCACAATTCCTCTCTCAGTTTCAGGAATGATATCAAGCACTCCTCGTCCCATGGTACCGGATCACTCACATCCTTGTGTGTAAGCCTCTGCAAAGGCTTTGCTCTCAAGGAGAAACTAGGAATCCACTGTCGACAGTAGCCGACCATTCCCAGGAACATCCTAACTTCCCTCTGTGTAGTGGGTACTGACATACTCATTATTGCCTCAATTCGGTCAGGTGACACCTTCCTCTTGCCTTTTTCTAATCTGTGTCCCAAGTACTGTACCTCATTCAAACAGTACTGCAGCTTGTTCGGGGACACCTTATGTCCATTCTCTGCTAAGTGGTTCAACAGAGCTATCGTGTCAATTCTGCAAGCATCTTCTGTTTCTGAGGCAATGAGCAAGTCATCTATGTATTGCACGAGAACTGAGTTCTGCGGCAACACAAGACTCTCAATGTTCTTCTTCAGGATCTGGTTAACGATCGATGGACTTTCCGTATACCCTTGAGGGATACGACACCATGTTAACACGCGATTTTCCAGCCTGAACGCAAAAAGAAATTGGCTTTCCTCGTGGAGCGGTATCGAAGGCTTGACACAAATCGATGACCGTAAACCACTCGGCTTCGCATGGGATCTGGAACAGTATTACTAAAGGATTCGGTACCACTGGACAACAAGGGATAACTATCGTGTTGACCTTTCGCAGGTCTTGCACGATCCTGTATTTCCCGCTCGGTTTCTGTAGTCCCATAATGGGTGAATTACAGGGGCTACCTCTGATCTCTTTCAAGATGCCTTTCTCAATGAAAGTCTCGATCACAGGTCTTATCCCTGCAATCGTTTCTGGCGACAGGTTGTATTGAGGTGTCCTGGGGAAATCAACATTCTGTTTCACCTCAATCCGCACTGGTTCAACCCCTTTGATTAGACCTATTTCGTCGCATGCGAAATCCCACACCACAGACGACACTGAGTCTCTCAGATCAGGTGGAAGTTCTTCCACTGTCACCATTGGGTACAGATCTATACACAGATGCTGATTGGTAATTTTAAAGTCAGCATCATCATCTCTCGTCTGGACCTCCACTCCTCGTGGCGTACAGTAAATCGTGCAGTTCAACTTGCACAACAGATCTCTTCCCAAAAGGCAAACTGGACTCGTATCACACACTACAAACTGATGTCTAGTTTGGAAGGAACCTATCTTTACTAGGATCGGTTCTGTCAATGGGCTGCTTATTCTCTTGTTCGCTACTCCAACAACCTGGATTGATTGTCCCGAGAGGGGTAGGTTAGGGACTACTGCTGATCTTACAGTAGACCGGGTAGCACCAGTATCAACCAAAAGTGTGGCAGGATGACCCTCAATATCTGCCTCCACAAAAGGTCCTCTCTGGTCTACCTCCAAGACCGCTCCAAGCGTGCAGTCTTCCTCCCCTCTCAGGCACCGTCAGGATAAAGGGTCTAGACTACTCTCGTCATAGTCTTCGAACAAGGGCATCTGTTGGTACGTTCGTATTCCTTGTGAAATCCTTGGAGCCTGGGGAACCTGGGCGTGAGAACTGTAAACCCCCCCTTTCATCGTCCTAGGTCTCGTTATTGTGTTAACCACCTCTTGCGCGGGTGCCTGAGCCCCCTCTTCCTCTTCCTGCAACTGATTAGCTGGGTTCAAAGGACACTCACGTTTCCAATGTCCGACCTGGCGACAAAGATGACACGCCGTGGTCTTCTTTAGCGTGGCTATGTCCACTCCTGTCTTGGGGTCTACTGGTTTTCCCCGTCCCTGTCCTTGCCCATTCTGGTTCCCCTGGAAATTTCCTTGCTTTCTTCCTAAGGTCCCTCCACTAGGCTGACCCTGTGCTGTCTGCATCTGGACAAGCATCAATTTATCTTTTAACTTCCGATGTTTTGAGTCCACCTCATCACTACAGTATCTCGCATACCTCAAAATTTCATCTAACGGCTTGTTCTGCCAGCAGATCAAATGATGCTGTATCATGAGGCTGATTTCCATCCTCAGACCCATTACAAACTTTGAGACAAACTGTCCCATATCCTTGGGGTCCAAAATATCTAACCCACTATACTGTTTAAAAACTTGCAGAAGTCTTTCGTAATATTCATGCACCGTTTCTTTGGGTTCCTGTACAGTCCGATCTATCTTAACCCAATCTATATCTTGGGGTGAAATCTTCAGTTTCAACCATGTAATCACCTGCTCATACTTTTTCATAACTAGGGGTGATGGACCATTTGTAACCGCCTCTCTATCCGGTTCCGAAGTCGGCCACTCAATAGCGACTTTACAAGCTGTCCACAAATCTCCCGGTACCACTATGTCAAACAAAGTGTTCAAATCAATCCACAATACTTTTGAAATTTTCACAAACCGCTCAACCTGTTTGTACCATTCTACTGGTTTCTCCCTCAGCCGAGGAAAATCATTTGTAAATGCAGCCAAGTCACCTCTATTCCACGGCACATGCACGTACCCTCCATTCTGTACTTCCCGTAAAGGAAAATTTCCAACACCCGTCGCCCCCCTCCTGGCGGCGGCGTTTCCCTTCTGCTCTCTTTACTGGTTTCTTCTTGGACCACCTTTCTTCCCATTTGTCCAACAAAATCCATATTCTCATTCCTATAATCAGGTCTCTTGTGTGTGTCTTTAATCCTGTGATTCTTTTCTCCTCCAGCTCCTGATCACTGTAATGCAATCTATGTGGTCCCTGCAACGCTTTAGTTTTATTCAGGTCCACCTCATATCTTTTGGCCAATTCCTTCAATCTATCAAGTGCCATTCTAGCTTTTCGAGTCACATCTTTTGCTACAAACAGCAGTTCGTCTGATCCATAAATTTCTATCCTTTCCAAAGGCAGACCCCCACTGATCATTTCGTCTACCTCTGCTTTCAGCCTCACCACATCTAGCAACCTTGCCTGTACTGCACTCCTCAGTACATCTCGACAACCCGAGCCATCCCGCTCATCACAGTCACTATTCTGTCCTTGTGACCTATTCCCTTCCCTCATATCCCTGGAACTTGGTCTGTCTTCCGAGACGTTCTGTGCCCTATCTCCTTGCATCCTATCCTCTTGGTTCTTTACTGTTGGTGTCCACTCCCTCAAAGCTGACTTAGATTCCCACAAAGACCTCGGTCTTTCTGGTCTCTCCTCTTCTCTCCTAAAGGAAGAGTCCGCAGTAGCCGGTAACGGCGTACTTGTCTCCATTGGTCTTGGGAAATGAACCACTCTTACTCCAAACCCATTCCCACTCTCACTGTTTCCTTCCTCCCTTCCCGTCGGTACGGAGCCCCCTTCTCTCACTCGGTCTGGGTCATATACCGGTACTATAGGGCCTATGGTAACCGGTACTGTCAAAGAGTCCGGTAATCTTGTGTTCCCCGCAGGAGGCTGTGTTATCATAGACGCCGTTGCCCCTCCGTTCCTGTGGAAATCCTTCCCACCACTCTCATGCTAGTCTGATTCTGGCTCTCATCAACTATTGCTACTGCTGGGGTCGTCTTTCCCTCTTCTGAATCTGGATTAAATGGTGGTGGCCTCTCTGCCAACAACCTATCCAACAAGCTGTCATCTAGATCACTGTCGTCCTCATCGATTCTTATTATCTTCCCATTTTGTACTAACAATGGGTATAACTTGTCCACTTCAACCGTTGCCACCCTCCACCGTTTCTCCAGTGCATCCCACTTTGCATCTTGAAAAGCCCTGATCGATTTCTTCACCCTTTCCTGACCCTTGTCTCTATTCCTTTCGTGTGCTGCTCTAATCCACGCATGCAATGCCTCAAACTGTGTCGGTCTAGGTAGTGGTCGTAATGAGGCCATTACACTTTTTAGCTGGTACAATACCTCCATCCTGAAAGTACCATATCGAGGGAACGACAATTCTCCTTCTGCTTCTGTCATTTTATGCCAATTCTCAAGCCAAATTATAGTATGCAATCCTACATTCTTTGCCATATAATGTGATGGTGTATCCTCGGGAGGAGCTTCCTCTCCCTCCCGAACAACCACATGTCTATCACCTCTACAAAGTTCCCGTAAAGCTTTAAAACATTTCATGATGAATCAACTTTTTGTTTGCACTCAAAATGTCCGCTTTTACTTCCTGATTTCAATACACCAATACCAGCGCGGCTCACACCAACCGGCCTATCGCAGCGCGGCACTTGTCTGACGTCACTTTTCCTCCGCTCGCAGCAGTTCCCCTCCTTTCTAATTCACTCGTTCTCGCTCGCACCTGTCCCAATCATACTCTGAAATAATGTCCGTCCTACCGAACAATTACCTCTCTGACCGTCAGTCTTAGCAATGACCGATCAGCCTCTTGAGCTTGTTGACCTCAATCTGGCAATCGTCTGTCCGCGAAACGACCGGACAATCGCCTTTAACACACTCGATAGGATTCAATCACTCGATGTTCTGCACACAATAACCTACGACCTGCGTTGGTTATTCACACACTCACTCATGTATTCCCTATCTTCAGTGGGTCTGTCAATGACGTCTCGTGACCCCCACAACCTCTGGTCAACGTTCTCACTCTGGGTGTATTCTACACCACAATAAATCTCCCGGTCCCGCGCGCGCTCACGGTCCGTTCCTCAATCACACAACTCTCTTTCCAACTCCGCAAGACATCACACAACAATAAAACACCGCAATCTACCAAACATCACTCTTTTCATACTCACTCTACTACGAACTGCTACTTCCGCCGCACCGGCACTCTCTGTCAGTTTTCCACGACCTCCGACATCCTTCTCCCGCGGTCCTCTGGATCTGCGTCACTCGGGCTCTATGGGGCAACTTAATCTCCTATCTTGCTCTAGATCTCCCCTTACCATCAAAGGTAACCATCCTACTCTGCTACCAACTGATAACGCCGATTCTTATCTAATTATCTATAAGAACCTTCTGGTCGCCAAGATCTTTTTACCTGTTGAATAGTGTAAAGGAGAGAATCTCATCTGATTATATAACAGCATTCATTTTGTCTGAAAGGACCACTGACTCCGAATTCAAGTTTAAGAATTTATTATCGCCAAAAATAACTGAACGTGCAAGCACCTCAACACGAGGTTAAAGAAATAGATGGGCACTAATACAAATAATAATCTACGCAGGAATCTCATCCGACTCAAGATAAAGAGAATAGAAAGTTCTAGAAGGATCAACCAGACTATGATTGCTCCAAATTCTAAATTGCTCTTCATTGGACAAAACAAGCTTTACATCAATTGCTGTCCCTACACTAACGCTAAGTGACATCCCTGCATAACGATTTTCAAAGGCAAGAGTGAATAAAAGGTGTCAGCTGTGAAGACTTCCTCAGAAGTGCAATCACATAATACCTAAGCTCAGCTCTGTCCTTCTCTCAGGTCTCCCCTACCTCTTCTCTGGCCTCCTCCCTCAGGGCACTATCCCTAATACAAAACCACAATACAATTGTACACGCCTTTGTCACGCCTCCTTGGCCAGGTCTTCTTTCTTGTGCTTTTCCATTGAAACGGTTACTTCATCCTGGACGGTTGCGATTGCCTTGAGTCCCAGGCACCTTCTCCGCTGAAAGTATCATCCCTAAATTCCATTTCACTCCCCGTACCATGCCTCCCATCTCTCTAACTTTTGAAAACAAAGAGTTAGTCTTTACTAACGAGACATGTGTCCTTGCACCTGCAACAAGAGATACGTTCAACAGAAACCTTCTACTGTGCTAATTAAATCTACCGTTTGTGCCCAGAAAGCCTTACCAAGAGAAACTTTTCTCGACCTACAAAATAAGCTAACATAAGAATAAACCAGGCCTTCCCTAAGCATATATGTAGTCAGGCCTTTACATATGACTTTTAAACACACATCTTACTTTTCCCTATAAGCATTTTCATTACGATTCATATGCAAACAATGAATTACATGTGCAACTTTAATATGGTGCACGTTTAAACTACTGCAATTACATTACACACACGAACTAATTCCTCTATGCATTATGTTCACACACTTCAATAAGCATTACATTACATCGTTATCCTAACACCATTATGTTGCTGAGTTCACTTTGTCTCAACGAACTATTCATTCCTTACTAAACATGCATGAGTATATAACTGAATATAACGAATATATATCTGCATATATGTGGGTGCGGCCTATCAGTGATTATGATGCACCCCTACAATTCACAAGAACATTTCGCTCTATCACATGAACAGAGTACATCAGACCAGAGCCTCAATGAATTTGCTTCGTGTCCGACTCCCCGGTACACCCCCAGTCATATTTCTGTGGGACCCCCCCTCGCACCTTGTACACCAGTTTTTCCAGTGCTGTGGAGGAGTCCATTCCTCGAAGTCCCAGTGAGTTTCCTCTTGTGGATAACTATTTTCATTTTACAAAATGTGGTTCTTTTGTCCTTGATCTTCACATTAGAAGAGTAGTGGCATCATGATTTAGTGCAAGTTTAATGTTTTGCACATACAAACAAATTAGCTGTATCATCGCGCAAGAAAGATGCACCTAAGCTGATCATTCAGCTGCCTCCGCAACTGACGAACCATGAGTGAGGGATCAGTTTGAGGCATGCAACAGTCTATTTCGTCATATCTATAAAACTCCTACTCCCAGCTGTCTCAATCTTCAATTCAAACTCTATAAACAAGGCCCTAGGTGTGGGAGGGGAGTAGAGAGGGGTAAGAGTTTCCAGTTCCGGGGAAGTGACGCAGAAATATATCTTGGCATTTTACCGGAGTAGTGACCCTTAAAAAACAGTAGCCAAGCACTACACTAATAAATATCCATGGTCCTGGAACATCTTATAGCACCACTGTCAATGATCTGAACTGGAGTGTATGCAGGCCTCGAAGGTGCCCGGTTGTTTCAACCATCTTGTAGCATGACTTCCGACACTTTCAGAACATGTTCCTGCAACAAACCCCAGCAGATGCTTTAAGGCTCAGGATCGTGGACAACCCCATATTAGTAACACAAAGGCCTCTTTCCAAATGCCCCTACGTTTGGCCTGGAAACTTTATCCTGTCAGCCCCGAAGTTACCTATACCATGAGGATGTGCACCTATGGGGGTAGAGTTGCTATGTATTATTAGTGGATGGCTGAAGGTCCCTTAGAAATGAGGAATTATTGGGAGAATTGGTAATTCCGCACAGATTCACCTGGTTAATTCTCATTTTTCTGTCTCCTTTCAGCAAGTGGAGTCTCTCGGTGAGACACCAAAGAGACAGTTTCTGTGGATCTTGCAATTCTGGTAGGACCGGTAAGTCTTGTTACCAGTCCCTTTAGAATTACAGGACAATTCGCAGAGAACATCTAAGATGATTTTTCGCATGATGGTTTGTCTTAATGCAGACACAGCTGAGACCCACGTAAAGCTTGAGCTGTTTGGACACACTGACTCCATACGAGGTAGTATTACAAGCTACTTAGATGTCTAACTCATTAATCATGTCAGTAAGACAATTATTCACATCCTCCTGCAAATACATTTAACTTTTCAACAAAATTCTTTCAATAAGTTTAAAAACAATCATGTTTCACCCAAAAATATGCATGTTAGGCAAGGCACGCAGGTCTACCCACTTCTGCGAGCCTTTGAACTGCTGCACGGTGAGCGTTAAATGATGTCTTGTTTGATTAAAGATAATAAACCTACCCACTGTACAATAAAATACGCATTTAATCTTGGTGGCTGTGACAGAAAGTGGATTCACACAGCGTTTTCTCAATAACTGTGCTAGCTAATGTATTTTCTTGCATCGATCAAGATTGAGAAGGGTTACTAAAAGCTGGCAGACATCAACTTGTGAATGTTCTTATAGCCACAGAGTGGCATACAACATTACCGAGCAGTAAGGAAGGACACAAGAATAGCAGACTTGCCAGGTTATACTCTTCCCAAAATTTCTTAGTGTTAGTTTTAATTTCAGTTGCAATGACCTTAAAAATATAGGAAAAACGAAAAGAGCTAGATGAAATTCTTAAATTAAACTTATCCTATGATGATTACACTGGACTCCATTCTAATAAATTGTTTTTTTTTCACTCACTGCATCACTACCATCAATGACCAACCACAGACAAATCAAAATTGGCCCGACATGGCGGATAAGATTAATTGAAGCATGATGAGTTTTATTGATTTTAATCGAAGCTGATTTAGTAGAAGGAGCGGGTTTCCTCGGAATGCATTGATCTTTTAATTAAGAACCCTTTAGCTGATTTTGATTTCATTTAAGGCATCTGCCTGATCTGAAGAACCCTACTAGACAGCCTAGGCCAACACACTACACCTACTGCGCAATGTCATACAACACGCCACCAAGTCTGCCCACCCTCACCAACTTCGATAGATGTCACACCATGTTGTGCGAAGTACATGTACCCACAAGAGGGACACCTGAATGTAGCCATCACATCACAGACCTGCTCCCCCATACCATCTTCTTAAATGAGGAGTCATGGGTTGTTCCTCTCTACAATCCCCCTGCTCATCACAACTTCTACTCCCTTCCACTTAAAATATCAAACAATTTAGACTGCCTGTAAAAGGAAATTAAATCTATAACCAATAAACTGAATTCATACTTTCACATGTCACAACACGCAGAACACTCACTCCAAACATCACCAAACCGAAAGAGATCGGAGAGCACCCCCACATCCCTTGATAGCACAGCACCACTATGCAATTGTTGCACTATACCCCAAAGCGCCATCAATAAACTCACACAGACCAACATAGACTCTCTACTCAATGTTTAGAAGCCCGACTGCACTAAGCTCTCCCTCCAGAAATCATACAACATATAGATGATTATGAGGCCAATTAATTTCAAGCAACTACACTATGTGAACAGACCCCATAACTACAACATCAACATACTCACCCTGTCCAATCATATCACAATATCCTAAAAATCAAACATAAAAGTATGCTACTAAACTGCATATCCACAACTAAACACTCCATGAAAATAGAAGACTCTATACTACATCTGGCAACTGGCATTATATTCCTCAAGGAAACCTGGCTCAACAACCTATCCTATCAAATGATCAACCTATTGTTCCCACCCAACTATTCAATCAAAATTGCGGGATAGGGAATGGAAACCAGGAGGTGGTGTTGCAGTTTCAAATGTTTCAATTTTGAAGAATGCTCCAACTTTGAATATCCAGGGATGGGACTCCCAAGATAACTAAATTTCACCTGAAATACCACGCGCCAGGTGAAAACCAACTTTTCACCAAACATATATTCAATCTCACCATCCAGCAATCACTTCTACCCTCCAATAATATTTTTCTAGGGGACTTCAACCTTCACTGGAATGACAACAGCAATGCCCAAGCTGACCATCTCAAAGAATTTCTGGGAAATAATAATCTGACAAAGTTCTGCAGTGGTCCAACACAGATCAAGGGTGCCACCCTAGACCTTCTAGTAGGCAACAAAGTGCTGTTAACCATTGACTCTTTACTACCTATCAACAGGCCTGACATCAACTCTGAAAAACTAACAGTCATATGTCAAACATACAACTCGAAATTCTGGACCACAGGCACTAAACAGATTAACTTATTTGAGCTCTCAGCAAAGATCTACGGCCACTTATATCTATTCACAATGCTGAAGACCTAATCTCACACTACAATACAACTATGTCACACATAATCCAGGAAGTAGCACCTTTAAAGCTCAAGAGGGAATAAAATAAACTCACCTGTCTTTGGTATGAAAAGGACCTAAATAAAGAGAGAAGACAACTGCCAGGAAGAATATGGAGACAAGACCCCTCCGTACCAAATCTGTCTCTACTAAGATCAGAAAGAAACAGATACTACAAGAAACATATCTTCAAGCAAAAGCCATCTTCCTCAAATTCGGACTAGAAGCAGCAATGAACCGTCCTAATAAATGTCAATATCATTTAGCAACAAACTTCTCCCAGCTTGGCTACTCAACAGAAAGATGTGGAATTCACTAACTCCGTCTGGGACAAAATCAAGAACATAGAACTATCACTGCCTAAAATACATCCAGATAATCAGCCTGACCCAACCCCCATACCTGAATACCACCCCTGATGGTAGCATCAACCCACCTGACACCATGCAGACACCGCCAGAGCCCAAAGACAATGTCTCATTCAGAGCTCTAAAAGAGACAAACTCATTAGAATTGTAGCCAACACGAACCCCACCACACACATTGTAGACTCCATACCCGCAAGCTTAATCCAGAGCTTTAGACATCTCACCATACCCCCAGAACCTCAATAATTAATGTTTGTCACTCTCAATGGTGTAGCTCCAGACTGCCTGAAAATGGGACAATCACACCCCTTCTCAAGAAACCTGGATCAGACAGAACATTTGAAAATGTTTTGCCCTGTGATCAACCTCCCTTTCCTGGCCAAAGTCCTCAAAATGTGTCCTATCACAACTAAATCTGCACATATCTTGGATTAAAAATTACTTGACAACTACCAACCGGGCTTCAGAGCTGGCTGCAGCAGGGAGATGACCATCCTCAACATCATGGGTGATGCCCTTGCAATATTGGAGATAGGAGAATCCTGCCTGCTTATACTTATTGATTTCTCCTGGGCCTTTGGCACTGTTAACCACAACTTTCTACTAAACACCATAAAATTACAAATGGTCTTAGCGGGACAGTCCTCAAATTGTTCTTCTCTTATCTCAGCAATCACCTTCAACAAATCAAACTAAATAACTTCAACTAAAGCACTTCAATCCCAACCAATGTCAACCAAGTAGTTCCTCTGGGCTATATACTACCTCTGACTCTATCCAATCTCTACATAAAACCCCAAATCTTGATTTTTCCCAGGTCAAAATAGCATACATCTTTACACAAATGATACTCCACTCAACCTAAAAATCACATCCATGGAGGATATAATTTATTTCAACAAAACCCTGATAAAAATATAAGCCTGGATTTCATTTAACAACCTAAACCTAAACCCACTGAGGAATGACTTCCTTCTCAGCTTTACCCCGCATAACCCAGCCCCAATACACCACTTGCTCCACCACCTGAATGTCTTAGTCTGCACTCTGAAAACCACTGACTGCACAAAATTTCACAGAATCTCCCTTGGCAAACATCTAAACCTGATTGCCCACATTAACTCCACCACCAAAGGTTTACTATACCAACTCAGGCTTCTTTGAAAAACAAAGCCTTTCTTTCACCTACCCGCCTTCTGAAATGTGGTACAAACTCTTGTAACCTGCAGACTACATTACTGTAAGGTGGTGGTTACCGGTACACCTAAATCTCAACCAGTTCCATTAAGGGCTAAGTTCAACGCAGCTTCAAAGCTAGTAATCGAAGCAAGTCACTACAAACACATCATTTCTCCTCTTATCGCACTAAAGTGGCTACGTATCAAAGCACGTTGCATCCTAAAGATATCATGTATGACACATAAAGTTCTACACAGTGGAACCACAAAATACCTCGCCAAAAACTCACCTTGAACTGTGGAAGCCCCACAATGAGAAGCTCAAATTCTCTACTCATATAAACATCCAGATTCAAGAAAGAAAGCACATTCTCTGGCTCCTTCACTGGTAGTGCAGCCAGGACGTGGAACTCACTGCCACCAGAGATTTGCACAAACCCCTCCTATCTGGCTTCCTTGAAGAGTATAAAATATCTACTATTTGAAAGAACGGAATGAATGATAAGACTTCTGTGATGGTTGGCTATAGCAATGCTTAATCCACCAGTCGTTGACCTAAACCAATATTCTAAGAAGGTGATTTATCAAGGCCTTGTACACCCAAAATTCATGCAAAGTGATGCAAAGTGGTGCAAAGTCTGCAAAGGTTATTTAATTTACAGATCCCTCAAATTAGCTGATATCCAGAGGAACACTAAACTTGGGCATCTAACAGCTGACTTTTTAAATATCAAAGCTGAGTATCTCATTGAGCCCTTTCTGGATGATATTCAACCCACTATGGCAAGGAAGTTATACATCCAGTTTAGAATAGGGACCTTGCCGCTTCGTGCCTTTACCAACAAATGGTCAAAAGCCTCCCCCCTTGGGTGCCCCGCCTGTAATTGTGTAGATGAGTCTGATATTCATGTCTTTTTCTTTTGTCCCGACTATAAAATAGCCAGACGGTGATGGCTTGTCCCACTTTGCAGAAATTTGGGGTGTAGGCAGTGTATGGAGGCATATAGAATATTAAGAACTGATACTCACCCACCTACTGTTTTTGCTGTGTCACGATTTTTGAACTCCATGTGGCATAGTCGTAGGGTGCTGCTAAATTTACCACTGCAAGTATAAAACTCCCACAGTATATATTTTGTTACATCTTATCCATTTTTAACCTTTTACTCATTCTTAGCTTATTTTTAATCCTTCTACATACCAAAAACTAAAAGTATTGATGAATTGAAATTGGATTGTACCAAAATAATACATGGCTATCCCTTTTATGATGATTGTGGCCTTACTTAGGGCATTTGCTGTGGTAGTTGCTGGATGTTGAGAAGAAGCTTTGTATTCTTCGAACCCCCTACCCTGTGATGAATTTTAATGCTATTAACAACCAGGTTTAGTTGGTTTTTTATTCTTAAGTATTGGTAATGTTATGTGTTATATTGTTATTGTTTGTATTATCCACTTTTTATGGTCTACACTGACCAAAATAAAGTTTATTGGAATGGAATATTTAATTTCCAGTGCAAATCTTTTCTTGCGCCCAAAAGGTGTCCTTTTTTCAGCATAAAAAGCTCTTCACACTGCTTTGCCCCACTTTGCCTCAATGGGGAATTAAATGGGTAGTACTTGAGTATTCCAGATAAAAACACCCTTATTTCTCGACACAAAGCACTATCTACTAAAATTGTCACACCAGGCTTTGCATAAAAAAATGATGTGTTCTGGAGGCAGGTACAACGTTGGATAAATATATTTATTTCTCCAAACATTTCACACATTACATGTGTGCTGCACTGTACATTACACATCCAAAGTGTGAAATGTTTTAAAAATTGTGCAGGCAACAGGATTTTATACTAGAAGGGTATATTTCCTGTGCAAAACCTATGCTAGATATCTAGCACACACTCTTGCACCGTGGCGCTAAGGCATGTGATTGGTGCCAGGCAGCCTGTTTGTGCACCAACGCAGGTGAAAATAGAGCAGCATACAGCATTTAGTAAACATAGCTCCGCACTACTTACTCCACCTTGCGGAATACAGCAACTTTGGTTGCTAAGCTGCACTGCACAAAAAAAAAGAAATCTGCCCTCTAGTGTCCTTCCTCTGAGGATCAGTGTTGCAGGGTATTACTGGTTAAGGAATCTAACTAAGAAAAATACCTCTCATACTGAGTCATCTGTGAAATATTCTTTTTTTAGCTTTCTCAAGCTCTTCTAATAGTTGCAGTCACTTTACTCATGATTTCATTCTCTCAGCAGCCAATCAGAATGTTTATACACCAAACAATCCACACGCGTTTACCTGCAGACCTATCCAGCCTGTATAACATACTGTGAAATGCCACAATATATCAAATTAGAGCAATTGTAAAACCTTATTAAAATATAATTTTATCGTTGGTTTATAAACAGTGCTTAACTTGTAAAAAAAATAAGTGCCAGAGCTTTCGTCAGGAGGCCACTACAGCTTGCACCACACATTGCCCTTGCCATTCTGCCAATGATAGTAACAACACAACTACTAACCATCAAGCTCCTACAAGCGTGATCAGTCTATTTCAGGCCTCCAAAGCTATAAGAATGGCTTGGGCGGAAGGTAATAGTAATTTTTAATGTATATGGAATTAATCATTAACTGTTGTTATGGTCATCTCTAAATTTGCCAGACAGTGCCACCTTGTGGTAGACTGTCACAAGTGCCGGTGTTGACGATTGAGTGCCGGTGCCGAGCACCAGAAACTACCAGCTCAAATTTAGCACTGTTTATAAATAAAAGACCCATTGAAGCACAGCGATCACAGGAAGAGAAGGAAATTATAGAATACCAATTAGTTACAGTCCTTACACAGAAATTACATAAATCCTCTAAACAAATTTCGTAACAATAAAAATGTGTGACTACCAACCCCAATGTAATCAATCATTTTCTTCATAGTTTGTCCAACGAACATAAATATTCTTCTCAATCTCAGCATAAAAAGCAATCATTAGAATAGCAATTGCTGAATTCACAGAGCTCCACTTTTTATGCCGCTGGAGTGCAATTTGCCTCCTTGACTCAGTGGTTTCCTGAAAATTAAGTTGACCTGTAAGGTTTCCAGTAGTGGTATGATTCTAAATACAGTGTCTGATGCTGGCTTGACAATCTCCCTTTCCAAAGTGGTGCTAATTTCACAGGATATGAACCCTCCAGCACTAAACTAATTGACAGCAAATATATGGATAATTGTTTCCAGGTGTCTCTAATAATGCCTACAAAGACAGTTCATTTGAGGATGCCATTTCTGAACCGTGGAATGATTACAAACTGTATATGATTATGTTATATTGTAGTTTGTAGATAGAAGTCATTAAGCACACATTCCATGCAGCATATCCATATTTCAGATGACTGCTGCTCAGTAGGAGGGCTCCTCTCTAGAGCACATTTTTTAAGTGTGGATCTAGTATCTGGGAGAGCAGAATCCAAAGTGTTGGGCTAGTTGGGACTGTTGAGTGTATAACCTGCAATCCTGGCATGGCCCACTCAGCGATTCATTCCCTGGTGTCGCTTAAACGGGTAATGTTTGGTATTGTATTGAATTGTGAATCTATAAATCTATAAAGTTGATTTGCAACTGAAGACTTGATGCTGCTAAAGGAAATCAAAGATTTACCAGGAACGTAGTAACCATACGTTGTAAGAAGCAAAGATGTAATATTTTTCTAAAATCCAATGTGAGAAATTGGGGTTTTGGTTGAGTGTGTTTTTAACCCTACTCAAGCAACAGTCACAATACCTGTGAGGGTGAACCACAAAAGTCACTAAATTAACCTTAACTTAACTTAGAGGCAATGTATAAAGTATTTATGCTGCACACAATCCGTAATAAAGTGAAAGCACAACACAATAAATACCCCACACCAATTTAGAAAACTGGACTACATTTTTATAAATTGTTTGACACTAAAACAAAAAAATCCAATTAGTAGAACCAGAGGTTGAATCTTTAAAGTTATGGGTAAAAACTAGTCCCTAAAAGATCAAAGCTCCAACTGCAGACATCTAGTCGCGCAGAAAACTCTAAGAATATGGCTGACTGCAATGGAGTGAGAATTTAAAAATAGTGGATTGGGCCCGGTTGACGCTTGCCTTCATACTTATAAGAGATTTCAGCAAAAAATCTCTAAGAATGTAGAAATTCAGCGGGGCAAGGCTGCAGGTGGTGTCCGAACCTGAGGCGTCGTTGTCAGGAAGCTGCTGGATGAAGTTTCGGGGTAGATTTCCACATTCGGACTTAGTCTCTTTTTTGGAAGTCAAAAATCTTCAGAGGGACGAAGCTGGAGGCTGTAGCCGATGAGAGTTCCATCCGACCAGATATCCCTTCTGCAAAGGACCGCTAAACAGGATTTGATGCTGCAGAGAAGAACATAGCAGCAACTGTCGTGAAGTCAGCCCAACTGGCAATGCCCTTTGGGCAGATAGACGAGCAGGTTGGTCCCAGCCTCCTCTCAGTACTCAGAGCAGGTTTTAGCCAAAAACGTTCTAAGTCCCAAGTGTTGGGTTTTGGATATCTGGGCACCTTAAACACCAACACCAAGGGTCCAGGACTGAAGGGGCACCCCTTGGGAGGTCATGATTCACTCAGGCTGGGTTCCGGTGCAGGCTCAAGATGGTTGGAGCCTTTTCTGTTCCTGAGCCTCTGATCTGGAGTCCAGCCAACTAGCCATTGGAGTCCCTCTGGTAGTCCTAGGTTCATGAAGTGGAACATGGCTCAAACAGCAGTGCTTGCCTCTGAGGGTTCAAGGCAGGCTTCAGGTAGCAAAGCAGTCCTCCCAGGTGGAGCACAACCATCTTCTGAAGTACACAGTAGGCCACAGCAGCATGCAGTCCTCTGAGAGTCCTTCCACAGGTCCAGAAAGTGAACTAAAGAGTGGGTCTGAGGTTCCTATTTTTATATCTGGGGATTTCTTTGAAGTGGCAGAAGTTTCTGAAGAATTCTCTTTTGAAGTGCTTGAATTTTACTGCCTACCCTGACCTGGCTCCAGGCTGGCTCCATGAACAATGCAGTGGTGACAAGTCTTTTGTGTGAAGGCAGGGCACAGCCTATTCAGTTGCAAGTGGGGCTGTGCCCAGCTCCGCCCTACCCATCCTGCCAGTGATGGCCCATCCAGGCACACCTAATCCCTCTATTGTGTTGCTGCCTGGAAGTAATAAACAAAGTCCAGCTGTCAACCACAACCAGTCATGTGACCCAGGAACAGGCTGTAGACACCAAATAGGGCAGGAAAATGGCAAATTTCTATATGTGACATTTTCAGAATTGTAACTTAAAATCCAACTTTACCATCAAAAGGGATTTTAAATTACAATTCCTTAGACACCAGGCATGAAATCTTTAGCTGTTCCAAATCAAAAGTTAGCACTTATTAAATGTAATAAGGCAACCCTAATATTATCCAATGGCAAAGGTAGGCCTCACAGTAGTGAAAAACGACTTAAGGATTTTATTTACTACCAGGATATGTAAAACTTAAAAGTACATTTTAATTACAACACACCCTGCCCAATGGGCTACTTAGGGCCTACCTTAGTGGTGACTTATATGTAACCAAAGGGGAGTTTACATCTCAGCAAGGGGGTTATTTTACCAAGTCCAACTGGGAGTTTACAACTGCATTAAGGCTGCAATGGTAGACCCAGGACATGTTTTAAGGGTCTACTTAATTGAGTGGCACAATATGGGCACCAGGCTCACTAGCAGCATTGAATTTACAGGTCCTGGATATATAGTATACCACTTTACTAGGGACTTATACATAAGTTAAAAATGGCAATTTGGTGTAAGCCAATATTACCATGTTTTAGTGAGTGAGCACAAGCACTTTAGCACAGATTCCTGAGGCCAACAAAAACACATTCAGCAAAAGAGGCCGTGAAGGCAAAATGTTTAGGGAAGACCAACCTAAGGTTGACAGGTCAAACAGCCAAACAAATGGACATCAGAAAGATAGAGATGGGATGAACATTCTACAGTGATGGGGCTAGGGATGAAAAGGCCCATCCTCCCTGAAGTTGTCCTCTGGAATGCACATCTGATAACAGGAGAGCTATACTAGAAAGCATACTCCAACCAGGAGAGTACTGGAGGCTGGATGAGGGCCACTGGTGAGCCAGAATTTAAGCCATGTTGCAGCACACTAGTCTTTCCGTGAGCAATGGAATGGCAGAAGAAATCCATATTTAGGACTGCCTGTGAATAGAGCCTCATTAAAATAAGAAGGAAGCTTGTCAAATGATTTATGTGTGAGAGAGATTTAATCATTAATATTCTATGCTATTGTTAAAAAAGTTACAATCTCTATTCAGCATCCTTTAGAAAATTGCAGAGTGGAGGATGGTGAGCAAAGATATATTTATGTCTTATGTTATGATAGATTATGTTTTATGCTATTTTATTTATGTTACAATTTGACTTGTTCTGTTATGTTATGTTTTTGTAAAGCTCAGCATTAGCCATTCACATTGGCTTTTAGTGTAGTATGAGTTATGGTGATTTGTTACAGCAAAGGGTGGTTCAATTAAAGGCCTAGTCTTGACAGCGTTCCATCAAATTGATGTGTTTACCCCCTTGCTCTCTCTCCCTTACTAGGAAGCACATTCTAATGTCTTATTTTTCATATTGGTAGCCTAATGACTTTAGAGGGCACCAGGGAAAATGTCTGGTTGTATCACTATTGCTGCATGTCTGTCAGTATGTGAGTTTTCAAAGAAGATGATTCTTAAGAAGGTTTGGAATTGTGACCTTCCCAGTTGAAGATGCGGTGTGGGCCACCAGTGATTGGTTGTCAATTTAAGTGGGTGCGGAAATTGTACATCTGTGCAAAGTAGATTACCATGTCATTATTAGCAGCTCCCCAAGAGTAAAAGTCTATTACATTGAACCTATTGAGCTACCATAGTATTCAGATCAATGGGAAGCCTGGGTTTCATGTTTGTGATCTGTCGAAGTTTATTGAGAGCTCAAAGCGCAAAATAATTAATAACGGTATACATCAGAGAGCAGAACGTATGTAAGCATGTGCCCAGAGGGTGTTTATATGGTACTTGTATTGATGAGGCTCCCATTTTGTGGTCGTAATGTATCCGCTAACCTGAAAATTTGATAACACTCTATGTGGACTTTGTTTGTCACCTGCCTTCCCATGCTTGCCTTTATGGGGCCCACAGCTTCTTTGTGCACTATGTCCTTAATGTTTGTCATGTTGGTATTGCCTTTATCTCTCTAGAGTCTTTCCATGTCTTGTGGAATGAAGTAGTTTGGAATGGCATGGTGTTGGGAGGGGAGAAGTGTTGTGCTGCAGTATAGTAGTGCAATGTATTGTTAACTGTGATATACTGTATTATAGCATGGAATTGAAATATGAGGTGTTAAATTATATAGCATATTGATACATTGCAGTGAGGATGTGGTAGTTTATTTAGTCTATTTTTTCTTGAGTCTAGTACTACATTGAAATCAGCATTGTTATACAATGATATTTCATTAAAATAGGATCAGAATAATCACAAAATCATATGGCTCATTAAGAGAGACTAACATATAGGACAGGTTCTAGAAATATATGTGTTAAAGTGCAGCACTCTTTAAAGTTGGTAGTTGGCTTCATCACTTTAATTTACCCATGAAACATAAGTATGTGAGGGTCTCTAGTTGAGGCCAGTTGAAAGCATTGATTGTACTAGAGTTTGTTGAGTGTAAAGACGTGCAACTTATGAAATGTGCAAGATCTTTAAACAATCATACAGCATACAGCAGCACATTGATAAGCAGTGATGAATAAGAACTAACATAAAAACAAGGTTGCAGTAGCAAGGTTAGTCAATATCACATATATATGTATAATTGAACACATTGTCCAGTTTCCAGGGAGTACATTAAGTGTCAGGTCTTTCATATTGATGGTGTACTGGTCTCGTTGAGTCATAGCTACCCAATGGTCCAGGTGACATCCAGATCAGCGTGTCTGTTGGGCAGGCAAAGTGAGTGGCCTGGCATGAGGGTGAGAAGGAGTAACTCAAACTCTGACTTATCCATATCCTCTGTCTAAATGCTGGCTAGGTATGTTATGAAAGGGCCCTATATATCTTTAGGTCTTGATGTGAGGGGTTCAATCAGGGCATACGTTTAAATTCAATCATTGCACATTGCCATACCTTTCAGCTACTCCGCACTTGTAGGTACCATGATTTTCCACCAGTTCAAGGCCACTCTCCCTTTCACCAACAAGAGGGACATTGTGGTCAGGCGCCTTACAGACAGTGGCATATACATCCCAGAAGGGTGATACAAGTGTCAGTTTCCATAAGGTGTGCCTTCATGTCCCCAACAATCCGCAGGACATACAACCTGTAATTATGTGCACTTCCACAATAAGGGTAAGAAGCCAGCATAGTCTTATCCGCAAGGAGCTCATTGGTGAAGGTGTGTGTGGGGTCTTTTTTGTATTGCCGGGAAGGTGTCATATATGCCATGTGTATACATTGGTAGTGGAGGAGTTTGAGTCGTTAGTTAATGGAGATATCCTCCATTTTGGGTACAACAAAACATCCAGTGTGCATCTAGCAGGGTCTCCCTGAGATCTGCCTTCCAGGTCAACATGGCCTTCACAGTGCCAGCAATACGGCATTGTATTATGCTAGTGTATACCCTGGAAACCCATCTCATGCTATCAGGTGAGACAATGAGTTGTGTCAGTGACGGGAGGTCAAGCGGCTCATCAAGGTACCCCGGGATCTTATCTTTAATGGTGTTACGTAGTCATGTGTATATATAAAATTGTCTAACCAGGTGGTATCCCCTCTAGAGATGAATTGGTCTCGGGAAAGGAACTTCCCCATTGGATACAAATGTCCCAACTCAGATACAACCATCTTAGATATGGTGTTTTGTGCTGTGCATTATTTCTTCAGGGGCTGTAGCGGATTCGGTGCCCGTTTAAGTGCTGGTGAATATAAGAACTTCCCACCAACCTTGTGATGCAAATTCTTCCATGCCCAACAGGTGGTGGCAACTGTTTTGATATCTTGCTGGGGTCTTGGCATTGCCAATGGTAGCATGGTGGCCAGGAGGATGCCTTTAGTGTGATCGTGCTGCGTAATAAGATATGGTATGTGGGCATTTGGGTTGTATCAGAATTTGGCAAAAAGACATTGTGCAGCCAGATTGTACATCTCTGGGTCCAGTATCTCAAAGCCTCTTTAACCCCTTCGCTGCGTTCATCGGCCAACAGCCGTCGCGAGCACTACCTCGGTAGTGCTGCGCACATCCGTTGGCCGACGCGGCCCCGCCCACTCCTTTAAACCGCCGCACCGCGGTGGAATGTTCGCCGCGGTAAAGGGGTTAAAGTACAGAAGAACCATGGTGTGCCAGGCTATTGGAGCTGTTTCCATGCCCAGATTAGTGTAGTCAGGTGGGTTACAGGGACGTTATAGTTAGGTTCAGATATTACACACACAAAACCATAGACATTCAACAGTTATGGATATAGTTATCTCAAGTAACTATAACTCATGCCCTAGAAGGTAACTATAACTAGCACCCCCACCATGCACAGTTTTCTCATCAATAATTTCACTGTAAATGTTGCAGTGATATTAGCAATGATGTCATAGAAGATGTCATGAGTGATGTAATATGTGGGGTAATCAGCAGTGCATGGCGAGGGTGCAGGTTATAGTTACCTGAGGGGTCTGTAGTCTGCCTGAACCTGGAAGTGAGTTCCAAACAGGTATGGTCTCAGCTTCTTCAGACCACAGCAAACGCCTCCCTAGCTGAGGTGGCCCATCTCCCTACAGGAAATGGACATTATGGTGGGACACCGACCTGTGTCAGAACACCCCAATGCTGATGGTCTATCCAGGTTCTTGTGTCTTAGTGGTGAGAACTCCCTAGGGGTTGTGTAGTTCTCACCACTTTCAGCTTGGGGGGGGCATATTAGCTCTGTCAGCCTTAGGGTGGTTTGCCCCCTAACTTTTGCCTTCCTCCTCCATTTGTTCTGATCTTGTTTTTGCTGGCCTTGGGACTTTGAGTATTTTGCCACTGCTAACCAGTGCTAAAGTGTATGTTCTTTCTCCTAAACATGGTAATATTGGATCACACCCAATTGGTATATTTAATTTACTTAAAGTCCTTAGTATAGTGCACTACATGTGCCCAGGGCCTGTAAATTAAATGCCACTAGTCATCCTGCAGCACTGATTGTGCCACCCACTCAAGGAGCTCTTTAAATATGTCTAAGGCCTGCCATTGTAGAGCCTGTGAGTGCAGATCAAACTGCCAATTTCACTTGGCAAAATTAACATTTTTCATTACTAACGGGTGCACATTGTGCACACCAGAGCCAAGATGCACAGCTCAGCACAATCAGCACAGTCAACAAAATGCAATCCATTTAATCCATGTAATCCAAAGTACTCATACTTTTATTCAAGTTTTTTCAAAACTTGAATAAAAGACTAAATACTTTGGATTACATGGATAAAATGAATTGAATATCTGTTGACTGTGCTGAGCTGTGCATCTTGGATCTGTGTTCTATGTTCTCTGGATTGTTGTTACATGTTTGTTTGAAACCAATACAGTGATTGAATTAACTGTTCTAATTCATATCTATAAGAAATAAAAAGAATGAGATATGATCACGTTGAATAAGAGTCTTGATCAGTAGAACAAAAAGTTTATTTTAACTTGTATCAGTACTGGAATTTCTTGTTGTTGTTTCTGTATAGAGTGGCCTAGCCTTGCTGACTTTAAAGTGGCCCAACCCTTGCGGTTTACTCACTTTTAGAACGTTGGCATTTTCTTGCCTTAGTCATTTGGTACCTGCAGCCTGGTTCTGGTCACTTGACTAGATGCAGTTGGCAGCTGCGCTTTGTGTATTCCTCCTAGACAGCCACAAACAATGGGAGCTTAGGTGTGACTGAATGGTCCTTCACTGGCAGGATGGGAGGGAGGAGCTGGGCCCAGTCTCACTTACAACTGAATAGCCTATGTCCCGTCTCCACATAAAGTGCTGCATAATCCTCTAGTTAGTTTGGAGGCAGGGCAGAGAAGGAAGGGCATCTGTGCACATCAAAGGCATGCCTCTAGAAGCTTCTTCCCCACTTCAAAGGCACAATTGTGTATAAAAGAAGGATCTCAGACACCACCATTTCAGTACACTTCTGGACCTGCCGATACTCTGCAAGGAAGAAGGACTGCTGTGCTGCTGAAAGGACTGCCATCCTGCTCGACTGCACTCAGCTGGTCTCCTGCTTTGCTGTGCTGACCTGCTGCCTGCTGCCCTCTTGCCTGGGTGAGAAGGACTGGACCTGAATCTCTTGAACCCAAAACCCAGAGTGAGTCCAAGGGCTAGTTGGCTGCGCTCCTGATCTGAAACCTCAGGGACATAACAGGCTTCCAACAACTTTCCATCTGCAACTGGACTCTTCCATTTGTTAGTCTACCCTGCCAAGTTGTGCCACCCCAGTCCTGGACTCTTGGAAGTGGGCCTAAGGTGCTTGACAGCGGAACTTACGCATCTTCTCTGCTGAGTGATGCATCCCCGAGCACACCCAACTGATCTCCTCAGCTGAGCGGTGCATCTCCGAGCAAAATCACTGCATTGCTGTTGCTACGTGGATTGAACCCTTCACAAAGATCGTCATCGCCTTCACAGCCCTTGGAACCAACACATCGCTTTGGCTGCGCAACACATATTTGGCAAGGATCTACGCAGCACTCCGCAACCAGGATTTAAGGAACTCTGTTCAGTGGGTCTAACAGGGTCTTCCAAATCATAATTTGGTTGCAAACTAAAATTGCTATTCGATAACATGCTACCAAATTGCAATTTGGGGTTGATGCATACCAAAATGCTTTTTTGCAGTCACAAACATGCCAAATTGCAGAATTGGCCCATTGGTGACCGGAGAAAAGCTTGATACATGTGGCCCAAAATATCTTCAAAAACATTACGTGTTTAAACTTTTGTTTAATTGAAATATTTGTAATAGTTGTGCTCAGTATACTGAGCACAAATATGTTAATAAATAAAAAGCCAAATTATTGTAGTCATTTCCTTAATGAATGATATCTCAAATTCTCATGCTTTCCTTCAACCAATATAATTCTGTTTTGAACATTTCCCACCCGCTTTGTATGAAGGTATGGCAACTCTTCAACATCTTTTTAGACCGACACATAAAGTACACTAATCCATCAAGCATCAGTGAATATTCACCCTATACACCATAGCGGAAATTCACCTAAGAGGTCTCTAACCATGATAGGTAGTGAAGTCAAAATGTCCCGCAAATTTCTCCAAATAGAGCTCTGTCAATTTTAAATGCAGGCAGTGGGGCAATATTGAGTGATGTGATGTTTTGACAAGGTGATGTGGGTAATTGCTACCCTTACCATGGATAAAAGGTGCAGGTAATCCTCTGTGCAGGCATTTTGGACTGAAGGACAGAGGCATGGAACATGAGAAATACAGTGGTATAATTATAAAATCAATCAAAATGATTGGTTAATCAAGTAAAAGTGAGACCCAGAGAAATGGTCAAGCAAAGTTAAGTTCATATCCAAGGATCAATAAAATATCATTGGATAAGCAAGGCAGAACTACGATTAAGTTCAAGAAAATTCCTCAACTAAAATGTTTTGACTGTATCCATTTACCATCCAGTACAATAATTATTATCCAGTACTATGCAACCTGTACTCCTAAATCTTAGGCCTGCACTTCATCAGAGCTCAACAATTACAATGATCCCACTGGAAAACCCCACTTTGACAGGTCCTGGATGGGGACTCCAGAATGTTAGTACTGGAGCCAGGAAATTACAATTAGATTACATGCCACATAGTTATGCATATTCATATAAAAAACGCTATAATGTTACTTGAAACCTCAAGTCTAAATGGGAGGAGAAGTGGTCAAGTGGCTAGAGCTGGGTAACCAGGCTGACTCCCAGCTTCAGCTCAACAACCATGATTCAGGTCAAATCAGCATCCCACAGTGTCTAACAAAATATGTAACTTCTGGTTCTTTAGTAAGGAACTCTGGGGCTTTGTGCTATGTACATGACATTTAAAAAATCTATTGAGTAATATAATGTTATCTCCCTGTTGCCAATGCCATAGTCATTTTTGTAGTGCACCCGTGCCTCTGCCTCAAAGCACTTTCCTGTGTGATTATCCGCCATAAATATGCTCTCTTGTCCTACAACTACATATGCAGTGAAGTATCACTGGAGCAGGAGGAGCTAGAGATAAAGGGAAGGAAATGTAGATTAAGCCATGACCCCAGTACTTTCCTTAGAGAAACCAAGTGTAAGATCAGGGTGACAGCTGAAGAAGAGGCCAGAAGTCCAGAATAGGCTTGAAGTAGAGTTTAATAAGTTACAGCCAACAGAGACCCCATCCAGCATCCTAGCCTCGCAACTGTCAACTGACCAGTTGTCGCATTCCTAGGCAACCCCCATGTTCTACATTCCAGGTACAGTAACCTAGAAACAGGAAGCTGCGTTCTAAGATAGAACCAAGACACTACATCACCTCCCCCTCAATAATAATGAACAAATCAACAGTAACATAGAGAAAATAAAAAAGAAGAAAGGGTACAGATAGAACATCGCTTATTAAACATAATCTTGCAATTTAACAGGACGCCCAACCACCTTGTAAGCCTGACGACCTGCCCTTGTGGAGCAGCATCTGAACGTACAGTCACCTCAGTAGGTTGACATATGGCACTCTGTTTAAGTTCCACACCCTGTGGTCACTAGTTTTAATAGCATTCTTGAAAACCTTTATCACTTTAAAAGGTACACTGAATTTTGAACTCCCTTTACCTAAGCGAGGAGATCTGATCTTCACCCAATCACCGACAGCCACCACCGTGTCTTTGACGGCTCTTCTCACATCAAACCATCTCTTCCTCTTCTCCATAACCACTCTCTCTCTTTCTCTCCAACCTTCCACACTACCACAGGCTTCATTAACCAATGATCTTTTGGCGGAGACCCACGAAGGACAGACTTCCGTGTTCGCCACTCTTTTCTTAAATAGTCGAAATGGAGATAACCCTGTAGAGGAGTGTGGGGTGAACCTGTATTCCCTCACTTTCTTTCTCATGGCCAACTCCCATTCAACCCCTGTCGCAACGGCCTGGTGCAAGGTCTCCTTCAACACCTTTACGAACCTTTCAACCACACCGTTACTTTCTGGATGATAGAGAGCTGCCTTCTTGTGTTTGATTCCCTGCTGGACAAGAACTCTTCAATGACACCTCAGGTAAATTGTACACCATTGCCTGAAAGTAATGATTGAGGAAAACCCTCTCTCTCAAAGAGACCATCCAAGAACTCAATGACCACTGACGACTCCACAGAGCTAACCACTTTGACTTCTGGCCACCGCGAGTACATATCCATGCAAACCGGAACATACTGATCACGAGATCTTAATTTCACAGGCCCCAAAATATCGATGGCAATATCCGACCAAGGCTCTTTGGACGGTTCCCTCAACACCATAGGTTGCGTTCTACATTTCAAAACTTTGTCACTGCACGCACATTCTGCACAACTCCTAACTTCCCTCTCAATCCAGACATCCATGGCCGGCCACCAATATGCTTCTCTAATTCTCTCTTTGGTTTTGACAATCCCTATATGACTGGCATGAGCACACCTTAATAACCGTTCCCATAAAGCATAAGGGGGAACTAATCTGCTGCCCCTCAAAAGGAGACCATCAACCACCGCTAGTTCATTTCTGACTTGCCAAAAACCCTTCAAGTCCTGACCACAATCCTTCTTCTCCTGACCACAATCCTTCTTCTCACACCACCCCTCCAAGATCATTGTCATCACCTTCTGTAATACATCATCCTTGGCTAATACCTCTCTCCATTCATCTTCAGAGACAATACCATCACTAATCAGACAAACATCAACATTCTCCTCAAATTCTTCTCCCTCAAACCAATCACACTCTTCAGACCCCTCATCATACACATCAACCAATCTCGACAAACAATCAGCAAGAAAGTTACTGACACCAGGCAAGTAGGAGACACTAAAATGAACTCTTGTAAAGCCACCACCTACTTTCGTATGCGGTGAGAAACAAAATCAATTCCCTTTTTAGTGAATACTTCTTTTAAAGGTTTATGATCGGTCAATACTTCAAACTTGCTACCGCAAAGAAATTTTCGCAACTTACATATAGCCCAATAAATAGCCAGTGCCTCCCTTTCCACAACAGAATAATTACACTCTGCACCTCTCAAGGGTCTGGACATAAATAAAACAACTTTCTCCACACCTTCAGATTTCTGAAACAAGACTACACCTAAACCCTTAGAGCTGGCATCTGTCATTAAATAAGAGTCCTTCTTTCGGTCAAAGCTGCCCAGATCCTGCGCCTTGCTCAGACACCTTTTAAGATGATGAAACTCTTCATCACAAGCTTTTGACCATACAAACTCACATCCCTTCTTCAAAAGATCTCTTAAATGATCAGTCACATCAGCAAAGTTGGGTACAAACTTGTGATAAAATTCCGCCATTCCGAAGAACTTCACAAGTTCATCTTTGTTCTGCGGAATCCTAAGCTTACAAAAGGTGTCAACCAAAGCAGCCTTAAGCCTAATGCAACTCACTGACAGCAAGTGTCCCAAGTACTCAATCTCTGCCACATTAAACTTGCACTTGTCTGCCCGCAACGTTAAGCCAGCATCACACAGTCTTCTCAAGACCATTCTCAACCTCCCATGACTCCACAGAGCTGACCACCTTCCTACTTCCATCCCATCCTCGTCGCCAAATGTAAGATCAGGGTGACAGCTGAAGAAGATGCCAGTAGTCCAGAATAGGCTTGAAGTGGAGTTTATAGGTTACAGCCAACAGAGACCCCATCCAGCATCCAAGCCTCGCAACTGTCAACTGACCAGTTGTCGCATTCCTAGGCAACCCCCATGTTCTACATTCCAGGTACAGCAACCTAGAAACAGGAAGCTGCGTTCTAAGATAGAACCAAGACACTACACCAAGTAAGTGTGGAAAGGGAAAATGGTAAAGGAAAATGCATTCAAGGAAATGCACAAAGCTGCAGCCTGGCTAGAAAAAAAATCTTGCACAACCTTCTGCTTTAATCTACTCAAAAAATCCACTTCATAAATAAAGCAGGCACATAAACAGATTGTGTGTGGCTTAAGGGATACACATTTTCTTTCCTGTTTAATCCCTGCACAATCCAGCTTCTTTATTATAGATAACGTTGTTATTCTCCCTATGCAATTTAACGTCTGTTATTGCAAGAATTTTTTTTAATACGCTTGAGCTTTTTGCTTTCCATTTCCTTCCACGTTCTGAAATGTTTCGTTTATTCCACTGTAACTCTGTGAAATTCTTGAATATATAATTTTTTCTAAGCGAGTAAAACCAATTTCTTTCTACAACAATTTTATGAACAAATATGTTGCTTCATATCAGGGGAAATGTACCAAAATAGACTTGGATTGGGCTGCGCGAAGGTTATATGAATTTTTCTATTTGAAGTTTGAAGGAAATGATGATGGTACTACTGAATATTTCCTCCCAGCATATTGTGGTAGAAGACTATGGATTCAGGATGTCGAGGGTCAAAATATCAAAAGGTAAGTGCATATAGGGAAGTATAGATTTACTATTCCTAGCTCCACATCATGTACCTGAATATATATGTACCACATAGGTACATATATGTGGAATTAGGAATTGAAAATCTAGACTTACTTACCTGTCGATATTCTTTCAATATTTAGTCATCGATATCGTGTCCCATCATTATTTTGGGGTAAATATTCAGGGTACCCACCGGAAATGATGTGATCATTGTTTTCTTCCACTTAAATCTTCACCCTGTAATTACAATATGAAGCTTTGGAAGTATTATTGCAGATAATATATGTTAAAATGATAAAAATGACCTATGGACGTTCCAGTGGACAGTGAAAATGGCAAGCATTAAGAAACTTCAATGTGCATGTCAGATAGCTTCATATTAAATCTTTTTTGGCAAAGGAAAAGAAAATCGGAATAATTTGCCTCAGACTGCATCCAATGGCTGTTGGTGGGAAGTGATTTGAGAGCTTCACCAGAAACCAGAAGATGGGTATGAAACTTTGCAGATGATGGTAGGGAGCCGAACATGATCAATATCAGTTACAGACCTCGAAACATTTCTGTCAAAAACAAAATACATTGCTAATCCATTCCTAAATTTGGGGTGGTGTAAGTACATGAAACATAGCGTTATTGTTAGGAGGAATTTATTGGTATGAAGCATTTGCAACTCAGTTAAGATTATGAGACTCATTGGTGTTCTCATGGACACCTATATGACACAGCTTATTTCAATTTTAGTAAAAAAGAACAAAATTAAATCTGACTAAAATGCAGGTAGAGCTGAAATGATAATGGGATAAAATTGCATTGACACAAGCCAACACGTAATGATAAACTTTAACCAGAATGTAAAGAATTAATATGATTTCTGGAAAGTAGCTGTTGGAAATGGCCCTTTCTAGGGTGCTTTCCCTCGACTTTTTGCTTTTCTCCTTCCCAGTTTTCCACTGATCTAAGTGCTAGCTTTAGGACTTTGAGCGCGTTTGACACTGCCATTCAGTGCCAAAGCACTGTGCTCGTCATATACATACTGGTGATTGGTGTATACATGATTGGCTGATTTGAATTAGCTGTAAGTCTCTTGTCTAGGGGTAAAACACATTCCCAAGGCATGTACCTTGAATGCTCCTCAGTGGGCCTGCAGCACTGGTGTGCCATCCATGGAGATAGCTCATTGATTGTGCAACAGGCTTGCCCTGGTGGGGCCTGGGCGCGCAGGTTAATGTTACTCGGCTTGGCATTTATAAAGCTATTTGCCAAGGTTCTGCATGTCTCTTGCTATATCGGAGTTGTCCCTGGTGATAGGGTGCGGTGTTGCGAAGAGGTAGGGCATGTGCGCGCGTGTGTTGCGTGCAGGGGTCATGAATGGCACCGGATGGTGTGTTTGGTACAACGGGGCCATGCCTCTCGCATTGGATGAGTATGGGGGAATGAAGGGAAAGGCTATTGAGCAGTATTTTCCTACATGCAGAATAGTAGCAGTGTAGTGTTTGATATCAATGAGTTCTTAATGGTGAATCCTCTCTGGCAGTGCGAGCTGATCCGGCATTACATGTGTGGAAATGTCACTTTGGGAAAGTCCAAAAACAAAACGAACCAATGTTTTTAATTCATTAGCCCGCATGATTTATTTCACTTTTCTTTGTGTTATTCAGAAAAATGTTTTTTTGCATTTAAAACATGTTGTCATGAAGGGCAACACATAGTTCTCGAACACACTGGAAAACAAAGTACAAACATACATTAAACACAGTTGTATTTCCATAAGTGACATATACAAACTTACTGACATATTGCTTTATAAGACATATTTTGACCAGTCCTAACTAACATATGAAATACTAGGCGTAAACATTCAGTTTCAAATTATGTATTTTATCCTGCCATTGTGTATAGCTCTGGGAGCGTAAGCTTAAAGTGTTGTAAAAATGGAGAGTAGTAGCAATACAAAGTCTCTCCCAAACACACTACGAATGCCTTTTCTCAAGGGCGGGGGTCAACGCGTTTCAAACCCCAAGTCTTTTTGGGGGTTCTCAACAGGACCTGGACCTGGTCATTTCAGCTTATATTTCTTGGAAATGTAGAGGGGCAACGTGACCCCTGCCACAAGGTACTTTGCTGTGGAGAACATCATGATGGAGCCCGAAGGGTTTCGTTGTGCCTTGTGGGCACCTAGAGCTGGCTGTCGGGAGCTACGTCAGCTTGCACCTCCACCTGAGGGGAAACACTTTTCAAGACTTGGAAGCGTGCCAGCTTCCTGTGTCACAACATTTTGTCTACGGGGGATATCGAACCCGCCCTCATGCAGGTGCTGCCGTGCACCTGGATGTCTAATCCAGATGGATGAAACTAAGTAACTGTTTTTCTCCTTTTTAGAAGGTTCCATCAGTCTAGTCAACGTGACGCCAGCAGGGGCAATGTGTATCGTTGGCTGGTGTAATTTAGTGACTGAGGGGCTGGGTCACGAGGCGTAGTCAAAGACGTGTGATTTTTTTACTATTGCAAAAGTGGGGGTATGCAATATTGGGAATGTTGTGTTTGTTGATTACATCTGAATAGGGCATATATGGTTATGCTGTTCTGCTGCTAATGGGAAAGTTTGACAATTTCATATAACTGTAAAATATATATTCAATGTGCAGATCGCTTTGATTCCAATGTATATATCCGTTCAATATGTGTGCAATATAAAGACCAGGGTTTTATACATACGGTGTGGAAACTTTTTGTGGTGTACGCAGTGTGTTACTAGGGTGGTGTTGTGGCAACACTTTACACTTGAACCCTGAGGATAAGCCTGACTGCTCAGTGCCAAGCTACCCATGGGCAGTCCTCCTCTCTAAAGCCATGGATTCTGACTGGCTCCAATGTGTGCCAGCCGAAAATCGATGGGTCTAACAGTAGCCTTGTAAATTACTTGATCCATACCATAGGCAGTTTGTGCTCACAAGGTTTAAAGATGAAACATCATGCTAACTGCCAGCTTATGATCTGGAACTTTCTCTTTACTATTTTGGAGTAACTGCTTCCATAAATCAATGTAGTACATTTGAAGAATGCAACAAATCTGGTTCCTTTTTTACATTTTTCTTTATTTTCCTGAATGAGCACTTTCATTAAGGGGAAACTTATGCATAAGTGCACCCGACTCATTTTTTCTCTGTGAACCATATGGTCATTGTGATGCTAGCTTTAGGTGCAGGGAAAGGGAGGAGCTGAGATGTCTACAGAGGGTGCTGCCTGTGTGGTGTTGCATGTAGACCCTTCAAACCTTCCCCTTTCAGGCAGGGAGCACCGGAAGGGGATATCAATAGACCATGTAAATCAACAGATTTCAGGCATCTCATTCATAAAATAGGCTAATGGACCTGATTTTGAGTTTGCTGTGACGAAACTCTGTCCAACAGATTCCTGCCTTCTGCCGCCATTATGAATGATTTAAAGGTGGGTTAAGATTGTGGTTCTGATTCATTTCTTGGGCCGGCATCTGAAATGCCAGACATGCCAGGTTAGTATTGGGTAGTAATATATTAAAGAGATTAACAGAAAACAACTTCAATGCTAAAGTTGACAAACATGAATTTCATGCTCACTAACGTGCGTTATTGGCCTACACGTTGTCGTTAATGGATCGATGTAAAGATTTGTAGAATGAAGATATTGTCGTATATCCTGTGCCTATTATGCTTTCCTAATTTCTACTAGAGATTTTTTTCAGGTTACTCATTGTTGATGACTCCATTAAGATTAATACCCTGAATGAAGGTAACATTTATTGGGAGTGAAGGTGGAGAAGAACATTTAGGGCCTGATTATGAGTTTGGTGGTCTGAACAGCGCATCCACATCCTCTATGACACCGCTGTGCCGGAAATCTACCACCCGCTGTATTCCAAGGTTGTGACATCTAAAAACACTGACCCCGGCGACGGCGGTCAGACCGCAGGGCCCGCGGCTGTCTGCAATGTCAGTGTTGCGTCCACCAACACCGTCAGGTCCGTCATCTACCCGCTAAGTGAACACGACTACACAGTTGTATCGTGGTCTCCCAGCGGGGGTTAACAGTGGCTACCCAATGGCGGTTGATGGCTGTGGTACACGTGAAAAAAAAAACACCACAACAGTGACCATTGAATGAATTTATAAAACTACACAGCTGATGTGCTTTAGGAAGTGGGCACACCTGCAAATCACACTATAAACCACACCCCATCCCTGACCGGCATCCTTTGCTTCCCAACTACAGTAAAGCAAGACAGACAGCCCTTTTCTCAGCTACCCATTTCCAACTTTCCATTTAGCACTCTCCACCACTTGTAATTTTTGTTATGCACCTTTTTACCTCTATCACTTGTTTATTTTTCATTCACATACTCACTCACATTTAATTTTTTCACCATGCCTGACAATAAAAAAAACACGCTTCACTGAGCAAGAGTTGGCAATCATGGTGGGTTAAATCATTAGAGTAGAGCTCCAACTTCTTGGTTCCCAAGTCCAGCATACTCCTGTCAGTAGGAAAAAGGAAATGCTGTTGGTTCCACCCTGTGCATATAGGCTGACATTAGGAGGAGGTGGACTGACCTCAGGTTGAGGCTAGGTACCAAGTACAGCAACCACCACATGGATGCTCAGAGGACTGGCGGTGGCCCTCCCAGCATGCCATTACAATTCTCTCCCAGGATGGAATAGGTCTTGGCCATCCTGCATTCTGAGGGCTTGACAGGAATAGAAGGGTGAGTGGACTCTTGTAAATTACACACTTCAATAACTGGCACAATATCACAATGTCCTGTTTGCTCTCAACTCTGCTTTTGCTATTGTGCTCTCTATCTACTTTCCTAACATGCAATGCTCAAAGTGTCAGAGATGTTGGTTTGTCTGTGTCAATGTGTATTGTTGCATATAAGACCACATGCATCCAACTCCAGGACATGCCACATGTTGCAATGCTAACTGTAAGTGGATATCTCTAAAGATATAACTCCAGGACCCATGATATGTGTCAATATTTAAAAGTATGGTCCATCCGAAATGCATGTTGCCAACAGGTATGGTACAATAACAGTTTGTCAAGTATTGGTAAGTTGAGATTAAAGTGACTAGAACTACGATGAGGCCTTGTGACTGGAACTCTAACCAAGCTGCTAGACTCCTTTTGTCCTTTCTCACTTGTCTGCCATGTCACTACAGATCTTCACTAGTCATGCAGGTTACCATTTCTCAAGTGTTGCTTAAGTGAGATTGAAGCGACTACAACTACCAATAGGCCCTCTCACTGCAACGCTAAACAAGATGCTAGACTCCTTTTGCCCCGTCTCAGTTGTCTGCCATGTTATAACTGATGTACACTCATCATTCAGGCTACCATTTGTCAAGTATTGGTAAGTTGAGATAGAAAAGCTACTACTACTACCATGAGTACTGTGACTGGAACTCCAACCAAGATGCTATACTCCTTTTGCCCCTTCTCACTTGTCTGCAATCTTACTACTGATCTTCACACATCATGCAGCTTACCATATGTCAAGTGTTGCTTAGGTGAGGTTGAAATAACAGCAACTACCATGAGGCCATGTGACTGGAACTCTAACTAAGAGGCTAGACTCCCCATTGCCCCTTCTCACTTGTCTGCCATTTTACAACCGATCTTCACTTATCATGCAGGTTACCATTTGTCAAGTGTTGGTAAGTTGAGATACAAAAGCTACCACTACTATAATGAGGACATGTGACTGGAGCTCTAACCAAGAGGCTAGACTCCTTTTGCCCCTTCTCACTTGTCTGCCATGTTACTACTGATGTTCACGCATCATGAAGCTTACCATTTCTCAAGTGTTGCTAAAGTGAGATTGAAGTGACAACAACTATCATGTGGCCCTGTCACTGCAACTCTAACTAATATGATAGACTCCTTTGGCCCCTTCTCACTTGTCTGCCATGTTACTAATGAAGTTTACACATCATGCAGTTTACCATTTCTGAAGTGTTGATAAAGTGATATTTAACTGACTACAACTACCAAGAGCCCTGTGACTGGAACTCTAACCAAGATGCTAGACTCCTTTTGCCCCTTCTCACTTGTTTGCCATGTTACTACTGATGTTCACTTTTCATGCAGCTTACCATTTCTCAAGTGTTGGTAAAGTGAGATTAAAGTGACTACAACTACCATGAGGCCCTGTGACTGGAACTCTAACCTAGACTCCGTTTGCCCCTTCTCACTTGTCTGCCATATAATTACAGATCTTCACTAGTCATGGACTGTGCAATGTACAGACAATGATCCACTCAGATATACATCTGAATACTTTGCTTGATGGTGTCCTGGTCTCATCAACTGAAACTACTGATGGCATTAGTGATACCATAACAACGATTACCCCTAATATATGTGCACCATTGAAGAAACTCAGCTGAGAAGCAGTGGCAGGTGACCCCTTGACTCTGCATTTCTCACATAATGAACATTGCTAAATATTCAACCAAGCTGAGTGTTTGCCTTTATTAGACACAACTAGGCATTGGAATGGACAAATACACATATTATGACTGCACTGTCTTTGTAGCAGAGTTTTGGAGATGTCATGTCTATCCCTAAAGTCAAAATGCCACATATCTGCACATCAAATGAGCTGATGAAATCTACTACATCTATTGAATGTCTACAAATGTCTAGTAACCAACTTCAACTCCACGCAAATAGATGACAATACTAATCTCTATCTATTTTGTTACATTCCAGGTGCCCATTTACCTTGACACAAACAACGTGGATTGAGATACCTCACTTCCACCATTAACAATGTTCCCTATTTCTTAACAGGTCGATTCACCACTGCACCTGCACAGAGGTTGAAAACCGAAAAGAGTTCCTCTCCACCCCAGGGCGAAGCCCTCAGTGATGACAATGCTCCTGAAGAGGTGGGCGTGGATGACTGTCCTGGGCTATCTGGTCAGCCTGGGCATACAACAACAGTGGGGCTCACTGTGCCCACAACAACACCTCCCACCACAGCTACAACAACACAGTCAACCACTGCCCGCCAACCTGTGCACCTAGCACAGTCAGTCCCATCCGGTGCCCCCCCAAGTCCTGGATTCTGAGCCAGCTATCACCACCCCAGTCACGGGGGAACCAGGACCCAGTGGAACGGTGCAATCTATGCCAGAAGCACAGGGCTGTGGAGGTAGGCATTGTGGGAGAGTAACTGTGGCCCTGGTGAGTGAGCCCACTGGGGACACCGACACCCAGACTGCCATCACCCAAGTCCTGGTAGTCTACCAGGACTCCCAAAATGTCATGGACCAGGTATTGACTGAAATCTGGGAAATGAAGGAGCTGCAGAGGCTCACATACCAGGAAGTTGCCGGCATCCCCACCAAAGTGGCCAGCATCCACACCGAGGTAGCCGGCATGAACATCAACATGGCCTCCCTGGTTGTGGTGCTGCGGGACATACACATCACCCTCTGCAGGGCTTTTCCACCTGCATTTATCCCTTCCTGTAATGAAAGGACATCCATGCCATCAACATCTGCCACAGCCACAGGAAGAGAGGCCCTGTCAGAGGACAACACACTTGCACACGCCCCTGTATCAGCAGCTCCCGATCCCCCCTCTGGCTAAAAGAAGGTGGGACATCCATCCAAAAATCCAGGAGCTCAGGATGGCAAGACACCCACCACAGCCGGGAAAAACCTTGCCCCTAATGTCCTCCTGTGTGTGCTAAACATTCACTTTGTGGACTATTCCTGCCCACTTTTGCTTATATGATGGGAGGAGTATGTTGGACTTTGGAATTGTGACCATTTGGACTCTACTACAATGGTTTCATCCACCATGACTGAAGACTTCATTTTTTGTTTGCACTGTGTAATTTTAATGTTGTTTTTTGGACCCTTATATAGCCCGAACTCGATCCAAAGGTATCAGAGCGCTTTACATGAGCACCAGTTGCATTACAGTTGGACGCATTCATTTTTTTCTGTTGGGCACGGGGAGATTAAGTAATTTGCCCAGAATCACAGGATGTTGAGCATCCCTGCCGAGACTTGAACCTGGTTCCCCAGCTGCAAGGTCAACCACTCTAGCCATTAACCCATATCCTCTCCCTCTCCTCTTCTTGATCTTATCCTTGTTCACTTTCATTTGAAACACACATCACCAAATCATTGTTTACTGTTGTAATTCTCACATATTACAATGTGAATGTACTACCATGTGAACTTTGCAATCTTAAAATTAGGGACTTCTGGAATCATGTATATGTTGTATGTAAACAATGTCCAACTCCGGAACACTACCATTTCACAACAACCCATACATGCAAGTGTCTGGTCTTAGAACATCTTTATTCCATTGTTCAAATCATAGGCTGGCATGATGTCAGAAACATGGCAAATAAGACATGATTCAGTTATTTTGTATCAGTGATCACATAATCAGTTGCAGACTTTCACAACATTGAAGGAGAGGATACATCTGACAAAATCCAAAACAATAGGCAACAATAAATTAGGTCTACAACATCAGCTGGAGCCATATTGCCTACCTCAAAAAAGGAATCCTACATCAAATGAACAAATAAACAGACACATGCCAGTACAACAGTTTCTGACCACAGGGTCATTCCAATACAGTTTGCTTGCATCTCGTGGAGTATCACAAACAAATGTCAGTGGTGCGCCACAAGCGCTTTGGCCTACAATGCGGAGACACATCAACAGCTACATCCAGTTTATACACAATGAGGAATTAGCCAATGTGAAGGCAGGATAGCATTAATTGGGCACAACACAACATTATGTTGGAGCACATGATTGCACACAAATTGCATTAGGACCAACAAACACTACAAGGAACAAGTCCAATGGAAGCCAGGTAACTTCCATCCTATCACTGTGCAAGCTGTTTTGGTACCAGCTTTGTACACCCAAACTGTGTGACAGACATTCCCAGGACCAATCCATGTCACCTCCGTAAATCTGAACAGCATCATATACCCGCTAATGTCACAACTCTGCAATGTCCACTTGAAGATGACATTGTGAAGGTACTTAAAACAGGGAACTTGTCCAGCTTTCATTCAAATTTTCAGGAAGTAAACATATGATGTGATTTGGAGACCAAAGTGTCATCAGTGTACAATGATCATTTGCATGTGACATGATGTCTGCAACAACAGTTATTGATGGTACATTGGTGTTGAACTTCACCTTCATGACATCATGTAGTGTGATTAGTTATAGTTTGATGTGTTTGACACTGGGCCTTGTGTGAGCATAGTGTAAATCTCACACTTGGATCCATTCTATTTATTTACATCTTTTTTCAATGGTATACAACAAGTGCCAAAGTATTCAAGGTGATCAACTATCCTAGTATGCAGATAAGGATGGTGTGTAGACAAGTTCATCAATGCATTTGGGCCTGTCTGGGATTATGACATGAGTGGACCCAACTGTTTGCAAGTTATGTAGCATGCATGCATGTGCTCATGCTAAATTTGAAGCCTATGGAGTGAACCATGAAGGTGGTGTGATATGTGAACTTATTCAATGTTTTCTGGTGATTTGTGATGGTCAGGCGTGGAAACGCTGTTGCAATAAATCCATGTTTCATATCATTTCAGATACATCCCGGGCAAGCGGAGGAGAAGGGGCCAAAGTTGGTGGGGACACAGCTGGTCACAGTGGTGTCGTCTGTGAGATGTCAGACACAGAGGGACCCAGTAACTGGTGGGTGTGAGGAGTTGACCGGAGGACAGCAGCTCAAGCTCATCATCATCTGAGTCATCCTCCGGTGGACACTCCCGAGTGGTGGCAGACCCAACAGGGCTAGTTCCACCTTCTTCCATGTCCACTACCCCCAGTTACATTGCCACCCTCCCTGTTGTCCTTCTACAAGTTGGCTGTTCCCGCTCCCATAAGAGGGGAGCAGTCTCCGTTGCTCCAGGCAACTCAGCCCCTGTTAGCCCCACAGCCCTGAGTGAGGAGGCTATTGACATCCTGAGGTGCATCTCTATGGGTCAGACTGCAGTCCTGAATGCCATCCAGGGGCAAAGCAGCCAGCTGACCCAGGCCTTCCTGGAAGGCATTCACACTGCGATGTCTGGCCAACAGAGATCTTTTGAGGCTCTGGCCTCCTTCCTCACGGCACCCCTCCAACCATCCCAACCTTCCATCTGCCCCTTCCCCATCCAATTTCCCTATTCCCATTCCTATCCCAAGCACATGCACACCTAAGCATGCATACACTTCATCAGAAACAAGCACCACACATAAACACAAGACATGTAAAAAACTCAAACATGCACGCACACAGCAGCCACTCACCCCCTCACCAACCATATCACCCCCAGCATATTCCCAGGTAACACAGCAACACATACAGAGCCCTCCACAGGCACACCCATACCCACAGATACAACAGACAACACACACTGACCCCTCACAGACACAACCATACCCACAGACACCATAGCAACACACACTGACCCCTCCACAGACACAACAATGCCCACAGATGCCACACCAACACACACTGACCCCTCCACAGACTCATCCATACCCACAGACACCACATCAACACACACTGACGCCTCCACAGACTCATCTATACCTGCAGACACCACACCAACACACATTGACCCCTCCAGACACAACCATACCCGCAGACACCACAGCAACACTCACTGACCCCTCCAAAACACCCAGCACATTCACATCACTCTCACCAAAAAAACACAAACACTCACAGTCACCCACACAACAGATACCAACACAACATACAGTGCAGACAGCAGACCCATCTCACACTTCCACTACCTCTTCCTCCCAACCTGAACTCCATCCCAAACACTCTACCCTTTTTCCCCATGAGGATGCCATGTTTGCCCTTGCCCATACCCCTCTGAAACCTGACCCCCCTAAAGTCCCAAAAACCTCTCCCAAACCCATCCCTTCCACTTCCCACTCGACCCCTGAAATACAGCCTCCCCACAGCCCTAAACCCAGCCCAAAATCCCCCCAAACCCAAGGAGACCCCTCCCAACACTAAACCCACCTCTCCCTAAACCTGTGCCCCTCCTTCCCAAGTACCACCTTCGAGGTGCCTGCTATGCCCAATGGATGCCCCTTTTTGAGGAGTTGTCTGGCAGTGTCAGAAAGGGCAAGTGTGTTGGCACAGCATTTTGCTTTGGCCCAGGTTGTTTAATATGGATTGGCCATTGGCCATGTTTGATTTGATGCTTGATCCATACATTAAAAACTTTCACAGTTTGGAAGACATTGGTCCTGCCATTACTTTTCTGACTATTTGCTGCTATTGTATAGTTAGTGATGTGTGAATACAATTGTGTTTGTTTCATCCCTGGTTGCTGATCCAGTTGAAGTGGTTTGTATGATATGACCTTGGAGCCAGTGCTGGAGTTACACAGGACAAGGGGAAATGTTGATTGGATGTCTATGTGGGATGACATCCAAATGGGGCAGACATTGCATTGGGTGACATTTTACATGGTAAGTATTTCACCTTGACCTGGCCACTGTCAACGTCATTTAGATTGCACTTCTCCCTATGATGTAGGTTGGATATGTGTTTGATGTGTTGAAGTTAGATATTTGTGTATCCACACATGGAGGGTGTCAACTTGTCATACCTTTGTGGAGTTCTGCATGGACATGTGTCCATTTTGCAGTGTGTACCTTACAGCTACTTCATCTAGATGTGTACCACATTCTGTTCGTGCTGTGTTTGCTTTCATAAGTTGCACTTACCCATTGCATACACATGCTATTGGTTGTCCCTGATATACTTCAGTTCCATGGTCCAGTGCACATAGAGTTTGCCAGACATGTGCAAAATGTACTGTGCCCCACGGCCCCAGCCTTTCTGGGTACCCCCTGATAGAGGCATATCTATCCTGCAGAGAGTGTTTCCATTGTGCCCTTAGAACGCTTCTCACACTGATTCTATGTAATCCCATTGGCTGACATTGCCTTTTCATGTGGGTGATATGTGAGAATACAATCCAGAGTTGTAGCAGAGAAGGTCTGTTTCACTTTAATGACACATCCATACAGATGTTTCATTACATCAAAACAGGACATGAGATGTGTGCAATGTGAGTGTGGCACATTCACTATAGCATTGTGTTTAGAGTTGGAGTAAGAGGGCCTCATGTTAGTTATAGTTACGCCAATCACACTTTACCAACACTTGAGAAATGATAAGCTGCGAGAACAGTGAAGATCATTAGTAACATGGCAGACAAGAGAAAAGGGGTAAAAGGAGTCTAGCATCTTGGTCAGAGTTGTAGTAAGAGGGCCTCATGGTAGTTGTAGTCACTTCAATCTCATTTTACCAACACTTGAGAAATGGTAAGCTGCATGACCAGTGAAGATCAGTAGTAACATGGCAGACAAGTGATAAAGGGCAAAAAAAGTGTGTGGCAGACACTCATAGTTGTGATATTGATGCGGAGGTGCTGTTGTGGAACCCAAAATAATGCACACATCGCTATCGCTGAATATAATTTGCAAACACATGTCCATTTGTGTACAGTGTGCCTGTGCAGTACCAGTGTTTTGGCCTAGGAGGACATCCTACAGATTTATTTTTGATTATTGTTATGAAAGAATCCCAGACAGGGTACCTGTATACGGGCAAATTACTCAGAGACCCCAACTCCCTTGCCTGGTCCATGGCAGGGCATCGTTTTGCAGAAGAGTCAATGGAAATTGGTAGTTGTATGACTTACCGCCGATTACATCCATGACGGAGTGGGTTTTGAACTTGGTCGAGCAGGTACAGCAGTAGAGGATGTGTCTGTGATGGTAGTAGATGAGTAGAGGTGAGCAGATGTGTGTTTTGGCCTTATATACCCCCCTTTCCACCATCTCAGATGTGGTGGCTGGACCGTCACGCTGGCTGTAAAGCAACTCGTAATTGGGCAACCAGCGGTTTCAGTAGCGGTCCAAGCCTCCTACGGCTTCATAGGCCCATTCCGTGGCCGCTGCGTTCTGAGTTCACTGTGGGTGTCAGCGGTTCAGCCACGGTCTTCGCTAAGCCAATCAATCCACCATCTCGGAACGCTGAACTTGCGGGGGTCATCCCGAGACCACGAGTACCGCGGTCCACAGACTGTAAAACTCGTAATAAGGCCCTAAGACAGGTAAAAAAAGCCCTCTCTTAAGCACCACATATGGGGCTTAATGGGATTGAAATAGTGTTAGTGATATAAGATCATGTTTATGATGGCATTCTTCTATAGAAATTTAAACCTGATGAGTGTGTCTAAAATATTGTAAACCTTGGTATATGTTGTATTTCTCTATGTTTAATTTTTAATATTATATAACAACAGCTCATACGAAGTGAAGGAGTGAAGATATGCCTATGGTACATTCTTTGCCCAATACTAAAAGTAATATTTTCAGCAAGAATTGCAGATTGGAATGGGAAAAGTTAAAAAGGTACTCTCTTTTTAAAGAGACTTTGCAGCAAAGAGCCATGGAGATAGTATGAATTCAAGTCCCTCTGTGCACTCCCCCTCTAGGTGTTCCCACTCTCACTACTGTAGAGGTAGTGGTGGTGGTGGTTGGCGTCAATTGCTGCCAGGGTTTGGTGTATCCTTCTGTGTGTTTCCCTTTATATGCTCATACACATTGCTGTTTGGACCTAGAGGCCTTAAATGTTGTCAGCCGCAGATTGTGAGTGGAGTGAAAAGTGGAGCACCCTGAGACTTGAAGACCCTAATTGCAATCTGCTGCTATATGCCCTTCCTCACTGCAGCAATGGCTTTGGGCCTAAAAATTATATTGAATGCTAGCTCTCTAAATAATGTTTAGCTGGGATCATTGACATAATATCGACAACAAAAATATCGTATTTTCAAAATATCGGCGTCATAATATCGACTACAATAATATCGACTACCAATACTTATTTATAAAAATACAAAAATATTGAGTACACAATATCGGATATAAAAAACATCATACACCACAATATCGAAATACAAAATATCGTTAAATTAAATATCGTTTAAATTTAATTAACATACAAAATAACAAAAATATCAAATACCAAAATATAGACATCAATATTATCGACTTTTTGAAAATATCGACTCTAGAAAAACTGCTCAATTAAATATATCTTTAGCACCAAATATAAATTCACATTATAAAACAATATAAAACACTTAAACAACATAAAAAAATAAACACATCAATATATAAAAATAAATTTTTTCTCTAAACAAACAATTACAGTAATAAAATAAAATCTGTAAAATATATAATTCTTGCATCATTTCACATTCAAAACAATGTTTAAAATATTTTAAAAAGCAAAACGAAAAAATAATTACTTTCTACTAACAGTTTCTTAATTAGCGTTTCCCTTATATGGAAACAAACAGCCAAAACAATAAAAACAATTAACTTCAACGAATTAAATACTCACATTTTAAAATACACCAATAACATAAAGCAACCAATTAAATAAACACTATATAAACATCAAATGTTTACATCTCTTTTACACTTCTAACCTACAATAAAGAAGAAGGTGAAACTCTGCCCAACTGTTTCCTAAAAGAAAACTTTCATTACTGAAGAAATCTTTAAAACTGCACTAAGTAAGAAACTGTATTTAAAATATAACAATACTACTACCCTTCAACAATAATTATTTCTGAGACCTAATTTACTATTCTTTCATTCCTTACATTTATATCAGCTCTACAGATATCTTACAAAGCCAGAAAAATATTTTCAAAATTCTCACCAATAAAAGAACAATAAATGTAAGTATATTATATTTTTGCCAAAGCTACCTAAAATTATTTTTCAAACGTTATTCACTAATATATATTTTCTTTTTTATCTATCTCCTCTGCAGCCAACAGCAAAAGCATCCAAAATAATTCTACAACCACTAACCAACTAAATACAATTAAAAAGTAAGTATATAATTTTCAATTATTAAACACCCTTAAATACCCACCCAAATAACCCTTTTCCCCTAAAATCCCTATCATCTACAAACAATATAATCAAATTATTAAAATGTTTGTTTTCTCTTCCCAACAGAAATTACATCAAGAAAATAGAAAATAAAGCTTGAAATCATTTCCTGGACAATTTTATTTACATCAAACTAAACATTGTAAGTATATTCACTGAAGTGTAACTGTATTTAATAAATATGTGGTATTTATTATATTAAAAATTTTGTTTTTTTAATTTTCCCTAGCATAAAACAAAACAACATGACTGAAGGTTCAGAATTTGTAATGTCACAAAAAAATAAAATGTTATTATGTTATATGGGGTATGTCTATACACAGGAGAAACAAACTGGCCTTAAAGTGTTTTGGAAGTGTAGCAAATACTACTCTAACAAATGCTATGGAAGAGCTACTACTCATGAAACTACTGTTCTTTCTGTAAAAGAACATAATCACCCCCAAACATAACAGAGATTGAGGTTAGAGATGCTCTTGAAAGTATAAAAGAAGCAAGCACTAGTAATGATAAACCAACTACCCAAATACTAAAAGAGCAACTATTAAAAGTACCTCAACATGTATCAGGACAATTACCGTCCATAGCTTCTTTAAAAAGAACTATTGCCAGACAAAAAAAAGCAACTACAAGGACCATACTTGCCCCTAAAACGTTTGCAAAAGTAGTTATTCCACCAGAATTAAGCATTACTCACACTAAAGAACCATTTATATTTTTTGATAACAAATGCCCAGATAAAAGAATAATTATGTTTGCTACTGCAAACAATTTAGTTAAATTACAGCAATGTGACACCTGGATGATGGATGGAACTTTCAAAGTCTGTCCAAAACCATTTTACCAGCTGTACACAGTGCATGGATTGTACCAACATTCAAATATTCCATTCATCTATGCCCTATTACCAAATAAACAGCAAACTACCTACATAGATATACTCACTAAAATAAAAGAAGAAAGCAATAATTATTTTCCTTCAAAAATAATTATTGATTTTGAAATAGCCATGATAAATGCTATACTGAAAAATTATCCACACACAGCAATCCAGGGTTGCTATTATCATTTTAACCAGAGTCTCTGGAGACATCTACAAAAATCAACCCTAAGTGTACAATATGATACAGACAGTACTTTCGCCTACCAAATTAAAAAGCTAATAGCACTAGCATATGTACCTGTAACTGATGTAGCAGAGCACTACAATATTCTAATAGAGAGCCCCTATTACAAAAGGAACGAAGACAAAATAAGCCCACTACTAGACTACTTTGAGGACACCTGGGTGGGAAGACTGCATAGATCAGGGCATAGAAGGCAACCTAAGTTCCACATTCCTTGGTGGAACGTGTACCTAAGTACCTTAAACAAAGAAGCCAAAACAAATAATAGTGTTGAAGGATGGCATAATGCCTTCCAAGCAACAATAAGCAAAGGTAAACCTACCCTACAAAAACTACTACAATCTATACAAAAAGAACAAAGCTATCAAGAATTACGGATGGAACAATCTGTAACTCAAATATGTCCCAAATTAACTAAACAAACTAAAAAAATGTTTGTGCTACTGCAAAGTCAGGTTACCCTATACCCATCAACAAGAGGCCTAGATTACCTATCCCTAATAACCAAAAGCATATTATAAACTACAGTTCCACAGCTAATATAAATTTTTTCGTTCACAAAACAAACACTTTACACACATATATTAATATTATATTTTCACAATTATTACTTATTTGTGATATATATTTTTTTAACTAAAAAAAATATATTTACAAATAAATAATATTTATCAAAATATACAATATATCACAATAAATTTTAACAACATTTCCCACCCAATTAATTTAAAAAAAATAGACTTACGGTTTATGTAGCTGTAGAAGATGTATTCCAACAAGTAATAATCCTTACATCTGTCTGTTAATCCATGTTAAAGTTTAAAAAAGCCCCCAAAAAATGCAAAAATCCAACAGGTCCTATATAAATCCATCCTTGCGAAATCCAAATAACGGAAACCCTCAAAAACCCGAAAAAGATATAAAAATATAAAAATTGCTCCAGGAAATTCCGAAAAATAAAAGAAACTGTGATAATAATATTAGTTTAACAAACTAATACACAGTTCTTTTTTTTTAAAAAAACGCGTCTGTCTCTCCAACGTAAAGTCGATTAAAAGTAACCTGCAAAAAAGATTGAAAGCATACCCACCCACACAAATACCCCAAAACACATTCATTAAATACAATAACATTAATTTATATCAACAAAACAACACATATTTAGTCATATTATCGTCTGTCTACACTACGCCTCAAACACTAACTCACGACATCTCACTAAAATATAACTAACAAGTACAGCACACCAAAAACGCAACGACCTAACTATAACTAGACTAAAACATAAGTATTAAGTTAGAAAAAGAATTAAAATTTCCCTTACCTTACTCGACGTGATGCAGCTTCCAACTGCGAGCTTCTCCGGTCCTCAATGACCCAAAATAACAGTACGCGGTTACAAAATAGTCCCTGTGAACTAAAAATGGCTGCTAAATAAATGATTAAAAAAGGAATAATGTTAAAAAAATGCATTATATCAAAGTATAAATGTCAGATATATTTTTCTTATGTTGTACAATTTTTTCTCTATATTTAAAAAGTATTATATATTTTATTATACTTTGTAAAGTTATAATAATAATTAATATAAAAATATATTTATTATTATTATAATTATATATGTATTTTTTATAATTATATTAATTATTAATAAAACATATTAATTATATAGAAATGTTAAATAAAACTTACCTGTTTAAAAAGAATTATTTCATGCAATACAACAATGTAATAATTGATATTATTAATATTTTATATACTAATAATATTAATTAAAAATTTATTAACATGTAATAAAGTGATAATTATTTGAAAATGATAAACAATATTCACTACAGCATTATAATGTTACAATATTAAATAATAATTAACCATACAATGCTTTATTTTGTGTATATATATGCCAAAAATGGTTATACTATTTGTATAAATATATTACAATGTTACAACTCTTGTAAAATAATAACAAAATATTGTTTGTATATCAAAATAAGAATACTTTTGTTATAAAATACAATTATATCATAAAATGTTTTTTTCCTTAAAAAATTCAATTAACTAATAAATGTATGTAAAATAATTGATGTTCCTTAAATAAAAATAGACATATTTTGTGTATTTTTATTAATTTCTATTCCATACTATAAATACAATATTTTTTTTTCTCTTTCTACCTACTTATACAAAAATAAAAGTTGTTTGAAAATAAAATATGTCTAATTTTTTTTATATGTATATCTTTTTATTGAATATTTTACTTAAATATATTAATTTGATAAATGTACCATTTTAATTTACTATAAATAATCAGATTGGTTTTTTTACTAGTAAATTATAAACTATACATCAATTACACAATAAAAATTCATTATCACTGCACATAATAAAACACATTTATATTTCTTCACATATAAAAACACATACTGTAATTTTCCTACAACTCTTTATATAAAATTAATAAATACACAGCAAAAAACATATATGTAATCTAAAAATTTTAGATAAATTATAAATAATTTAAAAAATATATTTGTACATAAACATATATCACTCACTATTCCCAATACAATTAAACAATATTCATTGAAGGTGGTAAACATAAACAATATATAATTTACTCTTCCCACTACACTTAGAATTAAGTAACAAAAAATGCTAAACATTAACCATATATAATTTACTATTCCCAATACAGTATGCATTAAATAATAAAAACTGCTGTACATTAAACAAATTTAAATTACTATTCCCACTCAAGTCAATATTAAGTCAGGGAAGGTGCTGGACACTAAACATATAACAATTACTATTCTCACTCCAGTGAATATTAAATCAGGGAAGGTGCTGGACATTAAACATATATAAAGTACTATTCCCACTCCAGTCATTATTAAGTCAGGGAAGGTGCTGGACATTAAACATATATAAATTACTATTCCCACTCCAGTCAGTATTAAGTCTGGGAAGGTGCTGCACATTAAACACATAAAAATGACTATTCCCACTCCAGTCAGTTCTAAGTCAGGGAAGATGCTGGACACTAAACATATAAAATTACTATTCCCACTCCAGTCAAAATTAAGTCAGAGAAGGTGCTGGACATTAAACATATATAAATTACTATTCCCACTCCAGTCAGTATTAAGGGGTCAATTACAATGTCGGGCGGATCGCCACCGCCCGCATGGCGGTGGTGATCCGCCCGCCATTTTCGTCCGTCCGCCACCAAATTCCCCCGCCATATTACCATGGCGGAGGGGACCCCGGCGGACGGAAAGACCGTCCGCATGTTTTCCGCCCGGCCGATCAGTCGACCGGGCGGAAAAGGGATTAATATGGTGGCGGTGTCTGCAAGACACCGCCATCCACATTATGATGCCGGCGGTGATGAGCCTTTCCATGGCGGCGTCGGCGCCATGGAAAGGCTCGCGGTCCCTGACATTGGGGGCCCGTAGCGGGCCCCCAGGTATTTTGGGGGTGGGGGGTGCACATGGGGGTACCTATGGTACCCCTGCATTTGCATATACAACATGGCAGGCACCGCGCGGTGCCTGTCACGTTGTGCATTCAAATGCACAACTTGCATTTTTAACCTTGCGGTGGGTGCTGCTGGCAGCACCGCCCGCCGCAATGTTAAAAATGCGGGATGCCACCGCCACCGTGGCGGTGGCATCCTAATCACATGATCACATGTGCGGGACCGCCGCACACATAGCGGGCGGTCCCATTTCACGGGGCGATGGCGGGCGGACTAAGTCCGCCCACCATTATAATCGGCCCCTAAGTCTGGGAAGGTGCTGGACATTAAACACATAAAAATTACTATTCCCACTCCAGTCAGTATTAAGTCATGGAAGATGCTGGACACTAAACATATAAAATTACTATTCCCACTCCAGTCAAAATTAAGTCAGGGAAGATGCTGGACATTAAACATATATAAATTACTATTCCCACTCCAGTCAGTATTAGGTCTGAGAAGGTGCTGGACATTAAACACATAAAAATTACTATTCCCACTCCAGTCAGTATTAAGTCAGGGAAGATGCTGGACACTAAACATATAAAATTACTATTCCCACTTCAGTCAAAATAAAGTCAGGGAAGGTGCTGGACATTAAACATATATAAATTACTATTCCCACTCCAGTCAATATTAAGTCAGGGAAGGTGCTGGACATTAAACATATATAAATCACTATTCCCACTCCAGTCAGTATTAAGTCTGGGAAGGTGCTGGACATTAAACACATAAAAATTACTATTCCCACTCCAGTCAGTATTAAGTCAGGGAAGATGCTGGACACTAAACATATAAAATTACTATTCCCACTACAGTAATTATTAAGTCAGGGAAACTTCAGGACACTAAATATATATATTTTACTATTTGAACAACCTCACCATTTTCCCCTAATAACCCAACATCCCAGTACTAAAAAAAACCTATAATTTCTATTTTTAATTAACTTTATTTCTTCAAATTAATTCCAAATTTTTTATTTTTTATTTAATAATTAATTTTAGAATAATATTTAAATAACACTCCCCACCCTTATCCCCTAATAACACAACATCACACTTCTAAAAAACAAAATATATTTCCTTTTTATAATTTCACTTTCTAATTTTTAAAAATTTGCTATTTAAACTTTTTTATTTAAATATATCAATTCATATAACTAATTTTAAAACACTCCCCAACCTTCTCCCCTAATAACACAATATCCCACTCTAAAAACAAAAAATTATTTTCGAATCTTAAATTTAAATTTCATATTTTAAATTATTTCCAAAATTCGAAATTTTAATTTCATTCATAAATTTTATACTAATATTTTAAAAACACTACCCACCCTTATCCCCTATTAACCCAACATCCCACTCCTAAAACAAAACATATTTTTTATATTTTTTTTCTAAATTTCGTTTTTGTAAATAATTTCTAATTTTAAATAAATTTTATTAATATGTAAATGTTATCCTAGTATATTTAAAACACTACCCACCCTTATCCCCTAATAACCCAACATCCCGCTCCTAAAACAATACATATATTTTATATTTTTAATATAAATTTCGTTCTTGAAATTAATTTCTAATTTAAAAAAAATTAAATTAATATGTAAATTTACACTAATATTTTTAAAATATTCCCCACCCTTATCCCCTAATAACCAAACATCCCGCACCTAAAACATATGTTACACAAAAAAAAATTATACAATTTCAAACAAATATTCAAACAATTAAAATAATACAAAATTAATAACAATACAGAATATTTAAATATTAACAAAAAAATGATATTTTACACTTTCTATATTTTTTTGTCGATATTTTTTACAACACTAACTATTCGATATTATCTATTGACGATATTACTTGTTCGATATTTTATACTTCGATATTTTTAAATAAAAAAAAACGATATTTTTGACTACGATATTCATTAATACGATATTATGAGACATTCGATAATACAACTTCGATATTACTGCAATTCGATATTTAGGATTCGATATTATGTCTATTCACCGTTTAGCTGATGTATCAATTGGGTTATCCTTTGCTACTCCTAGCACTGATCTTGATGCCCTGGTCTAAGGCAAAGGGAGGAATAGAAAGAAAGAAATGGGGCATGGAGTGCTCAGAAGATGTTAACTCAGTTTACTATTAGCAAGGTGCATCTTATGATGGATGCTGAGGATATTAGTGCTTATAGTGAAGCACCTCCAAAGATGGACAGAGGGAAGGTGTGCACTTCTTGCAAACCATTGGTGCCTTGGCAATCCCCCATGAAAGGATGTGGTCTATATAGACCCCATTTGGTGGCAATCATTGATGAGTTGAATAAATTTGTCTTAACACCATAACATTCACAATTTAGTTCATGGAGAATGACAATGAAATACATTAGTTAAGATCGGAGAATTACTAATCGGTATAATTTCTAGTATTTTCACCCTGAAATTATCCCAGACAAAGAGGGGCCGATTCCGATTTGGGCCGGAAAACGTACCGACCGACTTGGAGCCGGAATAAATACCGACCGACACGTACCGGTGCAGCCCGACCCGCAAAGTACGATGAAAAGCGTGCTAAATCCGACCGACTCGTACAAAACACAAGCCAACCGACCGAGCCGCGCGGAAAACAGCCATCCGGCTGGAAAAGCATGCGAAACGAACCGACCGACACGCACCAGGAAGAATCCCGAACAAAACGTACCCGCGAACGTCGACCCGCCAAGTACGATGCAACGCGTGGAAAACACGACCGAGTCGCACGGAGCACAAGCCGCACGACCGACACGCATTCAAAACTGCGAGCCGAAGCAAACCAAAACCCCGCGACCGACGCGTACGCAGCACAGAAAACAGCACAAACACAGCGTGAACGAATAGGAGAGGCTCGCACGAGACAACTGGAGGGTCCGACTCGGTCACAAGAACGTCTCCTACATGCACAAAAAGCACCAAGGAAAAAAAAGACACAAAAAAAGGCCAAACAAGCTATCACAAAGCAAATAAATACTGGGGGGGGAAACAGGGAACAAAGACACACCCACAACTCCACCTATATAAAGGACACAAATCCCTACCATGATCCTTTGCAAATTCTAATTACCTGCCAGCACTCAACACCAACAGACAGCAACCACACACACACTCACAGCTCATCCATCACACAAGCCACACACCAGCAGCACCACAACAAATAGCACCCTCACATACACCCAGCAAAACACACACTCACACACCCTCACTTGCACACCAACACACACATCACTCACCAGCACCACCCAACACCATGCCCCCAAAGAAGAATCACAAGTTCCTAGATAGTGAATTGGAAGTCCTGGTAGATGAGATCCTCAGGGTAGAGCCACAGCTGTTTGGCACATTGGTCCAACAGACACCCATGGCGCAGAAAACCAAGATGTGGGAGAGGATCGTCGACAGGGTGAACGCACAATCACCATGTTTGCGCACAAAGGTAGACATCCAGAACAGGTGGTATGACGTGCGCAGGAGGGTCATGGAGCTGTTGAAGAAGGACTACATCTTGAGCCAACACACCGGCAGTGGCCCTCCTGCCAAACCAGTATACCTCAGGCCCTGGGAGGAGAAGGTGCGGGCCATCCTACCACCAGTGAGCGTCTATGGACTAGAAAACATCCCAAAGCCTGGTGAGTACACAACTAATGTACACAATATTGTGCCACAATACACACACATCACTGTCAAGGGGAGAGTCAAACCATGCACCCTTAGCAAATACACACCAACCAAAACAGATCATCCCAAAATGTGTATGTCAGCCAGATAAACACAATACATGCCAGCTCATAGTGAAATGTAACTGTGTCATGACATGTACAAACCTAACAACAAATACAGCTAGGCAGTGGCACAAATATAACCAACAAACACAGTCAGACATGTAGCCACCACCACAACACCACCTCACAGGGAAGCTCACTGAAAGGAAGGAATACTGTGTATGCTGGGCAAGTCAGTGCAGCCAATAGCATCATGGGAGTCGTAGTCACAGAAATTGCCCACCCTCACAATGCGCACATCAACACCACCATGAACCATGCACACATCACAGGCAGTGCAAAACAACTGACAAGATGGCTGACACTGGCTACTGCTGTGGGGAGCACAAGGCCCTGCTGGCAACTGTGAACCAACAAACAGCACACCACCACTGCCTGACATCCTGAAAGCCAACTTGCACTCTCTGCAATGCAAGCACGTTGCATGGTGGGATATCTGGCTGGGTGGGAAGGAGGACTCTCAGCACTGAACATAGTTACAAGCAGCTCACCTCACACACCCCCTCAACACAAACTCCACATAACCCACCTGGGAGAATGCAATGCCTCACATACCAAATGAAGATTCCACAAAGAACCACCACCCTGGGTAATGCTGTGTGAAGCACAGGGACACACCTGGGACTTGTAGCCAAACAAACGCAAGGACAACACTGTCAGCCTTCCTGTCAGCACAGGCACACTACCCCACAGGGAAGCAGAGTCAAAAGGAAGGAAGTATGGGCATGCTGGGAAGGGGGTGTAGGCAATAGCATGATGGGAGTTGGAGTCACAGATACTGCTCACCCTCACAATTGGCCCATCAACACCACTCTGAACCATGCTCATATCACAGGGAGTGGATAAGGACTGACAAGATGGCTGACACTGGCTACTGCTGTGGGGAGCACAAGGCCCTGCTGGGAACTGTGCACCAACAAACAGCACAACACCACTGCCTGACATCCTGAAAGCCAACTTGCACTCTCTGCAATGCAAGCACGTTGCATGGTGGGATATCTGGCTGGGTGGGAAGGAGGACTCACAGCACTGACCATAGTTACAAGCAGCTCACCTCACACACCCCCTCAACACAAACTCCACATAACCCACCTGGGAGAATGCAATGCCTCACATACCAAATGAAGATTCCACAAAGAACCACCACCCTGGGTAATGCTGTGTGAAGCACAGGGACACACCTGGGACTTGTAGCCAAACAAACGCAAGGACAACACTGTCAGCCTTCCTGTCAGCACAGGCACACTACCCCACAGGGAAGCAGAGTCAAAAGGAAGGAAGTATGGGCATGCTGGGAAGGGGGTGCAGGCAATAGCATGATGGGAGTTGGAGTCACAGATACTGCTCACCCTCACAATTGGCCCATCAACACCACTCTGAACCATGCTCATATCACAGGGAGTGGATAAGGACTGACAAGATGGCTGACACTGGCTACTGCTGTGGGGAGCACAAGGCCCTGCTGGGAACTGTGCACCAACAAACAGCACAACACCACTGCCTGACATCCTGAAAGCCAACTTGCACTCTCTGCAATGCAAGCACGTTCCATGGTGGGATATCTGGCTGGGTGGGAAGGAGGACTCACTTCACTGACCATAGTCACCAGCAGCTCCACCCACACACCCCCCTAACACAAACTACACACAACTCACCTGGGAGAAAGCATTGCCTCACACACCAATCAAATATCCCACAAAGAACCACAACCCTGGGTCATGCAGTGTGAAGCACAGGGACACACATGGGACTTGTAGCAAAACAAACCCCAGGATAACACTGTCAGCCATCTTGTCAGCACAGGCACACAACCCCACAGGGAAGCTGAGTCAAAAGGAAGGAAGCATGGGCATGCTGGGAAGGGGGTGGAGGCAAAAGCATGATGGGAGTGGTAGTCACAGCTCAACATCCCCCACCCACATGGCCCAGCAAGCTCACACTGAAGCATACACACCTCACAGAGAGTGTAAAGCCCCATCAAAGATGTCTGACACTGGTGCTCTGTTGTGGGGAGCACAAGGCCATGCTGGGAACTGGACAACAACCAACAGCAGGACACCACTGTCAGCCATCTTGCCATTGCTGTCACACCCACACACAGTGAAGTACACTCAAAAGGAAGGAAGTATGGGCATGCTGGGAAGGGGGTGGAGGCAATAGCATGATGGGAGTGGGAGTCACAGCTCAACATCCCCCCCATGGCCCAGCAAGCTCACACTGAAGCATGCACACCTCACAGAGAGTGTAAAGCCCCATCAAAGATGTCTGACACTGGTGCTCTGTTGTGGGGAGCACAAGGACATGCTGGGAACTGGACAACAACCAACAGCAGGACACCACTGTCAGCCATCTTGCCATTGCTGTCACACCCACACACAGTGAAGTACACTCAAAAGGAAGGAAGTATGGGCATGCTGGGAAGGAGGGTGGAGGCAATAGCATGATGGGAGTGGGAGTCACAGCTCAACATCCCCCCCGTGGCCCAGCAAGCTCACACTGAAGCATGCACACCTCACAGAGAGTGTAAAGCCCCATCAAAGATGTCTGACACTGGTGCTCTGTTGTGGGGAGCACAAGGCCATGCTGGGAACTGGACAACAACCAACAGCAGGACACCACTGTCAGCCATCTTGCCATTGCTGTCACACCCACACAAAGTGAAGTACACTCAAAAGGAAGGAAGTATGGGCATGCTGGGAAGGGGGTGGAGGCAATAGCATGATGGGAGTGGTAGACACAGATATTGGTCAGCCTCACAATTGGCCCATCAACACCACCCTGAACCATGCACACATCACAAGGAGTGGAAAACAACTGACAAGATGGCTGACACTGGCTACTGCTGTGGGGAGCACAAGGCCCTGCAGGCAACTGTGCACCAACCAACAGCAGGACACCACTGACTGACATCCTGAAAGACAAATTGCACTCCCTGCAATGGAAGCAAGTTCCATGATGGGATATCTGGCTGGGTGGGAAGGAGGGCCGGATGTCAACCCAATACAACCAATGCAGACCATGTACACACCCCAACATTCACATGGAAATGCCCAAATAATGCAGGACAATGTGCTACACCAATATCAACCCCTGACTGTGACAACTTAGGACAATGCAATGTACAGGCCCGCATCCAGAGGCACAGTCACAACTGTCAGGTGTGTCAACCATTGATGCCTGCAGAAACATAACATACATTGTGTGTGTCTCCCTAAAACAGGTGATGATGGGGACACAGCAGCAGACGCTGAGGAGTCCCCGTCCCAGGCTCAAGAGGATACGGAGCTCACTGGTGTGGAACAGCCACTGCCCTCCTCGGATGAAGAAGACCAACCTGGCACCTCCGGAGCAAGTCATCATGCAGCACCAGCAGGACCACCAGCTGCACCCCCTGCACCCACCCCTCCAACGACTGTCAACACACATACCACCCCTGCCGACATGGAAAGACCAAGGAGCACCACCACCACCAGCACAGGGACCCTGGACCAATGTGGGGCCATGGACACCAACACCACCAACAACCCCCAAGGGGGCCCAGGGTCACCTGTGCGTGCCACCTCAGGTACTGCACGTGTCGCCAGGGGTGGTGGGAGGGGTGGGAGACACAGGTCACTGATCGCAGAGGGGTCTGGACTGCATGATGACCCACAACTGGCACGCATAGCCGATGCGTACCAGTCCAGCACCGGAGAGCTCAGCCAGGTAGTGGGGCTCCTCAGGGACATTAAACAGCAGTAGGCTGCCCATCATGCCCGCTTGGACTCACACATGTCCCGCGTGGAGTCCAAGTGGGACACACTGCAAGAGATGACGGCGGTGCATAAGGACATATTACAATGTCTCCGCCAGATGAGCAGCAACCAGTCAACACCTCCCTGTGTGCCCACAACATCTGGTGCTGAAACAACTGCAACTGCCACAGGGAGGGAGGATGACTCTGGCGGAGAGTCCCCTGCACCGCAGCAGCCTGCACTTGAGGGTCCCCCCCCAAAGAAGAGGGGCCGTCCGAGGAGGGGCAAGTGAGAGGCCGATGGCCATGTGCAACCCCCAGGAAGCCTAAACCTGTTCTGGATAATCACCTTTGTGCGCAAACTGTTCACCCTGTTGACTGCAACACAACTCTCCCACATGACATGGGGAGCTCAAGTTGGACCAATGTCTCAGATGACTGTGGACTTTACTCTGGACATTTCTGCTACCAGGACTTCCAAATCATCTAGGAACTTTGGATTACAATCACAATGTACAGCACCCACCATCCTGTGCACTATACTCACACATGTATGTCAATAAACTCACTAATACACCATACTTGCCTCTGTTGTGATTCCTACGTTGTCTCTGAAGTGGCGATGATGAACAGGGAAATGACACTGTGCATGCTAACTGCTACAGCAAGTACAACACCGGCATGTGAGTCATGGCGACGTCACACATATGAGGGAGGCACACCACCAGGGCTACACAACACATACACACCATGGCCATCTGACTCATCGCCTACACTGATGTTGCCAGGAAATACGTTGCATTGCACAGACCCAACACCTATTCACAGTCTGTGTTAACTAGCCCACTGGTGCAGTAAGCAAATGTCAGTCAGATGTGTGACGACAGACAACGCACATCACAAAGTGAAGCACAGGTTTATTACACATTTGCAACATGTTGTAACCACCACAGATGCAAGGTAATCCCACCTGGCAGCGGGCACACAGTCAACAAGTGTAGAAGGAAGGAAGTCCATGGCTGTGGTGCACATCACCTGTAGGAACACGACAGCTACCACCCTGGAAGTCGAATCACGGTGTCGGGGATCACAGTTGACCAAACGACTCTGAAAGTACCCTGTGAAGGACAGAAATGACACACAGTCAAAAGCACTGAAGAACAGGACAGAACTGCAATACTCATGCCCAATACATGTCACAAGATACCCACCCAGAACCAAGTTAGCATGTCAACACTGTTGGGGAGTACAGACTACCTGTAAGGACACATCGCTACACGCATACAGTCATGTAGCACATGCACACACTCAAACAGCACCAGAGCACCACCAACACATATCATGCAAACTCACATCAGTTACATGACATCTCTGGATACTTACATTCAGCTGAAGAAGTTGGTGATGAGCTGTGTGCGGACATCACCACCATCATCATCATCATCACTGGCATCGTGGTCCAGGCCAGGATCCTCCACAGGTGGCGGACGTTGGTCATCGTCATCCAGGATGAGAGGCAACTCCTTCCGCACTGCCAGGTTGTGTAGCATGCAGCAGATGATGACAATCTTGCACACCTTTGCCGGGGCATATGGGAGGGACCCTTCTGTCTTGTCCAGGCAGCGGAAGCGGCTCTTCAGGAGACCAAATGTCCACTCAATAACTCTCCTTGTCCGACCATGTGCCTCATTGTAGCGCATCTGGGCTGGTGTCATAGGGTTCCTGAGGGGCGTCAGCAACCACGGCATGTTGGGATATCCGGAGTCACCTACATACAGACAATTGCACATTAGCTGATTTGGAAAAGAGGGTGGGACACTACATTGCAGAACACACACAATGGTACAAAGTCAGTACACACCAACAAGCCAGGCACGCTGGTTCCGCATCTGTGACTTCATCCTCGGGATGCGACTACTCCTCATCACGTAGGCATCGTGTGCAGAACCGGGGAAACGGGCACACACGTGTGTGATGGTCATATCTGCAAGACAGACCACCAGTGCATTGACCGAGTGGTAGTGCTTGCGGTTCCTGTATGCCTGCTCCTGGGCCTGTGGTGGTACCAAAGCCACATGTGTCCCATCAATGGAGCCAATGACATGCGGCATCCTCCCCAGGGCATAGAAGTTACTCTTCACGCCAGTCAGTTGCTGGAGTCTAGGGAAATAGATGTACTGGTTCAGGTATATCAACATAGCCTCCAATACATCGCGGAGCACACGGCTGAACATGGTCTGTGACATCCCACCAGCAGTCGCCAGAGTGTGTTGAAAGGTACCGCTGGCAAAGAAGTGTAGGGCTGCCATCACCTTCACCTTGGGGGTCAGCGTTGTAGGATACGGCCGGCCAGGTTGCAGGTGTGGTGCCAAGCGCACTGCCAAATCATCAATCAGCTGCCTGGTGAAGCGGTACCTTCGGATGCTGTCACGTTCCACCATCGTTGCCAGGTCAGGGAATGGTCTATGGACAGCTGGTGCCCTGCAGTGCATAGGTGAAGAAAGAAAGATTGTCAGTCACCCCACATATGTGGCATTGAACACACTCAATATCACATGATACATCATTATGAGGCACAAGTACATGATGTGTGCAGTTCCGTAAGGACATGTATGGCACATACATGGCCAACATCCAACATCACAGTTCAACAAGTGGCATCAATAAGTCCCAGGTTGTGCCATTGGGTATCATGAGGACGTGTCACATTTCCCATCTCCTGCTGCCACGTTACAAACACACCCCACAGTGACATGTGAGGACAGATGTGCCCCAGGCATCACAGCCCAATGACAGGTAGATTCCCAGGGACCCTGTATTGCCACATGGACACTGGCATGACATGGCGTATCAAGTATACACCACAGCAAAACAACCATGACCCCCACAGGTAGTGGTCCCTGTTGTCTCGGCAGGACAGACATGGACGTCTGTGACACACACACGCACAACATCAAAGTCCATGCACAAACAACGTGGATGTGGAGACTGTCTCCCATTGTGCACATGAAATCAGAGACATTGTAAACACAACATGCACACAGACTGCGGAGGACCATCACTATTGTGCCAATGGGTCAGCCTGGGTTAAACATACCGTCCCACATGGGACTCAGGGGGCATGTGACATGACATACACATACAACACCGTGAAATGTGACCATGCCACATGCTCAGATATGAACAGTTGCACATCACAGTGTTCATGTACATGAAACACCAAGGATACTGTCCCCATGAACACGTGCACAGCCTGGGGGTGGCTGCCCCAAGTGACACCCACAGAACAACATGTTCACCCCCATACACGGAATAGGTAATGCAGCCTTACATGCCTTAGGATACAGTTTGGACAGGCTGTGGTGTTGTAGGTGTGCCCCTCACTCCCTGGGAAGTATATGTGGCTGGCATATGTTCACCTGTGACAGGCATGGTGACATATGCCAGTGACATGTATAGGGACGCGTTGGACAGCAATGGACCGATTGGTGCGCACACATTGGCCATTGCATTCAATGTGTGCTGGTACGCGTTGTATTCGCAATACGCGTTGGACAGCAATGGACCGATCGGTGCGCACACATTGGCCATTGCATTCAATGTGTGCTGGTACGCGTTGTATTCGCAATACGCGTTGGACAGCAATGGACCGATCGGTGCGCACACATTGGCCATTGCATTCAATGTGTGCTGGTACGCGTTGTATTCGCAATACGCGTTGGACAGCAATGGACCGATCGGTGCGCACACATTGGCCATTGCATTCAATGTGTGCTGGTACGCGTTGTATCCGGTGTACGCGTTGGACAGCAATGGACCGATCGGTGCGCACACATTGGCCATTGCATTCAATGTGTGCCGGTACGCGTTGTATCCCGAGTACGCGTTGGACAGCAATGGACCGATCGGTGCGCACACATTGGCCATTGCATTCAATGTGTGCTGGTACGCGTTGTGTCCCGGGTACGCATTGGACAGCAATGGACCGATCGGTGCGCACACATTGGCCATTGCATTCAATGTGTGCGGGTACGCGTTGTATCCCGGATACGCCTTGAACAGCAATGGACCGATCGGTGTGCCCAGCCGGCCCATTGCAATCAATGTGTCGCGAGTACGCGTTGTATCCCGGGTACGCGTTGAACAGCAATGGACCGATCGGTGTGCCCGGCCGGCCCATTGCAATCAATGTGTGCGAGTGCAGCGTTGTATCCCGGGTACGCCTTGAACAGCAATGGACCGATCGGTGTGCCCGGCCGGCCCATTGCAATGAATGTGTCGCGGTACGGCGTTGTATCCCGGGTACGCCTTGAACAGCAATGGACCGATCGGTGTGCCCGGCCGGCCCATTGCAATCAATGTGTGGAGTACGCGTTGTATCCCGGGTACGCCTTGAACAGCAATGGACCGATCGGTGTGCCCGGCCGGCCCATTGCAATCAATGTGTGGAGTACGCGTTGTATCCCGGGTACGCGTTGAACAGCAATGGACCGATTGGTGTGCCCGGCCGGCCCATTGCAATCAATGTGTGCGGGTACGGGTTGTATCCCGGGTACGCCTTGAACAGCAATGGACCGATCGGTGTGCCCGGCCGGCCCATTGCAATCAATGTGTGCGGGTACGCGTTGTATCCCGGGTACGCCTTGAACAGCAATGGACCGATCGGTGTGCCCGGCCGGCCCATTGCAATCAATGTGTGCGGGTACGCGTTATATCCCGGGTACGCCTTGAACAGCAATGGACCGATCGGTGTGCCCGGCCGGCCCATTGCAATCAATGTGTGCGGGTACGCGTTGTATCCCGGGTACGCGTTGAACAGCAATGGACCGATCGGTGTGCCCGGCCGGCCCATTGCAATCAATGTGTGTGGGTACGTGTTGTATCCCGGGTACGCCTTGAACAGCAATGGACCGATCGGTGTGCACCCATTGGCTATGGCCTGGCCTGGCAACAGACGCGTTTTCAAATTTTGAACGAGTCTGATGCTGGAAATTCAGCTGGTCACCCACAACAATGTTGCAAATTCATGGGTGTCATGAAGTTGAACTTTTGAAGGATGCTGTGGGCGTGTGTAAGTGGTGCAATTCCATGGATTGGCCAGATTCAGAAGATGCTAACTACTTGGACCTATCACTTTGGACACATGGGACAGTAACTGCCTCTGCAGCACACATATAATGCTGGCTGTTCCCCTGAGAGCTCACTTGCCTGCACTACATGCTCCAGGACGACATCTGCCACCACCACTGCTGCTGAATCTGCACCCTCTGGACCCTGCAATGGCACGTACTGTGGAGAGAGCCCCAGCCTTCAGCACTGAGGAGAACCAGGCCCTGCTGGACAGCCTCCTTCCACAGTACAGCAAGCTGTATGGGAAAGCAGGGGAGCAGGTGAGTGTTCTGTCCACTGCCTTCCTAAATGTGCATGTTGTCTGACTAGCAAGGCTAACAGTCTGCACGCCACTGGCTAGCAGGCTCACTGAGTAGTTGTCACCCCCATAGTGTGTAGTTACATGCACTGGACAGGTATGGTGCAGTGACAGTGCATTTAAACAAGGTTTTACTTCCCAAGCAATGATACCATGTAGTTACTGCTGGCATACTGTCCATGGCCATCTTTGCACTGCCTGTGTACATCATGTGCCCCTGTGATTGAGACATGTATACACAACTGTGTAATGCACGGATATGTTGCATGTGTAGTAATAGCATTCTCACTTTGTCATCCTCACAGGTTGATGCCCACCAGAAGCAGCAGTTATGGCTGACCATCGTCCGGGCAGTGAGATCCGTGGGGGACTACAAGCGCTGGATCCGCAACTGCCAGAAGAGGTGGCAGGACCTTCGGGGCTGGACCCGGAGGATCGCACGGGTCCAGCTGAAGCTATCGCCTCCTCGCAGGAAGGGCGGACACCGGACCCTGACCCCCCACATGCTCAGGATCCTGGCGGTGGTCTTCCCTGATCTGGATGGGCAGCTGAAGGCCAGAGAGCAGCAAGGAGGGGGTGAGTCCATGACTGCATTGTGAACTTTGTCTGCCATGCTATGTGCCCTCCTCTGGCCTGGTTAAACTTCCACAGTACATCAGTCATGTGGTCCAGGACCCATGTCCCTCAATTGTGCACTGCCCACTCCTCATCTGATACCCAGGTGTGGCCCTTGCAGTCAGGGAATTGTGTCACTTGGGTACTGTGTCCTTGCAGTTTGCTTGACTCAAGGTGGGGGACAGCATCTGTTCCCCTAACTCTGTGGTGGGCATCATGGGTGGGTCCATTGCTTACACAATGCCTGTGTTCTGACATGTAATCTGCGTGTCACTTTGATATGTGGTCCAATTGCTGAGCTGATCCACCACATGTGCCTGGGGTGTCTGGCACACACCCATGCTGCGGGTGGGAACAATGTTTGGGCCCCTGGAGTGTGTATATTACGTGTGTCACACATACTTAGCCAGCTGCCTACTGTCCAGGGCTCATCCCTCATTCATGTGGGGCAGGACAGTCATGCCTACTCCAGGCCATACAATACACTCTGTACTCCCACTCCCGTGTATCAGCTGACACGTTGTGCTCAGTGATATGTCCCCTCAGGTGTCTGCCTCTGTGTCAGTGTGCTGTGGCTTCGTTGTCAGGACTGCTGGGGTGTTTCTCGGTTGGGGCTCAGCATGCCACCAGAGATGTGACCATAGGAGACGATACTTGTGTGACACATAGGTGTTTGAACACCTGACCGTGCTGACTGGGGTATGCGAATGTGAAGTCCATGCAGCTGTTTCCCATTCACAGCAGATTGTGAGGTGCTCAGGTTCAGAGGGTTGTGTTACAGGTCTCCCATATGTCCAATCGGTATGACCTGGACAGATAAGGGTTCAGATGATGTGGTGTGTGGGGGATGTACATGTGCACTTGTTCAGCTCCAGGGCTTGCATTCCCCATGACCTACTATTGTGACACAGTGCAGACTGTTGTTGTGTGGCTGCCCTGCCCATGTGACTGGAGACAGTGATGTATGACTTAGCAGGCATGCCTGTGCCATGGCATGTGACTTCCTATGGGTGATCCTGCAGGGGAGTGACATGTGCTACATGCACACCATAGTGGCAATGGCTATCAGCACATGTGTGCATCGTGGTGTCTGTTGCTGGTATGCATCACATGCATTTCATATATCTGACTCTGGGCATCACTTTCATCCGGGCACCTGTACTGACTCAGTGGCAAGAGTTGTGATGTGTGCATGTTCACATGCTTCACCGTGTTCTCTGCACCGTCCAACTACTGTGTAGGTGGTGCATGTGTCCACACTGGGGTATTGCCAGCCAACGGACGCCAGACAGATGGGTGCAAGGCCAGGTGGGATGTGAGTGCCATGGTTGACGATCAGACTGACAATTGGCTTCTCCTATTCTGTTTGGGCAATTTTAGCAATGTCCAACTAAGGATGCCAGGCCTTGCTCTGTATTGTGCTGTACTTACTGTGGTGTGTGCGTTCGGTGCAGGTGACTGATGTCTGTCTATTTCCCTATTGTTTGCAGATACATCTACGGCCACAGGAGGGGACAGCTCCACGGACCAGGAGGAGCCGCAGAGCCAGACTGGGTCAACAGCCGAGGAGTGGTCGGAGGGACCCAGTGGCACGGAGGGCGAGGGGAGCCACACCGAGGAGTCCTCAGCACCATCCACCTCAGCTGAGGACCACAGCAACTCAGAGGATGACTCCCTTATGGAGGCGGGTGTCAGCAGCCACCACACCCCAGCTAGTGTTGCTGTCCCCGCCACCACCACCGCCCTCCCATCGGCTCCCATTCCCGAGGTCCGTGGAGGCTCCCATGTTCGGGAGCGTGTCTCCTTCGGGCCAGGCACTGCACCCCTGCCCCTGTGTCCCCTGCTGCCCTGAGTGAGGAGTCTGTGTACCTCCTTCACCAGCTCCATGTAGGGCAGACAGCGATGCTGAGTGTCCTCCATGCCCACACCACTCTGTTGACTCAGCTGGTGTCGTTCATGGAGGGCATCTCATCGGGCATGTCTGCCCTACAGAGGGGCAATAGGTCCATGGACTCCTCCCTGATGGCAGCAGTGTCCCTCCTCCAACAGTTCCTCACCCCTCCTGCCTCTGTCCCATCCACACTCCCCAGCACCTTACCTGTCCCAAGCACACACACACAGGCACACACCAGCACAGACACGAGCAGCACACACACGCCACAGACAAGACGCACACCCACGCACAGTCAGGGAACTGAAACCACACTCACAGGGGATGGGGCCCAGTCAGACACACACGCATCCACAAGCACTGCGCAGTCCACAGTTGCCTCTCCCTCCAAAGCCCCCTCCGTTGCCTCACCTGCAACCCCAAAGACCCAGCGGCTCTTCCTCAGTGACCTCGGCCTCTTCCCCTCCGATTCAGCTGATACAGCATTCAGGGGGAAGAGGAAGCCCACCCACACGGAGCGGAGTGCCCCTCGCCACCGGACACCCTCCCCCAGACGCAGACCGACTGACGCACCCATCCGCAAGTCCCCCCGGACCCAGAAGAGCAAGACCCCGCCGCCGCCCTGCAGCTCAGGCACCAAGTCTCCTTCCTCCATCCCTCAGGCCCCCACTCCACAGGTGCCCCCACCACACCCTGCCCCAGGTTCCCCCACCCACAGATACACCATCCCCAAAAGGATCAGGCCTTCTCCCCCTGCCACTTGCTCTTCCGGCCCCACACACCCCGCTGTGCTTGTCTGTGCCACTGGTGTGGAGACGGTGTCCTCCCCCTCTGTCCTGCCCACCTTACCTGATCCCCATTCTCCTCCCCTGGAGGTAGGCACTGCAGTGGAGTCCACTACCACCCTGTCTGACTTGGGCACTGCAGTGGGGAACCTGTCCACTCCATCTGCACGGTCCCCTGCAGTCTTGCCGGCACCCACACCATCAGAGTCATGCCCCCCACTTGTGCCGGCACACACCATGTCAGACACCTCCACTGCAGTTGTCAGTGGCTCTCCAGCACCCACCACCCCTTCCCTGCCTCCTTCTGGTGAGCCCTGATCCTGTCCCTGCGGTGCCTAGCCTGCCCCCCCGTATGCCCCTCCGAGGGGATTGTCCCTGGCTTTCATCAGTGCAGGCATGCGTTGGGTGACATCTGCCACTGTCACCCTGTTTTGACATTCAAGTTGGACTGGCCATTGGCCTTTGTTAACATTTGTGCTGGACATCAACTGTTAGACCCACATATGCTGAATAAAGCACCTTTCTGTTCTCTAGTGCTTTTGCTTCTGATGTACATGTTGTTGATGATGCTAACCATGCCCTTGCTGCAGTGATGGTCATATTTGGTCTCATTATAATGAAGTGTTACTGTGCAGGAACACATGTGGTCCAGGGGGAATGTTTCCTATCTTGTGGTGTATCCATGTCATCCTTAGCAGCATCTGAGGGTGTCATGTGTTCAATATTTGGCAATGGGATTTCCTACTTACATTAGCAATTTCACATCTGTGGCTTCCACCCCTGCACATCTGTTGTGCCTGCCATTGTTCAATTCGTCTACTACCCTGACCGTGTGGCCATCTCCACTGGACATGCAGGTTTGGGCATCAATGGGGAAGGACTCATCTGTGTTGTCAGTGCAACATTGCTATACAAGTGTGTTGGATCAGTGCTGATGATTTCGTTGGCACTCCCATGACTAGGCTGATGTGACGGGAGCATTCATTTGGTGCTAATTGTTGAGTGTGTGACCAAGTGCTCAGCTGACATGATGGAGCCCTACTGTGGCAACATATGGCACAGCTTTCCTCACACAGGAGTGGAGTCCCCTCATGGCAGTGTGTACTCCTGTGACATTGCCTGCGCCCAAGGTGTGTGTTATATGAGCATGTCTGTGTGTTCACTTCCGTTTAGCTGTGCATGCTGGGATCCCTAGTGTTGTACCTGTTTGTGATGCTTGCTGAGTTGACCTATGTACCCCCAAGTCTTCTCCCTGGATTCTCTGTGATGTGGGTGCATGGCACATTACTGGTCATCAGGGTGTCACCCATAGGTGTGTTTGCTGTCAGGGCTGAGTTTGTGTGCAGACGCAGATGGGTCACAGTCAGGATTCCCCTTGGCACTTGTTCTTTACACCTGTCATGTGATTTCCAGTTTGTGTTATCTTTCAGTGATTGTGATACGTTGTGTGTGTGACTGCTGGCACTCCTCAGGGTCCGGGCTGCAATGTTGGTAGTTGTCTATGTGTGTTCTTTGTGGGTGTCCTTGGCTTCTTCATTGGTGTGTGACTGTGGCTGGGATCCCATTGGTTGGTGTGTGCAGTGTGTCAGACATTCAGGAGTCTTGTTGAATGGCCATGTGTGATGTGTTTCTGCACCTTGGTTCCCACCCACCACCCTGGGATTGTCATGGGTGCATGTGCAATGTCACCAGTGCATGTGTGCTTCACTGCTGCACATTGTTGGAGGTCGAGGTGTGTGGTGTTGAGTGTGTGCAGATGAGAGTTGTTGCCCGGCTAGACCCCTGCCTCCATGTTGGCCTTGGCTTACTGGCCGTGCTGATTGATTTGTGCTTGTGTAGGTGTGATGGTAGTTTGTTGCTCAGGACACATGACTGTGGTTCACAGTGTGAACGACATCTAGCTTTGTCATCACAGTGGGATTGTAATGCAGCCCAGGGTCACCACATTGTGGGGACCCTGGGGGTAGTGCTGTGGTGTGTCTGTGTCTTGCTGTGTCAGTTGCTGTTACTACATGCTTCTGTGACATGTGTGATTTGTGCTCCCTCTCATCTGACAATGCCTGATTGCCCACATAGGGTATTTGGATCCATGAGTTACCTTTGTGTGGCACTGTATGCACATCTGTGTAATTGGTATTCAGGCCTCCTCATGTGTTGTGTGGTTGCCTGGGGACACTGCCACCCCCTCACCTGTTATGTTTGATGTGCAGTGTGGGTCTGCCTGTTTGTGTTTGTGCATCTGCACCACTGCATTGGCATATCTTTGGTGTGCCATTGGCTGTAAGTTGTTTGGTGGGTTTCCCCTGCTGTCCCTGGGACTCCTAGGTCATCGGTCAGCACAATGATCATGGTTTGTGTGTCCCATTGCTGCCATGGTATGGTTTCTGTTCACCTCACATCTACAGTCTCCACAGGGTATCTGCATTTGTGTGCCCATTGGTGCAAATATGTGGGTCTGCATTCTGATGGTCACTTCTGTCATTGTGTCATTGATGAATGTTGACAGTGTCAGCCCCCATGGGTGTTGTTTGTCTGCACATGGCCAAAGGTATGTCTTATTTGCACTGCAGTATTTGCCTCCCCCAATCTATGTTGCAATGGGACACATGCACTACTTTGCCACTGATGTGTTTTATGTTCTGTGACCAGGAATCATCCATGCAGTTTGGCAGTTGCAGCTTTTTATTTGTCAACACTTGCATTTTGGTCACTGTGATGATGGGGGTTTAGACCCCATTGCCACAATGTTCTGAATGTGCTTCAGCTATGGGCCCCCACACTAACATTGTGGTCACTGTGATGATGGGGGTTTGGACCCCATTGCCACAATGTTCAAGATGTGCTTCAGCCATGGACCCCACACTTACCTTTTGGTCACTGTGATGATGGGGGTTTAGACCCCATTGCCACAATGTTCTGAATGTGCTTCAGCTATGGGCCCCCACACTTACATTTTGGTCACTGTGATGATGGGGGTTTAGACCCCATTGCCACAATGTTCTGAATGTGCTTCAGCTATGGGCCCCCACACTTACATTTTGGTCACTGTGATGATGGGGGTTTGGACCCCATTGCCACAATGTTCAAGATGTGCTTCAGCTATGGGCCCCCACACTTACATTTTGGTCACTGTGATGATGGGGGTTTGGACCCCATTGCCACAATGTTCAAGATGTGCTTCAGCCATGGACCCCACACTTACCTTTTGGTCACTGTGATGATGGGGGTTTAGACCCCATTGCCACAATGTTCTGAATGTGCTTCAGCTATGGGCCCCCACACTTACATTTTGGTCACTGTGATGATGGGGGTTTGGACCCCATTGCCACAATGTTCAAGATGTGCTTCAGCTATGGACCCCACACTTACCTTTTGGTCACTGTGATGATGGGGTTTTGGACCCCATTGCCACAATGGTCATGGCCTGCTTGCATTGTGGGGGCCACACATATATGTGTGGCACATGTGATAGGGGGTCACCTTGTATGTTCAAAGTCATGTTCAGTGTTGTAGCCATTTGACGCAGTCTACACACGCTTGTCATGGTGTTGGGGGGATGTCTTTTTCTTGCATTCCCTAGGTTGTGGTGTGCTGGTTGTGTCATGCATTGTCCATCCTATGAGTGGGGGTGGTGTTGGTGGTAGGCATCCAGCCCCCCATGGGTAGAGGTGGTAGTAGTGGTAGGCATCCAGCCCCCCATGGGTAGAGGTGGTAGTAGTGGTAGGCATCCAGCCCCCCATGGGTAAGGGTGGTAGTAGTGGTAGGCATCCAGCCTCCCATGGGTAGAGGTGGTAGTAGTGACAGGCATCTGGCACCCCCTGGGTAAGGGTGGTAGTAGTGACAGGCATCCAGCCCCCCATGGGTAGGGGTGGCAGTAGTGACAGGCATCCAGCCCCCCATGGGTAGAGGTGGTAGTAGTGGTAGGCATCCAGCCCCCCATGGGTAGGGGTGGCAGTAGTGACAGGCATCCAGCCCCCCATGGGTAGAGGTGGTAGTAGTAGTAGGCATCTGGCACCCCTGGGTAAGGGTGGTAGTAGTGGTAGGCATCCAGCCTCCCATGGGTAGTGGTGGTAGTAGTGACAGGCATCTGGCACCCCATGGGTAGAGGTGGTAGTAGTGGTAGGCATCTGGCACCCCCTGGGTAAGGGTGGTAGTAGTGACAGGCATCCAGCCCCCCATGGGTGAAGGTGGTAGTAGTGGTAGGCATCTGGCATCCCCTGGGTAAGGGTGGTAGTAGTGACAGGCATCCAGCACCCCATGGGTAGAGGTGGTAGTGGTAGTAGGCATCTGGCACCCCGTGGGTAGAGGTGGTAGTAGTGGTAGGCATCTGGCACCCCCTGGGTAAAAGTGGTAGTAGTGACAGGCATCCAGCCCCCCATGGGTAGGGGTGGCAGTAGTGACAGGCATCCAGCCCCCCATGGGTAGAGGTGGTAGTAGTGGTAGGCATCCAGCCCCCCATGGGTAGGGGTGGCAGTAGTGACAGGCATCCAGCCCCCCATGGGTAGAGGTGGTAGTAGTGGTAGGCATCTGGCACCCCTGGGTAAGGGTGGTAGTAGTGGTAGGCATCCAGCCTCCCATGGGTAGAGATGGTAGTAGTGACAGGCATCTGGCACCCCATGGGTAGAGGTGGTAGTAGTGGTAGGCATCTGGCACCCCCTGGGTAAGGGTGGTAGTAGTGACAGGCATCCAGCCCCCCATGGGTAGGGGTGGCAGTAGTGACAGGCATCCAGCCCCCCATGGGTAGAGGTGGTAGTAGTGGTAGGCATCCAGCCCCCCATGGGTAAGGGTGGTAGTAGTGGTAGGCATCCAGCCTCCCATGGGTAGAGGTGGTAGTAGTGACAGGCATCTGGCACCCCCTGGGTAAGGGTGGTAGTAGTGACAGGCATCCAGCACCCCATGGGTAGAGGTGGTAGTGGTGGTAGGCATCTGGCACCCCATGGGTAGAGGTGGTAGTAGTGGTAGGCATCTGGCACCCCCTGGGTAAGGGTGGTAGTAGTGACAGGCATCCAGCCCCCCATGGGTAGAGGTGGTAGTAGTGGTAGGCATCCAGCCTCCCATGGGTAGAGGTGGTAGTAGTGACAGGCATCTGGCACCCCCTGGGTAAGGGTGGTAGTAGTGACAGGCATCCAGCCCCCCATGGGTGAAGGTGGTAGTAGTGGTAGGCATCTGGCACCCGCTGGGTAAGGGTGGTAGTAGTGACAGGCATCCGGCACCCCATGGGTAGAGGTTGTAGTAGTGACAGGCATCTGGCACCCCATGGGTAGAGGTGGTAGTAGTGGTAGGCATCTGGCACCCCTAGGTAAGGGTGGTAGTAGTGACAGGCATCCAGCCCCCATGGGTGGAGGTGGTAGTAGTGGTAGGCATCTGGCACCCCTGGGTAAGGGTGGTAGTAGTGACAGGCATCCAGCACCCCATGGGTAGAGGTGGTAGTAGTGACAGGCATCTGGCACCCCATGGGTAGAGGTGGTAGTATTGGTAGGCATCTGGCACCCCCTGGGTAAGGGTGGTAGTAGTGACAGGCATCTGGCACCCCCTGGGTAAGGGTGGTAGTAGTGACAGGCATCCAGCACCCCATGGGTAGAGGTGGTAGTGGTGGTAGGCATCTGGCACCCCATGGGTAGAGGTGGTAGTAGTGGTAGGCATCTGGCACCCCCTGGGTAAGGGTGGTAGTAGTGACAGGCATCCAGCCCCCCATGGGTAGAGGTGGTAGTAGTGGTAGGCATCTGGCACCCCCTGGGTAAGGGTGGTAGTAGTGGTAGGCATACAGGCCCCTATGTGTGGCATTGGTGAGGGCCATCCCGCCCCTATGGTGCTGCTGTTGCTGGTGTAGGTATTTCTGCATCCCTCTGTGTGTGATGTGTCGGGTACGTGTAGTTTGTTTTTGTTGTTGGTGTCTGACTTACCTTCTGCGCCGTACGCGTCCGTGCCTGTTCCGGTAATAGAGGTAGAATATTGGTAGGATCGGTACGAAGGGATTCATGGTTGGTTCGTCTCGTTCGTCTTTCTCTTTGCTTCGCCTCGTCCTCGTCGCTGGCGTGTTCGTCTCGTAGCCGTGGATCGTGTTGTGGCGCGAATCGGAGCTTATGTGCGCCTCGCCTGGATGCTTTGACGTGCCGTGCGTAGCGACGGGTTCGGCGCGTACGGGATGCGCATCGTACTTGTCCGGCCAGACGGGGCTGCATTTTTGCTTCCGTGCGGCTCGATTCTACGATTCCGGATCCGGCTCGGTCGGGGAACAGGACCTGGATTGGGTGAGTACGACTGGGTCGGAATCTATGCTGTAGTGCGCATCGTACTTGCTCGTTCGAAATAATGTGCGGATCGGTCGGGAAACAGGCATTCGCATGGCTTTTTTCCCGACCGAATGGTGTTAGGTGCGTCTCCGACCGAGATCGGAATCGGCCCCAGAGTCTTAGGGGCCGATTCCGTTTCGGGCCGGAAATCTCTCCGACCGAGCCGGACCCGGAGAGATTTCCGACCGAATCGGACCCGTGCAGCCCGACCGAACGAGTACGATGCGTCCGTATGCTTTCGTACTCCAGTCGGTCGGACTCCCATTGAAGTTAATGGGAGCCGGTCGTACAACGCGTACGCGGGCTCCCATTGCCTCAATGGGTGCGAGGCGGACAAGGGCGCCCCCTACAGCCTGTACGCAGCGAAGCGACTCGTGCCGTACACGCACAGGTAGGGGGGACCCATGGGTCCCCCCTGTGTGCGACTCGCGTGGCTACGCGTACAGGGGGGTCCGACACGGACCCCCGAAGTACGGCTCCGACTGCTCTTTCGAGCCGGGCGGCGCGTGTCAGTCGGACTGCTCGCGCCGTGCATCGTACTTACCCGGCCGGGGAACGTCTCCATTGCGCGGTGCGAGTCGTGTCCGAGCGAGTCGGTCGGTGCGGTTCGACCTGGGAACGTGTCGGTCGGAGCGGTTGGGACGCCCGAACGAGTCGGTCGGCGATTTCGCATCGTACTCGCTCGTCCGGACGCACGTACGAATCGGTCGGGAAATAGGGCTCCGAATCGGATCAGGTTAAGCCGAATCCGATTCGGAGCCCTACCGGCCGAGATCGGAATCGGCCCCTAAGTAGTGAAACATGAGAGGTTCAAGTTAAGCCTCAATGCACAGCACTTAAGAATAAAGCAGGTGGCAGAAGATGTAACCAATGAAAGATATATATCAATGACAATGAAAGATATATAGCAATGACATTTCCAAGACTACCCAGTGGTTAAGAAGACACACAAATATAAGTATTGTGAGCAGATGTGTTTAAAAAAATATTAGCGCACTTAATCTTTTGCTGTGGACACCAGTTACTGGACTGAGTGCCCATGATCAAAAAAGGGACACCTTCGTGCACAAAAACAATCCTTAGAGGCGTTTCCCTCTTTCTATGTGTGCTGCAAAATGCAGCAGACTTAAAAAGGGGAAACAATTAAGAAAAATTATGTTATTTCTCCTGTTTGCGCCTCTGGTGGGGAGGCTTACAATTATGATGTATTCCCAGGTCTACCAGTGTTGGTAAATCTGGGAATCTATCGGAATCCATGGGTGGATGCGTAGGACACCCATGGAACACCTCCCTGACACAGAGTAACGCAAGGCAGTGGTTTGCGCTGCCTCACCTTACTCTAGATTTATCAAGTAATGCAGGACCATACAAGGTGGACTTGCATAGCCTGATAAATCTCCTTTAGGTATTGCGTCGCCCTTGTGCCCTCTTGTATGGATCAAGGGTGATGGAAAATGTCAATAAATATGCCCTGAAATGCATAGTGTTTGGCGTAGTAGGGTAGATAGTTTACAGGCTATTCATCAATGAATGTACTTTGAAACCATTAAGAGCTCAATGTAGCCACTCCTTTGGTTAAGTGTCCTGACTACTAAGAGCAAGGAGTGTGCAAGCTATATGTCTCAAAGGACATTTTGAGGGCGACAATAAGCTGCATCTTTATCCATAAATCCCCCTAATTTTACAGACATCATGTCATTTCCATGCGGTTATCTCACAAATCTACAAAAAAATGGGAATTAGTGACTGTGTTTCTGGTATGCATCTGCTAACAACAGGGAAGACCTGGCTTGGCAGTGAGGACCGGACTGTTCCCATTGGAGCAGGGTCAAGACTGATTAGCATATAGCTGGGTCCAAACTGAGGTGGCATGGAGTGCAAAATAAAAATGTATTGGGATACGGCCCAAGTAATTACCAGAGACTGAGATTCATTCAAGTATTTAATCCATCACTTTTAGTATACTTTAGTGTGTCACCCTCAGTGGGCTGGGTATGCCAAGACATGGGTCCCGTGCACACTGTGTCATATGAACCAAGCTATACCTGGCTGATAAACCCAGAACAAGGGTGAAACCTGTTCTGGGTTGCTTGTGTTCCGGTTCAGGGAAGACCTGGCTTGGCAGTTTGCGCTGGACTGTTCCCATTGGGGAAGGGTCAAGACTGATTTGCATATAGATGGTTTGAACTGAGGGGGCATGGTGTGCAAAATAACGAAGGATTGGGGTGTGGGCCGAGCAATTACCAGTGGCTGAGATTAATTCAAGCATTCCATCCATCACTTTCTGTATACCTTAATAAGGCAACGATGGCAGCACATTAAAATGCCTTCTCCAAAAATGAACCCAGAATTAGGAAATTTCACAGGAATCAAAGCCAGGACTTTTCCTGATAATCTTTAAAAGAAAAACCATTTGCCATACTTTTGACAGCCATATGTAATTTAATTTGGTGACTTGGGCTTTGTGCATATGTATACCCATTTTAAATTTAGAGCCTACTGACATCCACAGTACAACTAAACCAGTGACCCTGCTGCTGCAATCTCTGAATGGGATGACTTTATAATAATGCACTTTGCCACATGGCTCCCTTATAACAAATATGAACAAATGTTCTGCAGGCTTTGCCTATTCTCCAATAGCCACTTCGGTTCACAGAATCTAACCACTCTAGCTCACTATCAGGACAGATGTGGAATGACTTTCTAAAGAGAATTGCCACTTACCTCTGGCTACCAGAGAACTCTACTATAGTCCACTCCTGCAGGTCCTGGTTAGCCACATACTATTACAGCTCTTTGAGATCATCTAATGTCATTCACAGAAAGGATGACAGTAATGTCAATCTTGGCCGATCTCTGACCCCGCTCCCTTTCATCCACGCACACTCGGGTCCATAATAACTCAAGACTATAACACACAGGAAGGAACACCCTAAAGGGACCTGCAGAGCAGATCAAGGCTGCCAGCAATAAACTGTCAGTCATACTTCTTATTTCATGACAACGCTAAGCGATGAGCCGATGACACAATAACTGCACCTCAGTGGTCATCAAGCACGACATGGAAACACTTCGCACATATGATGACAACATGGACAATACTCTTGCAGTCACACACTCTACACGGCGTCGCATGCTATTCGTATAGGTGGTAAGTGCTCTATAACTGTGATAATATAATCTTTGGGTCGCTCCCGCAGGTACAGTCCTGCCGTCTGACCCTGGTACAGAAGTAGCAGGCTAATACTATTATCATTTAATAATAATTTAATTACCAGATGGTTAAAAAATAACGGAAACTATGCACTTCCTAACAACTGGTACCTTATAAATGTTGGCTTAGGCCTTTTAAGTTTGGTGTGGCGTCCATATTATCCGCAACGATCGAGAGACCATGGTAGGACGGCTTGTGCATCCTACGGGGCAGATTTACAAGAAAGCGACGCATCTGTAGAGATGCGTCACTCTCCCTGCGCCACCCTGAGAAACCCTTGCGCCACTATGGATGCGCCGTATTTACAATACGGCGCACCATAGCACAAGGATTCATAGATGCGTCAGAAATTCTGACGCATCTGTTGACGCAAAAGTTACGCATTGCTGGAGTCGTGTCACAAGCACGATGCAACTACAGCAATGCATGGGGAGGCCTATCCTCATTGTGCTGCGTCACTCCTTACACCTGCTCCAAGCAGGCGTAAGAATTTGACGCAGTGGCGTCCTAGAAGTGGCGCAGTGAAATCTTGTAGATTTCACTGCGTCACTCCTACAAGGCTTTTTTGCGTTGGACGCCCACCCTGCATACAGTATACCTGACGCAGGTATAATGTGACGCAGGGCTTTACAATGTGACGCATCTCCCTAGATGCGTCATGTTGTAAATGGGCCGCATTTTTACGCCGCCGCTGCATCACAAAAAGTGACGCAACGGCGGCGCAAAAATGAAGCAAGGGGCTTGTAAATCTGGCCCAACTTGTTTTCTACAAAGGCAGCGGTGTTGCGAGGCGGAGGCTCAGACAGCCTTATTTCAATGTCGCCCCTTCACATTTCTTCAGACTTCTTCTTGTTATATTGAAATAAAAGACCCAGCTCAACAGAATTTAAGACACGAATTTCCATTGTGCCTCGGGAACACATTACCATTGTGGGCTTAAATCCTCTGCGCAGAAACCACTGAGTGAGAAAGGAGCCGCATGCAGGAGTCAAACTCTGCCTCCAACTGAGAACATTCGAGCCCCCTCCCGCCCTTTGACACGTGCTGGAGAAGCAGCTGTTTGCAAAAGACCCAACAGAATTGGAAAAACTAGAAATGCCACTGCACGTGCGTGGAAGCCACCGTAGCCACGTGTGGTTTAATACTGGTTGGGGCGCTGTATTCTTATATACGCTTCTTTCTGTTCTTTTATCTGCTTCTTTTTTTCATTTCCATGAAAGAGCACCATCCATTCTTGTGCAGCTCCGCTCACGGCAGTGCAGTGCAGCACTTCTGAATGGCACAATGTCACGTTGTACTCTGTTTCTAGGCAACATCTCTATTGTGACCTTCACAGATTTTGTATGAAGTCTATTTATATTTTGGTTTTAATCGTGCATCCTGTTTTAAGAACGTGTACATCATTGCTCTTGGTCTCTTTATGGATCATTTAAACCACACCATGTATTTAAAGTGCTTTTAAAATCAATGCACTAAATAAAGCACTGCACAGAAATAAGCGTATAAGTAATAACAGATGTAAATGTGACCAGGAAAAGGTCTGCAAAAAAGTCATCTAATTAGATGTAGTCTCACACGAATTACCACATTCTCTGGAGTATCCTAGCGCGCATATCTCAGTGACACCAGCCCACACATACTCTCACCTCACCCACGCACACATCCGTTAGCAGCATCCCACGTACTCAGTAAAGGCGATATCTAATCACGACTGTCTTTCACAAACCCCACACATCGTGTGATTTCCTGATTTCCTGCTTGCCACTCTCCAATCGTCGCTGCAGCTTGAAAAGTTTCTTTATTTTGATAATTGTTTTTTGTCATGTTTTATACTTTCCAGTAATAGGTAAGCCAAGTCAAATCAAAAGTTATATTATTTAGGTTAATACAAATTAATCCACATTAGAGGGCAGCTGACTTTGGAGCGCAGAGCTCACGGTTCGATCCCCGGCTCCAGCGGCAGCTCAGCTCAGCATGTGACTCTGGGCAATAGCTCACTTAATTTCCACGACGGCCCCCAGCGCCTTGAGACCCGTAAGGGTGAGTAGTTTGCACTTTACAAATACGGATTTACTTATATTTATTTTATATTTATATTTACTAATGCAAAATTAAAAATCATTTGCCACTAGGCCCATATTATAAAAGATTATTATAAAAAAAATATTCAAGTATGAAAATCGTCACCATTTCTATGTGCTGGCATATTTATCTTCATTTTTGCAGCAGTATGTCACATTGCTATAAAAATAAACTTTATGAGGCCGATTTTCACTATGAAAGACTGCTCCCACATGAATTATGATCATAAAATATGTATAATCATAAGTAAAAAAAGCCTGACTCAAAATTAGAATAAAAACACAACTTTCACGTATGGGATCAGTCTGTTAGTGTAATGTACTCTACTGCTAAATGTATTGTTTAATCATAAATCACGACTGGCCTGAAAGTGTTGCAGAATGACAACATATTGACAATGACCGCAATCGTTAAACATAGGTGACAGCGTGCAACCACTGAAATCCTTGTTTATTGATAGCCCTCCTTTGCCCATCATCGCAGCCTCCGAATAAGTATAAGCATAGCATGCATGTTCACCAGTGACATTACTGAGCATGCTTTTGGTATTTTAATGTAATTCTTTAGATAAAAAGGAACTGGTGTAAAGGATTTAGACGCACCAAACAATAAATAAGAAAGTCACACAACACAAAGAAATCTGATACCAATTTATAAAAATAGATTATATTTTTACACACTTTTAGACATCAAAACAAACAAAATCCATCAGAGGGTTCTGGAGAAATAGATTTGTAAGTAAAGCATAAAGCTCAGCTTTTTAGTCTAAAGCACAAACAAACATTGGCAACCGTAAAATTTGAAAAGTTTTAAAGAGTTTTGTTTGACTACTCCGGACTGGGCAACCAATTCTGACAGGGAGAAGGTCAGGGGGGGGGGCAATAATGAGTATTTGAACAGTTACCTGGTCACCAAAGCAGCCACAAGCCCATTTCCACACTTTACACAAGGACTGCCATATCCTTCAATGGAGTGGTCCTGATGCTGAGGATACAGGATGCTGAGGATGCTGAAAGATGCTCTGGGTGCTGTGCCATCAATAGGGGCATTCCTGGGGTTATGTCTCGGTCCACGGTTGAGGTGGGGCGACTTGGGCCACAGGAGTCGGGGTTCCTCAAAGTCCTCTTTGAGCCAGTAGAAGTCCAGTTACTGATCTCCAGTCACAGCAGGTCCAGCAGTTTCCTTTAGTGATGACTCGGGTGCAACTTTTGAGTGCCGAGGAGTGGTCTTCTTGTCTGCATGTTGGGGTTAGCAGCAACTCAATGAAAGTGGCTATTTACAAGCCAGAACGAGCTACTTCAGCTTTTGTTACCCTAATGCTGGAATAGAGAGTCAGCAGACTGACTCTTGGAGTTCACCTTTTCTGTCTGGGCCTCTGGAGTGACTATTCCATGAGACAGGAACCACAGGCAGAGTCCTCTCTTAGCTAGTCCAAGGAGCAGCAGATGCAGTCCAGCAGTTGCTACAACTTCTCTTCCCAGGTCCAGGGGTCAGCAGGTCAGCCCTTCTGTGGTCCTCTCCCCAGTCTAGATGTGATCTGAAGTTCAGGGTGGCAGGGGTATCATATTTATGCCCAGAAAGTGCCCTGGGAGTTGAAGCGGCCACTAGACAATGGGCTACCAGGTTCCCTCCAGCCTTATGATGACTTACGGCTATGTGTGATAACTTAGTAAACACAGAGTGCATTATTATGCCCACTCCCAAAATGTCTGAACCTCTCTCTCAGTGTGGGGAGCTTGGTAGCACACCCTAGAGGTGTGGCTACCTGTGGACTACTCGTCCACAGATAAAACAGCTTGACAGATGGTTTCCTCTCTTTGTTCCTGCCGCCAGCCCGTTTACCTGAACAAAGGGGCAGCCCCTCTCAAATGTGATTGCCATTTGCCCATCAAAGCCGGCATCTCCTTTGAAACTCCTTTTGGGCCAACACCCTGTGTGGCTTTCTGAGAGGGGGAGGTAACACCTCCCTTTGTGGCAGGCCTCTATTGTTCCTGTACTGGGGAGTTGGCAAAAGGCTATCTGATGGCCAGCATCTGTGAATGGCCACCAGAAGAACTGGGAAAAAGGGTGGCATCTTTCTAACAGTGGCCTTTTCTTAAAAGTGACATTAAGTTTTACTTGGGCATCAAGTTGGGTTTAATGCCACAATTAATGTGTAACCTTGAAGTAGCCATTTTGGTAGTTCCATTCAGAGGTTATCAGGGCTTAGATGTCATCCTGTAATTCTGTACTTGGCAATGGGGCTACTAGCCATTCCACAGTAAAAACTACAGGTTGGGGCTTTTACTGTTAGGACATATTGAAGTACATGTCCTACTTAATAATATACAGCTCACTGCCTTAGGGCGTGAAAGGCCTTCCTTAGCTGAGATTTACATATATTGTTAAGGGATGTGTGGGCTTTGTCACTGGTTTACATGGCAAAGTCAAACTAGCAGTTAAAAAGTGCTCTACAAGGCTGCAGTGGCAGGTTGGAAGCCATGCTGTACTTTGTCCCACTCAAGGTGGCACAATCAGTGCTGCAGCCTTGGGTGGACACCTTAAATTACAGGCCCTGGGTAACCTTGGTACCATTTGCTAGGGACTTATCAGTAAGTTACTTATGCCAATTGGGAGTAGCCAATCCCACATACACTTTATAAAGGGTTAGAGCACTGGCACAGGGCACTATCAGATTCGAAAAACAAGCAGCATCAGTCCAAAACTTTGGGGGTAATAATGCAAAAAGAGGCATTTACTTGCATTCATCAGAGGCATTATTGAGCATGTTATGGTATTAGAAAGTTGTGGTGCTCGTATACACTCCTTCTGTACAAGGTCAAAGAAGTCTGTTGTGTCTTTTATAAGATCGCAGTGTGCAGGACTATATAGACTGACACCTGAACTAGGCTAAGTCTACACACATTAGTACAAGTAGCAGTAATACCTTTAATTATAAATTATAAGTTGGAGGGTACTGAAGGAACTTTACTGCACAATACATTTGCATGTGAATTTACAGTTACATGGTAAAATCTCTCCTGTACTGTGCAATTATGAGTAGAACCCCACTGAATGGGACCATGGGATTTTTCCACATATATTTGCCACTTCTTCTGGCCAGTGGCTGGTGAATTGGGTGGGAGATGAGGAAGGGTGTGGGAAGAGTAGTGGAGGGAAGGGGGAAAGATTTTCTAACAGGATAAAGCATTGTATGCTTGCCCTTGTTAGACCCAACATGTGTCTAACAGTCGCAATCTAGTGGCCAGCTGCTGCAGCCAAATTCTCAAGCCATTTTTCCATCTGGAAAAATCACATGTGACTCTCTCACACCTGGTTAAACCGGGCAGTGAAAAACCAAACAACTAGTGTGAAATTAATCCAGGAACTCATGCACACATCCATAAAGAGCAGTATTGACCAAACAAGACCGCACAAGTAATAATAATTGTACCAGCAAAGACAGGGTAGCACTACACCTCATGGTGTCCTAATGCTCAGGTACCCCGTATAAATAAACCTAAATCCTAAAGCACATAAGGGAGCACTCGAAAATAACGTAAAATTCACTGAGAGTTCATTTTATACAATATTCAACATAGTCCATCAATAAGTGTTTATTCTTTAAGCCCATTAAAATACAAGAGCCATAATATAGTATCCAAAAAGGTTTTGCTTTATTATTTATACATCAAAATCCAGCCCAGCCAATGCATTTCATCCTTAGGAGGACTTCATCAGGGCTTCATCCATATTTTAAGCACTGACATTTTGTTTAAATCTTGACACGAACACTACATTGACCAATGTGCATTGCTGTTTTAGAATAGATTCAGCACTGGAGCAATTAATTAGTTATAGGTCCCATGACTGCCCACATGCCTTTATGGCTTACACCTTGGACACCTGTTTGTCTTTCTGAGGAAACATTATTTAAACCATTTGAAAGGGGTGGTTAATGGTATTGTACAGGCAGAGGTCAGATGTTTGATGCATAGCATAAATAGTGAAAATTAAAATTACAGCATACACAAGTGTGACCCTTCTGGTTTCTAAACCATGGATTTCAATATATATATATTTTTATTAAACGTGAGATTCTGATAACAATACTTATTAAGGGCTTGGTATTTTTTATTACTCTGAATTCGAAGAGAAAGCATTGATAAAACACAATCTACATTGTTTCCACAATATTTCTGTTTTAAAGTTCATGGCTTAAGATATTAGCTCCAAGGCCTGTGCAATTTCTGAAAACCATAACTCTTGCTAGTGACAGGCTTCTCACATACTATTCAGAAGGTCTGCACTCTTTTGGCGAGTCTGTACCTAAAGAAATTTAGACTTCAACCAAAAGAGGTAAATGTTCTTTAAAGCCTAAACATGAGCATGCTCATAAGATCCAGGAGCCTTTTATACAATGGATTTCTGGCTGGTAGTATTGCATTTAGCGGTTCTCATCCACCTGAAGATATTGGGGCTCACTCCTTTGACCCTCACCTCTGGAGGCAGAATATAAGATGAAGAAATGACCTGTGTTGGGGAATGCACAAAAGGATAATGATAATGGCTCTGATTCCACCAATAACGGGGATGATTTTAGTACTTTCCATACTGTAATTCATGGCTTTCACCCGCCTCAAGATATTGAAACTAAATCTTGTGACCCTGACATCTGCGGTAGAATGTAACACTAGGAAATGGCCTAATGTTTAGGAGAATGCACAAAAGGATAATGATGATTATGACACTACTGAATCAGACAATGATAAATCAGATGATCTCAGTACTTTTTGTATTGTGGTTAGCTGTTCCCAATTGCTCAAGGATATTGACATTCAATCAGTCCTTTGACCCTCACGTCTGGAGGTAGAATGCAAGAGCACAAAATGACCTAATGTTGTTTTGAAGATTGCCCAAAAGTATGATTTGGATAATTATGACAGACAGGAGTATTCCAGAACTAGTGTCAGTCATTCTAGATATTCACCATATTTTTGATCAGTCTTTCATTCAGCATGTCATTTCCATGGCTGCCCCTGATTGGATCATAGAATTATTTGCATTTTCACAAAAAGCTGAAGGGTCCCTTTTGGCATACAATTTAAGGGATAACACTCTCAGTCTAAAGGTTAAGGGTTAGAGTCCTGGCATATCCATGGTCATGTGTCTGTTTCATTACAAAGATTTTCAAGGTTCAGTGAAACAAGTAAATGCCAATTTGTTTCTGTGGTCCAAAGAATGGTATGTTTTTGTATGTGGTGTATCCACTAAGATTTCAGAGCTTTAGAACTTGCAGAACAAGCTAACAAGGTGAGGGATTCAGTAGAGTATCTTGTGTAAATAGGTTTAACAAGCTTTGTGTTTCACTAGAAAGGCACAAAGTATTGTTGCTTAAAATTGACTACAAATGAAGTTAATGTACAAGCTAAGACTGGTCCAGCAACGCAGGGCTTACTTTTTCAGTGACCAGTTTACAAAGAAAATTTGAATATGTCAAGGCTCTTCCTCACTGTAGAAAATACAGTATTCCCTGAAGAGGGTGCGTGCAAAACTTCTTTTTGACGAAGCCAGTAGGTCTAGGAACAGTTGCACCAACCATTACCACTTCATTAACAGGTCACAACAGTACCCATGTGGAGGCCAGTTTCAGGAATATCATTGACCTTCCTTCTTTTCCCAAAGGAGAAAAGAAATATATTTCCCCTACAGCAGAAGACATGGAGGAGCTTTTTTTGAAGGCCAGCATCCCATTTTCTTCCCCTCTGTTAGTTGGTTGCAAATGCATTTCCTTAAGTTTAGCAAGCAATTTTAGAGAAGCACTGGGTCCTTCAAACTGATTAGGTTTTTCAAATAATTTTTCTCTCCTTTGTTTGAAGGTTTACTCTAAGGCCAATTGCTTTATGTGTAGAAGGATCAGAGATGGTATAGGAAACTTCTTTTCAAGAGAGGCAAAAGAGCTTTAACTCAGTCTTAAGGTTTTTGTGAGCAAATGTAGTCAAAAAATGGAAACGAAATAACAAACAATTCAAAATGGAGATCATCGTTCATTTGAGGGATATTCATTTTCCAGGAGAATGGGTGGTGAAGATAGTCCACAAAGACTGTTAGCTATGTTCCAATTTGTCTGGAACACAGCAGGTTCCTTTTATTTTATTGGTTGGCACACCAGGGTTACTGTTAGACCTTGCATCCTTTGCGTGGTTGCCTTCAGATCTCCTGTTTTTGCTTCCATAGGACTCTGTACATCTTCCCACAGCTAACCAGTGCCAAAGTGCTTGTGTTCTCTCCTTAAAACATGTTGGATTAGCTTATACCCAATTGGCATATTTAGTTTAAAAATTCCCTAGTAAAGTGACACTACCTGTGGCCAGGGCCTGAAAAGTAAATGCTACTAGTGGGCCTGCAGCGCTGATTGCGCCACCCTCTCAAGTATACCCTTAAATATGTCTCAGGCCTGCCATTGCAGCCTGTGTGTGTGCAGTTTTAAACCTTCACTTCGAACTGGCAAAATAAACCTTTTGCCAGGCCCACACCTTCCTTTTTAATACTCATGTCACCTCTAGGGTAGGCCCTGGTCATCCCGAGGGCATGGTGCACTCTATTTAAAAGGTAGGACATGTACTTTTAAGTTTTACATGTCCTGGTAGCGAAAAGCTCTTAACTGTTTGGTGTCTCTGGAATCGCAATTTAAAATCTTAATTCATGGTGAAACTGAAAATGCCACTATTAGAAAGTTGAAAAAACAATTCTAGGACGCAAGTCTCAGACAGAGTGCGCACTGTTTAATGAACTCAGAGTGAGTGTATTAGCTCAATGTTAATCAAATGTTTTAACGTCAGTAAACACAGAATCGACAAAATTATCCTATGCAAACATGATTTTTACAAAGCTCTTCAGAAACAAATAATAAAAATTGTAATGATTCGACTGTGTATCTTCAACTTATTTTATTCACAACTGAAGACTTCAACAGCGTTCTTGTTAATCCTTTAAAACAGTAATACATTCAAGCGTGGATATTCATCACTCCCAATGCATTTCGGGTGAGTTATCACCCTTCGTCAGGGAAATCTACAAATAAACATATTTTCCATGAAACAGCATCATTGACTGTAAACCGAAGTATGTAACATAAATTCGCTTAAACATCCGGGAAGGTTATAGTGATTACGACGCCTAATTCCAGTGACTGTTGATATAAAAACAATTTCACAATGAGTCCAGAACAATCACATCAGGCTTAGATGCCAAGAGTAAGACAGTAGCGATAGAGACATTAGATCTGATGACACAGAGAAAGTTCAGAAACAATATGCCCAATTGTGCAACTAAAAGTAATGTGTAAAACACCCGTGAATCTACTGATGGTCCTTATACCAAACTATGTAAAAAAAGTACCTCCACTACTGTACATAATATAACTCTAGTCGGGTCCACTGCCCGTGCCTATAAGCGTCTTACGACCACCACGTAACTCGGAACCCTGCACGAGACAGGAATAAAAGATATACATCATGCTTAACTGACTTTCAAAACATAACAAGACTAAAGTCAGTCAGAAGAGGTTAACCGCTTACCAGTAAAATTATCTGCGATGAACGCAAGTAAACACCAACAAACTCGAGTACTACTAGCTGTGTTCCTGTCCACTTGTTATTGTGCTAAAGAGTAGATAAAAAGTGGGTAAGAACACTAGTGATTACTCTAAAAAATAAATCTTGCCTACTGAATGTGTACGTGCAAGACCTAAGGCTTACCAGAAACTAAATGTTCCCCAAAGGCATTCAAACGCTGTTGCACACTGCTCTTTTTCTCAGAGTCACATCGCTAGCTGAAAAAAGAAAGCACCCATGTAACCCATGCCTAATTAAACTCAAATCCTGTAGCGCTTTAACGTGCTGTAACTCACCTAAAGGACGTGAATAGTAATGTCCCAACAGCTTCCTAGATCCCAAATACTGTGCAAAACCCTCACTCGGTATATATAAGCTCGCTGAGTGTTTCAAACTAATCACGTGATAACGTGCTACGAGTGAAAAATAGAAATAAAGATAGGACAGCACAAGCAGTATGAAAAAGTTGATACAAAATAATGCGGCCATCTTGACATGAAGCTACAAGAAGACCTAAACCCGTTTCTTTGCACTTAATACATGGTGAAAGCGCACTACCTACAGAGATTGAAATACTAAAATTAATGGAAATAAATGCCAAAATTAACGAGTGCAGTCACAATTTTCATGCTAAAATCACTGTTGTTAAAGGCAATCACTGTTACTTACAAGATCACTAGTATTAACAATTGTTAACCGTCTGAATTTCGGAAGTATTATTCACAAATACAATCACTAACTGAGATACCGTGATATAAATACTAATTCAAACCTTTTAACAGCACTGATACAAATGACATAAAATATCGTGATAACATGCTGCGGGTGAAAAATAGAAATGACGATAGGACAGCACAAGCAGTATGGAGAAATTGATGCTAAATAGTGCGGCCATCTTAACATAAAGCTGAACCCATTTCTTTGCACTTAATATATAGTGGAAACGCACTACCTGCAAACATTGAAATACCAAAATTAACTGAATTAAATGCCAAACTTAACAGGTGCAGTCACAGTTTTCATGCTAAAATCACTGTTGTTAAAAGCAATCGCTGTTACTTACAAGATCACTGATATTAACAATTGTTAACTGTCTGAATTCTGAAAGTATTATTCACATATACAATCACTAAATATAATACCGTGATATAAATGCTAATTGAACTTTTGACAGCATGTGAACAAACGCTCCAAAGCTGATATAAGTGACATAAAATATAATTACATCCTAGTAATCGTGAGATGAAATACACATATCGAACAATTCGCAAATAAAAGTATATTCAACATAATGAATACCCCGTGGTCCTGCAAGGACATTAACCCTATGAAATGAATGTGTAAGGAGGCCAAACCCTCTGTGTGTGAAAAATCCTAAAAATATCTCTGTCTCATTGTAACCCTAAAACTAGCATCTTTGAAAGTCGCTACATACTGCTATTACAGGAAACACGAAAGTTCCAATTTATCATTGAGACCCTTCGGACTCAAAGTATCCAAATACTTTATCCAAAACGTCTCACTCTGAGTGATGAATTTAGACATGTCCTTATCTGGGCGACTCCTAACAGTCTCTAACACTGTGAATCTTAACTGAGCTATTGTGTGATGAAACTCAATCCAATGGCTCGCTAGTGGGGAAGTCATGACTCTTGTTCTAATTCTGCTTTTGTGTTCAGTTATGCGTGTGCGCAATGATCTCTCTGTCTTACCTATGTAATATAAACCACATGGGCATCGTATGGCGTAAATTACATTTTGTGTGTTGCAGTTAGCTGTGAACAGCAATTTCACTGGTTTACCCGACCATGGGTGAGAAATAGATGTCCCTAGTAACACATTGTTACAGTGTGAGCAATTGTAGCATTTTTGCATGCCTTTTAATTCTCCCAGATTACCAACCTTCCTCCTTTTTAAAATCTCTCTGATATTATTCGACCTTTTGTAGGCAAAAATAGGAGGTTCTTGAAAAAGGTTACCAAAATCTGGTTCCGTTTGTAGTAACTCCCATCGATTAAGAATTACTTTCTTAATGGCAGTCGACTGGGTGGAAAAAGTTGAGACAAACACATCACGTCTACCCTGACTTCAGACAGTTAACAATTGTTAATATCAGTGATCTTGTAAGTAACAGCGATTGCTTTTAACAACAGTGATTTTAGCATGAAAACTGTGACTGCACCTGTTAAGTTTGGCATTTAATTCAGTTAATTTTGGTATTTCAATTTTTGCAGGTAGTGCGTTTCCACTATATATTAAGTGCAATGAAATGGGTTCAGCTTTAGTTAAAGATGGCCGCACTATTTAGCATCAATTTCTCCATACTGCTTGTGCTGTCCTATCGTCATTTCTATTTTTCACCCGCAGCTGTTATCACGATATTTTATGTCATTTGTATCAGTGCTGTTAAAAGGTTTGAATTAGTATTTATATCACGGTATCTCATTTAGTGATTGTATTTGTGAATAATACTTCCGAAATTCAGACGGTTAACAATTGTTAATACTAGTGATCTTGTAAGTAACAGTGATTGCCTTTAACAACAGTGATTTTAGCATGAAAATTGTGACTGCACTCGTTAATTTTGGCATTTATTTCCGTTAATTTTAGTATTTCAATCTCTGTAGGTAGTGCGCTTTCACCATGTATTAAGTGCAAAGAAACGGGTTTAGGTCTTCTTGTAGCTTCATGTCAAGATGGCCGCATTATTTTGTATCAACTTTTTCAAACTGCTTGTGCTGTCCTATCTTTATTTCTATTTTTCACTCGTAGCACGTTATCACGTGATTAGTTTGAAACACTCAGCAAGCTTATATATACCGAGTGAGGGTTTTGCACAGTATTTGGGATCTAGGAAGCTGTTGGGACATTACTATTCACGTCCTTTAGGTGAGTTACATCACGTTAAAGCGCTACAGGATTTGAGTTTAATTAGGCATGGGTTACATGGGTGCTTTCTTTTTTCAGCTAGCGATGCGACTCTGAGAAAAAGAGCAGTGTGCAACAGCGTTTGAATGCCTTTGGGGAACATTTAGTTTCTGGTAAGCCTTAGGTCTTGCACGTACACATTCAGTAGGCAAGATTTATTTTTAGAGTAATCACTAGTGTTCTTACCCACTTTTTATCTACTCTTTAGCACAATAACAAGTGGACAGGAACACAGCTAGTAGTACTCGAGTTTGTTGGTGTTTACTTGCGTTCATCGCAGATAATTTTACTGGTAAGCGGTTAACCTCTTCTGACTGACTTTAGTCTTGTTATGTTTTGAAAGTCAGTTAAGCATGATGTATATCTTTTATTCCTGTCTCGTGCAGGGTTCCGAGTTACGTGGTGGTTGTAAGACGCTTATAGGCACGGGCAGTGGACCCGACTAGAGTTATATTATGTACAGTAGTGGAGGTACTTTTTTTTACATAGTTTGGTATAAGGACCATCAGTAGATTCACGGGTGTTTTACACATTACTTTTAGTTGCACAATTGGGCATATTGTTTCTGAACTTTCTCTGTGTCATCAGATCTAATGTCTCTATTGCTACTGTCTTACTCTTGGCATCTAAGCCTGATGTGATTGTTCTGGACTCATTGTGAAATTGTTTTTATATCAACAGTCACTGGAATTAGGCGTCGTAATCACTATAACCTTCCCGGATGTTTAGGCGAATTTATGTTACATACTTCGGTTACAGTCAATGATGCTGTTTCATGGAAAATATGTTTATTTGTAGATTTTCCCTGACGAAGGGTGATAACTCACCCGAAAGGCATTGGGAATGATGAATATCCACGCTTGAATGTATTACTGTTTTCAAGGATTAACAAGAACGCTGTTGAAGTCTTCAGTTGTGAATAAAACAAGTTGAAGATACACAGTCGAATCATTAAAATTTTTATTATTTGTTTCTGAAGAGCTTTGTAAAAATCATGTTTGCATAGGATAATTTTGTCGATTCTGTGTTTACTGACGTTAAAACATTTGATTAACATTGAGCTAATACACTCACTCTGAGTTCATTAAGCAGTGCGCACTCTGTCTGAGACTTGCGTCCTAGAATTGTTTTTTCAATATTGAACAGGTGGTGGGGTGGAACCACCTCAGAGGCGCACGCTAATCTTAAAATAAATTTTTGATTCTTTGGTATACCAAGTTTACTATTAGAATTTTGAGTGCATCACCGCTGTTGGTTTATACAACTATTAGAAAGTTTGCATTTTCTTGCCTTCCCAATTTAGAGGCCGATTATGATCTTGTTAGGAAGGGCTCAAAACGGGATTCGGAAAAAGCAAATCCGATTCGGAGCCTGTGTTTCCGAACGAATCGTCCTCCTTTCCAAACGACCAAGTACGATGCGAGGAAGTTGTCTGCGCTGACTGAGTCGGTTCCGAACCCGAATCAGTCAATCCGAGTCGTTCAAAGCCGATTCGTGCAGCTCAATGGGGACGTCTTCCAAACGAGCGAGTACGCTGACCGATTCTGACAGCCATACCGACTCGGTTTTGCCGATACGAAACGGCTGTGGCAATTGGACTTCGGGGGGGCCGTAGCAGGCACCCCCACTTCACCCGGGGCCCTCCGATTCGGTTGCAGGGGGGTACCCATGGGTCCCACCCTTTCCATGCATGCACAGTGTGGCGGGCACAATTGGATGCCCGCCACAGGGTGCACGATTTTCCCGACCAACCCCTTTTTTCCAATGGAAGCCTGTGTTCACGTTGGGTGCACAGGCTCCCATTGAATTCAATGGGAGTCTGACCGAACCGAGTCCGTACACATAGGGACACATCGTACTCGGTTGGTGGGACTCCCAGAGTGCGATTCATATGGAAAGCATTACCAACCAGATTCGGTGGGAATGCTTTCCTAACGAGATCGTAATCAGCCCCTTAGTGTCTATAGCCTGTCTCTGGGTCACATGACTAGGCGTGGGTGACAGTTGGCCTTTGTGTGTTCCTCCTAGACAGTCACACACAATGGGGAGTTTAGGTGTGACTGAACGGGCCATCACTGGTAGGATGGGAGGGAGGAGATGGACCCAGCCCTACTTACATTACACTTGAATAGGTTGTGTCCTGTCTCCACACAAAGGGCTGCATACTCCCTTTAGTTAGTCTGGGCCAGGGTCAGGAAGGTAGGGCACTTGTGCACTTCAAAGGCATGCCTCTAGAAGCTTCTCCCCACTTCAAAGGCACAACTGGGTATAAATACCGGACCTCAGACACCACCACTTCAGTACACTTTTGGACCTGTGGATAGTATGCAAGGAAGAAGGACTGCTGTGCTATTGAAAGTACTGCCACTCTGCTGTGCTGGCCTGCTGCCTCCCGCTCTCTTGCCTGGATGAAAAGAACTGGACCTGCATCTCATGAACACAGAACCCAGAGTGACTCCAAGGGCTAGTTGTCTAGCCTCCTGATCTGAAGCCTCAGGCACACAACAGGCTTCCAAAAACCTTGCTTCTGCACCTGGATTACACCATCTTTGAGTATACCCTGCCAAGTGGTGCCACCCGAGTCCTGGACCCTTGGAAGTGGGCTTAAGTTCCTCTGCCAGCCTCTGTGCATCCAGCAGAACCGACGTATCTCCTCTGCTGCATGGTGCAAAACCGAGCAGAACCGACGCATCGGTGCTGCTGCCTCAATTGAACCCATTGCAAAGATACTCATCACAGCTCTTCTGAACCAATGCATCGCTCCGACTGCACAATATATCCTCATTGCAGGCCCTAACATCTCTCATTGATGCCAGCCTCGACGATGACGATCGACTCCGCATCGCAGCTTCACAGCTCTTAGGGAACCAACGCATTGCTCTGGCTCTGTGCCACATTCACAATGCCAGACTTTGCATCGCCAGTCCCGTAGACGGGATCCTAAACGATGATGCAGGCCCTCACATCACATCCTCGCCACATCTCAGAATCAAGGCGTCACTTCAGCTGTGCGACGCATCTTCGATGTGGATCCTCGCAACGCTCCGCAAACCAGGATTTAAGGTACTTTGTTCAGCGTGCCTAACTGGGCCCCTGCAGCCAGCCTGTGCTCCATTGCAGTCAGACGGATCTTGTGAATTTCTTCCGGTCCGGCACAACCATATAACCCCAGTTGGCACTTTGTGGTTTTTGGCACTATTTTCTCTAAAATCTTTAAAATTGCATATCACTGGTTCTGCTAATTGGATTTTAATCGTTTTGGTCTTGTTTTATTTATTAAAGAAATGTCTATTTTTCTAATGTGGTATGGGATCCTTTGTGTGTGGTGTTTTTTTCATTTTATTACTGTTTGAATTGTTGCACAAATACTTTACACACTACGTCTAAGTTAAGCATGACTGCTCTATGCCAAGCTACCAGAGGGTTGAGCACAGGTTAATTTGGGTTTGGCTTGTGCCTCACCCTGACAAGGACTGTGGTTGCTGCTTGACCAGGGCTCACACCGCAGTCAATGACCCAATTTATCACAGTTACCAAGTCAAGTTTCAATTCAAGTCTCATTCTTTTATTCTGTCTTCTCCTCCATGTTTCACTGCAGAACCTAAATAGGCAATTTTACAGCTTCCAGAGTCCAAGATAACTCTTATCACTCGTAACACTTTCATGCACCTCTCAGGCAATTTTCCTGAATAGTATGGCTTTTGCCATTGTCTGTTTAAGCCGTATTTCCATGACCCCTTAATTAGCATGCACACTAATGTCTCAAAATCAGACATTTACAGAAGGATCTCTCTAGGAAGACAAAGTACCCTTAGACAAATATTCTCCAGAAGAGATGACATGGTGGCAAGAACAATTAATTGCTTTGAATAATTGCACTAGCTTCGCCAGATCTAATCTTAGTCACATGCCATTCTGTGAAGATGAGGTTCTTGCAATGTTCAGTTCTCCACTTGTGGGGCCTGATCTGTAAAGGAATTGTCAATGAATATCAATTGTTTAGATCTTTTGCAGGCTCCATTGCCATTCAATTTACCAAGGACAAACCACATTTCACAGTACTCTTGCTGAAGGACAACATTTCCGCGGCCCAATACATAAACCCTCTTGGATTTGTCAAGTTTAAACATCAAAGTAGGGCGGGCAAATATTTCAGTTAGGACAGAATCCCTTCCTGGCACTCACATGGTGGCAGATTGGGTCTCCAGGTATCGTCTTGACAGGCGACATTATCCAGTAGTTTTCCCAAACACGGAATTGTAGCTGGGGACTGTTGCTGATACATCTTTGTCTCATGTTTGGACCCCCAATTTCTCCACTTTTACAGTATCCTCTTGCCAGAGGCATGTTATTTCAAGATTGGGTACATTAACGCTTTCCTCCTTTTTTATGATGACCAGGTGCTCAGATCAGATTCTTAGACCGAAAGCCTTGGTGGTTCTAATTTCCCCACTCTGGATGGCTCAGTTATGGTTCTGATCTCTCCTCAAAATGGTCATCGATATTCCTGAATTACTTCCATCTCGCTCTCACCTCTAAGATCTCCACAAAAACAGTCACAATCTGACCTGTCTACTAATCTACAGCTGATGGCTCCAAACCTTTCTTGGTCACTAATGAACCTTTTAGCTTCAGCTGCCAGCCTCTTAAATCTTCCTGGTCTAAAGTATGACAAGACTTACAAGAAACATCACCTGCTAGGAGTTGGCTGTGTGTGAAATGGAATCACTATCTCATTGTAGCAAATGCCTCTTCAGTTCTCAATTTTATTTGCTCGTTGGCATCTCAAGGCAAGCCTTCCAGGGCTACTAATGGTTACAGATTAAATATTCCGCTGATCTTAAGCTGATTGATGGCAAACTCCTAGGATAACATCCTTCAGACTGTGAATTGCTGATGGAGATCAGATATTCCACCATCTAAACTCTGTTACTCCTCAACATGGGTAGTAAACTAATTTTGCATTGTTTCAAACAAGGCCAAGCAGTGACTCCCTATCATTGTAAAACTAACCTCGCTAATATGCTTGATTTCCTTTTAAGAGTCTCAAATGATAGGGCTCAAGGAGCTGCTACAAGACATTATTCTCCTTCAAGGGTACTTTTTTCTGTAACCAGATGCATGAAGAATGCCTCACTCAAAGCAGGGTTTAGTGGCCTCAAAGAATATATATTGAATACTAACCTATCTCAATGCAAATTGTAATCATTTTTCTTTTGATATTCTTTGTTCTTTTTTCATTATTTGAGCCTTATGGCAGGCTAACCTAATTTTATCTTCTGTAATGAAAGGATGCCAGCAAGTTCTGGACTCTTAATAGAATATTGTTATAATGGAATTATTGACTATTGTATCCATCTTGATATGTGAGCTTGATCATTATAACTTTTCTGAGTATGTTATTTATGCTACTGTTACTTTGTCTTGCCGGACTGCCACCAGGTTTAATGCACTCACTTTTTTGGTTAAAAATATAAATTAATGCATGGTGTTTTAAACTGCAGTTTTTGTTCTGTTTTAAGAATATGTCATTGTTGTACAATTTAAATTAGTCACCATTAAATTATTAATTATTCAACCAATCAAAGACTACTGATTTAAGATCTTTGTTAATCATTCTAAAACACCCTTGCTCCTGTATCTTACCCTACTTTAGCTAGCTGGACTACTGCTACGTCTTTAGCTGAAAAGGATACAAAACCTTTTGGGAGAATTCCACAAGAGGAGACATGGCCACCAGAGCCTTTATTTGCTCTAACAAGGTTAGAGGACATTCTTAGATAATCTTACTGGTCGAGAAGATCTAAATTTAAGGATGTTGTATTGCAAAACGGTGGCTTGTGCCTATTTTGTAGTAGTGAATGGGCTTTAATCAAGCATATTAGCCTCTGGTCTTGTAAAAAAATGTAGATTTTCCTAGCTAGAATAGTGAAGGAAAGTCCTGATTTTATTAAATATACAGAGGTGAATATAATCTCTCCACTGTACACATCTTATCAGATGTTTTGTTTCCCTTTCATTAACCTTTCTATACCACAAATGTTCTTGATTCCTTCTTTCAAATTAAATTGCTACAACTCCAGGTTCTTCCTGAGGCTTCATCTCAACAGGACACCTATGAAGCTCAAACACCCAGCTCCTTGATATTCTTGATGAGTCACCAAAAGAAGTTCATTTTTTTCAGTTGGGTTTCTTCTGATGATCTTCAGTTTCATTCATGGAGTTTAATTTGTCTTCAGTAAATACCAAAGGAGGGAGTGGGGAGTAGGTGTCCTACACAAACACCTGGGGTGGATTCGACCTCCCCTTACAATTACTTATAAACAAAAGGATCCACCCAAGGGGGATTGCGATGGATGATGTCTGATCATGGGTCAAGTGTGTTTCCTACATTGGTGGGAAGCACATCGTGTTTCTTAAATACCCCTCACACACCAAAAGGGCCCTTGGTGTCATGCTTCATCATAGGGGTCTTCGCGTCCCTCTACGGAACGCGGCGTGCTACTACCAGCGGATGCGCGGGAGCACTGATGTTTCCACTATGTGTAGTGTGAGAGAGGGTGAGTGGTAGGGTCAGGAGTGAGTGATAAGTGAATGTTAAAAAATACCTAGCACCTATGGAGTAGAACATTTTTAATATACCTTGGTGCCGGTATTGTTAAAAAATGTGAGGTGGAGGTGTGTTGTATTAATGTACAAGACCTCCTGTGTGTGTCAACATGTTTCGAAGCATGCTGCTTCTTCTTCAGGACGGGTACACAGATCCCTACCCTACTCACATGACATGTGTGACAATGTCAACAGTGTTTGGATGCTATGTGTAGACAGATAATAAAAGCTACAAATACGACACAATGGTCTCAATCTGATTTGAGAAAAGGTAATTCCTTAATTTCAATCTGAAAAAGAAACACAATATATAAAAATCATCAGGTATGCAAAATTACTCCAGATGTAGCAATCGTGACCTGCAAAAGTAATATATACAGTGCCCGTTAATGGAGTAAATTGTGAAATACTCGTGCCGGTGCAGTGTCCTGAAAAAAGAGAGACTGGATACAAGACGCACAGACATGTAACAAAAAACACACACTCTAAATGGATTATGACCCAAAGTAGTCCTTGCTGTTACTGAGGAGTTTTTGAAAAAGGAAAATAGTCGCCTAGGAAGGTAACTGATTGCATACTTGCTGTACTGAAGCCAGTGGTATCATGAGCCTTAGAAACGATGGGGACCCGGTGCTATTTGCACTCTGTAGAAAAAGATTGCTGCATTAGGTAGGTGTCAGAAGTCCTACAATATGAAAACAGAAGTGGCCTCTCCGATGCGGCTATGCCGTACTTACATTCACCAGGATACTACCTCGTATGATCGTCCCCCTCGCGGCTACGTGGAAGTGATCGGGCCGGAAGGAGCTCTTATTTATACTGTGCCTAATTGCCTCGGTTTTCCCGCCACTAGCGGTATGTACGTGCGTTACGGGCGCGCTTCCCTCATTAGATTTACGGTTCACGTTTCGGGAGACTAGCATGCCCCGGATGTGGTTCCGGGTTGCTAAACCCGGAAGTAGAGGTACGCGATGCGTTTCAACTAGAGCGCTCGCTTTTGACTTCGTGGTACAACGCTGCTCTGATTGGTGCAACCGGAGGCGCTCGTGTAAAGGTTTAGGAATCCTGTCAGCCTAGACTGATATAGGGACAACCTAGGCTGATAGCGGGACAGTAGTGCTGTGATAATAACTGACAGGGAAGGGTGTCAAAATAAAAAATAAAGATAAAGATAAAAAAATAAAATAAAAATAAAACGTCCCCTTGTCACATCAATAGATGGGGGTATCATACTGTCTAAACGGGTCCTTATGACAGTGGCAGGTGGTGTAGACTAATCAAGGGTATTATTGAAGAAACTGTCATTCGTGATTGCTACAACCATGTTCAACAATGGGACAGTGTACGCCCGATTAGTATTACAATGGGAGAGACGCGGAAATTAGGCGATTACTGGCCATACTGGCTCCTGTAATCTATGGACAGGAGTTAGTATTCCTAGGGTCCTAGTCTGGATTACCGGATACTCAAGAGGTAACTAGGTCGTTATAGGGACACCCAGGGGATGAGTGTCCAGGGTGGCATCGGATATCTATTTTATTCAAGAAAAATCTATTTTATTCAAGAAAAGTGGCTCCACGGTATATTATCGTTGAGGCCCGTTGTATGGGTGCCCAGGCGGAACACCCAACGTTGTTCTTTTTCCAGCAGACCGCTTTCAGATTGTATATGTTCTATGATTGTCCATTGTAGGTTGTTCACCGTATGTGTTTCAGATAGGTAGTGTGTCGCCATTCTTGTTGTGCTTTTCTTACATCGAACATTACTTTTATGTTCCCCAATGCGGATTTTGACTGGTCGTGACGTCATTCCTACATACTCTAAAGCGCAAGGGCATGTAATCATGTAAATGACGTTCCGGCTGTTACAGTTAGTAAATTTCCTTTGCTCCCATTCATTGCCATTCCTAAACTTGATCCGTCTGCTCTTCTTAGTGAGATGGCAAGTGCTACAGTTGCCACACGGGTGGTGGCCTTGGATCGGTTGAAGAGTAGGGTTGTCACTGGTTGTGACTGTGCCTGAGCGTGGTCGTGTATGAACGAGCATGTCTTTCAGGTTTCTGCCTCTTTTGTGTGCAAACAATGGTTTTTCAAGATTCAGTTTGCCACAGTTGAGGATCCTCCAATGTTTGTTTACAATTTTTGATATTTTGTTGGAATGAGTGTTGTAGGTTGTCACACAGATGGGTCTGGACTCTTGATCCTTATGTACCTTTTCTTCCAATCGGGCCTCCCTGTTATTATTCCTGGCCCTCTTCATTGCTCTGTCAATAATTCGGACAGGATAGTTCCGGTTGGAGAGCCTAGTCTTCAAATCAGAGGCTTGTGCTTTGTAGTCCGTTAGGTTGGTGCAGTTCCTCCGGAGATGGAGGAATTGCCTGTAGGGGAGGTTATCACGTAGGTGACGCAGATGAAAACTGTCATAGAGTAACAGACAGTTCTTAGCAGTTGGCTTAAAATGTGTGGTGGTTTTCAGTGTGCCCCCATCCGGGTATATGTTCAGATCTAGAAACACTAGATTGTCACGTGATGTAGTACTGGTGAACTTCAGAAAAGTATTTTGCTGGTTGAGCCATCCCATGAACTCCTCGGTCGATGGAACGCCTCCTTCCCAGATGACCAGCACATCGTCAATATACCTCTTCCAGGTCTTGATGTTGTGCCTGAAAGGGTTTTCTTGATGTAGGATCCTGCAGGTCTCCAGATGGTGTACGTAGAGACCAGCCAGGCTGGGAGCGAAGGTGCTCCCCATACTGGACCCATGCCTCTGCAGGTAGAGTGTGTCCTCATATAAGAAGAAATTCTTAGTCAGTGCAAGGGAGATGCACTCCATTACTAGATTCCGTGGTGTTTGGTAATCCCAGGGGGTGGAGAAAAGAATCTCCTCAATGATGTTGAGTGTCTCGTTGTGGGGTAAACTCATGTACAAACTTTCCACGTCGAGCCCTAGTAGACGGAGGAATTGCCCGTAGGGGAGGTTATCACGTAGGTGACGCGGATGAAAACTGTCGTAGAGTAACAGACAGATACACAAGAACCTGGAACAACCACCAGGCCGCCCAATAGTTTCGGGCATTGGCTCTATATTAGAGCCACTGTCCAAATTTGCTGACGCCTTCCTCTGCCCATTAATTAAAAAAACTGACACCTATCTAAACATCATTGAGGAGATTCTTTTCTCCACCCCCTGGGATTACCAAACACCACGGAATCTAGTAATGGAGAGCATCTCCCTTGCACTGACTAAGAATTTCTTCTTATATGAGGACACACCCTACCTGCAGAGGCATGGGACCAGTATGGGGAGCACCTTCGCTCCCAGCCTGGCTGGTCTCTACGTACACCATCTGGAGACCTGCAGGATCCTACATCAAGAAAACCCTTTCAGGCACAACATCAAGACCTGGAAGAGGTATATTGACGATGTGCTGGTCATCTGGGAAGGAGACGTTCCATCGACCGAGGAGTTCATGGGATGGCTCAACCAGCAAAATACTTTTCTGAAGTTCACCAGTACTACATCACGTGACAATCTAGTGTTTCTAGATCTGAACATATACCCGGATGGGGGCACACTGAAAACCACCACACATTTTAAGCCAAGTTACTCTACGACAGTTTTCATCCGCGTCACCTACGTGATAACCTCCCCTCCGGGCAATTCCTCCGTCTCCGGAGGAACTGCACCAACCTAACGGACTACAAAGCACAAGCCTCTGATTTGAAGACTAAGCTCTCCAACCGGAACTATCCTGTCCGAATTATTGACAGAGCAATGAAGAGGGCCGGGAATAATAACAGGGAGGCCCTATTGGAAGATAAGGTACATAAGGATCAAGAGGCCAGACCCATCTGTGTGACAACCTACAACACTCATTCCAACAAAATATCAAAAATTGTAAACAAACATTGGAGGATCCTCAACTGCGGCAAACTGAATCTTGAAAAACCATTGTTTGCACACAAAAGAGGCAGAAACCTGAAGGACATGCTCGTTCATACACGACCACGCTCAGGCACAGTCACAACCAGTGACAACCCTACTCTTCAACCGATCCAAGGCCACCACCTGTGTGGCAACTGTAGCACTTGCCATCTCACTAAGAAGAGCAGACGGATCAAGTTTAGGAAAGGCAGTGAATGGGAGCAAAGAAAATTTACTAACTGTAACAGCCGGAACGTCATTTACATGATTACATGCCCTTGCGCTTTAGAGTATGTAGGAATGACGTCACGACCAGTCAAAATCCGCATTGGGGAACATAAAAGTAATGTTCGATGTAAGAAAAGCACAACAAGAATGGCGACACACTACCTATCTGAAACACATACGGTGAACGACCTACAATGGACAATCATAGAACAAATACAATCTGAAAGCGGTCTGCTGGAAAAAGAACAACGTTGGGTGTTCCGCCTGGGCACCCATACAACGGGCCTCAACGATAATATACCGTGGAGCCACTTTTCTTGAATAAAATAGATTTTTCTTGAATAAAATAGATATCCGATGCCACCCTGGACACTCATCCCCTGGGTGTCCCTATAATGACCTAGTTACCTCTTGAGTATCCAGTAATCCAGACTAGGACCCTAGGAATACTAACTCCTGTCCATAGTTTACAGGAGCCAGTATGGCCAGTAATCGCCTAATTTCCGCGTCTCTCCCATTGTAATACTAATCGGGCGTACACTGTCCCATTGTTGAACATGGTTGTAGCAATCACGAACGATAGTTTCTTCAATAATACCCTTGATTAGTCTACACCACCTACCACTGTCATAAGGACCCGTTTAGACAGTATGATACCCCCATATATTGATGTGACAAGGGGACGGATTTATTTTTATTTTTATCTTTATCTTTATTTTATATTTTGACACCCTTCCCTGTCAGTTATTATCACAGCACTACTGTCCCGCTATCAGTCTAGGTTGTCCCTAAATCAGTCTAGGCTGACAGGATTCCTAAACTTTTACACGAGCGCCTCCGGTTGCACCAATCAGAGCAGCGCTGTACCACGAAGTCAAAAGCGAGCGCTCTAGTTGAAACACATCGCGTACCTCTACTTCCGGGTTTAGCAACCCGGAACCACATCCGGGGCATGCTAGTCTCCCGAAACGTGAACCGTAAATCTAATGAGGGAAGCGCGCCCGTAACGCACGTACATACCGCTAGTGGCGGGAAAACCGAGGCAATTAGGCACAGTATAAATAAGAGCTCCTTCCGGCCTGATCACATCCACGGAGCCGCGAGGGGGGCGATCATACGAGGTAGTATCCTGGTGAATGTAAGTACGGCATAGCCGCATCGGAGAGTCCACTTCTGTTCTCATATTGTAGGACTTCTGACTAACCCTGGGCGTAGTTCGCGTAGTAGCGCTACGCGTAGCTACGCGAAGTGCACTTCGCACTACGCGAGCTACGCATAGCACTACGCGAACTGCGTAGTGCGGTAGGAAATGCTGTTCGTAATGATTGCACAGTGCCGGATGCTTGTCCGCACTGTGCAATCATTGCAAACGGCATCTTGCACAGTGCAAGCGGTCGTTTTCTGCCGCTCGAGTAGATTTGTACTCGAGCGGCAGTTTTCTCAACGCGGACTGTTAGTTTCTCATCGCGAGCGGTCGCGAGCATACGCAACCACTCGCAATGAGAAACCTGACCTCCCCGTGTTGAGAATCTCGCCGGGAGGTTTATTTTCCACGCTTGCGATCTGCAACTTGATGTTGCTGATCGCGAACGAGGAAAAAGTCTCGCCGGGATGTCATTTTGCTCGCTCGCGGTCGCCAACTTGACGTTGAGGACCGCGAGCAAGCAAAAAATGCCCGCTACGCGTTTTTGCACTGTGCTACCTGCAATTCGCGTAGCGCGTAGTTACGCAAACTACGCGAGCGTAGCGTAGTTTTCCGCCCAGGCCTACTTCTGACACCTACCTAATGCAGCAATCTGTATCTACAGAGTGCAAATAGCACCGGGTCCCCATCATTTCTAATGCTCATGATACCACTGGCTTCAGTACAGCAAGTATGCAATCAGTTACCTTCCTAGGCGACTATTTTCCTTTTTCAAAAACTCCTCAGTAACAGCAAGGACTACTTTGGGACATAATCCATTTAGAGTGTGTGTTTTTTGTTCCATGTCTGTGCGTCTTGTATCCAGTCTCTCTTTTTTTCAGGACACTGCACTGGCACGAGTATTTCACAATTTACTCCATTAATGGGCACTGTATATATCACTTTTGCAGGTCACGATTGCTACATCTGGAGAAATTTTGCATACCTGATGATTTTTATATATTGTGTTTCTTTTTCAGATTGAAATTAAGGAATTATCTTTCTCAAATCAGATTGAGACCATTGTGTCGTATTTGTAGCTTTTATTATCTGTCTACACATAGCATCCAAACACTGTTGACATTGTCACACGTCATGTGAGTAGGGTAGGGATCTGTGTACCCGTCCTGAAGAAGAAGCAGCATGCTTCGAAACATGTTGACACACACAGGAGGTCTTGTACATTAATACAACACACCTCCACCTCACATTTTTTAACAATACCGGCACCAAGGTATATTAAAAAATTTCTACTCCATAGGTGCTAGGTATTTTTTAACATTCACTTATCACTCACTCCTGACCCTACCACTCACCCTCTCTCACACTACACATAGTGGAAACCTCAGTGCTCCCACGCATCCGCTGGTAGTAGCACGCCGCGTTCCGTAGAGGGACGCGAAGACCCCTATGATGAAGCATGACACCAAGGGCTCTTTTGGTGTGTGAGGGGTATTTAAGAAACACGATGTGCTTCCCACCAATGTAGGAAACACACTTGACCCATGATCAGACATCATCCATCGCAATCCCCCTTGGGTGGATCCTTTTGTTTGTTTAATTTGTCTTGACAGGCTTGTACTTTGTGGTGACTGTTATAGATAGACTAAGCTCATGACTGATTGGTGTTTTCTCTTCCCCTCAACCTGTAGTTTGTGACCCATGGGTTGCAGGGAGCCATATTTTCTGTGATTTGTTGCTGTTTTAATAAAAGTAAAAGGAACAATTGATGGACAGAATGCTGATCAATGTCAAACATTCACCCCAGTACAGAGATCTGGGCCTAAACCCATAGTGTTTTTTGCTCCCCATGCCATTCCAGTTTAGACCCAGCCATATGCAAATCAGTCTTGACCCTGTTCCTTATGGGAACAGTCCAGCCCGAACTGCCAGGCCAGGTCCTTACTGGACTGGAAAAAAGCATCCTGGGACCGGTTTCGGGGCATTACCCCTCACCAGCCAGGCTAGCTTGACTCCAGTGGCATGGAGAGCACATGACCCACAACTCAGTATACCCGTCCCACTCGGGGTGACAAATGCAAAAAGAACAATTGATGGACAGAATGCTGATCAACGTCAAACATTCACCCCAGTATAGAGATCTGGGCCTAAATCCATTGTTTTTTTGCTCTCCATGCCATTTCAGTTTAGACCCAGTCATATGCAAATCAGGCTTGACCCTGTTCCCCATTGGAACAGTCCAGCCCGAACTGCCAGGCCAAGTCCTCCCTGGACTGGAAACAAGCATCCTGGGACCAGTTTCGGGGCATCACCCCTCATCAGCCAGGCTAGCTTGACTCCAGTGGCATGGAGAGCACGAGACCCACATCTAGCCATACCCGTCCCACTCGGGGTGACAAATGCAAAAAGAACAACTGATGGACTGAATGCTGATCAATGTCAAACATTCACCCCAGTACAGAGATCTGGGCCTAATTCCATCGTTTGTTTGCTCCCCATGCAAGTTAAGAAAGCTTACTCTCTGCCTCCATGCCTATTATTAAATAAGGTCTTTCCTTTACAATATTAGGTAGGTACATCGCCATTGTTGTTGCTAATACTTTCAATCAGACACCAAGACGTATGCACCGAATGGTCAACAACAGATAAAGCATCTTTTACACACTCTAAATTTATCTGTCTGGTGTGGGATGTGGTACTTTCACTCTCGTCTTTTTTGGAGATGGGAATTACAATGCCAGGACTGGACAGGGAATAAAGAAGGCATGAAAACCTTGTGGCATGATCTTGGAGCTAAAGGTCTCCAGCTCATCCAGCCATGAATAGATCCCTGAGAGCTATTTTATAGGTGGATGCACATATGGATGTGAAATTGGAGAATTATTGTTGAATTTGTGCTTGTGTTTGCTGGTACTGGCACTCATTTTTGTAGAGTAGGGTTTATGTTTCATCATCAGACTTTGACCCACAGGAAAGAGAGGAAGATAGAAAAGGTAGATAGGAGAACAATAAAAAATTGTGAGAAAGTCAGTACACATGGATGAAAAATAGCCTGCAAGAGTGAGATAGAGACAGAACATGTAGGGTGGTGGAAAAAACAGGCATGAGGTGAAATCAAGACTGGGCTGCACTGGTATTCGGGACTTCAGCAGTCAACAGCACCAGCAGCAGGCTTCTGAGAAACAGTTATTTCACAATTTACGTATTGCGTACAAGACCATGAGTATTGAAGGATTTCACAAGATTCTCCTTATAAGTGCTTTTGAAACTTAGTCACTTTTAGTTGATTTATTGCTCAAACTGTGCTGCAAACTGAAAGATTTGGACCTCAACATGGTAAAAAAAGAATCTTAAGGATAACCCTGTAGAGTTTCTCTATTTGGTCACATTAGTTCGCTATATTCAGTGCAGTATGATGATGGTATGGAAACATTTTTCAGGGCTGTTTTTTTTTTTACTAAAGTTCAAACCTATTCAAGGCACATTGGTGGTAGTTGTGTGGAGGCATCTAAAAATAAAAGTTAAAGAGCAAGCTTGGACTTTGTTCTAGATTCTCTGAAATTCAGCAGGCACCCTGCATTCGGTCCCCTGACAATTTGTCAATGCCACTGTCAGCACGTCCTGATTTGAATGCTGGTAGTGATTGGCAACTAGCAATTGCATACCTCATATTCTGGGCACTTCAGGCATCAGCCATAGAATTCACTATTGTGGAAAAAGGCAGGGGGCCTGGAGTGGCTATTTCTTAGACATGTGAATGCACCAAAACTACTTGAAATATTAGAGCCGGGATAAGGTCTGCAGTATTAACCACATATACACATATGGGCCTGAATTACTAAGGTAACTTACACTTTTGAGTAAGTTTACATTTTGAGTAAGCGAATCGGATATTATACAATGTACTTGAGAATCGGATATTGTCCAGTGTACAATTTGGGTTTCACCCAGGGATGGGTACAGTAGACCCGAGCCTTAAATTATATCTGATTGTCCAAAAATATGTTAAGGCTATTAAGGGATGGATACACTTGGCCTTTATGGACCTGACATGTGCATTTGACACTGTCCAATTGTCCAAACTTTGGGGCATCATGGAAGGCATGGGGATAGAAAGGGCACTAGTCGGCTTACTTTGTCAACTTCATGGTCAAACCTTGGCCAAGATACGCTATAGCAGGAAAGGCGATATTTTGTCTAAAATGAATTCCACAGTAGGAGTATCCCATGGTTGCGCATTGGCTTCCTTCCTTTTTTTAATACATTAATGGCTCAGAAGAGTTTCTGAGATCTAAATGAAAAGATTTACCTAAGATTGGTTCTCGCCCGGTACCAGTACTACTGTACGCGGATGACGCTGTACTTATAGCCAAAACTGCAAATGGGCTGCTGTTTCTTTTGCATTCCTTTAACACCTTTATGGATGATCTTTGGCTAAAATTAAACTTGTCTAAGTCATTCATAATGAAGTGTGCATCTAACTTTTTAAAATCTCAAAAAGTTTATCTCTCTGGTACAGTGAATACTAAAGTCTCAAACGTTCCGTCCCTGGGAATTCCATTTTATTCCTCTTTCAACTGGAAATCTCTGTTAAAAATGCGAGTCTTACAATTTCAAAGATCTGATGACTCAATTTTCTGATTTACAAAAAAACTAGGGCATAAAACGGTTAAAGAATTAGTTCAGATTTCTAAAAGTAAGAGCCTAACTATTGTCACATTCAGAGCAGGTGTGTGGGGCTATATTGACGCTGGCTCACTGCAAAAAGTGGATAGTACATTTATACGCAGACTCTTGGCTGTCCCCCAATCCTCATCTACATTCTTCTGACATACCAAGGTGGGATATCAAATTACAACCTTTGCTATTATGGTTAAGACCATGGAGGAAACCTGAAGCACAATTTTCTAGCACCATAATATTGGACTGTCTAACCTTAGATACTGTGGCAGACATCCCCTGGTTGTCATATGTTCAGAAAGGTTTTAATGAATTAAGAACACCAGAGCCCTTCTTAAATCTTGAGAGCTCATTGCCTTTGACCCCCTCTGCAGTTAAAGAACTGCTTTATAGGCAATGTTTTTCTGTGATCACGGCAAATCTGCATGCAAGGGTTCTAGTCATAATCTCTTGGAACTTGATGACGAGCCTCTAGCCTGCACTTTAGCTTCAGCTTATTTCCGAGTGGCGGAGAGGTTTACTCACGGGGTACGTCTTAACCTACTCCACTTTTTATTTTCCGTCCCCAACCAAGGGCCTTGGTTCGCATCACTCCCCACATGCCCTCTGATGGTAATTTTGCACAAAGCACAATGCACTTTATATTATTCTGTTCATACCTATACAGCACAAAGGAAACAATTTTAGCTCCAAATTTTATGTAAACTTTATACGAGATCTCATAAAACAGCTTTTACCTTTTTACAGCACTTAGGGAGTACAAAGGTATGTTATGCCATAATTAATTTTATAAAAAGTGTCTTATTGATTAGAAAGAGACACTGAACTGGATAGATTGTATTGGCTTTTTATTATATATTGTACAGTAAATTTTATTGCAATTTTAATGAATATATTATTTTTAATTCATTATTAATCAATGTCTCTACAAAATTGTATGTTGCTTATGCTATTCACTTTTCTGGCTCATTATAGCCGAATAAAGTAAACATGATTGATTGATTGTGTAAGTTTACTACTTTTTGGTATTCACATACTGCCCTTTTGTAGTAAATTACACTTTTGTAGTAAGTCCAGAACTACACATGGCCAACCACTGGTTCTGCAACACCCTCCAATAGAAAATAGCAGCTGTAGGGACTTACTACAAAAGTGTAAGTTTGTGAATACCTGAAAGTAGTAAACTTACTCATGAGTAAGCTACTGTAAAAGTGCAGTTTCTGTGGTACTACTGAAGTACTACACAACATAGTACACAGTGCAGTTTGTGAATCATGCCCTACGTGCACCTTGATGATATATGTATATCTTCAATGTACATAGATGTGAATTTATAAAAGTAAATCTATACTTATCTATTGACTTACCTTGCCCACTTTTTGGTAGTCAATATTTTGTGTAGCATATTTATGTCCATTATATTCTAACATACAACCAACTCATACATATATTAGCTGTACTTGGATTTAGTTTGAAATATCATTTTGAACTCAGAGAACATGATATTTTATTGCATTCAAAATGTAAATTAATTATGTTACCAGAGCTCTTAAAGGCAAGTTAGAGACCAGAAAATGGCCATCCTAGACCAGTGCTCTGCTCTTCTTAGAGGGAAGAATGTCCATGAAATTAATCCTACGATAAATAAATACCTAAAATATGTATGCCATATTGACCAAAAGCTTGGTGTCATGGATAGGCAAAGGACAGACCAAACAAACAATAAGTAATAGAAAAGCTGTGTTGACTGATTCATCACGTTGCCAAGTACTAGTGTACTTCTAAAACTGTAGACTTCTCTGTACTCAGCTTACTCAAAAAAGGATGAAGACCCCCTCACCCATGCTAGGTGGCATGCTTCATCATAGCAGTACCTATTTACCAGGATACAGTGTTGCTGTTGGGCTCATGAGTTTGAGAAGCAGAGCTGAAAAGTGACTCTAAAACTGTGTATTGCGTCAAACAAAAACATTTATTAATGTTTCTTAAGAACAAGGTTAAAAGCAAGTAGTAGATAAGGGGTTATTAGGACCCTATACATCTCGATGTTAAGGTCGCTCTAGGCTGTACAACACTCTGGGTCAGGAAAATCGTTAGGCCCAATCTTATCCCCTGTCCTTTCCTTAAAACAACAACTCACCCTGCAATAGTGTAGATTCAAATGAGTGTTTATGTAATGTGGAGCAAGTGAGTAAATAGCACCCAGTAGGCCATCTCTTTCAGACTGTGTTACCTACCTGCCTAGAGTAATATGCTCTGGTATTTCCCTTTACGTGGTTTAGGTTGGATAAAAAGGCAAAGCTATGTTTGCAGCAATCATTGTTGAAGTTGCGAGCTCTATAAACTACTCATACCTGTGTTGCTGTAATCCCATGTTGACATATCTCCCATGTTAGCCTAGGTAGTGGTTTGGCTCATGCAGTCACTTTTATACTAAGAGTTTGTTGCTCATCTGAATCTATGCTGGTGTCAACTGAAGTGATGTCATATTGTTGCTTGGACATGAAATACCTTGGAAAAACAAGAGGCGTTTGGCAAAACAGAAACAGTTTGTTTAATTAAACATTGTGGCCGGGAGATCAGTTACAGGCATAGGGTCTGAGGACTGACTCAATTTACAATTGGTCTGCGGCCTCTTTTTTATACAGTTCACTGTATGCAATAAAGTATGTCCAGAGGTTCATGTAAGGTAAGGAATGTAGTTGCTGCCTTTGGAGTCATAAATTAATTGTCTAATCGAAAGTACAAGTGGGCCTCAACCTTGCTTGGACACAATGCGGCCAGTGGGTAACATATCTAGATGTCCAGCATGGGGAGAGTGTGATTACTAAGGGGGCGATTACAAAGTTGGTGGGACCGACATCTATATCCCCCGTCAGACCACTGCATTATGATGCGGTAGGTCTGACCCCATTGCCCCAGGGACTGACTAACAGTTTCCGACGGCCTCAAGGAGCCCATCAGGCAGTCGGATCGCATTCCCCACAATGGAGGCGTGACTTCTCAGGCACCACAGTGGGGATTACGATCCACTTTTCCGCCAGCCATTTCACATCAGTTCTTCTGATATAAAAAGGCTGGAGGAAATACAAAGAGGCATGTTTCCGACTGCCTCCACGGCGGTTGGATCCTAATTTGGCAGTCGGGACTACTGACTACCTGTCGGCCAGTCCATTCACTGCAACGATGCTGGTCGGACGCTTGTCCGACCGGCATGTTAATCAGTCCCAATGTGTGCTATGTCCTGATTGGCTATATGCTCCTAACTCGTATGGTATCTGACTTAATTTTGTTTTTGGGAGCATGCATACCCTCCAGCCATGTGTGCTTCATTGGGGCCAATTTCCCTGGACCATTGTGGTGTTGCTGCGCCTACCTGTGGGATTGATCTGTGATTTCCTGTTCATGCGTTTGTCTATCGGCTACGTGCCACCCCACCTGTGACCTGTCAATCAGTGACCTCAGGCCTAGGTCTCTGAGCCTGCCTGACTACGTATTTGCGAGTCGGGGTTGATATGGAGTTTACAACGGACTAATTTGTCAATAAAGGTGCGATTTCATTCCTATACATGAATGTATCATTTTTCATATTCACACCGACTTTTCGAATATCAACAATGACATCATGGTTATGTATGCATGCCATGAGCTGTTTGTGTGATGATTTGCCTCACTAGGACTCATGGGGATTGTAGGGCCATGAGTAAATTGCTTTTTCTACTATTTTAGGGTGAGTGATCATGCCCTGAAACTCACAGGGATTGTGGCTCATGAATGAGTTGAATGTTTCACATTTTAGGAAATGTTAAAGTGCTCAAAACGTAACAGGGGGTTATTTATGCTATTGACTGGTTGTGTTCAATGAAATAAGAAATCATTGTTAGAAATTGGGTTGTATGTTGACTAGGGTATGAGCCCTAGTTAAGTAGAAACCACAATCTTAGTCAGCGTAAGAAGCAGGCAATCTCTAAATGTATCTGTGCTTACCCTTTGGTAGCTTGGCCGAGAGCAGTCAGGCTTATCTTAGAGGCAATGTAAAGTATTTCTGCAACACTTCAATCAGTATAACAGTGAAACACCACACAAAAACATTCCACACCAGGTTAGAAAAAGGAGAGCTTAATTTACTAAATAAAACAAGACCAAAAAAATAAAAATCCAATAAGTGGAACTCAACATATTAAATTTCAAAGTTGTTAGGTAAAATAGCGCCAAGAAGCAAAAACCATTATTTGGGAGATCTGGTCGCACCGGACCGGGACAAAGTCAAACATTCAGGCTGACCGCGATGGAGCGTGGGCTGGTTACAGGGACCCAGTTAGGCCTGCTGAACCAAAGTACTTTAATCCTGGTTGCGGAGCATTGCGGGGATCCGTGTCGAAGATGCGTCACACAGAGGAGGCAACGCGTCAGTTCCAAGATGCGATGAGGCTGAGGTGTGAGGTCCTGATGCATCAATGTCAAGGATCCTATTGATGGGGCTCACAATGCAAAGTCCAATGTTGAGGATGTGAGGCGCAGTCGGCACAATATGTCAGTTCCAATGAGCGGTAAAACTGCGATGCAGAGATCAGGTATCGTCGTCGAGTCTGCCGTCAACGAGGGATGAAAGGAGCTTGCGTCGGGTAAAGCATTGTGTAGCAGTTGTCCGAAGGCGATACGTTAGTCCCAGATGCGGGAGCCTGTGATGATGTGAGTCTTTTGTGACTGGTCCAATCCATGCAACAGCGGCGGATGCATCGGATCGGCTCAAAGATGCACCACTCAGCCAAAGAGATGCATTGGTTCTGCTCGGGGATGCGTCGCTCAGCAGAGGATGCATCGGTTTTGCTGTAGATACACCTTAGTCCCACTTCCAAAGGTCCAGGACTGGGGTGGCACCACTTGGCAGGGCAGACTCACAGATGGCAGAGTCTAGGTGCAGAAGCAGGTTGATTGGAAGTCTTTTATGTCCCTGAGACTTTAGATCAGGATGCCAGGCAGCTAGCCCTTGGAGTCACTCTGGGTTCAAGTGATGCAGGTCCAGTCCCCTCACCCAGGCAAGAGGGCAGCAGGCAGCAGGTCAGCACAGCAAGGCAGGAGTTCAGCAAAATAGCAGTTCAACAGAGTGGCAGTCCTTTTGGCAACACATCAGTCCTTCTTCCTGGCCGGGTACCCGCTGGTTCTGAAGTGTACTGAAATGGTGGTGTCTGAGGTCCAGCACTTATACCCAGTTGTACCTTTGAAGTGGGGGAGACTTCAAAGACATGCCTTTGAAGTGCACAGAGGTACTCGCTTTCAGACATGGCCCCAGATTCACTATAGGGGTATGCAGCCCTTAGTGTGGGGACAGGACATAGCCTATTCAGGTGTAAGTGAGGCTGGGTCCAGCTCCTCCCTCCCACCCTGCCAGGATGGCTCATCAAGTCACGCTTAAGGTCCAGTTGTGTGTGACTATCTAAGGGGGAATAAACAAAGCACAACTGTCACCCACCCCAGACATGTGATCAGAGACAGGCAGCAGGCACCAAATGGCTAAAGTAAGAAAAGGCCAACTTTCTAAAAGTGGCATTTTCGGAATTGTAATTTAAAATCTAACTTCACCATAAATGTGATTTTAAATTATGATTCCAGAGACACTAGACTTGAATGGTTTATCTCTTCCCAGTTGGGAGTTACACTTATAAAATGTAATACGGTAATTCCAACGCAATCCTACGGGACCTGTCAGTAGTCAAAAACAAAGAGAATATTTCACTATCAGGACATGTAAAACTTAAAAGTACATTCTCTGACTTTTATATATAGTGCACTCTGCCCTCTTGGTTGTCCAAGGCCTACCTTAGGGGTGACTTATATGTATTAAAAGGGAAGGTATTGGCCTGGCAAGAGGTTTATCTTGCCAGGTTGAAATTGCAGTGTAGCCTGCACACACATGCTCTGCAATGGCAGGCCTGAGCCATGGTTAGAGGACTACTTAAGTGGATGGCACAATAAGTGCTGCAGGCCCACTAGTAGCATTTATTTTACAGGCCCTGGGCACATGTAGTGCATTTCACTTGGGATTTATAAGTAAATTAAATATGGCAATGTTAGAAATGGGGGTCTCTAGTTGGCAATGGCTGGCCACTGTCCAAGTAGGGACCCTTCTTCCTAAGTCAGAGTGAGAGGGCTACCCTCTTTAATACCCCTGCTCAACCCTGTGGTAACGTAGCACGAGCAGGTAGGCTTATCTCAGAGGCAGGGTGTGAAGCATTTATGATCATACACAGTAACACAGTGAGGAACACTACAAAGGGACACCACACAAGTAGTTATTATAAAAAATAAGTATCTTTATATAAAGGCAGATTTATCACAAGACCAATAACTGTAAAAGCCACAAAACTGTCAAAAATAGGATAGCTGTTGAAGGGCTGTCAAAAATAGTTCAAAGGTTGCAAAAATAAGGTTCAAGTTCAAAGCAGTGGTCTCTGCGACCCTTTCTTTCACAAAGTACCTGGGTTTAGTAGCAAAACCAACAAAGTGTCGCAAATAAGCTGTAGCGATGATTCTCGGCACGCGAGGCCGGCGATGCGTTGAAATCCTTGCCGCAAGGGAGGATGATGCGCCGATCTGCGGGATGCGTGCGGAGACGATGCGACAAACTTCTGCACGCTGGACCGCCGATGCGATGACTTTCTTGCCGCGTGGGAGAAGTCGATGCGGTGATCCTGTTGCGCTGTGCGATCGTGTTGCGATGCGAAGACAAGACGCTCCGCGAGGGAGCGACGAAATTCGGTGCGATGCGATCAAAGTGGCGAACGCACGGCGTCCGCACTGCGATGTCTCGAAGCGATGATTTCTTTAAGGGTTGCGAGTGCGCGGCGACAGCAGCGCGATGGTCTTTCCAGCGCGTCTTGGCTGCAGCGGCTCGCAAAGGGGCGTCAGCGATGGTTTCGGGTTGCGGGCCCTCGGCGGCAGTAGCGCGATGATTTTCCCAGCGTTCTCGACTGCAGCGGCCCGCAAAGATGCGTTAGCGTCGATTTCTTACCCTCTTTTCTCTGATGCAAAGTAGAGGCCCTGGAACTCACAGGAGCCCCCTCAGCAGATAGCAGTCCTCCCAGGGCGGAAGCAGGAGGTTGGTGGTGGAGTCTGTTGTGCCTGAGACTCCAGCAGGAGGCTAGCTCTTTTCCTAGCCCTTGGGTGATTGCTGTTCAAAAATAAAAGTTCTCTCAAGAGTTCCTTTTCCTCTTCTTCAAGGTCCAGTGGTCACTGCTGCAGGCCAGTGCAAGAAACAACACACAGCACAGGGACAGTCACTTCCTGCAGATTCCTCCAGTGGCACGGACAGAGTTTCCTCTCCAGATCCAAAAGCAATACAAAAGTAGGGGGTTTGAGCACAGATATTTATACCCCAAAAGCCTTTGATCCTTGAAGCTACCAGTCCCTGAACCTAGCCAGAACCAGTTCTGCTCAGGCCTGGAGCACTTTGTTTACCAGGCTGCATCCTTCCTTTCAGAAAGAGGGGTCTGCTAGCAGACACACAGTGGGAGGTGGAGCCAGCATTCACCTTGCCAGGCACAGCCCTATTCAGATCAAAGAGCCACCCCTCCCCACACTCTAAATGCAGATCTCTCTATTCAACCCAGGTCTGACTCAGCCTGTCCTGCCCCTCTAAAACCAGACAGCCAATACACATAACGGCAGAGCACACTGGAAGGCTTAGGCAAGAAAATACCTACTTTCTAAAAGTGGTATTTTCAAACACAGAATATAAAAATAAACTTCACTAAAAGGTGTATTTTAATATTCTGAGCTCAGGCATACTAAATTCGTTTTTCTACCATGTTCCTGGGGTCAGTTAGGACTATAGCATGTAATAGTCAAACTGCCCATTCTAGCCTATGAGGAACAGGTAGCCTTACAGTAGTGAAAAACGAAATGGTGCATAATTCACTACCAGGACATGCTACACACACCAAGGCATGTCCTGCCTTACACATACAGGGCACCCTACCATAGGGGTGACTTACAGGATGCTAAGGGAAGGTTCAGGGGCTGGGAAGTGAGTGCACTTCACAGCCAAGATGGCAGTTCTGGACTGCACACAGACACTGCAGTGGCAGGTCTGAGACACACTTTACAAGCTGCTTCTGTGGGTGGCACACATCAGTGCTGCAGGCCCACCAGCAGCATTTGGTTTACCAGCCCTGGGCACACATAGGCCACACTACCAGGGACTAACAGGTAAACCAAATAAGCCAATCAGGGATATACCAATTCACATAGACATATTTATACAGGGAGCATTCGTGCTGTGACACTGAATGGAAGTGGCACAGCGCCCAGAGCATCTAACACCAGTAAAACAGAGGAGACAACAGCGAAAAATGGAAGGGAGACCCACGCCAATGGTGCCAGGTCTAACAGGCAATAATATTACCATGTTTTAGGGAGAGAGTACATGCACTTTAGCACTTTAGAACTGGTTAGCAGTGGTAAAGTGCTCAGAGTCGCAGGCCAGCAAAAATGAGGTCTGAAAAGTTGGGGGAAGACTGCCCTAAGGCTGTCAGGTCTAACAATCATAATCTAAGATTATATGTTCACATGACAAGAAGTAATGTGAGAAGGAAGTCTAAGGACTCCTGTCTCCAGAAGACCTCAGAATCCACAGTATTTGTCTATGCATAAAGAGGGTATACTAATGTCCAAAAATGCATTTAAACAGCGCAGGGGCCCTGAGGATGGAAAAGGGTAAAAGTCAACTGACAATAACCCTAAAAATCAAAATTGCTGAAGACTTCTATAAATCTATGATGAGTGTCACAAACTCATTTCTGGGCATAAGAGTTGGGCTAACTGTCCAAATATATATTACATTTTCTTCCTGCAGTATTTTAAAATCACAGAAAAGGTAACATAGTTGATGAGTCTGAAGATTTTAACACAGCAATCGTGGCATTGAAAAAAGACGCAATGATAAATAAAGCTCTACTAATTTGTGGCTTCCAATATCAAGCTACAAATGAAGTCTGATTTTAGTATGCTCTACTATTGTTTTAATTTTGTCAGTTCACAGTGTAAAAGTATTTGCTAAGTTTGAAGGTAGTTTTAGTGTAGCTGAATCTTACTCTGGATTGTATAACTGTCAGGTCATTGCATGTTTGTGATGCAGCTCTTGCCTTTATTGCACAATACTTTCCTAAATTGGTCTTCTCACACAACAAGAAATAACTCTCTACCCCATATTCATGATCCAAGCCAACCATTGACACACTGATGGAAAATAAGACAGAAATATTTTGGAATAGGTTACAAGAGATTGCCTATAGTTGATTTTTAGACAATTAACATAGTAAATTAACATCTTGAGACCATGCTTTGAATCAATGGCAGGTAAACGGCGTACTGACAACAAATGAAGAAAACATAATCCTGAACTTCCAACAGGGAATCAATAAAATTGACCCAGAGGAAAAAATAAAGTGTGGGGAAAGACGAAAGGGGAGGTACAGGAGCAGTGATTCGCGTAATAAGGATGAATTAAGAGTTTGGGGTTTAGGCACAATATATGTTAGTGTTGAATTATTGTTATATGTAAATGATATGGGGTTGATGAATGTATTTTTTAATAATTTTTTTAATAATTGTAGATACCCCTGAGGAAGGTCAACAAGACCGAAATGAATTGGGTGATATAAAATAACGGATGAATGAAGTTTCTACACGTGCCTATGAATAGGCCCGGATGGGCAATTCGAGAGCAATTAGTATGCGTGAAAATTTGGAATTTTATTTCTGTGACGTGACGGATTAACATGAATAGAACATTGAATAAAAATTGGATGAACCTGAGTTTACTACTGAGTACGAGTCTAAATTGGATTCAAATGTGCATGGAGCTGTGCAACTCCTCTGTGACACGCAAGTCTCGTGTCACAACTTTGTGAATGAAATTGTCAGAATCGTGCACTAAAAGGAACGGAGTGCACTTGGAGTGTATGCACGCTAAATTTGAGTAAAACGATAAGATTAACATTAAGGAGTAAACACAGGGTGTGCTGCAGACTTTTTGCAATGAATCATAGTACCGCCGTTCCACTTCAGTTAGCACCCCAGACGAGAAGGAAAGTTGAAAAAGGAAAGTAACAAGGTCACGTCATGGACTCTCCGAAAAAGTTATCAACAAAAGTAGTTATTGAAAGAATACGTTTAATCATATCATGATGGACGTTTGTTTAAAGAATGTGTTGCTTTGGGGAGTTTATTTTCATATGTATTCAGCATATTTATTTTTATGATAAGTGCACTGATTCAGGGGCAACTAGGGGATATTGTGAAAGGATTGATGGGGAGTTTAACACTGTTGGTTTGGGAACTTATGGAGGGCGGAGTGAGGGAGTCACGTGGTGGGAGTGAACACAGGTGGGAGATAAGCATTCAGCTTAAAGACCGGATGCCTCGCAGAGCGAGGGTTTGAACATGGCGTTTTTAGAAGGCGGTTTCACCGTTTGAAATAACAGCAGATGATTACAGGTACAAACTGGGGAGCAGGGGAGAGTGAGATAGGTGGTGTTACCGATGGGTTGAACGTCAGCGTTATTGGTGATTCGATCTGTAGAGGGACGGGTGATGTGTTTTGGGCAAAGGATGAGGAGGGCACAGAAGTTGAAGGTACAGGATTTGCGTGGGGAAAGACGAAAGGGGAGGTACAGGAGCAGTGATTTGCGTAATAAGGATGAATTAAGAGTTTGGGGTTTAGGCACAATATATGTTAGTGTTGAATTATTGTTATATGTAAATGATATGGGGTTGATGAATGTATTTTTTAATAATTTTTTAAATAATTGTAGATACCCCTGAGGAAGGTCAACAAGACCGAAATGCATTGGGTGATATAAAATAACGGATGAATAAAGTTTCTACACGTGCCTATGAATAGGCCCGGATGGGCAATTCGAGAGCAATTAGTATGCGTGAAAATTTGGAATTTTATTTCTGTGACGTGACGGATTAACATGAATAGAACATTGAATAAAAATTGGATGAACCTGAGTTTACTACTGAGTACGAGTCTAAATTGGATTCAAATGTGCATGGAACTGTGCAACTCCTCTGTGACACGCAAGTCTCGTGTCACAACTTTGTGAATGAAATTGTCAGAATCGTGCACTAAAAGGAACGGAGTGCACTTGGAGTGTATGCACGCTAAATTTGAGTAAAACGATAAGATTAACATTAAGGAGTAAACACAGGGTGTGCTGCAGACTTTTTGCAATGAATAGAAAAAGAGCCAAACAAACTGATCAGTGGCATAAAGCTTTTGAAAAAGGTTATGGGCAGGACATCTTATAACTGACACTCTAGCACATCATGCAACACAAGTCACCTTCAGCACCACAACAATGCAACCACAAAGTTTAATGCATTCAACGGTGTGGCTGAATAACATGATAGATGTTGTAAGGAAGAGGATGATGTGGTCTCATGTGTAAATTGGAGAGGAGCATTCTAAAGTCACATGTTTATGCAGTTGTAATCATAATGGCTGTTGGCAGGGAAACATTTGGATTGAGGTGATGTTGGAATAAAATGACCTGACTAATGTGTAACACTCATTCTTACCCATTTATGTTATGTTGTCCACTTTGTGAGGAAGGCTATACAGCTGTCTCATTCAAGAATTAAGCTGACATAAATGTATGTTGTTTTGTTGTTTGTTATTTATTGAAAATTAAATTAAAAAAATTATACATATTTATTCGGTAGGAATGTGTTCTTCAAACATAGAGATGAAGATACAGCACAGACGCTTTCTGATTTTTACAAAGCCTAGCCGCATTTAAAACATCCTCTTCAACCCATGATTTTAACTAATTCTTTAAAAATGTCCCCAAATCCATAGAATTTGAAAGGGTCCACCACTGTGCAGAAACACCTTGATGCATTGCCTTAGACAGCTCAAATCAAGCCAATTATGCAGGCCCAGATATCCTGTTCTCCATATTCAATTTTTTAAGGCTTCCAGCATTTTTGGTCCTTCTGTTGTGCGACCTCTTCGATTTCAAAAGGGTGGCAATAGTTTTCATTATGCAGAAAATAATGTGTTTTTTTGTATTGGAATTAGTGGTAAGAGTTCTGTAAAAGCTTAGTCTGTGGGCTTTATACCATTCATTACAATTAAACTCTGGAGACGTAAGACACCAACAATGCCAGGGTTTTGGGTATATACTCAATCTTGAATATGTGAAATCATAATTTTTACCAGAGTGCATTATGTTAGTGCTGTTACTGAGTTCACACAACCAGGTTTTGAATGGAATTCTTACTTAATGAGAAATAAAGGTTGCCTTTCCTCATCAAGGTGTCTGACATGATTTGGAGTGCATGGAGTAAAATTACCACATTTAATTCATCCCAGCTACCTTTTGATACATTTTACAGTTGAAAGTAGCAGCCCACAAGCCATATAAGAAAAAATGTGCCTGAAGTAGAACAATATTTAAATTTTAATTTTAAAGCTTACTTTAAAGATTGACTCACTTTAGAAACTTTATTGCAGCTAATTGGGTCCAGCCCAGGTTTAGAGCTGGGTGGGTAGCTATCATTGACCACAGAGAGCAGAAGCATTGTATCAAATTGCCAGTGAACAAGCCCCGTTCTACTGACATATGCTCCAAAAACTAGATTTGGTCTCTGAGGATATATTCCTCTCAGGGCATGTTATTTCAGATAGTAGATGGTATCTGATTGTTTCACATCACTATTATAGCTTCTGAAAAAGTGGGAAGGCACCCAAGAGATTGAAGGTGGCTATATAGGTTTAGAGTGAGTTTTGTTAGATAACAGTTTAGGAAGTGAATTAGAGATGTAATTCTTTGACAAGTCCCACTATTCTCAGAAAGTTTTTGGAGCACATCTTAAAAGAAACCAGTAGCCATATTAATATAAGTTACACATGTTCTCAGAGCTTATGGTTTGCACTTCCAGGTATTCTATGAATAACACATAGTACCATGACTGGGAATGGATTAGGTACATGGGCATATTGATAACTCCTTATATAGACACCTTGTCACCCCTGTAACACATCCATGCGAGGTATACCTGCCTGGGAATCTCCGTGTGTGTTTTTCTACTCATGAATTACTTTAAATATACAGACTTAGGGCCTTTGACTCCTTGCAGTCCAAAAACAGCATGAGGCACCATGGCCCTCCCTCCCTGATCTGGGAGCATACCATACACAACCTTGCAGAATGACAATCACCAATGATGGGAATTCCCTGCATAATAATATCCAGTACTTTCAAACCAAGTGTTCACTTTCTTTGTTTAGATTATTTTTTTATTATTGTTCAACACAAATTAAACAATCATTAAAAAGTATAGGAAAATGAGTTTTACAACGTCTGCAACTCAGTGAAATAATACAAGCACAATATATATTCAAATTCTTCTCATTCTATGTTGCTTCTCTGGAGGAAAGGAAGGAGAACATTCTGTCAAATGACCTAGTGCTCATAGTAATAATAATATATTATCTAACACATACAAGAGATTTTAAAGTAATGGTGACTGTTATTTTTTATGATAATTGGGAATGTGTGCAATTAAAATAAGTGTGGTCCCTCAGATTTTCTATCTGTTGAGCGTAAATCCCAAATCACACATTAATTTAATTAATATTCAAATCTTCAATTCTGATCAAATGGAGAAACAGCCAAGAATATGCATCACAAATCTATTGCATTCTATCGAACATGGTGAAAACAACCCCAGAGCTGTATCACCCACTATAAGGTTTTTGAACTTTGCAAGGGGCATTACAAGTTTAAAAAAGATTAAATAATCATTTTAGCTTCAAATGGAAAGATCAGTAGTTACTATATCTACCCTAGTGGAAATAAGTGTAGCAATATGTCCCATGATTTGTACATAGTACAGGGTAATAATATAGTATTTCTCAATTTTGGCAATTTCACGAGCAATACACATAGTGACTGCAGCTCACGTGTCACCCTGTTGCAAATTTATATTACAGTTCCATGGGGAACACCTGAGGATTCCAAGGTCTATAAATGTTTCAGTATGTTTTTAATTTCACCACACCTTTGGCGGTCATGGAATCATGGATAATAGCATAGTGTGTCACATTGTCTAAGGAAAATGTAAAACAGTTGTGGGCCACAGTACTATATAAAAATTATAAACATCCTCTAACAGTATGTGAAAGTAAGTAAATAAGTTGAGATTTTAAACCTGTGGTCAAGAAATTCCTGTTAGATAACAAAATCCAACTTCAAACGGATGAAACATAAAGGTAAATCCATCAAGTGCAAGGTCTTTGTTTCTGGAATGCACAAACACCACACTTTTATGGGAACAGAACTGTTCCAGCAGGACTTTGGGTCACAGACATCTTCACAGTGACTAGCCCACCCTGCAAGTCCTGAGCTTCTTATAACCACACAACAGCCAACGACATACCATGCAGTTCTCATTCAGAGTCCAGTTTTTGCAAAGGCTCACATCTCCTAACCCTCTACTATTTAAAAAGCCCACCCGCATATAAATAATGATGGTCATTGGAAAGCTGTGCAAGTCAATCTTTATTGCTCAATACCCCAACCCATAGTCCATGATTAAATAAATACACTGAACATCTACTGGCATGCTCTCACATACGATGGTCAGCCATCCATTTTAGTCAGATGTTTTGGTGACTGAGAATGAACCTTCTAAGTTGAGTAGCAACGTTCTTCCCCAAAAAAGGCACACATTTTGAGCTATCCCATCCTTTTTCTTGCCATCACCTAAAAAAATATTCAATCCTCTTCCTGCATCTCTGATGAAACTAATTACAGCCAGGCGGAACTCTGCAGAAACAACCAATGTTCACACATTAGGTTTGGTTCATTTGCAAAGTGTGGACTTCTGCAGGAATACTCCACTTAGGGAAGACAGACCCAATAATTCAATTTCAGCACCAAACTTATGATAGACTACACTTGTACCATACTTCCTGAACCAAACTAATTAGAATGCTTACTTAACGGGTGCATTAAAGATTCTTGATAACAGGATGTGAACCTGTTTTCTGCCACCTTGGAGTCTGGTGCTACCCATTTATTTAACTTCTAACATCATAATAATGATCCACCTACCTTAAGTCAGATTTATTTATAAAAATTGTTCAGCACATGTACAATTTTTTTCATTAAGTTAGGAGGTCCTTGAATATTATATAAATTATTTGCCTTTAATTCACTATAAAAGGGGGCAAGAGTAGGCTATTACCCAAACTTTTTGAGGACACACTCAATCTAACATTATCTCACATAAAATCCTTATGGGGTAGTTCATTGTGACATTTTTACAAGCATTCACATTTAAAACACATTGAAGAAAAAACGGTACCTAATAATTCTGATGTGATCGATAGTCCTAAAAATGACCAGATAGCCAAGCTGAATTTGGGTTTAGTTTTTGTACCTTAAGCAGCAACTACATATATTTGTAGAACCCAGAAAAGAAAGACAGACAAACATGTCAAGGGAACTCAGGCATGGTTCAACCCACATTTGCTTAGGGCTATTATTTCCTTCTATACTAAAGCCTAAGTACACTTTATATCCCACTATTACCTATATTTTAACCAAGTTACAGGTGTTGTTGTCTCGCACGTTCCAAGTCCCTGAACCTAACATGAGTCCAACATGCAGAGTTTGTGAATATTAATTTGCCTCTTTTTTGGTTGTCATAAATGTTTGCTTTGTTAAAACATCAAATTCCTGACACGGTTATTTACATGAGTCATGTCCGAAATTAAATCTACGGTTTCTAATACATGTTTTTCACCCATCTGTTTTTTGGTATGTCTTTGTCATGTAATTCTTATAAAACCCAAAAAAGAAGTTTAAGCAAAAAAATTACGAAATTATCATTTCTCTCGTTGTACCATGTACACTATCAATTTGGATAATCTCATTACTGGAACATGCAAAAAATAAGTAAACACAACAGCATTTTTATTCTTTTAAGCTACCTAGAAACACCTCATGAAGCTAAAAGGTATGACTCTAGAGTCGATGGGCATTTCTGCAATTGAAGCAATTGCTATAGTTCTTTAGGTCAAACATAGGAAATAGAATGATTACAGGACACAAGTCCTATAAAAAGAAGTGGGGGGACTGACCAAGTAGGACAGTATGCAAATGACATCATGACGTCACGACGTAGCACTTTAAAAGAAATAAAATAGTGCTATTTAAATTATTTGTGTAAATACTGGGACAGACAGTCTTACAGTGTCTGCATTTATATACAAGGACAGAACAAAGGCAAAAGCATGCCTCTCTTAAGTACTTGTGAAGAGCAGGCAAGCTGTGTGCCTTTGTTTCCCTCTGTGGCATTTACATTTAAGTGTGAGGTTCCAGACGGCCCCCAGTCAGCATATACAAACAAAAGGAGGCTGGATGGCCCCTTAACTTAGGCCCAGCTGGAGGTGAAAAAAGGCTCCCTCGCTGCCTGCAAGTTGCTGCTGGGAATGGAAAGCAGGCAAAGTGGAGGTGCTGCTGAACCTGTCCCGGTGTCTTACTCTGGGACAAGTTCAACATATTTCTGTGGGGCCTAACTTCTTGGCAGGGGGGACGGCATCCACCCTATGAAAATAGTGGGTGGATGCTGGGTACCTGCGTGTACCCCCGACTCGTGCCCTGAATGATTACTTGCGTACTCTGTTCCCATGTGACAGCTTTATACAATAGATAACTGGCATACGGAGCAAAGTGGAAAACATTAAACTAAAATGATAGTTCTAGGGTTGGGTAGTCCTAACATCATGAGTTTAGGTCACTGTCCGCAAAATGAAACACAAATATCAAAAACAAAAGAAAAGCAAGTGATCCACATTAGCTGAAAAAATAAAATGCTAAAATTGGCATCTCTTAAAATGTGTGTAAATTTAATCTCATACCAAGGATCTGCACAAGGCCATCTAACTCAAGATTCTACTGATAACTTTGATGTCATGCTACAAGCTCTTGAGACTTTGCGTGCCTCAGTTTAGTCACATAATGGAGAGATCCTTGGAGTCTTTGGCCTCCTTCATGAAGACGAACAGAAACTAGCCTGTAGGGTCACAAAAGCTGAACGTTACATCTCAGATATAACGCTGCGGCTAGAAGACCAAGTTAAAATCACTCATGACCTGCTGGACAAAGTTCCGGGTGGAGGATGCCGAAGATAGAGCCTGTATAAACACGATACAGGTGGTGGGCATGCAGAAGGGTTCGGAGGGATCCCGTAGCATGATTGACTTTCTGGAAGAATTGGTGAAGACTTTTGCACCAGCACAGAACCTTTCACCTCATTTTTCAATGGAAAGGGTGCACAGAGTACCTGCATGTAGGCCCCGACCAGTGTCACCTCCACATCCAATAGTCACAAAGCTGCTTCATTATAAGGACAGGGGTGCACTTCTACTAGCAGCCAGACATGCTGCTCCCCTGAAATAAGAGACCAGTTGTGTGTCTATTTTCCCAAATAACACCCTCGTGACCCAACGGCAGTGCACTACTTTTCTACCTGTGAAATGATGTCTTCAAGAACTGAACGTTCAATACTCTTTAATGTTTCCAGTGAAGCTGCGAATAAGACATGAACAACATACTCACTTCTTTTTGGATCCAGAGTCAGACTAGGAATGGGTCGAAACCCACTTTGAGGGGACCTGCCATTCCCAGAAGATTAGCAATCAAGCATCACAGCGTGGTCAGCGAGGGGGGGAAGGTAGTTGCTAAAAGTTAGGGATACGATCAGATTACCATCCCCAAATCCTGTGGATAATGGGGGGGGCTATAATAGAGTACTAGATCTCTCCCGGGATCGCTTGCACCCTCTGCTTCTCAGTACCTCAGCCTGTCAATATTCACAGCAGTTTGCACAGTATACCCAGCAGTGGCACCTCTTAGATGCCTGGAGAACTCATAACTGTGACTTGCGTCTGTATTCTCATTACTTGGCTAACATGACCTCTAAGTCCGACTAGACCGTTTTCTGTGCTCCCCAGAGCTTATCCCGTGGGTGCCGTTTTCCGATTATCTAGCGAAAGTGATCTTTGGCCACGGAGTCCGTTTTGTAGACTATCAGATGCGGTGCGCCATATCCCCCTGTTCCTACATAAAGACTCTCAGAAGATACATTAGATGATGCAGCCTTCCTGAGGCACAGCGCATACATATTACCAACTACTTTGCAGATATTCATGCTACTGCAATTACCCAGGCTGTAGAATTGGAGTATTAAGGTGGTAACCAGAGGCTTCTGTATGTAGAATATAGCTGGGGTTCGTAGAGAGCTGAGTCAGGACTCGAAAGCCGCAGAGGAGAAGGTTGCAAGCACGGACATTTGCCATCCCCCAGATGAGGCAATCTGTCACGCTTTGACTGATGCTAAAGCATGTTACACAGCACTGACAGAACTGGTCCGCTGCTATAATTATAGGGAATACACCGCTTTGATTCATGCAACAGGTGATAAACCTGGGCGCATGCTTGCTTGGTTTGTTCGCCAGGAAGTACTAAGTCCCCCAACCAATTAAATTGTACAGGATGGGGGCCCAGCTCTGCATGCTCAGGTGGACATATTGCGAGCATTTGGCAGCTACTATAATGTATTATATCGAACTCTATCTGTACCTCCTGTGGAGGTCATCCAACAGTTTTTAGACCCTACCTTCCATCATTCCTATTGTACACGAGAAGCTTGATGAATTAATGACTGTGGAGGAAGTGAAGAGTATAATCCATAATCTGGCCAGAAATAAGACCCCTGGCTTGGGCAGATCACCGTTAGAATACTATGATCGATTTGCCACCCTCATAATGACCAGATTAGTGGAAATTTATAATCAGGTGCTTACCACAGGCTCGCTTCCTTATTCTGTACAAGAGTCCCTTTTGGTCCCCATGCTCAAACCGGATAAAGATCTCACTCAGCTTTCTTCATACAGGCCAGTAGTTATATTAGGTGAAGATTATGAATCCTCGGGAAAGTACTTGTGGAGCGTTATGTGCAATTTCTGCCTACACTGATCCATTCAGACTAGAATGGATTTGTCCCGGGCATAAGATATCAAATAATTTCAGATGACTTTTTCATTTATTGGACCAGGCCTCTCTCCGTTATTCTCTAGCAGCATGTCTTATATTATGGAAAAGGCCTTTGATTCCCTGTTATGGGAGTACTTGTTTGGTGTTGGCCATGGGTTTGGGATGGAGTCTCTTAGCCTACACAAAATTATTGTATACAAACCCTACTTCACGAGTGCATGTAGGAAAGTTATTCTTAAACTCATTTTCCATAGGCCGAGGAACACGGCAAGGTTCTCCTCTTTCTCCAATCCTGTTTACTCTTGCTATGGAGCCTTTGGCATAGAGCCTACGATTAGGGAGACAATGTTGCAGCATACCCCTGGATTATTTGGTTCATGTAGTGTCTCTATATGCAGATGATGTGTTATTATATTTCCGTGACGCATCCTGTGATGTGGGCCTCATCTCGGTGGCTTTCTGAAATTTTGAGTAGGTTGCGGGGTTATGGGTGAATTGGGGGAATATTGTGTTTTCACATTTAGTCGCAAAGCTTCACCACAGGTAATCCGACTAAGTGGAGATGCACTGTCTTGGTCAACCGCAGTGGTTAGATATCTTAGGGTCCATCTTTATGACTCTCAGCAGGACCTATTTGAAGGTAATCTGCAATGAGCAGTGACGGCCCTCAAATGACAAATGCTGTTTTGGCAGCAGTTATCGCTAGCTTTAGCGGGGAGAGTCACTCTTTCTAAAATGACCGTCCTCCCTAGTCTGCTATACTACTTTGTGTTCCAGTATTTCCTAAACATCGATTCTTCATGTATCTGGATCAGGTGTTAGGGCATCTACTCTGGGATAACGGGAGACGTAGAGAGGCCTTAAATAAGCTTTAATTGCCTGTGAGAAACGGAGGCTTATGAGTGCCGTCTTTTGAGGCATATTATCTTGCTGCACAACTCCAATGGGTAGCCAGAAGGTTATCAGGGAACTATCTTTATGAAACTAGCACAGGGGATGGGCCCCTCTCTTTGCATATAATACAACAATTTCTACACCCCTCAGTGAAACTACACCGTTCATGGACACACCTTGTATGGTTGGCTAGGAAATGTGTGACAAAGGTGCTTCAGCTCACAAAACACATTGTTCCCTATTCACCGGCTACACCTCTCCAGGGTTTGCCTGGTCCTTTAGGACACTTTCCCCGACCAGTTGGCTAGCTGGCATTAACATTCTATCAGACACAAAGAGATGATGGACGGAGCGCTGAAACTTTTCAGACACTCAACCCCAGTCACAGATCTGGATTGAATCCATCATCGTTCTTTAGCTCACTTCACCACCCCAGTTCAGACCCAGCCATATGCAAATCAGTCTTGACCCTGTTCCTCATGGGAACAGTCCAGCCGGAACTGCCAAGCCAGGTCTTCCCTGGACCAGAAACAAGCATCCTGGGACCGGTTTCGAGGTAACAACCCTCATCAGCCAGGTTAGCTTGAATCGAGTGGCAAAGTGAGCAAGGGACCCACGTCTGGGCATACGCTGCCAACTTGTGTCTGCATTAACATTCTATCGACACGATTAGGAACTTGTTCCAAGACACAAATTGACTGCAGTTTGACCAAATATGCCAGGATTATAACATTCAGCCAGTTCAGCATCTTTTACATACACAGTTGGTGGGAGCCCTCAGATTACTGTGGGGTGTGATTGAGGTAGAGCCACCCATCCATGCATTAATACATACAATGCACACCATGGGAGAAGGATGGCACCTTATGGTTTTATAAAGCAATTGGGGAGCATTCCGGGGAGCTTGTCTCCAGCGCAAATGGGAGGAAGATTTAGGGTGGCCCTTGCAAGACTCAGAATGGATGCAGGCACTTGAATCTCCTCATATCATCCCCAGAAATGGAAGATTTTAAAATATATAATATATGATATTTAATAGGGCATACCTTACTACGTTAAGGTTAAACCACATGTACGCAACGGCAAACCTCTCTTGCCCCAGATGTCAAGCTCATTCTGCAGATTTTCAGCACATGCTTTGGTCTTGCCCTGGAGTATCTGGGTACTGGCATTCTATATACAACTTTGTTAGCTACTATTACAGAGCTCACACCAATCGCATCTTGGGAAGCTACATTGTTGGGCTTATTTCCCAGGAGGAAGATGTAAGGGTACGCTTTCTGAATTTGCTCCTTCTTTTGGGAAAGCGCTTACTGACCATGCATTGGTGGGCGCCGCAGGTGCCGAGTTTTGCCCAGTGATGTAGGGTTCTACACAGCTGAGGTGCTGCTGAGAGTACTGTGCTATACTGGGAGGAGGCCCGTGGAATTTGGAAACTCCCCATTGCAGCAGCATGGAATACTATGTTAATGCAATTCAAGGAACTCCTGTCTGCGGAGCCACTGGTATTTACTGCATCCTAGGGGCTCCCCTGATATAATCCCTCTTTCACCCCATTGATTCATCTCATTGACCTGATAAAGTTACTCTTTCATCCCATTGATTCATCTCAATGACCTGATAAAAGTTACTCTTTCATCACATTGTTTCATCTCAACGATCTTCCAGGTGGGTGTTGTTTATAGAAATGGGCAACAAATATAGTATGCAGGGACCATTACTTATCCAAATGGGTATCACTCTTGATGTACTAGGACATTTCTCGCTTCCTGACCACTGTTCTTCCTGGTGGGTGTTGAGAAGCTCAGTAAGTGTTTCAAGTTAGTTTGTATTTGTATTTGCTCCTTGTCCAATAATCCCTTCCGACCGTTCACCCTCCTATTATTTTGTGCCATATGCTTGCGCACTCCTTGTTTTTTTCCCATTTCCAAGTTGTAATTCCCTATCATTATAAACCTGTTGTCTAAAATATATGGAAGACTGAAAGCTTAAGAATACAATATATTTACATTTGTAGTATACTTGCGTTGCATTTGTATAACTATTATTTCTGTTTTCGTTGTGGAGTGATGCTTTATTTTGAACAGATTTACAGTGTAAAACAGTGAATGATTTATTGAAAAACCCAATAAAAATTATTTGAACCACCAAGCGAAGGAATTAATATCATTTTCATGGATTGGTGTTTATACTATATTTATAACTGGAATATGAACCATATAAACCCACGATGAATGTCTTATGATAACAGCAAAAGTAATGAGCCAGGCTCCTAAAAAGCCAACACTACCAATTATGTACATTTCACTCAACAGAACCCAAAGGCAACTGTATAAAACATGAACATTTTATAAGCCTATTTTAAATACAAAATGATCTGTGGTGCTTTAACCAGCTTTGTAATAATGATATGCTTGTTGAGCTGTTTCGCCTAATCGCAGCTACAATGCAGTAACAACGTGAACACAGATATGAGATTTTTCATGAAGTGTAATGTTTGTATTTTCATAAATTTGGTCAGTCCAACATTCAGTGACCTGGTTGTTTCCAGGAATCAGCACATTGACATGTTTTGGTGCTTAAGAATGTGAAGCATAAGGCTGTAGAGTTTCTATCAATTTATTGTGTTTAAAGATAAGTGGTGTAATATGACAGTGTGTGGGATGCTCACTTCCCCACCACACTGTGCCTGAGATGTCAAGTAATAGAATTTATCATTTGAAGCCAAAATTGTGAATTCGCTTCTGAAAAATGAATTTACTGATATTTGATGACTCCAAAGCCTATTACTGAAGTGACTCATTACTATGAAACCTTCAGATACCTTAACAGGTTCAGTGCCAGATATATTCTACTTCAGAAATACATCCATGCAAATAGTACAATATATAGTAGAATATAAAAAGTTAAAAATATTTAAAAATATTAAAATGTATTAAGATACTCAAGAAATACAACTACAAAAAACTGAGAGAACATAATCCATATCGATAGATGTGTAGGCCTACATAGCAAACATTCCAGATTATGTGTGGTGAGTTGCAGAATTTACAAGGGTAGGTGGCCTTTATGTCACTCTCCAACCCGGTGGGACACTTCAAAAAACAAACAACTAGAGCGGGCAGTGATGGTTAATTGATTTTGTCATGTGCCACTGTATTTGTAAATAGGACTCCAAAGAATATTATTAATGTGGTACTATACGGTACGAATGCATCATACTACCCTATATGCATAATACACTTAGGCAAGACCCTCCGTGTTAATATGAGAAATCAAAGTACCCAAGCACTCCCAAAAACAATTAGCATAGAGTGTTTCCACCCTTTACATTATTTTATAAATCCCATAGTTAGATGACAAGAGCCAAATGTTTGTTGAACAAAGCTTGTATGTGAGTCAGGAAAACAGCCGACAGGTGTTTTCATCACACAGGTGACTTTTTCAAGGCTAAAATAGTGGTTGAATAGTTGTAGTCCTGAAGAATGATGAGTAATAATAAGCCGAGATGTGTCGTGAAAATTAGCGTTGTGGTTCAAATGTGTCTTCTGATTTAAGCACAAAGCGTCCAGCTGTCCAGAATATACATCCTTAGTGTTGGCGAGTGAATCCAACCAGCGAGAAAGTTATCCTTAGGGACACCGATTTCATCCCTTCGTCCCTCTGTTTTAGATCGCTACCGATTAGTGAAGAGTAGGAAGAGCCATGATAAGACCCCTGTGTCCTGTATACTGCAGTACTAACAGTGGAAGCAGTATACAGGACACAAGAGGCTTACAACTATTAGCCATGGCCTTCTTCATAGATCAGCTCTAGTTACATAATGTATCTTAGTAAACATGAAATGAGTTCCCCAACTGTAAATCTTCTAGAAATCTCACATTGTATTGTTTGGGGCACCCTGAACTAAGAGGCTGGACCTATCCAACTTCAAGTGCAATATCGATTCTTCATTTATGCATTCAGATTCATGCAGTGCCAAACCCAACATATGTTCACATCATAGGCTCATTGTATTATAGCCGAAATATCAACATACAAAAGTATCAAATGTACAAAACTATTGCCGCTACTTCATCAGAGTAAGTAGATTTAAAATGAGTAATTCTGTACTTTCACTTGTATGCTACCTTGGTGATACATTCTTAGTCGATTGAGGATGTAACATTTATGTAGGTCAGTATTTCTGAGAATGATAAAGTGGCATACAACTCTTCATATGAAGATGATCAAGGCATTAAAACTGTTGAGATGCTTTTTTTGTCGATGATATCAAAGATAAGCTGGAGGTAGCAAAATACACCAGCTGGTGTAACTTAACTGATTGTTTTGCAAGAATCAACTCCACACTTACGTACATTTTTATATGAAGTGTAAAATCAATAAATTAATAGAAAATGTAATCACAGCAGATAAAGGTATCTGTATGCATCTTATTTAGAGGCAAAGAGTTTGACCTGCTCTGTACAACCACAGGTGAAAGGAATAAACAACCGTATTGCAGGGTTCAAATATATCTCATTACAAAAAATCCAACTGATGAGACAAGAAATTCTTGCCACCTAAACATGTGCAGATAATCGTCAGGATTGCAATCATTCAAAATGTTTTATTACTGCAAACCTACAACATTTATGTTGTAGACGTCTGAAAGTACGACTCATCACTATATGTTTCCAAAAATAGTCTGCACAAATCTTAGGAAAGTGTCATTGATTAATAGATGTACTATTTTATGGTGAGAATTGATACCTTTGCGTTCTCTTCATTTGGGTCTAAAAGTACTAGACAAAAGTTAGTATTAACCAACATGTCACATTGATATAAGTGCTTTGTTTGTCCAATCATTGAGTAAAGCTTGTAATGCAACATAGTTATGACCTCAAAGATAAGCCTGATTGCAACATTTGGACTGTTTTTCTATTGGTAGCAGCGCAAATTATCATAACAATTAATTCCTAAGCACTAAAATACTTTATTTAAATGTAAAGTGAATCGTATCTCCTGAAAACCATAGATAAAAGAATACAAATTAAGAAAGATTAAAAAATAAGTACTTACAACATGGAGAATTGCGTTCTCTGTTTCATACACCGTACATTCCTGAAAACAAAAGCATAGACAAAATCAAGGGACAGAAAATAATTTTTGGCTACGGAACAGTGGATTAAATTTAGTAAATGGTAATGGGCCTGATGTATAAAGGGTTGTAGCATTCGTAGACCTTAAGAATCGGTAAATCACAGGGTTTTGAACACCAAAATCCTTTACAAATGTACTAAGCCCATTTACGATTGTGAAAACCTTTTCCAAATCTTTAAATGGGTTTAAGAAAACATACCAAATCGGTATTTGTAAAGGGCGTCTTTAGGGAATCCTTTCCAAATGTCAGTTCCTTATGATATGTATTAATGTTTTGCAACCGAATTCCACTTGCAAAACACTAATATTTTACCAGCAACTCAATGAAGGTTCTAACCCATTCACAAATGGGAAGAAGTCCCCTAGGGTCCCCTTCCCATTGGTAAATGGTGAAAAAAACACATTTTGAACGAAAAAGAGCTGCATTAAAAAAAGTATTGCTTTGTTCAAAATCAATCACAGACATGGTGCTTTGCTGACCCCAGCATGCCACCATGCCTGTGCTGGCAATGAATCGTAATGGGTCCCATTTTGTGACATACCTCATTAATATTAATGAGGTAGGTCGAATTGCGACTCACTAATATTTGGTATTTTGTTAACAAACCAATTAGTGCATTGGTTGGTTCACAAAATACCAATGCATTAGGTAAACGTCGGTGCGCAAATTAGCAACCAATTTTACCACATGCATTGCACGTACATCTCACCCATGGTGTTTACCAATGGATGTGGTTCAGAGATTGTAGGTATATAGACACCTAGACTCAGACGACAGCAGATTATAAAGAACACTTAACATGATAGTGGTGGTGGTAAAGGTGGCAAACATTTGGAAATAATAGTTCATGCTGCTTATGGCCACATAGGACATGCTACTATAATGCAACTGCTTCCAGTTGTCAACTGGGACCACTTCTCATGTTTGTGCTGTCAGTGATTGTGAGACCAGAAAAAGCAAAAAACAACTTTCACTAAGGTTACTAAGATTTTATTCGAAAAGTAGTTTTAAGGTCTCGCGCCTAGCGTTGCAGTGCGCAACCCTGCTCGCACAGCGCGAGACCTCATGTAGGGGGTTTAGAAGGTGAGCTAGGAATCGCACACGCTCGTGCGTGTGCTTTTCGTGTTTCCCCCGGCTATTGGGCTTTGCGTGCGTCTTTATAAGAAAGACAGCACGCAATTGGGCAAAGGCGGGCGCATGTCCCGCCTTTGCAGCGCCCATTCCCACCGGTGTCTAGCACGCGCAGCAGCGCGCGTTCGCTGCCGCGCTCCCTTTCCCCCCCCGCTCCTCTGTGGTGCGCGCGCACCACTGGTTTCGATTCCCGCGTTCGGGTTTCGAATCCGTGCTTGTCTTTTACTTGTTTCCTTTCTCTCCCCTTTTGTAGGACCACTTTAAGATTGCCTAGACAACTTGCATTGTGATAATAAAATTCACAATTTTTCTTACCACAGACACCACATACTTCTTAATACTATATTCAAGCATTGCTCTCCCGTTATTGAACCGATGTTAATTTGAACGCGTTCTCGCTAGAGCGAGCACATATTAAATATTTCACACGTCACTAGCGCTAAAACATCCTGACTGAAATCGCTGCTGAGGAATGCTTACAATGTTGGTTTCCATTCGAGCTTCCAGGCTTTCCCTGATATTTCGTATTTGCATCCAGCAGCCTTAGACGTTAATCTACTAACGCGCACACTTCATATTTCCAGAAATGATGACTGCTCGTCGTGGGCAATGAAACACCGATAAAGCTGGCAGTATTTACACCGCTGCCGTAAAACACGCGCCCTCGGGGGAGGTGGCGTAATGGCCGCTCCCGCCAGTCAATGGCGCAGCGACCTGATTAATTTAATGAGGGAATAAAAACTTCCTCCCTGAATGTTGTACTTCGCGGTTATTGGAGGTGGGGTGCTGTTCGGTGCTGGCCTGTTTGACACAGTAAAGCCCAGGGCGATTAATGGGGCAAGTGAGAGCACATGGGCCTCTCTTTACAGCAAGGGCTGCAGCAGCCTCACAGGGGCTGTCCAGGGTTTCGGGGTGTTATGAGTAACAGAGCGAAAAAAACAACCCTGAAGCAGCATCTCAAGCACAACCTCTCTAAAAGGGAGGAAGAACGCACTCACTTTGTCTCTTGTGGAAAGAAGAAGGCTTATTTAAGAGAGTGGCGCCGAATTTTATCATTTACGGAAAACATGCAGGGCCGCTCTGGCGAGCATGCTACCTTGCTAGAGTCTGCACGCCTCTCCCCAGCAACTAGGACTTAAGGTACCACCGCATCAGACAGATCAGAGACTCCTAAGAGTGGGCAATAAAATGTCTAGAAAGAGAGACTGGTGTCAGTCAGCAGCAGTTGTCAGCATTCCTCGGTCCCTGGGAGAGGTTCCATTCCGTTTATTAAACTATTACGAATACCGTTCAAAACCTATACAGGGGGGCACTGTCCCCGCCATACCCCCTCACAGGAGCTCGAGCCTGCCTTTCCAGTCGCACGCAGTCCATTGAGCGGGATGAAAGGAGGAGCGATGCCGAGGTGAGCTGCGGGCCACCAGCAGAGGCAGGAGCTGCAATGAATCTGCAGCGCCTGCCGCCAGGCTCATCCTTGCCCATCACTTGTTATGTCAGGACCGTCAGGGCGGTGAAGTGCCAGCTCCAGGGGTAAAAGAGTTCAAAGTGCACTAGGGGTCAGGGAAAAGCTTCTGCCTTAAAGCACCATAGGTTTCGAGCGTGAAACAAGTTGCACTAGCACCCAGGGCAGGACTGGCCATAGCGGGCACTGGGCGTTTCCCGGGGGCCGGTTTTGGACCCCTGGGGGGCCGTTTTTGTTACCGGGGGTCGGCAATATCGGCCCCCGGTAACAAAATCGGCCGAAAACGGCCCTCGCAAACTGCTCAGCTGCACTCCCCCTCAGGGCCGGCTGAGCAGTTTGCCAGGGCCGGTTTCTGTTCCCAGTCCGGCCCTGCTAGCACCACAGACATTAAATCAAATACTTTAAATGGGAACAGTAGTTGGCAATGGCGTACGTGGGCCCCTGCGGCGCAGAAGTGCCCCAACCCTTCAAAAGTGCACCAACCCTTCAAAAGGCCCCACACCCTTCAGGGGGGCTCCATTCAACCCAAAGCATGTCTGCAGGTATGGGATAATCAAGGGCCTCTCAGCAGAATGTGTTGGGGGTCATTACGTTACAGAAGGTCAGATTTTTTTTCTTAGGTGCGGGGAGATTAACTGCTTTACGCAGAATCACAGGGTGTTGAGTCGACTGCGGGACTCGAACCTAGCTCCCCAGTTCCAAATTCTTACTAACCGCTGTCACAGACCCAGGCTCCCCCCAAGCAGACCCTGCCCCCATCTCATTAATTGCACACTTTTGGGCTATCCTTCATCGGTGTCCAGGCCACGTGCAAAGCTATTAGTCGCATCCGGGAGAAGGAAACAACTGCTGCCTGAACGCCCAAGAGCGGCTCTCACCTTGTCAAAAATCACAAGACAAAGCGTGGAGGCGCTGTGCGCACTCCCCCCACCCTGGACTGAAGAGGGGTGATGGAATCAGAAACTCAACTAAGCGACCCTCTCTGCAACCTGTAGTTTCTATACCCAGATCTCCTTTCAAAAGCTGCACGCAATTTGCATTAAGACTAGACAACGCAGCGGACCCTACTATGGACACTAATGCCCTGTGAGCCGTAATCAAACAGGCAAGGAGATTGAGCACACATTAGTCCACTAAACAGTAAACTCCTTCCCCACTGTCCTCACCTTGCCCTTCAAGTGGTCCTATATAAGGCGCTTCTGCATGTGCTGATGTAATATCTGAGAAAAATTGTTTTGCAATACTGCTGACCTAAACGCTGTACCTGTACTTTGTCTCATGCTTAAAAACCAATAAAAAGATTTTTTTTAAATGAGGGCACGGTTGGATCATCGCATCTCCTTCTGCTCTCAAAACAGCCCCCCAGCATAAACCCCATGTGGTAAATGGCAGGATTGCCCGTCCGACTCTGGGTGCTGTTCTGATTTGGAGCACTTTTACTCCTTGTAATATACATGCTGTCTTGTGTTTTCAAGGGAACTATACCATTAGTTCAATAAAGGGTTATCCCTTGAGGATTTAGTAATGAAAAATTGCTCCACTTCACTCCACGGTCCTCAAGGATCCCGCACTTCTACACCCTTCTATTCGCCCAATAGTGGAGTTGGCACTTACTGAATGCGTAAGGCTGTGTTATTATTATTATTATTTTTTTATTTAACAGAGTTTTAACTAGCGCGAACTTGACACGAAGGTATCGGGTATCAGAGCGCTTTACATAGCACCAGTTGCGTTACATGAGGACACATTCATTTTTGTTAGGCACGGGGAGATTAAGTGATTTGCCCAGAATCACAGGATGTTCAGCTTCATTGCCGAAACTCGAACCCAGTTCCCCAGATTCCAGGTCGACCGCCCTAACTGTTAGGCCAACTCCTCTCCCCAATTATGGAAACGTGCAGTAATTGGTAAATGACCAATAGAATTTAGATGCTATTCTAGGTTTAAATTGATTCAGTTTAGGGTACCATACATTTTTTTGCTCCAGAGTGGTTTTGTGATTTTACTGGATCGACCCGGGTTGAATGGGTAACTACTAGAGAGAGAATTTTTTAGGCCATCTCTGGCCTCTTGACTGGGGGATACAAGGAGGGTAAACCTTGACCCTCACACTAGGTGGGTGCATTATTTACCTAATCTTTGAGGAAAAAGGATTGCGACAGTACCTACTTCTGGGCAGCACCTCTCGTGGTTGTGGAATGGGGATCATGGATTCTGCTGAAATGAGTTTTAGCGTTGAGGAGATGCTACGGAGCGGGCTACTAATCGGATGACAATCTAGTAAACTCTTACTGATGTAACTGCACTGTTCTGGTGAGGCACCACTGCTAATATTCGTCACTGGGCACAGCTTCTCAACATCATCATAGAACTCTGCTGCTGTCTCATCAGACTGCTGGGGCCAGACCTCATCGGGTCCTGAACCTCTGTGTGATGTCACCAGAGGCCTGATGTCAGATTCCCTCTATGTGTACAGACATCTCTCTCTCCTCTGCCTAGGATGTTCTTTCTTTCTCCTGCCCCCCCACCTTCATCTCAGTTTTAAGATTTTCCTTCATAGACACCGAGCGTTTCTTTGGATGTTTTTATGTGGTAACATGAAATCCAAGCTTGTAAACTCTTACAAGCATGCGAAAATTTGAAGATGGGTCGTCTTTTGTTTCTCAGTGCTGTCAGCCAAGACTCGCAGGCTAATGATATCAGTTATTAAAAGAAAACATCCCTCCCTCCCCTTTGTGTTGCTTGTTACAGCTGGCAACCGTAGTAAACACAGTAATAACTTTGGGAGGATAAAATGCATTTTCGGCCATTCTGGGCCATTCTTTGATTAAAATATGTACTTGTATACCAACCCATTAATTGTTTCAACCTTTAATTAAAGAACATTTTTAACATGAAAGCATCAAGCAGAGGATAATGCAAAGTATCTTTTGTGAGAAACCGAGGCGAGGTTATTGAACTGGAGAGCGCTTGGGCAAACTCTCTCAACACAAGCATCTTCATCCAGCACAGCCAGCCACTTTGTGTTGTGCTTGAAGGCACTTCTGCTGAGTATACCTATTTCCAGCTCCATTTGCATACTTACACAGTTACTATCCACGTACTTCCACTACACATCATACCACATAATTCCACTACACACCATACCATATAATTCCACTACACAAATCCACTCCACACAACACAATTCCACAACTAACAATACCAATACAACCCACATAATTCCACTACACATCACATACATACACTCCATAACACATGGGTAAAATACATTGTCATTTACAACGCCAATAGCTCTAACTCAAAGAAATGCGAGACCTATTGCATTTTCAATGCTTGTTTAAATTTGAATTGGTCTTCCACAAGATGGAAGCAGTCTTCAAAAGATTATCACAGGGGCAGCGCCCCAACCGCACAAACACTGCTTAATGTTTTTCATGGTACATCAATCACATCAAAATTGCTAACTGCTAAAGTCAATGAACATGACAAGAGTGCTAACACGCACTCAAACATGCACCCACACACACACACACGCATGCATGCACACACACACACACACACAATAACATAAACTCTTATACACACACATGCACTCACAGGCACACAAAGGCACATACAGACATAAAATGTCATTTGCTAGGTTTTATTTTCACCTCAGGACATGACTCAACTGATTGTGCTCAAATCTCCCGTCATATGACATTGTAATCTCATTTGAAATCCTCAATTAATCCTGACCAAATACCCAAAACACAAACTGCCTTCTTTTGATCTTGGTGTAAATTAAAACTAGATGCCTTTTAAGATATCTACTAAATTGTTCCTTAGGTCATTTAAACACTGCAGCAATACTTGACAAGCACCTAGATAATTTTTAACCTACATCATCATATTAAGACGAAAATATAAAACCCATTTCCCATGATTCCAATAATCAATTTAACAATGGAGGTGGTGATTTGAAACAAAATATGTAGATGCCTCAAATGCTAATGGACAAATGAGCCTACTGGGATGATGGGGTTTCTTTTCCAATAAAATTGTCTTGATAAGAGCAAAGTTGACAACATTACTTCTACCCCTTCCCTTAAATTAGCCCACAAAAAATGACTGTGCACAAGATATCAGGTTTATGTCCACAAATGTTTCCATGGCGCCAAAAACCAACCAAAGTCACAGTTTAGGTTACTTTCCCAATTAACATTTGTCCTGCAATTCTGTTCGGCGCGAAAGAAGAGTCATCATCATCATCACTTTCTTTATTCGATCCATTTGAAATACAGATCATAAAAGTACAAAAATGCACATAAAAACAAATATAATAATATGTACACAAGTTATCGCAAAATTCATTTCTAGGTGTTGAGTCCATTTCGGAATACAGAAACCCTGCAAGGAAATATTTGCCCCAAATCTAATCAGTACATTATTAAGTCGGGCCAAAATGACTAGTGGGCAAAAACACCTCAAAATGCTAAATTATACAGTGCTATGGTGCAGAGTTTTCCTTCTTCTAGATAGAACAAGCCCATTAAAAAGAGGTCATTGAACAACATACAAATGGATCGGAAAGTCTCTTTAAAAAGTAAAATGCTACACGACATTGTTTAAAATTAAAACGTCTTAAAATCGTGAGGATAAATCTTGCACGTTCTTCCTTGTAAAAACAACAGAATAAAACTATGTGGAGGTCAGACTGCTTTTAAACCTTATCACAGGGGCAGGGTAACAAATCAGAGTGGCTAAATTTCCCTGCCGAAAAGCCTAACATCAAGGGGATTCAATTAATTCAAAACCTCAATAAAATGTATCTAGGCTGTGGTATTTTGGTAATTTCTAAGTAGGAGAACTCCCCCACTGGAATTGCAGGTATATGTTCATAAAATGTGACTGATTTCTTTAGACGGTTAGCTTCCTGACCATCAAAGGCAGCCTTATAAAAATAAATGGTCTTTAGTTTGTGCTTTGAGATCTTCTGGCATGAACTAGGATCCTCAAACATTTCCCTAAGCCCAAGTGAGGTCAGAGTTAATTTCACATACTGTAGCCAGGTGATTTTATGGGAGTTATCTAATTTCAGGCAGTTATTTATTATGGTCTGTGTTGGTTTGACCGTGTCCCTGAGCCATATAGAGTGCCATAACATGATCAGAGCTAACTTAATACGATCCGACACGTATGGCAGTCCCAGCTGTAGGTGGCAGATGTGGTTTGGGAATGGCCTGGGAAGCAAGACTATGCCCTTAAAGAATCTATCTTCCAATTTTTGTATTTGGTCTGCCAGGACCATGCTTACACGCCTGCCCCGTAGGAGACAATGGAGACAGTTTTTGCTTGATAAATCTTTTTGATTGGAGCTAGCGGTTTCGAACCCAGCTTCTTAACAAAGCCTGAGATTGCACCCAAACTCCTCTCCATCTCTAGGGCCCTGTTTTCTACCATGCTCGACCAAGATTGATTCTTGTCAAATGTGACCCCAAGGTACGGAAAGGACTCTACCACCATTAATCTTCGTGCACCAATATGGAATTGTGGTGTTCTTTTAGCTATAAGAGCCCCTATTATAAGGACAAAGGATTTAGATTAATTGACCCTTAGGTCCAAAGAGGACATAAAGAAAGAAGTCAGTGATTCCTAACATCACTCTCTTAATAAACACATTTTTAGAGGTCAAATTTCACCAGCAGAGACATGTTGCATTCAACTTTTGCAATGGGAACTTTCCTTTAACATATACCATGCAAGGTCCTGCCCAACCATAACTTCTGGCATCACCAGGATAAGAGAAAGACAAACCAAGAAAGCAAGTCATGGCTAGCTAAAACTAACCATTCTTTGGATGCCTATCAATCTGAATTTTGGTCACAAAATAGAAGCCAATCAGCACTTTTGGACCTAATGAAATGCATCATAGAAGATCTAGACAATGGCAGCTGGCCTTTCACATACAGCTCATTGTGTTTGGGGGATTCTACCTGAAAACCACCTGAAAACTGGCAAAAGCATGCACCTCTAAATGTAGACTGCCAAAATCTTAATTCAATATAGCCCAATAAATATTTCAACCAATATTTAATGCCTCAATGCCACCAATCTCAATTTCCACATGTTTTTGGAATTGATTTATGTATTCTTCTTACTCCAGTCTAGAACCTTTGGGGCACGTTGTTGATAGTGGAACTGGTTGTAGGTTGCCATTTTTGGATGGAGATATTGTGGAAGGTTATATTATGAAATTTTGGTTTTTGAAAAATATGTTTCATAGATGCCTGTTTTCGTATGCAATCATTGTCTTTAATACAGGTTACCAAGACAGTATGCTATATAACCTTCTAAGTGCTTTTTAAGACAGGTTCGGAATCTCTGGTTCTGCCTCCTTGTGGCTCAACTTGCTTCTATAAAACTTTTGCAAACATTTACAATAGACTCTATACCCTTATAAGAGCATTGGAATGTTGCGAGATTCATTGGAGACAATGTAATGGCGCAGTGCTAATAATGGCTAATCTGCTCCACCATTCCAACGCTTGTCCTTCTGTTTCTCTCTTTTTAATTTAGAACAATCTACCCTATAGCTATTCTGCCTTGGGCTATGGGAGGGAGGGAGTGGGCTATAAAGCTATAGTCTGTGACTGTCCTACAAAGTATGCTAGAGTTTGTTACTTGCTATTCTCTAATTATTTAATAACTCCCCTTTTTGACATAGATGCACAGTTGTCCCTCTTTCCTGGCTGGTGCTGTGTAGCTGCCTATATCTTTTAGTTTTTATTATAGCTTGCGTGCCTATCTCTCACACCTCCTTCTCCATCACTCTGCTAAGTGCTCTGCCCGTGAGTAGGATAAGAGCCCTTCTCAGGTCACTCACACATAACACAAAAACACTTTCCACATCGGGGTCACAATAAATACAATGATTTGCTAAATATGCACTCCTCTACTGTGCTACCAATCTGAAAATGCGCTTCAGCACCCCATATAGAGGAATGAAGCACTATAAAAAATGCCACAATACAATACACAAATGATTCTCGTAGTCAAGAACTATAACTGTTAGATGACTCAGTCCCACAATGTCTCTTGTCTTCTGGCCAGCCTCCATGCTGCACTCTTCTAGGCAATATTGCTGTCAAGACGACTTTTGCAGCATAAAATAAATTGGCCTTCAAACTGAAGAATTTCAAAGTATTCAAAACAAAGAAGCCAGGCTGATGTGCAATCTAAAATATATTTGTAACAAACCAGCTTTAAAAAACTTAATTGGGCTGCCACATGTTGTGCACATCGCTTCACAACTTACACCACTATGTTACCCCTTTCAGCTTGGAGAACAGAATCGTCAAGTTTGCACCAGCAAGACAAATGCACCAGGACACCAGACAAAGGCTTAGAGGATATAGCTTGACAGTACATGATCCTATTGTCTGCAATTCCTTCCAGCTCTATCCATGAAAAGTTGAAGTATAATCTTCTACAGGTCTGTTGTTCTCTATCACTCCATTTAATTATTCAATGAAGAAGCATGCAGGCTTCCAATAAGTCAGAATTGTCCATTGGATTCTGGTCCCTACTCTTCCCCAACTCTTCCACACCAGCTCCCTTTCCCTGTCCATATTTCCTTCTTCACCAGCCTCTTACATGGCCTGTTCACCAAACAGCAATTTACAAATTCCCCAAAAATATGATCCCCTCTGTAATGCCCAACCACTCCATACTAGGTTGATAGCAGCAAATTAACAGCACATTTTAATCTATACAATTTGGCAGCATGAAGGGCTTGCACAATGATCTGCATTCTAATATGAACTTTTCAAATGTTGCATTTTATTTGCTGAGATTCTCAGCCCAAATTATATAAGGATGGATAATGAATGATTATGGCCTAGAGCAGAATTTTCATGAGCATTTTAGCTTGAACTGCAGGTTTTAATATTAGAAAAGGGCAGCTTTGTTTCTGAAGTGGCCTCATCTCCCGATCATCTGTGCAATTGTTGGATACCAATATAAAACTGAATTTTTCTGTGTTCATTGTGGTGTCTTACTTGGCATTCATGAATTAGGCATGCTATCAATAACCTGTTCTGGCCTCATTTGTTCACTATTAAAGTCAAATATACCTCTTGTCATGTAGTTCCTAATAATACATAGGATCTGCATGTTTAGACAACATAAACTAAGGGATTGGTGTCCAGACTGATTCCAGACACCCGCAAAGGATATGTTAGCCTTTGGACTAGCTCGCTCACAGTGCCACTATAAGCCCCCTAACCTTACCAAGGAACGAATAGTTTCTGGCAAATATCGAACATGACAACCCTTGATCCTTCAGGGATCTTGGAAACAGTACAGTACTTTTCATTCAGTCTCTCGTGCTCACTTCTTCTCAGAGAGATATACAGAATAAACGATGGGGACGTTTTTCAATAAGCATTTATTGAACCAGTGTCATTCTAGTATAAAATACGTGTGCTGCAACAACAATTAGACAGAGACATATATATACGATTGCAAGCACCAACAGAGTTAATAAGAGTTAGAATTCTACCATGGTGCTAAAACAGTGAATATATGCAGGCATATAGACGCATAGCAATTATCAAGCGTACTCCTCAGATGCGAACCCTAGCTAAGTGTACCTAAGTGTACCTAGCCTGTATGTAGGTGTGAAGCCAGGAATCCCCCTAGGAAAGAACCAACCCTATTACCTGATGGGAGAGAATGAAGGACCCTGTCTTGGTTTCGAGTTGGACACCCCGCAAGGGATGTCAGGCCACTGCATGCTGGAGTTTCTGCATGCAGGGACTTCAGCGTCTTGTGTCAGCATGGAAGCTTCTCCTCTGGTTTGCCCAGTGGAGATGTGGTGTATATATACCCAAAAGGTACCCTCAGGGTGTCTACCTAGATGTGTAATGGTACTCTGGGCCTGTCGTCCAAGGATGACAATAGCAGTGACTTTTGTACAGGGTTATTTTACAGAAGATGGTAATCCTGCTGTGTGATACTAAGAATCCTCATGCATAATAAATGAGGCTACTTTTCAAAGAAAACTGCCCCACATTTATTTGCCACATAACTAGGTAAAAGGTCAGTGCCAGAGCCGTTATGTAGAGCAAAGTAGGACAAATGTAGGTAAAAGGTCGTGCAGCTACCTAGGCCTATATTTGGGTACATTGGGGCTCATAACACCCACTCCTCATCCGAAGGACGATAAAATTGACTAATCATAAAATATGCCTGTCTACGAAGCATAAAAATATAGTTAAAAACTGAATGTAAAACACATGGTATATGTAAAAGTGATGTAAAAAGTTAATAAAAAACGTTATAAGTCCTCTGAATAGTCCATATACTGTTTAGACTAACCGAGCCCACAGAAAGCCATGGAGCTCAGTGAGAGCAAGAAGAGAAAAATAAAACAAGAATGCTGACATCAACATGAGAATACGCTGAGGACACTGTAATACGTGGGCCTTTACGGGGTCCAGTAGTTCGTCTACGTCCGGTGGCGCGACCAATGGAAGTGTTAGACGTATGTCCAACTAGCATTCGTATCCGCAGAATAGGCATCGGAGCACAGGCAAGACACAGTCAACCCAGACTGGTCTGTATGAGAGGAACAAATGCTTGCTTAGCTCCCGAAGCCGAGGTGTGCCCCGATGGAGTACCATGCGTTCACAGCAACGTCGCACCAGGAGTGCTTTTTCCATCTCTTTGGAAGCTGGGATGTCCAGGAAAATTAGCAGGAAAATTAAAACCAGGATACCCACTACAAGTAGTATGACCAGCGAAAGCCCTACTAAAAAGCTTTCCAATAAGGAGTGTATTAATGATGAAATAACTCTGAAGATCGTCAGAAAGGTGATCAATAGTCCAGAACCTATGCTCTTAAATAGGTGCACTATTAAACTCGTATCAGACATGTTAAAGATACGATGTACCATTTCTAGGAAATGGAGCTGGAAGTTAGTTCGGACTAATGCCTGTATCTCAGCTTACCACCTGGAGATCAAAAGTCTCTCGGGCTGAGGTTAAGGCCACATCCTTTTGTAAAAGCATGGCTTTCAGTCTGCTCCGAGAATCAAACCATATAAGGGAAACATTCAATGAAGGCCATAGCGGTGCCTCCCTGACTGTGTGGATCGGTGGAAACAATACTTGCATACAACAAGTAACCCTGGAATGTACTGTGACCGGATACGCGATGCCTGGCAGCTTCCCACAATAACCTTGATCATTCAACATCAAATAACTCCCATTTGAAAGCAGTTTGAACACTAGATGAATCACGGCAGCTGGGGAGCCTTTAAGTAACACAATAAGTTTGCAACTCAAGCATTACACGGTCTGTGAAGCATAATATCCTGACAAATTAGAGACCCACTTAAAGAACTCTCACAGACTAAACTGCTGAGAAAACGTCAGTGTCCCCATTCCTACATCTAAATATGTACGGTAATTCCCAAGATTTATGTATGTACCCCTCTCCCAATGCTTCATACCTGCCTACCTGGTGGTACTGTAGACAGTTCTGAAATTGGAATGTCGGGACTGGCAGTGTAATATGGGCATGGATTAACCATTCTGTGGAGGGTGACTCAGCCACGGTAAAAGGTAATTGGTCCAATTTTTCAATGTGCAGCATTGTATACTTTGCACCTTTTCGTGCCATATTTGTCTGTCTTTCTGTTTAAATTGTATGCAGAAAACAGAGACGTACTATTGATATACCGCCTGGGCACATGACCAGAACCCAGTGGTTGCAGCGTCTAGCTCAGTAATAGAATGGATCACAATTGCGATTGCCCATGTTGAAGAATAGACAAATCCTGTTCTATTATATCTATAGCAGAAGACACAATGTTGCCCAGTGAATAAATCCTGGATGTCAGTGTGGTCATACCATTGTTGACCACTGCCAAAGCCTTTTCTAGGTTAACTTGTCAATCTCACGCAATCTCTCAGCAGCCTCTTTTTGAGAGATTTTCCATAATTTGTTGTAAATAGCGGATAGGAAGCGCTTCTGATGTGGCTTCTGGGGACCTAACAAAAAATCCCTAAGATCCAAGTCATCAGAGAGTAAGGACTAGTGTTGTTTCACCTGGGACAGTGTTGAGGTTTCTAGCCACTCTAGGCATAACTTCTTGACACTGTAAGATGTCCCCACCCCGAGTGTTCTGTTTGCACGTAGCGTAGGTCAGGCCTATGGATACTAAACCCTTCGGTGGTACCCCTGAATCTTGACTGACACTTATTTGTGTCGATAGGCCAAACCAACCATCTCTTCCAATTGGGGTCTGATGAATGGTATGAACCATCATGTAGAATTTCATTAAGTGTATCCTCACTATGGGGGTGATTAGGATGGCGGGCGGATCGCCATCGCCGGCCAGGCGGTGGCGATCCGCCCACCATCGCCACCCGATTTACCCCCCGCCATATTATATTGGCGGGGGTATCGCGGCTGGCGCAAAATGTGTCTGCCGCTTTTCCGCCGGTTGGCAATCGTTTCGATTGCCGGCCGGGCGGAGCTGGGGCATAATATGGTAGGCACCACCATCCATATTAGGATGTGTGGGTAAACTGGCCTTTCCATGGCGGCAATGCCGCCATGGAAAGGCTGGCGGGGATGTGCTTTGGGAGCCTGTTGCGGGCCCCTGGGGGGGTGGGGGGCTGCACTTGGGGGGTACCTATGGTACCCCCCCATTTGCATGCACAAGGTGGCACGCACCACGCAGTGCCTGCTACGTTGTGCATGCAAATGCACACCATGGCACTTTGGCATTGCGGCGGGTGCTGCTGTAAGCAGCACCTGCCGCAATGTCAAAAATGCGGAATGCGACCGCCAGGGTGGCGGCCGCATCCTAATTAGCGGTGCGGGACCGCCGCACGTCTGGCGGCCGGTCCCAACACCGCGAGGATGGTGGGCGGACTCAGGTCCGCCCGCCATCCTAATAGGCCCCTATGTTGTGTGTAATTCTGCCATCCCTCAAAGTGTGTAGGTGAGGGAATCCGAGGTATGTTCAAATCCTTGATCTTGGCTAACCCAAGAAAGGAAGTCTGTTGCACTGAGTTGTTCAGGAAAATAATTTACTGTGGTATGAGGCATGCTCTAAATATATCCTCGGTTCCCTGAACTTGCCATTCTTTAGTCCCTCAGACTGGTTTTGTGTCTATAGTGTCTTTCCATAAGTCAAAACCCTGTTCAGACAGTTGGGAAATAAAGGATGCAGAGTATATCTGTTTCGTGTTAGTAAGCATATTTTTCTTTGCAGGTGTAGGTGCAAGCTTATAATAATAAGATCTCGGGTCTGAAGTGTTAAACCCAGCAAGAAATGCTAACTTTTGTGCAAACGTTTGTTAACTACCTTTAGGGGGTGTCGGACAATGTTCCCATTGATGGTAAGAGAAAATATTACACAGGATACTTGCTTTGTGTAGGAAATGATGACCATAGTGTTGGTAACAATACAAGGTGTCAAAATCAGATGTATCATCATACAACTCATTACTTGAAAACGCAGCAGAATGTTCTAAATCTGACAGCATAGTATTTACAATTTCAAAGTCCCAATCATCAGAGAAAGTACTGGAGGTGATGATATCATTTAAAGAAATTTTAAACAAGTGTGGTACTTTTAAAAGTTCAGTTGGACCATATACATCATATGCAACCCTATCCCAAACTATTCCCTCAGGAACTGGAACTGCTGTAATGTTCACTAAGGACAGGTCTCTCTGTTCATGGTGTGATGATGCATGCGGTTTCAGGACCAAGTTCACATGTTGTACTGCGGAGCGTTCCGGGAGATAATGTCCATTCAGGAGCAGGAAAAAGACAGTCACAATACCTATCCAAAGGACTAGGAAAAGTAGACCAATTGCAATCCAGAGCTGTAGTTGGGAGTAACAAAGTAAGTCTTTTTCAGCCAAAGGTAGAAATCACGTAGTTTTTGTTTGCGGGAAACAGGAGCTGGCAGTAACTCGGGTTCACTTGGATCCAATGAGAAAGTATTAAAATCGATGAAGAAGTCAGATGCAGTTCGATCTATCTTTGGTAGCTCAGCAGGTTTTGTAGAACTGGCAGATGACTCGCTTCGAGACATATTCACATAGATGTTGGTATTAGGCCAAATTGAGATCTGTGTTTCATTTGTATTTTGTTGCTGTTCAATTTCAACAAGCATAAGTTCCATTTCGTTGTTGGTAACTCCTTCACTTCGTCAAATAGGATCTTCGAATGTTAATAATCTTTCTGTCTGAACTTCTTGTATTGTAGCGAGAGGAGATCGGCCGCTACCCTGGAGCCCACGCGGCCTACTATTCAGTATAAGCCACATAGTGGTTTGATCAGATCAATGGAGATGAATCTCTTTTCTTTCTTGCCGGCAAGGGGCAGAAGAAGTACTGTTCTTGTTCCTTTGACAGCCAGGACAGGTACAGGCGCTCTGCAAGATGGCCCAAATTCTTTTTTGTCCACAATTTTTTCTCTGACCAGGTCCCCTATCTTCGGGACCTAGGCATGTCTTGACGGAACAGCTTACACTTCCCCAGTGGCGGTGCGTTTCACTTGGACATTGCTTTCTAATGCCCGGACTTCATTGAGTTCCTGTAAAACAGCCAAACGCTCATTGATGTCAAATTGTTTTTCATCTGCCACTGCACTGCCACAATCTAGGTTGGATACCCACATTCTAGTCCCAAACAGGACTTCATATGCTGTTCGGCCCCCCAGGTAACTTCTTGGCATGTTATTAAGTGCCCTCTGGACCCCATATAGGTGATTGACCCAACTGCCACCCGAGCCTAATCCCCTTGCGGTTAAGGATTGCTTTAAGTCCAGTTTTTTCCTCTCCACAATTGAATTTCCATCTGGATGATACAGAGAGGAGTACTGAAAGACCACACCCAAACTTCCCATAGCTTCTTTGTAAGCCAGAGAGCTAAACGCAGGGCCACGGTCAGAATGTAATGTGCCAATTGCATATGTCCCTATGAAGACTCGCAAATCCTTTATAACAGTTCGTGCGTCGGCAGAGCGCTGAGGCCAAACCCACGGGAATCAAGAGCATGAATCCACTGCCACCAGGATGTACCTGTAAGCCCCGTCAGATTGTAAGGGGCCGCAGTGGTCCAAATAAACACATGCAAGAGGTCTGTCTGATATCAGTAGTGGAGTTTGTGGCAGACGTGCTATGGTGGAACCTTTCATCTGCTGACAGATGCCGCACTTAAGGACAAAACCTTTGGTCTGTTTGGTTAGACCTGGCCACCAATAACGTTGTTTCAGTAGCAAAACCGTTGCATTAATACCTGCATGTGCTTAACCTAGACCCTCGTGTGCAGCTAGAATTAAACCCAATCTGCGATCCATGTTTGGTATTACTCTATCCCTCACTGCTGGAATTTGAGCATACAGAATATTTTGAGCATCTAAATTGTAGGAGTACTTGAGTGGAAAACCTTTTGGCAAGGCTGAGCTGTTGTTACGCATTATTCACAGCAATCATTATCTGTAAGTCTATCCTCGTACTAGAACGAGTGATTGCAGCAACGGCAGCAGTTCTCACTGTCGCCTTGGCGGCTTCATCAGCCAGTGAATTCCCTTCAATGTGCACACCAACACGTTGATGACTCAATGTATGAATTACATGAGCCCGTGGCAAGCCCTTTTTCAGCTCTGCCCCTTGTTCCGAAAGCAACTTGTGCTTTATTGTGCAGCCTTTTGAATCTTTAAACCCATTCTGGCCCCAATAGTGAAGATATTCATTGTATGACTGGACACAGTAAAACGAATCACACTCAATAAGTGTGGGGAATTCCCAATTCGTATTTTTTTGTGCCAGAATCAGGGCTTTTAGTTCTGCCAGCTGTACCGTGCAAGCTCCTAGAGACTGGGCCTGTGTATTGCCAGGACGGAACTTGCTGTCCTGCATACATCCCTTTACAATCGTACATGCTGCGCTGTATTGCTGTTTACTTCCTACGGCATGCTGGGCAGATCAGTCAGTGTTAATGATGTATTCATACGGATCTAGAGGCATTATTTCATTCATGGGAGGATAGTCTTGTTTGGACTGCAGGAATGCTTGTGTTTTTAATGTAGAATAAAATTTGTAGTCTACATCTGTTGCAGTGAGAGAATAAGCCCACTGTATCCATCGCGGATGTAGTACTTTTGCGTTTGGAACGCTTGCTTTGGTAACAGCCTCTAAGGTTGGTACTGGAGTCACGACAATTATACGTTTCCCCTAAGCTAGTGCTCGTTCTCTCACTACAGCAGTCAGTACTGCTGCCAGTATCTTTTCTGTGGATGCAAAACGCATTTCAGCGTTTGTGTACAAATGAGATTTGTATGCAATGGGTACCATTTTACCTTCATTGAATGATGTAGGTGCACCCAGATTGACCCGTGACTACACGGATCACCAAATTTGTAGTATTTAAACATGTATGTAAGTGTTTGGAAGCTATCATGTCAGCTTGTAAGGAACGTAGTGTGTTCCTGTGCCAATGTTGAACTGAAAAATCAGGTCTGATTAAGTCATAGTAAGGTTTTACTTTTTCTGCTTAATCCAAAATGTATGTTCTGCCAAAATTCAGGAATCCTAAAATGGATTGTAAGTTGTTCAGAGTCTTTGGAGGTTAGAGCAGGTCACTTTTTCTAAATCATTAGCTGCTAGGCTTTTACCTCCACTTGAGAGTTCATATCCTAATAATAGGACATTGAGATGGACAATTTTTGATTTTTTAAAGTTAAATTTGTACCCATCAGCGGCAACCCCCAGAATTATGTTGTTCACCCTGTGCAAGTGATCCAATTATTCATCGTCCATCAGATAAATACCATAAGATAAAGCCTCCTCATCACAAGTTTGAAGCAACTCTGATACTCTTGCTGAGAACAACCCGGGGCTATTATTATACCCTTGGGGCAGTCTACAGAATTGGCGCTGAGAGCCGAGTGCTGAAAATGCTGTCAAATATCTGCTTTCAGGCGCTATATTTTGGCAAAAGAATCCATTTGAGATATCCAGTGTTGTTTTGTATTTATTACGCACAATGTTTTTCATTAATGCGGCACTGTGTGCATTTTGTACTGCAAATATTTTCGTGCATGTGTTCAAATGCCTGTAGTCTAAAGCTACACGGTATGAATTGTCAGGTTTCATTACGGGAAACAAAGGATTATTCATGGAGGAGGTGCAATTCTCAATTACACCTTTGTATTCAAGGTGATCTAAAATCTCCCTGGCCTGTTTCTTTATGTCATGTTTTATTGGGTACTGCCTTTGTGGTGCAGGAATAGTTTTAACTGGGATTTCATGGTGAGGTGACTCAGCATCCCACTCTACATGATTGCGGTCTAATGCTGGAGCTAGTGCTACTGCCCACTCCTGCACGTATGTGTGTTTTAGTGATTTTGGAACGAGGTCGGAGAAAGACGTTAAAATTACCTCTTCCCCCTTCGGGCAATCCATGATGAACTCGGGTGGCCAATCTTTTTCAGCCAAAAAGATATTGTGTCCAAAAGTCAGGTTTTCCCAAAAGAGACCTTTCACTTTTCTGGGTATGTCCCCCTCCATTTGGAGCGTTATTTCATATTACTGATGTGGGACACTTACCCTTGTATCAGGTATTTACACCATGATATGTTCATTCAATGCTGCTGTCACCAGAAATTCCATCAGGTTCTGGTGAGCTATTGTTACTTCTGCTGCACTGTCAAGCATCGTCAGAGCCCATTAACTGTTCAATAGTTGAGTCCTAAGTAGCCTGGGCATTTCTTATTTTAAGGCCAGCTACCTTCTTCTTTTTAAATTGAGGTACACTTTTGGGTTTTTCTTCTTTTTTGATAATGTAGTCTGAAGTGCGATGTGTGTCTCTTGGCTTGACTCAGTCGCCTGATCTGTGTTCTGACTATCCTTAACTCTCTGAGTTTTTTTATGAAACCTGAAAGGAATGAGAGGAATGTGTATCAGTATCTTGATACCTTCCAGGTTTCTTAATATTGTCGCGGTTTCCAAGGTTATATTTCCTGTCAGAAGGCTCCTGTTGAGAAGACCCATCCTGTGATTGTGATGCATTTGGCTTGTTTTTTTGTTGTTTACTGTCCCATTTCTTTTTAGAAGAATTGGGTACTTGCTTTGAGTTATCCTTTTCAGGATTACCCATCATTTGTGGTTTCACGGTTCTATCTCCCAAATTATCTCTAACCAGTGACGCATAGGTATCTTCGATAATTTTTGGAAGTTCTTGCTCCTGTTGTGCTGAAGTGCATTCCCTCAGGCGTTGGCGTATAGCCACCACTGCTGTCCCTTTTATGTTAGCCAACATAATTGTTGAAACCTGGGCAAAATTGCCTAACAATTTCATCCCTAAGTCCAGGGCAGGTTCTGCCCTGTACTCATTCTATATTTGTTTCAATACTCCTGGTATGACTGCTATTGAGAGGGTACCATGCGTTCTGGTATAAAGGGCAGCGAAAAATGTACCCCAAGTGGTACAGTCCTCTATCAGGGAAGCTATCCCCATTGGCAAGCAAAATGCCAGTATTGTGTGTTTTTCTTGCGGGCCTGTGTGTGGAAAAACTGCCTCAAGCTGTGCTATTTTCTGTGCTATCCAGAATGGCATTTGTTCACGTTTAGTGGGCATTCTTCCCATGATCGCGTTCAGCATTTGTGGAGTGATTTTTGTTGTGGTCCCTTGTAGTTGACCAGCCTGAGTGACCCTTGTAGGTTGAAGTGTGAGTGTTCACATTACGAACTGTGTAAGATTTCTGTAAAGTTTTATTATCTTTTTCTAAGTGGATATAAGTCTGCTGCTGGCAATGTATCTATCTCTGGATGTGGTGTGTAAGCAGCTTGGACCGGCCAAGTCGCTCTGTCTCTGCTGAGCAGAACAAGTCTCACTTTATGTGTGGTATGGGGGGAGGGCGTCTTTAAACCAATTTATATGTTCTTGGTAAGTTAACGGGACTTCTATGTCCTCATATGGACAGTACTCTTAGGTATTTCATCCGAAGTATACGAATGAAACGTATGTGTCCGTGCATCTGCAGGAGGGAATTTAACCCAAGAATAGAACACTTCTGTTCTGAATGCCTCATGGGCCTCAATCACGAAAGTAACGGTCCCGCCTAACGCTGAGAGACCAAAATGTTCTAATTTTATAGCTAGTGCATTTCTGCAATTTTCCGAAATGTATATAGCACCTTCCTGCTCAGCTTCCTCCCTACCAGCACCACTAGTACCACTAGCCCCAGCGACATTATGGGTGGAAGGTTATAGCAAAAGAGATAAGGTTTTTGCACAATGTGGGGAACTATAATCCTTCAAGCTTGAATAAACCTACAGCCAATACATAGGGTATACCTGATCAGCTGTGGTGGATTTTCCCTCCCCACTCCAGACGTCTCTGGTTAAATGTGAGTAGGGGTCTCTGAGAAAGCACGACTGAACTACTCAGATTTGACTGTTGAATAAGAACCAAACCAACGTTGGGCGCCATGTCGTGTAGTTCCTAATAATGCATAGGATCTGCGCGTTTAGACAACATAAAGTAAGGGATTGGTCTCCAGACTGATTCCAGACACCCCCAAAGGATATGTTATCCTTTAGACCAGCTAGCTCACAGTGCCACTATAAGCCCCTTAACCTTACCAAGGAGCCAATAGTTTCTGACAACTATCCAACATGACAACCCTTGATCCTTCAGAGATCGTGGATACAGTACAGTACTTTTCGTTCAGTCACTCGTGCTCACTCCTTCTCACAGACATATACAGAATAAATGATGGGGACGTTTTTCAATAAGCATTTATTGAACCAGCGTCATTCTAGAATAAAATATGTGTGCTGCGGCAACCATTAGACAGAAACAGATATATACGATTGCAAGCACTGACAGATTAAATAAAAGTTAGAATTCTACCATGGTGCTAAAACAGTGAATATATGCAGGCATATAGATACATAGCAATAATCAAGCGCACTCCTCAGATGCAAATCCTAGCTCAGTGTACCTAAGTGTACCTAGCATGTATGTAGGTGTGAAGCCAAGAATCCCCCTAGGAAAGAGCCAACCCCATTACCTGATGGGAGAGAACGAAGGACGCTGTCTTGGTCTCGAGTTGGACACCCTGCAAGGGATGTCAGACCACTGCGTGCTGAAGTTTCTGCGTGCAGGGACTTCAGCATCTCGTGTAAGCATGGAAGCTCATCCTCTGGTTTGCCCAGTGAAGATGTGGTGTTTATATAGCCAAAAGGTACCGTCAGGGGGTCTACCCAGATGTGTAATGGTACTGTGGGCCTGTCGTCCAAGGATGACGATAGCGGAGTTTTTTGTACAGGGTTATTATACATAAGATAGTAATCCTGCTGTGTGATACTAAGAATCCTCATGCATAATAAATGAGACTACTTTTCGAAGAAAACCATACAACATTTATTCAGCACATAACTAGGTAAAAGGTCAGTGACAGAGCCGTTATGTAGATCCAGGTAGGACAATTGTAGACAAAAGGTCGAGCAGCTAGTTGGCCTATATTGGGGTACATTGGGGCTCATAACACTATAACCTCTTTAAAGTTGATAAGTGTAAATATTTAATTGTGAAATACCAATCTCTATCTATTATGGGAAATACACAGAACTCAGCCAATACTTCAGCAAGGTACTAGCGCTAATATTATGGGAGACGGAATCGGAATAGAAATAATTACAGCTTTATATGATCCTAACAGCCAGATAGATGATGAAAACTCTGAAATAGTATCACTTTTGGTTAAATGTCACAATGGAGTCTACATTTACAAACGATATCGACTTAAATTACTTTCAACCTTTTTTCATTTACAGAGTTCTGTAGAGTGCAACATTACCCCAAAAGCATATGACCTCTGACAGACAGGTCTCATGTAAAGACTTTGCTGAGTGCAAAAAGCTGAGGTCGAAGAAGGAGGTAAAAAGCCAGTTTTTAAGTCTTTTGCAAAATTTCATAGATTTGGTTCTGCTTGTTAGGAAAATGGTGGGGAATTCTATTTGACTTCAGCAGTTACTGAGAAAGTCCTATCACTGATCATGTCAAGGTTTGAAGTTAGGGTTCTGATGTAGCAATAAATCAGCTGACCTCAAATATCGACAAAGTTGATGCAAACTGAAATTCTATGCAGAAGTGATAGGAATTTGAAAACAACTACTTATGTCAAAGTAGGCCAGTGCAATAATGCCGACGCTGAAGAACTATGACCTCTTCAGATCCAAAATTGAAATTCCAAAATTCCAAAAATACAGAATTGGTTTGAACCAAGTGTTGTGACATACAAGACAGAATTTGGAAGATCGAAATAAAGGACAATACATTAATGAGTCCATAGCCTAATGTGTTTAGAAGTAAGACTTTGTGTGCCAATATTAGTAGTATGAGACATATTGTATATATCAAAATATAATTTACAGTAAATTACACATTCAATACCTATGAGCTAAAATTAATCGGGGAAAATAAGCTTAAATAAATAATTTTATAATACAATGACAGCTAAATATCATTTCTAACAATCATTCAAATCAATCTCTTTAAATCCTCCTAATAGATATTTAAAACACACCTTGGTAAGACAAGTTCATGATAATTTATTAGCAGACTATAGGCAAATGTATGGTAATCTAAAAAACGTTACAATACAATCAGTAAAGTTACGAGATTTACCATCAAATTGAGCAACATGCTCTTGTATAGATCTGCACCCTTTAACATGAAATAATGGTCATAAAAATGTCCTTCCAAGGTCTAGCAACTCATAACAAGGAAAACGTATATGATCTACTGTTACATCAGCTTGGTTCCATAGATGACAAATCCTCTGAGTTTTACCCAGCTTATGTCAAGCCCCTTCAAACTGTAAAAGAAAATTATATAATAATTGTAACCTTAAAACATTACATTTTATTCTCGCCTCAATATTACAATAAAGATATAGCTGTCTCTTGTTCGTGAACTAATGCTCTGGGTGCTGTGATCTACTATAGGCAACTGGATGTATGCAATGTGTTTTTAATTATTCTTATATATGATCTAGTTTTTAATGCTAATTCATAATCTACTTCCTCCTTTGTAAATCGTCTTGGGATACGTGATTGTCACCTTATTCATCGTGTTTTGATATGTGTTTATAGTTATTATTTGCATTGCATTGTCCATAAAGCAAAGGCCACTTTACATCTTTCTACCTTGGCTTGACTTATTTAACTTGGGGCTTGTAAAATATTTTGAATTAAGCAATTGGCATGTATGTTTTGTGTTTTTTAATAATTTTAAACAAATGATGTAGTTTTTTAATGTTTTATGGATGTATACTTTGATGGTTGTAATAACCGAATAAAGTTTATATATAAAAAAAACGAATGCACATAACCCCAATTTTTATAACAGTGCAAAAAATGTAAGTCATTGATATGAAAATCAGTTTTAATTTTACATTTTAAAATGTATTTATGTTATCAGGCACCATCCATATTAGATAATGCTTCCAAAGAAGGATGTTGATGAACATGAATGATCATTTTTAAGCAGTTCAGAAATAGCCTGAGTACTGAGCAGGGCCGGACTGGCTGTAGCGGGCGCCGGGCGTTTCTCCGGTGGGCTGCCAGGGTGGGTGCCGGTTTTGGGCCCCTGAGAGGCCATTTTTTTTACTGGGGGCCGGCAATATTCGCCCCTGTAACAAAATCGGCCGAAACCGGCCCTTGCAAACAGCTCGGCAGCAATCCCCCCGGGGGCTGGCCGAGCATTTTGCCAGGGCAGGTTTCGGTTTGCAGTCCGGCCCTGGTACTGAGTACTATATAAGAAAGTTTCTTCATAAGTAAGGTGTTGTAATGTATTTTCCTCAGTACTGGCACAGGTAATCTTATAGTTCTCAAACTGTATAGTATAGAGAGAAGACAGAGATACAAGACCATATTCAAGATGTAGCCTACAATGTGGTACAGATGATCTTGGATTAAAAAATGCAACATAGGCATTTGATGAAAACTTTGCCTGGGGTTGTAATAACCTTGTTAGAAAAACAAGCAATTACAACAACAAGGTTAGGATTAATTTTGCAGTGTCTGCAATCAAGGTCAGGCCGATGGCACACACCCCATATTTACTTACAAAACGCTAAATGACGTTATTGACAGCAAAAAATCTAGAAGTTATTTTGGAGACATGGATACTCCAGCTCAGTTTATTGTCAAAGGAGACTCCTAAAAATAGGTAGTTGGTACCAAATGTAATCAGGGAAGAATAAATGGACCCTGTAGGCTGCACTTACAAGAATTGGCAGGTTATTGATCTCTGGATCCTTGATTTGACACTACAGATAATGTGATTATTAATAATGGGTGATTTTTTTTGTTTATTTGGAAAAAGAAAAAAAAATAGCTGCATAACTAAAAATGGAAATGATGTTATATAACATATGTGAAAAGCCATATAGGAAACATGGTGAGTAGTGGACTGTCTAATTACAATAAACAATTATGTAACCACCAAAAGATTATTTGATGTCACACACACATTTTTTATTTATTTTTTTATTTTATTCATTCATCATTTGTTGATATAAAAATTCTTTCTTATTTCTTTTTTTCTCTTATATTTTCCTTATATATTATAAAAAGACAAAAAGCAATGATATATGCATAACATTAAAACAAATATTGTTCTGTTCATTTCTGACCTATTATCTCAGATGTACTGGTTTATCTAATAATGCTAGTCTCATGAATTTGGTCATTCTTCAATCCGAATAAGTAAACTTATATATTAACTCAAATGAGATCACTCGGCAGGTGAATCAATAATATCAATACAATATACTCATTGTTCAATACATACAATGTCACTTTTTTTCAGTTAATTTCGAGAATGCATGGATACAAACAGACAATCATGTCATGGCTAAGGGTGTAATCCTACGCGCGTTTCGGCCTTATGCCTTCATCAGGTAGCCATGTATAATATGAAACCTGGAAAGATAGAGAAGGTAACAGAACAATTTTTGGTTGGAGAAATGTTGAGCGGTTACATAGAATCAGTCCTACTCCAATTTACAATCCATATATTTATTAATTCTTTTAACATGATTACGTTGTCACAGGCAAAATTTCAAAGAGTTTTTTTAATAAAAATAAAACAGATATCTAATTTTTTAAGAAAAAAGAGAGAAAAGGAGAGAAAGAGAGAGCAAAAGATACAAAAGACAATACCTAATAGAGAATCTAATTGTCAATGAATATTTATTAGGAGAATGTCAAAAGGTGATTGTGAAAAGTAAAGTAAACTTATCACCCATGCACACATGTATTAACACCCATAGTGACTTTATTCTGGTGTCTATCTAAAATCATGAGTGTGAAGCGAACCTTTACCTTAGTTGAGGTATATAGATTCACTGGTGTTGGGACTGTTCATTATTTTAATTTGATATGGCTTAGCAGCTCCAATACCAAATCTTCAGGAGTTGCTGAATGATAGAAAGCCATAGAAAAATTAGGAAAGGGAAAGCTATTATATGCAATGTTTCCTATTTTTTAACTAATAAGGTCGGACAGACAAAGGACTTACCTATGGGAATATAAGATGGCTAGATGATATCTCTTGATAGTTTAAAATGAAGTTCCTATAAGAGAATATGTGGAGAGTTCCTTAGAACACTTTCCTGGATGTATATTTTTATGTTACATATTTAGTGCAACCCTATTGGTTTAACGATATCTGGTTCACACATATTATCATCACAATAGTCTCTAATGGTTTTTAAAAGGGGGAGTTATTTAGCCACATGTTAATGAAAGGACACATTTAAAACCTCACTGATAGCGTTTGTATTTCTAACCAACGCGCGTTGGTAGCAGAGCGCGGTTTATACATGAAAAGATGTTGTTTGTTTCGAAAAGTTAATTAAACAGCTTAAATCACAGTACCGTGGGGAAAAGAACTAGGATTGAAAGTTTGTTACTCTTACCCATAAGAAAGACGACATGTGAGTAGCTGTGGGTCTCTCACGCATTCCCTATAGGTATCGACCGTCCGTCATTTTCTTCAAATCGTGGGAGAGCATTGCATGTGAGCTCCGTCAATCGTCCGGTTCACCCCAGCTAATTTACATAGCACAACGTGGCCGTGACATTGGCGGCCGAAAACTGTTGAAATATTTTGTGCGCCATGGAGGTTCTTGTTTAAAAAGGGTATACTGCGCACTCCCGTCCGCGAAGTGCTTATTGGGTAATATCCAGTCCTCTGGTATACTAGGGGTGAGTCATGTATGCATGAGCGCCATATTGGTCGAATGTGATTGACAATACAATGTCCGTAATAAACCTAGTTTTTTTGTGTGCATGATACATCATACCTCGTTAAACAAAGGTGTGCTACGCATGTCAGTGCACGAAGTGCTTATTGGATAATATCCAATATTCTAGCATGCTGAGGGTTAGTCATATATTCATGGGCGCCATATTGGTAGAGTATCGCTGAAAATACACTGTCAGTAATTAACCTAGTCTTTTATGCATGATAAATAATACCGCATCTGCGTCTAGCTATGGCGTAAGTGACTGCTCTATATTGCAAAGGTTTCCTACAAAGGAAGTATGGATATTTAACTCTATCTGCGTCTAAGGTGAATTCTTAAATGAGGCCAATTAGTTAAGTAATAATGAAACTGGAAATAATGCATCATAGATGTAATTCAAATGGGCTAGATATCATGTATATGCACTTTCAGGATAGAAGCTAATAGAAATGTAACAAGCTTCATATGTGGTGCTTGATAATGTACCCAACTTGCATATTATTTGCAGATGTTAGACTTATCCATTATTAAATTTTATAGCTTGATTCCAGGGAATTTCACTGTTCAAGCCTCTTTTGTATGTATCCAAAGTGAAAATCCAAAAGACTTCCCTGCATTTTCGTGTTCCTGTGCTGGAGGGGCCTTTGATGTGGATTTTCTCCAGGATGAGCCATTTGATATCCTCGGTTGTATGATGGGCATCTAAATAGTGTTGGACTAATGGTGCATTCGTTTTTCTGGTCCTAATAGCGGACCTATGTTCAGTAAGACGTGTTGTCATTGATCGTGAGGTTTCCCCCACATATCCCTGTTCACAGGGACATAGGATTAAATAAACTATGTTAGTTGTTTTACAGTTTGTTAGAGATTTGAGGGAAAAATTCATGCCATTTACTGAATGGTTTTTGGTTTCTATGGCAAATTGGCATGCCACACATGACATGCATTTATAATTACCCAATGGAGGTGCAATTCCACATAGGGTTGTTTGTGTAAGTTCTTTGACAGGGTTGGTCATGCAGGAGCGCACTATCAAATCCTTTAGATTTTTATTCTTGCGATGAGCAAAAAGAGGTTTTGGGATTAGCATGGTCCTATCTCTAGTTGCATTTAGAATATGCCAATTTGAATTCACAATATGGCGAATCTTTTCATTTATGGTAGAGTGGCGTGTAACAAACACCAGTCGGTCGTTCTTCTTAGGTTCCTTTGGTGTCAACAGATGTTGTCTATCATAGTATCGTGCTCTTTTATAGGAGTCACGTACTAATCTATTAGGGTAGCCTCTAGTTATAAATTTGGTTTTCATCTCGATGGCTTGTGTGTCATAATCTGTTAAATTTGTACAATTCCTGCGTAATCGCAGGAACTGTCCAAACGGTATACTGGTTTTTTGTGTTTTGGGGTGATAGCTATTAAAATGTAGCAACGTATTCTGTGCAGTTGGCTTTATATACAAGTCAACCTCCAGTTGTTGTCCATTTGATTTGATCATGATGTCTAAGAATTCTACATTGCTACTGCTAGAATTTGCTGTGAAGAGAATGTTAGTATCACAGAGGTTTAGCCATATAATGAACTCATTGAGTTCATCAAGGCTAGCTGTCCAGACAAAAAAGATGTCGTCTATATATCTGGACCAGTGACTGATGGACTCACTGAAAGGGGCTATCTCAATGTATACAAATTTGAATTCAAAATAGGCCATATAAATGTTAGCTACTGTGGGGGCGCAAGAAGCGCCCATACTAACACCTTTGGTCTGCTTGTACATGGATCCATTAAACTCAAAAGTATTTTCATGCAAAACAATGGTGAGACATGATATGACAAAGTTCTTGGGACAGTCAATCTTAAAGAATTCAATGAACCAAAGAACCGACTCCAAGGCACCAGGTAGAGGGATATTGCTATAAAGTGCCTCTATGTCCATTGTTACCATGACTTGTGTCATTTCATTAAATGTAAGATGTTCTATTTTATTAATGATATCTGTGGTATCTCGAATGTATGATTGAATCTTGGCGACATGAGGCCTTAAAATCGCATCCGCATATTTGGAAAGGGGCTCCGTAACTGACCCAATAGTAGTTACTATGGGTCTGTAAGGGGGATTTGTGCTGTGTTTGTGAATTTTCGGAACCCCATACATTGATGCCATTCTGGGTTTGTTTACATTTAGAAATTGCCATTCTTTCTCACATATGCAGTTCTCTTCAAGAGCTTTGGTGGTAGTTTCCAAAATTAGCTTGGAGACCTTCTTAGTGGGGTCTATTTTAATGGGCATATAATGTTCAGTGTTGGAAAGCATTTGTCTCATATTGGCAACATACTGACTGGTTTCCATAAGAACAATATGATGTTATATAAACCATTATGGCTTCTTAATACTGTCAGCAAATTATTCAGGAAAATCCTGTCTTGGCGCCTCACTCCTCACCTAGACAAGACGGTCTTGATAAAGCAGCAGGGTTTTGTCTAGAGGGAGGCACTACTGGTCATACAAACTTAGCTTTGAAAATATTTGATTATGACACTAGTAGAGATATTCCATTGGCAGTGTTCTCCCTTATTCCAGAAAAGGTCCTACACTGGTCTGATTGGCTTTTCTGTGAAAGGTAGTGTAAACAGTTTATTGTCAACATAATGCATATTCACATATTCAGACACAAATTTTTCACATACACTCACGCACAGGCTTAGACACCACATTTAGCAGTTGCAACACAGTTTGTTTGCTGACTTATTATTCTGGCAGTTAATCTTAAGAACAGTAACAGCAATTGAGATTTTAAACACTAACAGAAAGCACTTCAATTTAGCAACCCTATTTATAAACCCGCTTTTGCCTACATTCATGCGCATGGGTATCCCTACTCAATTTCACTTACATCATTATCCCACCTAAAGCCTTACTTACAGTTACATACTGAAGACTCCCCACACATAATTGCTCAACTAAGCTCACATCAAAATCCTTACACATTGCTAAATTTCCATGTCTACAAAAGTACTACTCTTGGTAGCAGTACTTCTCGCTTTTTATGTTTTATCATGATTCTGTTTACTATTGAACTCTAGAAGAATCAGGAATCATGATGGTTTGTAGAATTGCAATATGCTAAGAACGGGGAACAGCACCCTCCTGTGACCCTTGGCTGAAGAATCTCATTTACTGTACTGAGCAGATGGAGGCATATTCAAAATCGCTGCCCTCCTCTTCCTGTCCCTGGGACATATGGGGACCCCGTAAACATATCTGCTAAACCAGACAAGTGAGTCTTCATCCTTCAATACTCAACTATAAGGGGTTATGGGGACCTGCACTACAGCAGAGGGACATCACTTTGTGCATAAGTCCAGTCTAGTGAATCTGATTACTATAACAGTTGCCCATGAATACACTAATTTGATACCACTACTGACTACTTACTGCCTACCGTTGGTATTTCCAACCACAATCTGATGTACCAGACGGATGAATTTTTGTTTAATCAATTGAATCAATTGTAAGTTGCTGGTCTCTGGACAATTATGTTCAACGTTGTAACTGCAGAGTTGGTCTTGAATTGTATTTAATCGATGTATGGAACGATTTGCATTGTGACATGCACTGAAGTGTGCTTTAAGTATCATTATTGTATGAATAAAACATAACAAAAAAATAAACACAATGGCTGCAATGAAATGCAAAATTCATGGATATTGTTCAACTAAGATTGAAAAACAATGAAAGGAATATCTGCTGCACTCTGTTGGTAATGAAGTAAGGAATAGTCACTAACCCATATTTAACTCCACAGCATATGACGGAAAACTTTTCCAACCATAAAACACCTCATGCTATTTCATGTGAATTAAATGTATTCAACCCAAATTGAGACAAAAAACAAATTTAAATGAATTTTGGAAAATGCAGCACTTAAGGCTGACGTGTAGCCTATTTCCATGTTCTCTTAATTTTGCCACATAAGAGAACGAGACAGATAAATAATTTTCCCAGGATGTCACAATGTGGTCACTAATCTCATAGTATTGCAGTCAGTAGCTCAGACTTAGTGAGCAGACCATATCTACTCCGATAAATGATGTAGAGTGCAACTGGAGGACATTGCATTATGATGGCGTCTGTAGTATTGTAAGTGTGTTTTGATTATGACCTCAACAGGATCTGCCCCTTATCGAAAAAAATTCCATAGTTTTCATGTGACGGCCTAGGTAATGTCAATGTCATGGAGCAAGGTGATAGAAGCATATAAGCATATGAGAGAGCTACTTAATGAACATGTGCAGATCTTGGTCAGTAAGATGGGGGATAAGCTTGAGAATTCTTGACACTCATCATGATGTATCCAGCTAAAAACATGAAGTGAAAAGAGGGGTGAGGAAGTTTAAGAGAGTTGAAGCAGTACTAGTCAATGAGATGGTGGTATTTTTAACTGTGCCACTGCCCCTATGCCACCAAACCCCTCAATTCTCATGGAAAGAATAGGGTGACAGTATTAGTCACCTAAATGTTCATGACTTGAATGGGGAGAGGAATGCACATTCAGCCTTCCAATTCAGAACTTTCAACAGTGGTACCGCCCATGGATTTCTCGAACCAGAGTAGGCGATGCAGCCCATATCACAGCCCTAGTCCCAAGCCTCTGTGGCAATCTCAAGGATTATCTATTCTTGGGTGCACAGGCCCTGACAAAAGGGAAATCTTAGAGATTCCCATGCCGATATCACACATGTACTGGTATGGGATTCCACATTTGTTGGCCAAGTAGTGTTTGCACACCCCAGAAAATGTAATGAAATTAACGTGGTGCCTTGGGACTCCTGGAACTTGGAAACCACTGTATTCCCCCCTCACTCCCTTGGGATTCCCACTGTACTGATGTGCATGCCAGTGATTCCCCTGAGTCTAATGTCTCTAGCAGCAGGTGCTGTTTTAATCAAGTAGCTCTCCAGGGCTGCCAGGCCAAACAGGGGCATCCACATGCTTGTGTTTGCCACTGCTTTCCCATTTTCCCACAATGGACCGCCCCTGCAGTAATAGAAAACAATTACTGAAAGTGGTCATGATGTGGAAACAGCGCAATGGTAACAGGTTTAAGTCTGGGCACATATCAATCAATCAATCAATCAATCAATCAATCAGGGGTTTATTAAGCGCACTACTCACCCCTGTGGGTCTCAAGGCACCGGGGGGGGGTGGCGCAGCTCCGGTCAGTCCAAGAGCCAGGTCTTGAGGGTCTTCCTGAAGATGTGCAGAGTGGGGGCGTGTCTGATGTTGATTGGGAGCTCATTCCAGGCCTTGGCGGTGATGTAGGAGGAGGTTCTTTCGCCCGTTCGTGCTCTGCAGATGTGCGGGGGTTCGGCAAGGGCGAGGTTGGCGGATCGGAGGTTTCTCTTGGGAACTTGGAAGGAGATCCTTTTGTTGAGATATTGGGGTCCGGTGTTTTGGAGGCATTTGTAGGCGTGGGTGATTATCTTGAACGTTACTTTCTTCTCAACTGGGAGCCAGTGGAGGTTCTGCAGGTGTTAGGTGATGTGATCGTGTCGAGGGATGCCAAGGACGTGTCTGGCTGCGGTGTTCTGTATAGTCTGAAGTTTGTGGAGTAGAGATTTGTTGATCCCGGCGTAGAGGGCGCTTCCGTAGTCCAGTCTGCTGGTGATGAGTGCGTGGGTGATGGTTTTCCTTGATTCAGGGGGGACCCATTTAAAGGTCTTTCGGAGGATGTGGAAGGTGTTGAAGCAGGTGGAGGTGACTGCGTTGACCTGTCGGGTCATGGAGAGGGAGGAGTCGAGTATGATGCCGAGGTTTTGGGCGTGGTCCATGGGGGTGGGAGGGCTGCCGAGGGCGGTGGGCCACCAGGTGTTGTCCCATGCTGAGGACGAGGGTCTGAGGACGAGGACCTCTGTCTTCTCCGAGTTGAGTTTCAGGCAGCTGCTGCTCATCAAGGATGCGACGTCCGTCATTCCTTCCTGGAAGTTGAGTTTGGTGGTGATGGGGTCCTTGGTGAGGGAGAGGATGAGCTGGGTGTCATCGGCGTAGGATACTATGCTGAGTCCGTGCTGTCTGACGATGGCGGCAAAGGGGGGCCATGTAGATGTTGAATAGCGTGGGGCTGAGCGACGATCCTTGGGGTACTCCGCAGTTGATTTCCGTTGGTTCGGAGAGGAAGGGTGGCAGTCTGATTCTTTGGGTTCTGCCGGTGAGGAAGGAGTGGAGCCAGTCGAGGGTGGTTCCCTGTATGCCGGCGTCGTGGAGTCTGGTGGTGAGTGTGCGGTAGGAGACGGTGTTGAAGGCTGCAGAAAGGTCGAGTAGGATCAGGGCCGTGGTGTATCCTTGGTCGAGGAGGGTGCGGCTGTCGTCTGTGGAGGCGAGTAGCGCGGTCTTGTGGTGTGGTTGCTTCGGAATCCGGATTGGGAGGGGTCAGGGATGGAGTTATCTTCGATGAATTTTGTTAGTTGGGCATTGACGATCTTCTCTGTGACTTTAGCCGCGAAGGGAAGGAGGGAGATTGGTCGGTAGTTCTTGAGGTCCATGGGATCTGCTGAGAGCTTCTTGAGCAGGGGTCTGACTTCTGCGCGTTTCCAGTCATCGTGAAAGATGCCGGTTTCGAAGGTGGCATTAATGGTGCATCATAGTTTTGGAGCGATGGCGGCTCTGTGGAAGATGTGCGGGGGCAGGGATCCGTGGGGGCTCCCGAGTGGATGCCTTTCATGGTCGATGTGGTGTCTTTGGTGGTGACTGGGGTCAAGGAGGAGATGGTGGGCTGGCTGGCGTTGCTGGGGTAAAAAGTGGTTTTTCAGGGTCAGGTGTCTGGTCGTTGAAGTTCTCGTAGAGGGCCTTGATTTTCAGGTGGAAGAAGGAGCCGAGTTTGTTGCAGAGGTCCTGGGAGGAGGCGATGTCTGTGATTTCGCTGGGGGGCTCGGTGAATTCCTGGATGACGCTGAAGAGTTCCTTGGAGTTGCTGGAGTTGGCGAGGATCTTGTTCTGGATGAAGGTCCTTTTGGTGGATCTGATGCGTTGGTGATATTCCGTCATGGCGTTTTTGTAGGTGGTGCGATTTTCCACTGTTTTGATGTTTCTCCAGTTTTTCTTCAGGCGTCTGCAGGTGCGTCTGGATTCTTGAAGGTCGACGGTGAACCAGGTGGCCTTCCTGGGGCGCTGTCTGACGGGGTTACGTAGGGGTGTGAGCTCGTTTGCTCAGTTGGAGATCCATCTGTGGAGTTCTTTGGCTGTGAGGTTGATGTCGGTTGAGGTGGTGGGGGCTTCGCGGTTGAGGTTGGAGTTGAGATGCTCCTCTGTGATTTTGTTCCAGTTTCTTCATGGAGGACGGGGTGCAGGTTTGGGTGGCGTGGGTTTGTTGACGAAGTGTACACAGTGGTGGTCTGTCCAGGGGGGGTTGCGTGGTGTGGCTGAAGCGGATGTGTTTCCCACCTGCGAAGATGGGGTCGAGGATGTGTCCTGCCTTGTGGGTAGGTGTGGTGATGAGCTGTTTCAGTCCGATGTTGGCAAGGTTGTCCAGGAGGGTGGTTGAGTTGGGGTCGCTGGGGTTGTCAAGGTGGAAGTTCAGGTCTCCAATGAGTACGTAGTCCATGGAGGCGATGGCGTGGGGTGCGATGAGGTCAGCGATGGTGGTGGCGAACGAAGCACGATGTCCGGGGGTCTGTAGGCGAGGGTGCCACGAAGTGTGGTTCTAGGGCTGGTCTGGATCTGGAAGTGGAGGTGTTCCGTAGTGGAGAACGAGTCATTCATGGTGGAGGTGGAGAGTCGGAGGGTGCTCTTGTGTGCGATGGCGAGTGCTCCTCCTGGGCGGTTGGGGCAGTCCCTCCTCTGGATCTTGTATCTGTCGGGGATGACAGTGGCGATGTCGGGGGCAGAGGAGGCTTTGGTCCAGGTTTCAGTGAAGAAGGCGACGTCTGGCGAGAGGGCGTCGAGGAGGTCCTAGATCTCTATGGCATGTCTGTGCAGGGAGCGCACGTTGAGGAGGATCCATTTCAGGGCTCCAGTGGTGTTGGTGTCCGACGTGGGGGCGGTGCCCATGGGGGTGTGGATGGTGGTGAAGTTCTGGTGGCAGTGACGGCAGGAGAACTGGCCGTGGGTGGTGTTTGGCGTGGACAGCTGGCAGTTGTTGCTTCTTCTGGGGTTGAGTGCGAGGAGAGCCACTGAGTCGTAGCAGTGGATGGCCGGAGAACCAGGGTCCCTGCCGCTGAACGCATTCAGGTCGCGGACGGGTGCAGACGAGCTTGCCTTTGGTGCACCAGCGGTGCGCCTGCTGCGCGGCCGCACAGCGGCCGCCATTAAATAGGGGAGGAGGGAGGGAGATGCAGCTGGGAGGCGGGACTCGGTGGGCGGAGGTGCCGCGGGCAGCAGCAGCGGTGGGGGAAAAGAAGGTGGGAAGAAATAACGGGCAGTGAAAACGGGCAGGGGGGCACAACACAAGGGTACTGGCACAAAAAAGAAGGCAGGGAACAGTGAACAACAAGCAAAACAAGGCAAGATTACAGAGGTGGAGAGAAGCAGGCTGGGGTGCCAGGCATACGCTGGCCTCGAACCGGGGTCAGCGGGGTGCAGGAGTCAGAGGCACTTCAGGTGGAGCTGCGCGCCTGGGAGAGCAGTATCCTGGCCAAGGTCAGGGGTCTTGCTCGCTTGGGCGCGCAGCGGCCGCCATTAAATAGGGGAAGAGGGAGGGAGACGCAGCTGGGAGGCAGGAGCGGGACTCGGTGGGGGGAGGGGCCACGGGGGCAGCAGCGGTGGGGAAAAAAAGGTGGGAAGAAATAACGGGCGGCGAAAACGGGTAGGGGGGCACAACACAAGGGTACTGGCACAAAAAAGAAAGCAGGGAACAGTGAACAACAAGCAAAACAAGGCAGGATTACAGAGGTCGAGAAAAGCAGGCTGGGGTGCGAGGCAGAGGGCGCGCCGGCCTCGAACCGGGGCCATCGAGGTGCAGGAGGCAGAGGCACTTCAGGTGGAGCTGCGCGCCTGGGAGAGCAGTATCCTAGCCAAGGTCAGGGGTCTTGCTCGCTTGGGCGTGCAGCTGCCGTCATTAAATAGGGGAGGAGGGAGGGAGACGCAGCTGGGAGGTGGGAGCGGGACTCGGTGGGGGGAGGGGCCGCAAGGGCAGCAGCAGCGGGGGAAAAAATGGCAGGAAGAAATAACGGGTGGCGAAAAGGGGCAGGGGGGCACAACACACGGGTACTGGCACAAAAAAGAAAGCAGGGAACAGTGAACAACAAGCAAAACAAGGCAAGATTACAGAGTTTTAGAGAAGCAGGCTGGGGTGCGAGGCAGAGCAGGCGCCAGCCTCGAACCGGGGTCAGCGGGGTGCAGGAGGCAGAGGCACTTCAGGTACTTCAGGTGGAGCTGCGCGCCTGGGAGAACAGTATCCTGGCCATGGTCAGGGGTCTTGTGTGGCCTCTTGTATCTGATTCAAAGTGCTGGTATCCTTGCACTCAAGATTAATTTAGTTTTAAGTTAGGAATCTGCTATAGTGTGAATCCAGGAGCAGCAGAGCACTTTCAGAGAAGAAGCATCACAGACCTAAGGTCCTGCACATACAGCTGTGCTCTGTAAACACGGTGCAGTTGAAAAATATTATATAATCAGAACAAGATGAGGAAGTGGGACATAGAATCATGTCAGGACATTACAGAGCAATCTAGTCTTAATGTGCAATAATTAGTCCTTTTATTTTCCCTCCGTGTTTCATGTGTGTGCCTGTATGTGAGTTTCTTTGTGACCATGCGGAGGTAGAGAGAATGATCTAAATAAACAGTTCAAAGATTCGTAGAACAAGCTTGTGTCTCCAATGTTTCTGATGTGGGGGAACATTTGACAAAATATATTATTATACAGGGGCGGCTCTTCCGCTATGGCGGAGGAACATCGCCCCACTGCCTTCAGAAGCAGAAAAAAAAAAAATGATCTAAGTTCAGATCTTTTTTTTTTCTTCCTGCAGATGTCTTGGGAGCGGGGCCACAGCGCTGCAGCAGGGTGAGGAGGAGTGGTTGGCCCTGCTTTCATTGCACATGACGGTTTGGCCGGCCGTTGAGGCTGACCAAACCGTCATGCACACTGACATATCTCCAACCCAGCTGTATTGCTGGGTGGAGAGATCAGCAGGCACAGGGTCCCATGTCCCGATGGAGCGCTAACCCAGTGCGCTCTGCCCAATACCTGTGCTGCTCTCATGGATTGGCCACAAGGGAAGCTGAGAGCTTCAGCCTGCGACAGACGATAAGCCTGGGGAGCAGCACGGCAAGCAGAAGACCGACAGGTAAGGATTTTCTTTTTATTCTAGCCCCCCCGCGCAGGCCCCTGCGTTGCCCTTCCCGCACTGCCCTTTCCGTGCTGCCCCAGCTCCACCACAGTTCCCTTACATCAGCTGCTACTGTTATTATACCTGACTGAGGCTGCCATTGTGAATTTGCCAGATTTAGGGCCTGAATTTGGATGTGGCGGTCCGACAGCCAGTCGGCCGCAGTGGTGGTCCCAAGAATCTGCTGATCCTACAGCGGTTCTCCGGTCTTATTTAGATGTTGAGGCTGTATACAGGAGACCGCCACGATGGCAGTCTTCCTCCTAGCGCCCAGTACTCTGCCGCTGCCAAGCTGGAAGTCTTGCGCCAAGCCGATTCAGATGTTCCCAATGGGCTGGCGGTCTGTGAATGTCGGTCCTCTGACGGACTGAAGATATGGGGGTGCACAGGCATGCAAGTGGTATTTTTATGTAGAGGTAAATTACATATATGTTGTGTATGAGTCCATAACTGCATGTATGTAATGTGTAGTGACCATATTTCTAACATTCAACATTGCACAGACACAACATACACACACCATTTATTGTACATCTGCACACACCAGAAACACCTACCTTAGACTCTGTCAAAACAGGGTGTCGGTCCATCACGGTCAAGGTGCAGCAGGACAGGAAGGACCTGGACGACGGTGTAGAGGATGAAATCACTGCTGGAACCCTGAAAATAGGTGAGTAATCACCCCTTTTCTCCCCATTCCTCTGTCCCCAAGTAGTAGGGATTCCTGCCGGAATTCCCTTAAAACAGGCCATATCCAAAAGTGGATGGCTGGAATCGTGGCTAGACTCCTGCCGCTGTCTACTGCAGCCCATTCCGCTGTGGTGGCAGGGAGCTCAGAACTGGCAGGATCGGCAGGACCGCAGCGGTCTTCTCGCCCATTGCCAGACAACATCTAAGTCGGGCAGTCGGCACCACCATATAGCCTGGCGGCAGACCGCCTATAAAGCGACGCCTAACCAGTCCCTCCAAGATCTAAATCAGGCCCTTAATTGGGGGGATACCAAGGGCTATGAGTCTCTAAATCTGTCCAGCATCCTCACAGCTGAATCCAACTATTCCAAGTTTTTGTCCTGCTGACATTTGCCACGTGCTCAGAGCAGGTAGTAATTGTCAGCCAGGGAGCCGTTGTGTGTCTGAGATAGAGGTGCAGGAGACAGGGAGAGTTTTGGGTGCAAGACATGGGTGAGGCCTGACTGGTCTCAGACATGTACTTGGTAAAACTATGCGGAAACCACTAGAAAGAGCGGTATTGGCAGAACAACAGCCGCACAGATGTTATTGCATGTAGTCCACAAGCGCAGCACTCAACCTATCTATGGCCTTACTGCTCTGAGAAATAACTAATAACTAAATCCTTTACAAAAAGGGAGAGCTTAAGGAATCCAATGAAATTCTGTTGTATGCTCAGATAGCTGATCTGATATTGAAGTTTTTTCTTGAGAACCTTATCGCATGCAAAATACAATCCTTCAGATATCCAATAAAGTATGAGCCATGAAATTGTGTTTCCATCCAAAATGTTCTTTTATTGAATCATTCAGTAATCATCCAACATTAGCCCAGCCAACGCGTTTTGTCTCCAGAATAAGACTTCATCTGGTTTTTTGGCAGTTAATTCGAAGATTCACCATCAACAATATGTATTTATATGTGGTCAAGTTTCTTTTTCCTCAGTAGGCCCTGTGCATATTGCCGGCTTAAATGGCCCGCTATTTTGGCTGATGAACCCAAGATAAAATTAATCAAATGCGACCAAGAAAAGCATCTAAAGACCCTGTCAATAGCGACCAACGACCCGACCTCACAGATTAGTTGTAGTAGCCTTCATAGGGACTTCTTTGATCACTTGGCCAGATTTTTTTATGTTCGCACCAACAAGACCAGGCAAAAACAGGGGAGGATTATGGGAACAAACTTATGTTTAATAAAGAGTGTAGGGTCCTGAGAGGGGGACTATCCGCAGTTATTAGGAATAGGGATGTACCCAGGATACGCAAAGCTAGGAAGGAATACAAACAGGGTCAAGCCAAGAGAGAATGGGACGAAAGGAGATGGGAAGATCTTGGGGAGGCCATCCGGCATCCAGATAGCAGGATGTTCTGGTCCCTTCTGTCTAAAGGTAATTTTGAAAGATCACCCCCACTGGCTAATAACATCCCAGCTGTAGAGTGGCATAAACACTTTAGTGATTTATATTCCATTAGTGACACTCATGACAGTCCCCAGATGCTCCCCGACATAGGCCAGCTTACGTGTACCATCTCTTTTACTAGAGAGGAAATTATGTGCTCCTTGGATGCAATCATTCCCGCAAAAGCCCCAGGCCCGGATGGTATCCCTGGTATCCCTCTACGACAACTTCATCGACCATCCACCAGGTGCCACAGACGGCCCCCCGCCCCCCAGAAACACCAGCCAGCCCACCATCTCCAACTGGACACCGATCACGGCCGAAGACACCGCCTCGACCATGAAAAGCATCCACTCGGGGGCCCCCACCGACCCCTGCCCCCCTCACATCTACCACAGAGCTGTGGCCACCATCGCACCCGAACTACAACGCACCATCAACACCACCTTCAAAACAGGCACCTTCCCAGACGACTGGAAGCGCGCAGAAGTCAGACCCCTGCTCAAGAAGCCCACAGCTGACCCCACCGACCTCAAGAACTATCGGCCCATCTCACTCCTCCCCTTCGCAGCCAAAGTTGCAGAGAAAACAGTCAACAGGAAACTGACACGATTCATTGAAGAGAACGCCGTCCTCGACCCGTCCCAATCCGGATTCGAAGCAACCACAGCACAGAGACCGCCCTACTCGCCGCCACAGACGACATCCGCACCCTCCTGGACCAAGGCCACTCCGCAGCCCTCATCCTACTCAACCTATCAGCGGCCTTCGACACCGTCTCCCATCGCACACTAGTCGTCAGACTACACGACGCAGGCATACAAGGAACAGCCCTGAACTGGATCCGATCATTCCTCACCGGAAGAAGCCAAAGGATCAGACTCCCACCCTTCCTCTCCGACCCCACGAAAATCACCTGTGGAGTCCCACAGGGTTCATCACTGAGCCGCACCCTCTTCAACATTTACATGGCCCCCCTCGCAGCCATCGTCCGACAACACGGCCTCAACATCGTATCCTACACCGATGACACCCAGCTCATCCTCTCCCTCACCAAAGACCCCACCACTGCCAAACTCAACTTCCAGAAAGGAATGCAAGATGTCGCAGTCTGGATGACCAACAGCTGCCTGAAGCTCAACGCCGAGAAGACAGAAGTCCTCGTCCTCGGTACCACCCCTTCTGCATGGGACAGCACCTGGTGGCCGACCGCCCTCGGAAGCCCACCTACCCCTCAGACCATGCCAAGAACCTCGGCATCGTACTCGACTCATCACTCTCCATGAACCGACAGGTCAACGCCGTCACCTCCAGCTGCTTCAACACCCTCCGCATCCTCCGCAAGACCTTCAAGTGGATCCCCCTGAGTCAAGGAAGACAGTCACCCACGCACTCATCACCAGCAGACTGGACTATGGAAACGCACTCTATGCCGGCATCAACAAGTACCTACTCCGCAAACTCCAGACAGTACAGAACACCCCCGCCAGACTCGTCCTCGGCATCCCCCGACACGAACACATCAGCCAACACCTACGAAGTCTCCACTGGCTCCCCGTGGAGAAAAGAGTCACTTTCAAAATCCTCACTCACGCCTACAAATGCCTACACAACAACGGACCCAAATACCTCAACGACAGAATCAACTTCCACATACCCAAAAGAAACCTCCGATCTTCCAACCTCGCACTGGCCGAAACCCCGCGCATCCACAGAGCCAGAGCAGGCGGAAGATCCTTCTCTCACATTGCAGCCAAGACCTGGAACGAGCTACCGGCAGACATCAGACGCGCCCCCTCCCTGAACACCTTCAGGAAGACCCTCAAGACCTGGCTCTTCAGCTAAACAGATCTGCGGACCCCCACCTCAGTGCCTTGAGACCCTCACGGGTGAGTAGCGCGCTTACAATTCCCTGATTTATTGATTGGTGATCTCTTCCGTGCTGATAGGGACAACTGGGCAACATACTTCATGACATTGCGGGCGGGGGAGGATCCCTGACTCATGGAAGGGGGCCGAAGTAATACCCATTTTTAAGAAAGGGGATAGGTCGAAGGCCGCCAACTACCGTCCGATCAGCCTGATCGATTGTGCCCAAAAGGTCTTCTGCCGTTCCCTCTTAGCCAAAATTCAGACCTGGATGGATGAGAATGACATCCTCTCTCCACTCCAAGCGGGCTTTCGGCGGAAGACCGGCACTATCGATCAGGTGTTTCGTCTTGCCATGCTGTATTAAAAGGTAGTTGTGTTGGGCAAGGGCAGTCTATACCTTGCCTTTATAGATCTAAAAACAGCCTTCGACCTAGTACCTAGGGACTTACTTTGGCGGGTGCTTAGGGAAATGGGAATGCCTTTGGCAATCCTGGAACCTCTAATTAGGCTGCACAAAGACAATTTTGCCCGTGTGAGATGGAGAAACCAGGGGCAAACCACCGAGCCCTTCAAGATCCAGTGGGGGGTATGCCAAGGATGTGTTTTGGCCCCAACCCTTTTCTCCCTGTATGTAAACCAAGTGGCTGATCTCTTGTGTTCCATTCCAGCTGACGCCCCGTCTTTGGCGAACCACAAAATATCACCACTACTATTCACGGACGACACCCTCTTGGTTTCTAAAACCCCCATGGCCCTCCAAAAATTACTGAATCACTTCAAGGCATTTTGCGACGAGAGGGGTTTGGTCATCAACACCTCCAAAACTAAGTTAATGATGCTGAACCCTCACAAATCCTTTAAGGGCCATTTGCTTCTAGACAACGTTCCGCTTGAGAGGGTCAGCTCATTTGATTATCTAGGTATCAAGTTGTCTGAGGGAATGGCTTGGAAGAACCATCTAGAGAAGGCGTCCTTGATATTCTCCCAGCTAACTGGGGCTTTGAGGCGGGAGCATTGCCTCGCGTATACCAAGCCTGTAGCACCTGCCCTCAAATTGTACAGTTGTAAGGCAGTGAGCAGTGCCCTTTATGGGGCAGAGCTATGGGGCGCAGCAAACGTAAACAATCTCACATCAGTGGAAAACAAGTTCCTTAGGAATATGGTATCACTCCCCCAAAGTACTCCTCTTGTCCCTCTGAAACTTGACCTGGGCATCAAGTCCATTAATGACCTTGCGAGGCTTCGTCCACTGCTGTTCTGGCACAGACTAGTTACCACCCCCGAACTGGCACTGTATGCTGCATCCTTTAGCGAGGTCTCAGCCCTGGACACAACTAAAAAATTTGGGTGGATCAATCATGTAGACACCCTCCGGGCAAGCATCGGCCTGCCTAAAGAGGCTACCGGTCTCCCCCCGTCCTACCGCAGAGACCAACTAAAACTATTGTATTGGGCATGGGTAGAGCAGAACAATTTCCTGGAAATTCAACATGGCATCCTAACAATCCTAACAGACGCTTTCATTGACATGAAAACCAACTGCCGACTCGAAAGCTATTTTGATACCATCAAGGTGCCAGCTGACAGGAAACTGTACACTCAGTTTAGATATGGCAGTCTACCCATTAACGCCTTTACCAACTCCTGGCTGATAAATAAATATCAACCTAAGGACTGTCCTTCCTGCTCTTGCCCACATGAAACAAAAGGCCACGTTTTCTTTGCCTGCACTGCTTATGCCAAATCAAGGAGGAAATGGATAGCCCCTGTGTGCAGACAACTAGGGACCCGCAACCACAAAGATGCCTTACGCATATTGAAGTCAGATGCTAGACCACTCTTTGCCTGCGCAACTGTGAAATTTTTAGGCCAGTTCTGGGCTATTAGAAGGAGGGCGCTGTTGACTCCATTGCCTGGCCTGGATTGATCAAATGGAAACTGTAACAACCAGACCAAAGTGGGTTGTTTCTCAACATTGATATTTTTATTGTAAATAGGTGGTTTTATGGTAACATTTTATGTATTCTAATTTTTTTTAACTGTCAATTTAGATTAAGGGCTTTATCTAGGGCCAAGGAGCAATTAAGTTTGAACTTGTTTATGCGGGCCGTAATTCATAGCAATTGCTATATATATATTATCTATTAATGCACTAGCACTTTAGCCTTGTGACTTTATTATCCCGCCTGAATTGCCAGAATCAGCCTAGCAGTGCCCCAATTGAGAATTGTAAATTTTAAGTTCCTCCTCATGCTGGCTTACTATGTTAACTAGAATTATATTTTATTTCTCAAATTGTACATTGCCTTGACAGCATTTCTTATCCAGAATGTTTTTATGATCTGTGTGGCTGTATCTTTTATGGTTTTGTTAACCGAAATAAAGAAATTTGGTTGGTTGAATATATATCCATATAGATTCATAGATGACAGTTGGGTTAGGTCTCTTCTGCCATTGTTCTATCTGAGTGTCATTTACACTCTCCTTCCATCTAAGACAGTGTACTGCATGGGGTAAGGGTTTTGTCCACATCAGTCATTGGCTTTCTTGCCCTGTGAATGACAGCTGTTTATGATCATATGTACATGTGCACCTGAAAATGATTGTTCTTCAGTATCAGGGCGGTTGACTAGTCCTTTAGTCTTCATTTGTCTCCTTCTATAGTTCACATTTGATTTCTTTGATTCTCCTCTTGTTATTTTTTTTTTTTAAGACGATACTACAACTAACAGTGGAAATTGTTCGCTTGCTTGCCCCTCATTTCATCTGCAGTGTGCAGCATACCACATGACCACTTCCTCTAAACCAGGAGACCACTATGAAACACTGTGATCCATAGTGTATTGTTGTCCTACCATTCCAAGATGGCCAACGTATTGGTTCTAAATTTGAAAGTCATGCTGGAACTTTAAAACAATGATAGACTATGCACAATTCCTTTGCAAGACGGACACCAGCTGCCATGTTTAGTTTTGTTATTGCAAGCCTATACCATTATGTTTAGACTGCAGCATAATTTATTTTTTCTACTTGTATTCCTTTAATTTTTCTTTCATATGTTGTTGAGTTCATGTGTGTTTTATTGCAGTTGTGTCAAATGATGAATACAAGAATTAAACAGTGGATGGATGAATGGATGCATGAGTACCAAAGAGTGATAGAGTGCATACATTATGAGTCATTGCGTGTCTAAATCTATCAATGATTCAAATGGCACTTTCATTCATAAACCAGACCTATTGACCTTGCCAGAGCTTGTTGGGGGTTGGGGTAGTCCCAGTGTATTAGCACTGAGATAGTCTTCAGTTTGTTTCCTAAATGATGTCAGATTTGATTGATTTCTCAGATCTGGGACTATGGTGTTTCATAGCTGAAATCCAGAAATCCATATTGACACAGCCTCTCTGGGATGAGCTGTTGCATTTTGCATTTGTGATCATGTTCCAGTTAACAGACCTTAGGTTTCAACTGGGTAATAGTTGTTTTATAACAACTCAAAATATTTTGGGGTATGCCTTGCATGTGACCTGGTAATGGTGTAGAAAGGGTTCACTATTCAGTAACAGAGTCTGCGCATGTGGAGACAGTAGAGTTAGAGTCCAGTGGGTGCATGGCCCCTACTGATATTCTTTATCATGAACAACGGCATAGCAGGGAGTCAATGAGTCCTAAAGCGAGCGCAGAAAGAGGACTCCTCTTCTGGGCTTTGGTATTGAAATATAGCCAAACATAGGATGCAGATGGCCCCTCAGACCCTTGAGCCCTGTTTCCACTGCACCAGCTGCATTATTGATAGCCCTAATCATAAAATGGATTTCCTGATGGCATGCTGGAGCATTTCTTTCTTCAGCCAGGAAGTTATTCTTAGCTGGAATCAATCAGTTCCAGCGTGTGGGACCTTGGACTCCCAAGGCCCTGCTTCTATAATTCATGTAAAGAACACGTTTTAGGCAATTAGATGTGCCAATAAATAACACATTATCCTGTTAATGTGGATTTCTCCTGCTATTACTTATCTCAGAACCCCCCACTTGGACCCCCCCAAAACAAAAGCTAATTTGCTTGCTATTCTCACAAGTAAACACTGTTCTTGGTTCTACCTTCTTGTCAGATATTCACTTTTAGTAAAACTCTTTCCTGGTGAAACATTTATTGTACGCAGGATTCAGATAGGAATTAGTGCAGACTGACCAATTCCATCAGAAATAGGGTTTTCCGGCAAAACTGATGGGATTTTTGCCTAAAAAGCTGCAAATCACATTGAATGACTCTGTCCCCTATTGAATTATGTGCATCATTTTGTAATCAGGCACGATGCCATCACAAAGCCGTCACAAACTGTATGTGTTAGCTGGAGACCGCATCTCCGAGCAACCAAGAAGAGAGGGAATACAGTGTAAGCATGGGCACGATTCCAGCTAAGAAATTTCAGCAGAGTGACACCTTCTCGAATCCTGGCACCCAGTTTTTGTTAGTAGGGCCAAACACACAGCTAGATCGTCTTCAGAAATACATCTATACAAGCAAGTTATCAGCTGATGAGGCCTTGCTAAAATACAGCATGATGTGTATTCAGAATTAATGATAATGATTAAAACACAGAATATCTGCTAAACAGTGGCGGCTCGCCGAGGGAGTGCTGCGGGCGGGGGTAGTAAACTCCGGCATACGGCGGTACGGAGTTAAGTAAATAAATAAAACAATTTACATAGCACACGCTACAACGCCAACTCGGCGATGCAGCACGCGCAATGTAAATTGTTTTGTTTATTTATTTGTTTAGTTACTTAACTCCGTACCGCCGTATGCCGGAGTTTACTACCCCCACCCAGCCCCTCCCCCGCCCCGCCCCCCCGCAGCACTCCCTCGGCGAGCCGCCACTGCTGCTAAATGTTTTAAATGGGCCAAAGATGCTGCTTTGCAGTAAAAATGTTACGGCCTGATTCACAAAAGGCCTCCACACTTGTGGAGGAGGCCCCACAGTGGTGGGGGAATCTCTGCACTCGGGGCTGAATCCCCGCAATAAGAAGTCTCATTCTGGAGATTCCGCCCACAGTGCAGAGACTCCCCCACAACTGCGGGGCCTCCGCCATGAGTACAGACGCCCTTTGTAAATCAGGTCCTCAGTCTTTTTTTGATCAGTAAGTTCTAAAACTTCCAAGTCAAACCACTTACAACTTTATATAAATGCTATGTTGAAAGTGAATGAAAAGCAGTAAAGGCATCTTTGAAAAGAACAGAAAGCTGGCAATTTTATTTTAGGTAAATTTGAAGCTGGAAAGGTATTTTAACATACCTGTCCAATTGGTGACAAACTTGTGCAGGAAAGTTATACTGGATACTGCTTGGAGTCACTGGAATAATGTGGCAATGAAGGACCAAATGATTGTGCAGAGTTAACAAAATTATGAAGAAAGGTAAATACTATAGCATATGTTTCAAATCAAAGGCAAAGTATGTGGCATATTTTATACCTTTATCATCTAACTATTTTAACATTGTAACAGATATTTAAACAAAAGCCATCCTAATGCTACAACAATACTCTCAAGATAGAAAACTATATTTATTCAACAGATCAAACTAGAATTGTTATTCATCAACAAATAATTTTCTATTGCACGAAAGGAAGTTTGTTTTGTTATTATCCATTCTAATTTTTAGAGTGTACATTTTTGTTGTAAACGTAGGAGGGGCAAGGGGTATTGGTAAGAAAATGGGGAATATGTACTACCAAAATGGTGGCGATATGGTTGAATTGAGAAGGGGTGTGGGGAGGGACATGTTCATACTGAAACACATCATCAATATAGTAAGCCTGTTGCTGTTCACCAAGGTTTCATCCACATCTACTCCAGTTTTACTGCTGACCAAATAGGCTCAAATCTTCTGGAGCCAAGACTTGAGGTAAGTCACAAACCTCACATGACCAATCACTGGCTGTTGGAAAGTCATCCTGTGCCCTGGGCACCCCTCAACCTTTTGCTGACTGGTACTGGTAGTAACTGACTCTGACTGACCCTGGACTCTGCCTAACCAGGCCCAGGGCCAGTGCTATGCTGAAAGAGACACATTTAGAATACAGTGAAAACACCTACATACACGAGGGTAACACTATGGGTTGGGGTAACCCTGTGGTTGGCATGACCTACCCTATAAGCCCTAGTACATAATAGGGCAGGGGTATTGAAACTACCTCTAAGTCCCTAGCAAACAATATGGCATGGCAGTTTAGAGGCCAGCAGCCTTTTCTGCACTTGCATGTGTGCACTGCTGAGCCTGAGGTCAGTTTAAAAGTAGCCCTGTGTTGCAGGACTGCTTTTAAAAAGTAAATTGTACCCAAACTCGACTTTGGTGTTTGGGGCACTTACAAAAGGTAGACCTACAATGTTTGGGCATATTAGGTACCCCCAGGGTCTCCCCTCGGTTTCCCAGGGGTGGGTGATCAGGTATTTATAAGGAGGACCCTTATAAAATGAGTTTTATATGCCCTGGGTTAAGTGAAATTGCACATTTCACTCCGCACATTGTGATAAAGTGCTGCACAAAATCGACTTTGGTGGCAGGAGCACTGTGGAGGGAGGATCAGCAATATTTTTACATATTCAGAGCCCCTAAAGTCCCCCCTAGGGGTTCCTGAGGTGGGGGTCCTGTAGATATATGTAGAGAACTTATAAAATATGTTTTTATTAGCCCTGGTGCTGGAAAAATGGCCCAAGTCAGTGACTTCCTGCTTGACCCAGAGAAGTTGGAATAAGTATCTGAGAAGGGCAGAGCCCCTCAGATATGCTGCTTAAAACTTAAAAAAGCAAGACGGGCCATGCTGGAAGTTTGATGTGCATTTCCTAAGGCCTGCACTCTGAAGATTGCACCTTCTGCATCATCTGGAACTACAGCCCTGTGGACTACCTTGCTGTAAAAGGACTAAAGAGTGGATTCCCTGCAAGCGGCAGGTTAACAGAGCTCACCTGGAACATCACCACCAAGAATCCTCAACCTGGAGAACTACCATTAGATTTGTAAGGGTTTTGTCCAAGTGGATTGTGGGAACTGAAGTCCTCAACTTTCAAGGACCATCTTGGAGCTTCCAAACCCTTGGAGTGAGTTTGAGACACTTTGGGACCCTTTGGGGAACTTCAGGTAGAAGTTCCAGAAGTTTGGAGAACTTTGGAGCAACTTTGGGAAAAATCTCCATAACGGGACCGACTCAACCTGGCCAGTCAAGCTTCCTGCCTTCAACCCTGAGGCAGCCTGCTGTCCAGGTTTGACCGGGAGTAGGCAAAATCTGAGGCCGGCGAACCCTCACCAAATCCGGCCTGGTGAAGAGCATCGAGGGACCCCGCGAAAAAAAGCTCCGTAAAAGTTTCTAAGTCCGAACGAAGCCGCCTGCCTTCAACTGCGTGTCGGCCTGGATCCTTGGTTTGTCCCGCTGGAACGCTCTGCAGGTCGGACTTTCATAAATTTGACTTGGAGCTCGTCGCAAGGCAATCCGGTGAACCCTCACTGAATCCGGACTGGCTGAGCGCTTCGAGGGACCCCGGGAAGAAAAGCTCCAGAAAAGTTTCTAAGTCAGAAGGTAAAAACTTTGACGAGACCTACGGCGAAGGGTAGCCGCCCAGGGCTCCATCACGGTCAGCCTGAAACTTTGACTTTAACCCGGTCTATCGCGACCAGATGTCCAGATAAGGCGCTATAGCTTTCTATGTGCTATATAGTGCTAAATCTTTAAAAATTCATATCTCCGGTTCCCTACATTGGATTTTTGTCGTTTTGGTGTAATTTTAAAGATACAAATATTTCCTATTTTTATAAATTGGTGTTGGATTTTTATTGTGCATTGTGTCTTAATTATTTTCTGAAACAGTGTTTTTAAATGCTTTACATACCTGTCTTTGAAGTTAAGCCTGCCTGCTCGCAGCCAAGCTACCAAGGGTTGAGCATAGGAATAATTTTCTAAGACCTATTCTGAGCCCTATACTATGTTAGTGGCCTTATTGCCAGTGGCAGATATACATTTGCCCCTACTAATAATCCACTTTCCAACACTGGCACTGCAAGGCACTCTCATTGAAATCATCAGAGGCAAGGAATAACATTAACATCATATAGGTAAAAATAGGAAAATGAAGGTAACACTTTTTTATGTGTTAAAAAATTTATTATTAAAAAATATATTATAAAATATATCAGTTACATAATAGTAAAAAGATATATTTAGTAGAGAATATATACTACATCAAGGCCTCATTCACTGTCAACTCATCTGCTACAGCTGTGATACAAGGGGGTGTTTCACTGATGTGTACTCTACCTTTCCTAAGTGAACACACAACACCTATAAATATCACTTCTATGATTGCAGGTGATGCTGGATATACCTTCTCTACCCATTTACTCACCCCTTTCCAACATCCAACAAAACAGTTTCAACATAAGTATAACAGAGCGTGCACACATATACGATACATTATTGAGTGCACTTTTTGATATCCTCTAGTCATGCTTCAGATGTCTTGGCCATACAGAGTCGGTGCTCCAATACTCTCAGAAGTAGTGTTCAAGATTACTGTAGCTACTCACATGTTGCATAACATCACCATGTGACAAGGCTTACATGTAGACCTTACCCCGACCTACAGTTCCATCCAGATTCCCATGATTGGAAACAGAAGAGAGGTCAGGCTCTGCAAGTGTGTGACTGACCAGTGACCTCAGATTTCAATGTAATAGCTAGTTTTGTTGCTGCATCACAGTGGTTGGACAATATTGAATCAATGATGAATCGAGGACTATATATCACCATCCATATATATCTTCTTATGATACTACTGTTGCACTACCATGATGTTGCATCCGCTAACACATAACTCGCCTATTTATCCATAGAGTAAATGTACTGACCATATTCATCATTGACACACACTAGCAATTTTAAGCCATATCATAACAGCGAGTGGTGATATACTATTACCATTACCAATCCTGCTAGAGAGGGGTAGTTGGATTTGAGAGATTGCCCACCTGTTCAAAGTTAGGTTAGTAGGGTATAATTCATTGAGGAGCCCACATATGACATGTGTTCCCTTTCAGGTGCTCATTTGCTGTTGGAATTGGGTATTTCAATCCCTCATTTATACCCTCCTTGTCCCACTATCCTCTTATATTCCAATACTTCAGCTTACCTTCTTTCTTAGGTTATGATTCTCCCTCTGCCCTCTTGTCGACCCATTACTATGATAAGACTAGTCCGGACTTTATATGATATAGATCATGTCTCCATGCCTTGCCCACTTCCAGCATTTTATTCCTGGTGTCATTAAATATGCATTGTCTTACACATTATAGTGAGGAAGAAAATACTGAACTATCTAGCCACAAAATACTGTGATATTGTCATACTCCAAGAAAATCACCTCTCCGTGACAACAACTGAAAAACTAAAAACAGAGTCAACAAAGTCATATATGTGTGTGTTACCTCTGCTGTTTTGCGGAATCCACCAGGCCTTTCTACATTTAAACACAGTAGAAAATCTTTTTTGATATAATTTTGATATGTAAATCACTCCCCACTACAGTATTAAAAACTGGTTGGACAGGAAGGGTAGATATGCCTTGCCAATCTTTAGCCATCTGTTTTGCATACACGTGAGCCCTTTTGCGAAGCTCTTCAAACAATAAGATTAGAATTTATATATGTATGCAGATGATACTCATTTACTAGTCCACATAGATTGGTCCGTAAACTCTGGACCAAGACTCTCTATTCTACATGAAATTTGCTTTTAATTGGATGGGCAGCAACTGGATGAAGCTAAAAGCTGACAAAATAGAACTGCTTGTGTTTAACAGTAAGCAAAACCTTTCTCTTGAAACTTATTGGCCTAATGAAATGGGTAATCTGCCTTTAACCACGCCAACAGTTAAGAGATTAGGAGTAAAAGTAGACACAAAGTTGTCTAGGGCTGATTAAATCTCCTCAGCCATCTCCAAGTGCACCTGTTATTTAAAGGAGGAAAATCTTTATTTTCAAATCTAAATAATAATGGCAAAAGATGGGCTGGGCGGTATGAGCTCTTATTGGATCTTGACTGGATTATACTAACACCCTTTACTCATGAGTTCTAGTTTAATGGCCTAAGAAGTTACAGCTGATTCAAAATAATGCTGCACACGTGATAAGAACCCCTAGAATCTCACTTGCTTGTCCTCCTCCTTCTCAACTTCACTGGCTCCTCCTAAGGGAGCGCGTGAAATTTAAGATCCTTTGATTCAGCCATCGATCCCTATATGGGACAGCTCATACCTTCATGAATAGTCAACTTAAAAAATACATACCACTGGAATTCCTACACACAGCAATAATAAACTTGTTAATTGGACCAAAGTTCAATTAAATGAGGCAAGGCAGCAACACTTTCTAAGTCTGCTCTGTCGAAATCTGGAGCTCTTTCTCCAATGAACGTCATTCCATAACCAATGTTAATCAACTTAGATGCTCTCTGAAAACTTGGCTCTTGAAATGACACTTTTAAATGTTTAATAGTTAACTCTTTGCTTTTATGTGACATAAAAATCTTGGTGATTTTGCACAGGTCCATTTAACATTACTCGGTTTCTATGTAGAGCAGGATACTGACAGTGGGTCCTGTCTATGGCCCCGGTGGAAACAACACTCTTCTTTTCCATGTTATCCACGATTTTCGCACATTTTCTGACACTGGGAGATGGGGATTTGGTTGTCACTGGACATCGGACTCCTCTTGGAGAGCTGCATGAGCAATATTAGTGATAAAGGTATGCTCATTAACTTAGTAAGGGTAAATTCACTCCTAGCCATTTGAAGATTGCTGCACCCTGAGGAGAGTGACTGCACTTTTCCATAATGTGTTTTTAGGTCCAGTGCCAAACACTGCCACAGGAGTAGGGTGGTGTTCTAGCTCCCAATGCCCATCATTTTCACAAACACCCTATAATATATCCAGACTGAATGAGAGAGTAGGATGAAAGGGAAATGAGAGAGAAAGAAGAGGCTGCTTGTGGTTCTTTCTTCTGCTGCTTTTCACTGTGTGTTGGCTCACTATTCTCATTAACTTGCATTATTATCATGAAATGCTGCATTCTCTAACCATAATGACACTAGAGCAACAATTATGTAGGTCTTCAAAAATTCTCAAACATCCAAAGTAGGGAACCAGGGATATGAATTCTTAAAGAATAAACACTTTCTAGTGCTTAAAAACATATAGCGCCACTTTGGGACATCTGGTCGCGCTTGGCCTGGACAAAGTCAAAGTTTGCAGCCGACCGTGATGGAGCCCTGGTTGGATACACGAAGCGGGAGACCTCAGTCAAAAATTTACCTCCACACTTTTTCCTGGAGGGTTTTCCCTCAACGTTGAGCAAGGCACTTCGTCAGGTCAGATTCAGTGCGGGTTGTCTTGCTTGACTTACTAAGAGGCCCAGGTCAAATCATGGATATCTGGAGCTCAGGAGCTTTCAGCGGGAGAAACCTGAAATTCAGGCCAGGTCAAGATTGAAGGTAGTCGGCTTGACTCTCAATGTCAAGCCGGTCACCTTATGGACCTTTTCCCAAAAATTGCTCCAAACTTCTCCAAACTTCTGGAACTTCTTTCTGAAGTTCCTCTTGAGGGTTCAAAGTGTCCAAAACACAAATTCATGTGTCTGTAATCTCCTAGATGGTCCTTGAGATGTCTGGACTACAATTCCCACAATGCGACTGGCCAAATTGCCAAATGGCCATCCTACACGCAGTCCAGGATGGGGACTTTTGGTGGAGATGATACAGGTGGGCTCTGTTAACCTGTTGCTTGCAGGAAGTCCACTCCTTAATTCTTCTTGAAGCAAGGCAAAGTCTTTAGGGCTGCAGTACCAGATTGTGCAGCTGGTGCAGTCCCTCAGAGGGCAGTCCTTGGGCTGCAGATCTAGATTCCAGCAGGGCAATACTTCTCCTTGTAGTTTCAGGCAGCAGATCTGAAGAGCTATGCATCTTTCCCATATTTATCCATGGTTTTTGGGTGTCAAGCAGGGGGGCATACCTGACCAATGAGATGCTGGGTGCCACCCAAGTGTATGACCACTTCCTCCAAAGTGTGGCATATTCCTATTTCAGAAAGCATCATTCTTTCAAAGTCCAGCATGGAGGAATTCTCTCCAGAGGAGCTGGGTCAGGCTAACCCAACTTTCTGGTGTGGCTAATTTTCCTAAACACTCCCTTTCCAACCCTCTCTCTGATCTAATTGCAGAGGCGCCTGTGTGGCTGAAAAAGCAGGATGTGGGGCTGGGCCTGTGCTGTCCTAAAGTGACATTCTCCTGTTGAAGACCAGTTTGGCTACCCCTCAACCCCTTCCTGCCATCTGCTCTGCAGTTTGTACTACTCCGCCCACATGAAACCTATTGTGTCCACTGACAGGACACTTCACAACTTATCAGGCAGCACCTGCACAGCCTGGGAGCAGGCTGGCCAATCAGGAGAGAGCCGCTGGAAAGCTGGAATTTGGCTCACAGAAAAGAAAGTTTAATAACTAATTTTCTGTAATAGTTATTATACATCTAACAGTGGCCAGTTGTTGGATTTATCTGAACTATTAATTTGATACCTTGAAGTATATTCTACTTTGCTCCAACCAATATTTATATTTAAATAAAATATTACCATGTTAGCCTATTGAGACATTCACTACAATGGGGAAAAACTAAATTGGCAGTTTTCCCTCACCAGGGCTTACAAAACATCTTTTGTAATGTCCCTGTTTATAGTTACAGGGCTCCCTATCCCTGGGGCACCTAGGGGAGACCTTAGAGGTAACTTATATGTAAAAATAAGGTAGATTAATACTTTGGAAGTTCCTTTGAATGCAAAGTCAAATTTGCATATAATTTCAATTTAAAAGCAGCCTGCAAGGCAACGTTGGCTGGCTTTTAAAATGACAGCAGGCACCACAGTAGTGCACACATCAGTGCAGGAAATCTACTGGGGCTTTAAACCTCCCTGCCCTATTATATACTAGGGACTTATAAGTAGTTTGAATCCCCCTTGCCATATTATCTACTAGGGACTTACAGGGGTCTGTCATTCCCAATTGTAATTATACCAAATTTCCATGTACTTTTAACACAGAGCACAGGCCCTTGTTCTGGTTAGCAGAGCCCAGGGCATAGTTAGAAAAACAGCATCTAGTTGTCAAAATGGGGCCAAAAAATTGGGGGATACTGCAAATAGGTCCTGATTTCTCACAATTGTCTTTTCATTGGATCACTAATCCTTCATTCTCTTTAACACTTTCTATTTTTTAACAGTACCGCTGGTGGTGATTATTCTTACTTCAATAAATAAGTGCTGCCAAAAAGTGCTGCAACAAAGGCTCTCAGAACAGATTCTGATTTCAGATGAGTGTGGCAAAGGGTACATTAAATGCAGGCCTGGAATGAAGAATAACTGAGTGTGATGAAAGGGAAAACAAAACCTAAGCCTAGATGAGGAACAATTGGAAATTCTTCATTGAAGAGATAAGTGTGTGCAAATGCAGAAAAGTGGTCTATCCGACAAGACCTTCTGAATTGTGCAGTTGAGCAACATCACAGACCAGTTATCTCTTCTGAGAGAGGCAGAACCTCTAGTCTGTAGAATCCTTTTCTGTTTTGAGGAGTTTGGTAGCCATCTTTAGTGTTCTTGTGGCTCTTAGGCTCCATGCTGACCTCAACAGATTAATGAGGAATTTTTAGACTAATTCTTATGCCGTCGCTGATGAGCACTTTCGTGCCAATTACACATGAGGGACGTATATGTAGCACAACATTTTGTTCAACCCACACAGATTTTTTCATTTCAGTCATTCTCTCCTTGACAGTACCCCGTCTTAAAAGACAGACCTCTGGCATTGATGTATTACTGGGCTCAGAATCTTTCTATTAAATGACGCCTTTTTGCTTCCTCTCAAGTGGAGATGGGCAGGTGACAACCAAATGCTATTTTTTTTCTTTTCTGCATGTCATTTGCATTCTTTTTATCTCATTATAGGTTCTTATTAGCCGAGTGACAAACCAATGCCGAGCATTGTACTAGATCTTTTACTGCACATACTGCTAATTCATTTTGTCCTACAAACGGATGTGGGTATCAGCCATAATTTAAATTGAGGGGACTATACCAAATGGAAATGTTCTTGGTAGAATTGTATGAAAATTCTGCAGCTCAAATTAAATCAGGTCCCTCTCCTTCCTGATCCACCAAATATTGGTGCAAGTACTGCTGACTCCTGATTTGCCCTCTAGTCTGCCGATCGATTTGTGAGTGATAGCTAGTGGAAAACCTAATCACAATTCCCAACGTTTGCAAAAAGGCTTGCCAAAAATGTGATAGGAACTGAGAACCTCTATGTGAGATTACTACTGACGGTGCTCCATGACCTCTAATTACACGCTGAGTGAATGGGGATGCTGATTGTTGAGCAGTGGAATGTCCTGTTGAAACCATCTACCAAGTACTTGTCTATATATTCCCTCTGATGTTTATTTTCTGCCTCAGGTAAGGTATGCAATGTGCTGCATGGCAGCATAGCTCCTGCTTCCAACTTAATTTTGCCGTTTTAAGAACGAAGAGAAGGTATACTGTCAACTTCCACTTAACCTCCACTTAACTAAACACATCCTTATAATCTTCACACTTGCAGGAGAATATGAAACGGATTGATGAATTTCCACATACGAGTATGGTTGCATAAGAAAGTCCTGGGGTTTGAGCCAAGGAATGATAGCAATGTTCTTGACCGCAGGGCAAACTCATTTAAACTCTTCTTCTTTTTTAACTATCACAGGCTTATTCTCAGAGAACAAAGGTAATACCTGTTGAAATTGTGGGCTGTCAATCAGGTCGGATTGGATCAGCTGCTATGGAATTCCATTCTTTTCAATTCCACTAGTTCTGTGTGACATTTGATGGGCTCCAAAGACAACTTTGCTTCATTGACTGCTCTCTCTTACCTCTTTCCTCATTGTCCTTAATTCTTTATTTGATGCATCTTTAATGTCACAGACATTTCCCGTGGTTCCAGAATTTATCATCAATGCTACTCTAGGAAGGTTTAAATTACTGAATCTGATTCTCATGTGTAGAATCAGATGTGGCACTGAAGCTTGTAAAGCATTTACCATTCGAGGAGGCTCTGGACTTTTTTCTAAATTCACACCCACCAGGGCAACTCTTTCTCCTGATAGTGCCTGACATTTACCTTCATTGCAGACTTTGATTTCTTTGTGCATTCTTTTGCAAAATGGCCTGTCCCTCCATATTTAAGGCATAGATTTCCCTGTCTAGCTTATCTTTCTTTCTTTTGTTAATGGATCACAGATAGACCGAACTTATGTCGGTTCAATCTCAGAACTGTTCTCAAAGGGCCCTAATTGCCTCTGATCTTGCTCTATCAAGCCACGGCACTCTTAAATGCAATTTTTGTCTCTTCACACCTTAATGTTCTGTTACTCTATATTCACTTTTTAGAAGTAACTCATTTTGTGCTGACTCCTCATTTGATCTATTGGGTATTTGAGTCATTGCATTGTTTATTTTTTCTAATAGCCTTCGATAGAAAAGAGAAGCACATTTCTTTCAAGCCACCCAGTTTCAATTATGAGTTTGGTAAATGGAGCTAAATAGGCTATAAGATCTCTATTCTCTGCTTTAAATCCACAAGCTTGTTGTTATTGGAGTCGGTTACATTTCTTCAATCAAATATTTGCATAAATCCTGTTGTGAATAGATTCAAACTACACAACAGATGATTGTTTCATGAAATTAGTGACTTTGACTATGCTGCTCTATCCCCACTTATATATGACAACACAAAGGCAAATCATCACTTTGCATAAGGGAATATGGAGGGAAAACATAGGAGATTAGGGAACATTGAGTGAGGACATTTGAGTCTTTTGTGGTTCACCCATAAATCTCTCTTTGGAGTGGCTAGTGAGAAGATAGGGACATTACATGTATTACCTGTCTAGTAAATTTGAGCACTTGGGGAGTTTTAAAGGATGATGCTGGAGTCCCTAGGTGTTTTGATCCTTTTTGTAGGGGAACAGTTTTGATCACCTGCGAACAGATGGTGTATAAATGCAGTTTGATATCTATCACTGGAAGATAAAAGGAGATTACAATCCCAAATTGCGTATTTCTTGCTGAGCAGAGTATTACTAGAACTCCTTTTTCTTAGTGGGCTCAACTATGTAATCAAGTGATGTTTTGTTCATGCAGGAGAGTGGTATGGCCTGGGGAAGAAAATTTCCACCATGCTGGAAATTCCAACAGTGTTTAGTGATATCTCATACATAGGAGGCCAAATCCCGAACAACTTTAGCAGCATTATACTGTGGTAAACATAGGTGGTGAAAACTTGAGAATTATCCTTGAACAAGACAAAATATTCCTCAGGATGCCATTCTAGGGTTTTCATTTAAAAACTAGATGTAATATCCACTTTTCAGACAGAACAACTAGAAACATGGAAAGAGAAGAAGGGAATTCAAAATGCTTTTAATCGGAAGGACCCTTCTCCACCTGATTGGGGATACTATGCAGACTTGCCTCTGCCTTCAGCTTTGAATATGGTGGATACCGGGAAGCATTGGGATACTGTAGTTTGCTTTGTGGATTGTTGCCCCAAAAGGGATCTTAAGTAAGTAAGTAATTTTTATTGTATGTAGTTAATTAAAACCATTACAAAAAGATCATTGAAATGTCAATAAAATCAATATCAGCAATTATTTTTTTAAAAAAGGGAAAAACGGATCGAACAATTATATCCATAAAATCACATCAGCAATTGTGTTTAAAAAGCAGAAAAGGGAAAAGAGAACAATTTGTCCAATTCCAAAGATTCGGAATTCATCGTAATTAATCAGTGTTGATCGATAAAGAGGTTATTGCTCAAATATTAGCTGCTTTTGTCCCTTTTCTAAAGTCTTATGTAAGTTGGTGTTTAGTGCCAGTTTTGCTGAACTGCTACATCGTGGATGGAATGATGAGTTTAAATGCAATCCTACGATGCAGGGTGTCTCTCGTTGCAGATCTCCTTATGGCTGTTGTGTGCAAAAAGTGCCAATATGCATGAATCCTTGACTACACTGCTGTATTCATGAGCAGGTATAAACTAAATGTTACAAGAACTCAAATTCCTAAGCGATATCATATGCTTTGTATGCTTTAAAGCCGGGTAATTTCTGGAATGTTCACGGTCTGCTATCTCATTTTTTTTTTTTTATGATCATGTGCAAATAACAAGTATTCTTACACTTATGGTTCAGAAAGACATGTGCGCGTTGGCGCTATGTGTTTGATTTAGATAATAGTGCGCTAACTTTCTGCAGTAATTTGGCTGCCCTGCATGTGGTCTGAAGAGATTTACCGCTCAATAGATGCATGATGGCCGGTCGACATGATCTAACTTGTGAAGTACGAAGTGCTTGAAGTATGTATTGCCGTCTCAGATTATTCACAGCTGAGCAGATGCACACTAGATGGATGAGGGACTCATCAGCTTGGCCACAAAGTCTGCAGTGCATGGTTGGCCAGGATTGTTTCCATTTTGGTAACTGGTCTTTTGTCGTGAAAGCTCCCAACCGAATCAAAAGTAGCTGATGCTGGGTTGATGGAGTAATATGCTGAACCAGGTACGGTTGGGGCAATCTCGTCTCATATGAAGATAAGACCATCCAACCATGTTTTTTCTTTGTTAGGGCAGCTTTGTCCATTATCCAGGCCTTTTGTTTTGCTGCGTTGTTGATAATTTTTTTAAATGCATTAAAACTATATTCGGTATCCCAGGCTTCATGCATCTCGAGCGTTGTCAGAGATCGTTCTAGTACGGTGTGCCAAGATTTTCTTTCTTTGGGTTGGTTTTTTATTTCCGTCCAGCAGTACCCCAACAAGGAGTCCTCTGGTGCCCCTTCAAGCCTATAATGCTGTGCAGTTAAAGGAGACTTTGGTGTATTGAGATGGTAGATCTCTGAAGAATTCCAAGCTGACTTGTGTAAGCTTAGTAGATATGGACTAACTGGAGGAAGTATTTGAATTTGAGGCTATAGGGGGACATAGGAGAAGCCTATCTGACCTCAAGGAGGAGTCCTTGGGTACAAACTGCTTTTCCACTGAAGTTTGTTTGTTCCATAAATGTTTCTAAGTACAGAGGTAAACACTTTCTGCCTTGAAAAAGGCCTTGACCCGCTTGCCTTTTGGGCAAAACACGTGTTGGCTGTTCTTGTGTTCACTTGCATTTGAATAAAGAAGAAAATACTAAAAACATAATATTGAACTTCCTGTATCCACAATGCTATAACAGAATTTGGAATTCCCTTACCCTAGGATTCTACATATTTATCCTTGGAACAAACCTGTCACATTTTCAAAAATGACTAATAAAGTAATTTCGTTTTTGGCTTATTCTAGGTGTATCCCAAGGGGACATCCTGTAAACCTGGCATGGATCCAGTCTACTTAGGATCTATAGGATATGTATGATATGTATGATCACTTTTATTTCTGTACACCCCAGCATGAATCCTTATATGAACTCAATTGTTAATTTTTGCTGGTTGGGATGCATTTTTGAAATAGCTACAATTTTCAATAGGGTATGAGCAATAGTAAACTGAAAAGAATGACACGATTACTAATATACACATGTACAGCTCCATTTGGTGAATAATTATCAGAAACAGTGGTTCCTGTGGAATAATAGAATCATATATAGATAATAAGATGCACAATCGCAATGGAAGGGTTAAAATGATGTCAGAGGGCGAAGAGGTCATTTGGCCAACAGCAGACAGACTGACGCTGTCGTGCCGCCCGCGTGGTGGATCGTCACGCGCTTTGAGGACTGCAATTATTGAAGGATTCGTCTTCATTGAAAAATATTCGCTTCTATAGATGGGCTTCACACCATATGTAGGTACAGACCACCATATTGAACATTCGTGATTCACAGGTCAGCGCTACAGCACCGCTTGTGATTAACACCAACTCCAGAGTTTCTCATCACCGTCTTCATACACGTCTCTGTGTATCATCAACACAGTAACAGTGCTCAGCTACCCACAGAGTGCCAGCCTTCACTCTCACTTGGGTACCCGGCTGGGTGTCCTTGTGAGTATCTTGTTTTCCTTTTTCTCCATCACCCACTGTTGGCACGTACACCTCACGCGGCTGCGCATTCTACCCGTCAGATGTCCCTAAATCCATAGGTCCTGATGAGACCCTAGATCACGTATAGGGTCGAAACGTCGTCGGCAACAAAAGAAAGCGAACCATTAACAGCGCGTATTATTGTATATAGCTGCTGTATATTGTGTATTGAGTTGCTAAATGGTCAACTTTATTGAATACCTTGGAAACCTTGTAAAATACTGTCACAATTATGTCACCAATATTTTAGGTTCCTGTTTCTCACTGGGGACACTACGCACAATTTTCTTTTTCATTGTATATAGAATTTTGTTTGTGAAATATAAAATACGATTGTATCAAACCAAAACCATAGGTGTATGTGGTTTCTTCACCCTCTGACATCATTTTAACCCTTCCATTGCGATTGTGCATCTTATTATCTATATATGATTCTATTATTCCACAGGAACCACTGTTTCTGACAATAATTTACCCACCCAGGTTCCTTAGTGAGTTGGGTTCCCTTGTCCTTTTCTCGCCATTTGGTGAATAAAGCATATATATGATTGCCAGCCCCTAAAAACTAACTTTATTGGACCAGGCAATAGTAACAAACAAGCGCTGGCAAAGTCAATAGGTTTTGCCTCTGCAAAATCTATTGGTTTTGTCAATTATTTTTAGACATTTTACACAGCAGCGCTAGCTGCTGTGCAGCATATCTTAAAGTTTAAAAAAAAGCAGGATGACGCAGTCAGCGCATAGACATGTTGCACAGCAGTGCTATCTGCTGTACAACATGGCGCATCATAGTGCTTTTTTTACTTTAAGACATGCTGCATAGCAGCTAAGCGATGCTGTGTAACATGTCTGAAAAACATTGACTAAACAACAGATTTTTCAGAGGCGAAACCTATTGGATTTGCCAATGCTTATTTTTTTAATAGTTTTATGTAGCGCAAATTCCATCCAGCGGTATTGAAGGGCTTTACATGAGCACCAGATACATTACTCAAGGTCACATTTACTTATTTTTATAGGCAGTGCGAGATTAAGGGCCTGATTTACATTTCGGCGGACAGGTTACTCTGTCACAATAGTGATGGATATCCTGTACGCCGTAATATAAATACCATAGGATATTATGGGATTTATATTTTGGTGAATGGGATATCTGTCACCGTTGTGATGGAGTAACCTGTTCTCCAAAATCTAAATCAGGCCCTAAGTGATTTGCCTTGAATCACAGAATGTTAAGCAGGCGCAGAGACTCGAACCCCGTTCCCCAGCTCTGTGTAATCGTATTCGTACCTCACTGAAAATCCCAACGTAAGAATGACATTGAGTGGGGAAAAACAACGGGTGGGAGGGTGAAGGGTGAGAAGAGACACGCAATAACGGAAGGGGGTGGGTTAGTTGGAGTGGGGCAAGCAGAATGAGGTGGGAAGCTAAAAATGGTCAAGCAAGTACAGAATAATGAACAACAGGGGGGCAGCAAGACAATGGAGGGTGGGGCAAACAACGACAATGAGAGGGGAGATGGACTCAAAAACATTCACTTGTATGGCGTGCTTGAAAAAAGTTTGAAAATAGTACCTTTACAAATGCCCAGCCAGTGGAAGGACTTTGGCAGAGTATCGGAAGCTGTACTTGGTCCATGTGCCATGGCATGGATCGAGACAGAACAGAAAGCAAAACCGGGAGGTGCCTGTGTGGCACTGAAACAAGACAGACACGGACATTGCAGGCAACAGTTGGTAAGTAATAGGCAGGCTGTAAGCCCCTTTTAAGACTTCTTTTTTTATTCTCAACTTTTTTTTTTTAATTCACAAGAGATTTTGCAAACCTAAAAAGCACATGATAATTTTTGCATAGCAAACACTGTGTTCTGATGACTAACAGCAGTAATACTTGACAGGTTAGAATCATTATATCTCAAAGAGCACATTCAAGTTAAAAAACAAGCCTTACAATTAATGCAAAAGCACAGTTTCCTACCTGCTGTACAATCGTTGTCAGTTCCAGGCAAAGTTGAATAACACTATTTCTTGTAACTGAGTAATCTGCTACAGCAGCGAAAGGTGATCTACGGAAGGAGAGCAGAAATGTTGGTTGGGTAATACATGTGCATTTTTTCAAATAAAGCTATCCAAAAGCTTACAAACACAAATAACAAACAGGGGGCCTCATTTATGAGGCCCCTTGTGCCGCCAGAACGTCACGTTTTGTGACGTTCTGTGGCGCAGGAGCCTGCTCCGTATTTACGAGGCAGCACTAAGCCACTTTTTTTGGCTTAATGCTGCCTCATAAATATGGTTCCCTTTAACGCAGTTTTCTGCGTTAAAGGGGCTTTCCATTGGTGTTGCTGGGGGCATTCCCAGCAACATCCATGGCATTTTGACACTGCCCCAGATTTATGAGAAAACGTAAATCTGAAGCAGTGCCAAAAACTTACGCCTCCCCAGGGGAGGCATAAGGAAGGCACAACGAGGAGAAATATCTTTATTTCTCCTCGTTTTTCCTTTCTATGTGTGCTGCATTCTGCAGCACACATAGAAAAAGGAAATAGTCTCTTGTGATTGTTTTTGTGCAGGAAGGTTTCCCTTCCTGCACAAAAATCATCCCCGCAACGCAGGCACCCTTGCACCATGGTGCAAAAGTGCCTGCGTTGGCGCACGGCACCCCATTGTTCGCCGGTGCAGGGTAAAAGGACAGAATGCGCCGTATCTCATAGCTATGGCGCATTCTTTTGCCGTAGGCAGAGCAGCAGGAAGGCCTGCTGCGCTGCCCTACGACAAAAGCACATAAATGAGGCCCAGGGTCTTTGTTTTAAATTTATCAGCTTGTGGAGGAGCATGCCATGCAATAGGGGCGTTTCTCTCACTGTCAGCAAGATGTCTTTTGATTATATGTGGGTTTAACCCTGCAGGCTTCCGTAGGCTAGAATTCAGGACAGCATGGCCAAGTCAGCTTCGGGCAATCATATCTGCTGTTCAACTGGTTGTTACATTAATAATAACATTGCCCTTGTCTGAGGACAACGAAGAGCCCGGTTGTTGCAGCACACAGTAGCACTCGTGGTCATCGGTGGCTGTGCTGGCAATTACGGCAATGTTCGTTTAAAAAAGCAAATCGCTTGAGGATAGGATTACTAGACGTCCTGCCATCTAGAGGGACAAAATATTCAGCACCGTAGGCTTTTTTTCTGTGCATTTCAGTGTTTCGCTTCGAACACATCCAGTAAATAAGCAATTCCAAGGTACGCTTTGATCAGTCACTAGACTGATTGTACCGTCATTTGGCAGGTGTCCTAGTAAATCACATTCCCCTCTAGTGTGCTTCGGGACATTCGAAGCTGAAAGCAGCTTCAATGCACTCTTCCCCTTAACGAAGGGCTGTCATGGAATCATGTCGCTGCAAATGAATTGCGCCAGCTCAGCTTAACAGTGTATCTAAATAATAATGTATATGTATAAAAATGTATAGCACTGAGCACATTGCAGAAACAAACCTCAGCTGTAGACAGAGGGCTAATGAGGTAGCACGCTATCGAAAAAACATAGAAAACATTTACAGATAACAATGTTTGTTTACTGAAATAAAGAGATGCGAGACCTACACACACAGGACGGACGGATGAATGTACAGACAGATGTACAGACAGATGAGCAAAGAGATAGTCAGTGGCAAGGGGTCCAGAGAAAGCCCCTTAGAGCTCAGTATACAAGTACGACTAAACTCATGGCTTTAAGTGGGCCGGGTCTTGCCGGTGCTGAGCACCGGCAGTTGTTTAAAGGGGGCCTCGAAACGGGTCTCTATCGGGCTCTGTTTTGTGCCCTGTGCACAGGCGTCTGTCTTTTTCCGGACTGCAGTGACAGCAGGCACATCAATGTGCGCTGTTCACACTGCTCACTTCTCACTAGTGGAGAAGTTACGTCATGCCAGGTGAGCGTTGTAGAGGAAGGGAAATCCTTTAAAGAGCGTAATTTTCTCTCTGAATTTCCCTTCTCTTTTTGAAACTCAAGAGCAGCAACATCGACCTGGTGTCACCAGGGCTTTAAGTGGAAGCTTTTTCAATATTATATACAAGCCATAGTTGCTGCTTATTTATCTTATGCAGCTAACCATTGACAAAGCCAATAGTCCTGACTTGTAGATATGATGTTACTTGTATCGTATATCTGGATGCAATGACAGAAACAGCAAAATACAACTTGTGTGGCACACTATGCTAAACACAGATTTTTAGCTTAGGTGGTTTTAAGCCACGCCCTTAATTACATCGGCCACGCCCCTTTGAGAGACCCCCCAGTTTTTTCATCTCACTTAAAGCCCTGACTAAACTTAAAAGACTGGCTGGGGGGGGTGCAGCTGTGGATGGAATGCAGATTTTTGGAACTTGGTAGCATGGGATCTCACCGACTGGAAAAAAAGGTTAGGATTTAAGAAGCTAAGTAAATTCTTTGGGCACTGCAGTTTCAGCTCCTCCCAATGGCTGCATCTCGCCAGGACTTAAAAGGCTAATAGTCTGAGCATGTAAACCGATGTGACGTCTAACCTGAAGCAGATAATCAAAGTATCCGGGCTGTTGCAGTTGGTAATATGGGGGGCTTTCTGAGATGCTTCATCACACACCCACCATGCCTTAGTATGTGGCTGGGCTGGGAGTCTCCTGGGGCAACAATTTCTGGGAATTTAGTCCAAGTGTCCCTTCATACTGCTGAGAACTGTTTTTGAGCCTCTCTGGGGATGCAGCTTTGTTAGATCTGAGAAATGATCTAAGAATGAATTCTGCCACCGCTATAGTTACACTGTTCTATTTTTAGCAAAGTCAAGAAAAGCAGTGCGAAGTCTCTTCCACTCGGGGATCTTGAGATTTGAATATTTTCACGCATGAGCACATACCTTACTCAGTATGATTTTGCTCCCTAAAAAGACGTGCCAAGAGCTGTGGTTGATGTGCCTGTGGTTGTGTCACAGATACAGAGCGCAGCCGGTGATGGCTGCTGCAGCACTGCTGGAGAATGAGAGGAAAATTCCTCAGAAGCTGGGCTGCAACGTTCTACAATTATTTTGATCCAAAGGAGGGGCTCATAGGTTGTTGACCCCGCCTCCCCTTTATCATTTTACCCTATCTAAACGCATCCCTGAACCTAATTAAGGTAAAAAAAGAGACTGGCATTTGCAAAGCTCCCATATTTTTTTTTTTGTTGCAAGTGCATTGATTGCCCTTTTGACAACCATTTTGTTTGGTGATATGCTGCCCCTTCTCAGACTAGTTGAAAGCAGTGTGGCTTCTGCTTCATTCCGTCCTAGACGTGGGGTGCATTTAGAGATTTGGGGCCTCCTTTAGAGTTGGGACTACTGGGGCATTCACCAAAGATTGCATGGTGCCCAGCGGCGGCCGGCACAGGTAAGCGCGGTGAGGCGGGGCAAGGCAGGGTGGGAGGGGGGGAGTCGACAGACAACGGAATAGGCATAATTAAATAAATAAATATTACCTATTCCGTCGTCTGTCGACTTCTTCCCCGCCGCACCCCGCCCACCGCTCTTACCTGTGCCGGCCCCCGCTGATAATGCCTGTCCTCCCACCACTCAGTTCCTCTACCTAATAAATGTAGCATTTTTCCAACTCACTAGAAGAAATCTCTTAACTCGTCAAGGTCATCGATTTGTCATATTTCAAACACAACACATCTTGATGGGGGTATGTCTTTCGAAAATATAAAACAAATGTCAGCTGGTCACTCATACCATAAAGCATTGGAGGACAGGCCTGCATTGCCAGTTTTGCCTGAAAGTTTCCCTGCCATGGCACCAAAAGTACCTTTGAGAAAAAATGAGCTTCCACACCAGCAGAAACTGTAGATTTGCCCCGCAGTCTACTCCCAATTCCCCAGCTGGTTGACAGACCACCAGCCAAACCATAAATTAGTCATTTGGTTCTTTTCTATATCCGGCAGGTCATTTACCCATTTGGGTCATAAAGTATTCATCATCTTACTGTTGGCCACACAACTGACAAGAGTAACTAACTAACTAACTGTTTGGAAAAGGGCATTTATATTATACCAGGGGGTTATTACTGTTTTGTTGGCTTGGCAGCTGTGATCACTCTCCTGTTCTTCTGTCTTATCTCTTGTTGTTCCAGGCTCCTATTCATGCAATTTTCATGGATCACATGGATGCACTTCGACCTGTCGCTAACGTCATCTTGACTTTGTAAATTAGGATATGATGTGCTGTCAATTTCATAGGAAAGCAAGACTGCAATCAATTTAAACCCACACTGCAGAGGGCAGGAAGTTTTAATAACCTATTTTGTCAACTTTATTTATGCAAAATATATCAGCTAATGGAGAGTTATGATTCTCACATCCCAGCCAGTCATAATGAACTAAAGGATTTTACAGTCTATGCTATGCTCGCTCCTTCCTGGTATGCATAACATTTCTAAAAAACATCCTTACAAATCCTTGACTGCAGTCCTAATTCTTTTTCTTTGGTATATTAATTAAGACCCCCAAGACCATGTATGTGACATACCTTTCCACTGAAATAGATTGAAAAAACGTGTAACAGCAACACAATCTAAGAACATAGTTATTACTACATTATATTTACAAATTCACTTCCATTTTTTGCATTACATGTGTTTCCAGCCATATACTACACCTGCTAAAGGTTGGTGGAATATATGCCCTGAAGGATCCTGTAAACAGGACAATCATGTAGAAAAAGGTATGGTGTTACATCATCTGCATGTTACTATGCATTATGAGCTTCTAAAGGCCTCTCAATTGTGTGGTAATATCTCCTGGTAATGGTTATAGCGGGTGCAGCATTACTACATCGTATTTATCAGGCCACTTATAATGAGGCCCATACATTTTTAGAGGTATAAGACTATACAGAATTTTCTGTATGGTATTACATTTCATACTTTGGGATAAGTTTTGACTCACACGGGAACAGCTAGTTTTGAAGCGACTCGAGTAAGACACATTTGTTTAAATCACCTCAATCTAGGATTAGTTTCCCTGAAGATAATATTTAAATTGAGGGCATTTATGCTTGTTTAATCGCTATGCATTTGTTTGCTATTGAGAAGTAACCATTAAGATATATATATATATATATTCCATGAAAAAACCATAGGTTTTAGGGCCAGTTATAGTTAGTTGGACATTGCACTCGTACAAAACCCGTGAAATTCCCCCGTTATAGTTAGTTCAGCTAACTATAACTCGCGCCCCCGCAATGCACTGCTGATGACGTCACATATTACATCACTCATGACATGGTCAGTGACATCACTGATGACATCACTGATGACATCTTAAATGACATCACTGATGACATCACTGATGACATCATCCATGTGATAATTTGATGCATCTTCTCACAATATAACTTTTGATACACCCACTGTAAATTACAGACTGCCATTGTCAAAACCATAGACACTCTAACACCAATAACTACATACACACTCACTGATTCTTAGGTCTACACACACATCCACTCACTCACCTCTACAGTCACTCATACTTACGGTCACTCAGTACAGGACTTTCATATGCACTTATACACCTACATAGACACTCACACACCGCCACTCATCCATAGAGGTACTCACACACCTAGTCAGTCATGCAAATAATTAATCACACTGCCATTTACTCACCTATACAGTTATACACACACCAGCTCACTTACTCATACAAATACTAGCACATTCTTACGCTCTTATACAATCAGTGATACAAGTACACACTCATCCATACAGCCACTCTCACAATCACACACTCTTACTTATAGCCATTGATATACTCCAACACACATATATACTGCCTTTGACATATTAGTTACTCACACATGTACCACTAAGATATACATTCACTCACTAACACACCCATACACACACTCACCCACCCATACAGTCCATCACAGATGCACTCTTGAAACCATGCACCCAGTGAATCACCCATTCACACATCTATGCGCTGTCACACACACCCCACCCACACAAACACTCAGGCACCCATACAGATACTCAGACAACCAATCAATAACCCATGTAGACACTCATGTAGCTATTCGCAAACCTATGCAGCCGCTTACACACCAACAGACAGACGGATACAGACATTCACACAGTTTAGTCACTAACCCATGCATTCTGTAAGATACGTTTAATCACTCACTTATAGAGTCAGTCACGCACCTACTAAATCATCCATCCAGACACTTATACACCCACTCATTCTTCAATACACCTTGGCATATATATTAAACATATTTAAACTTTATAGGAACACACAGTCACTGGATGATGTCATCAGTGATGTCATTTGAGATGTCATCAGTGATGTCATCAGTGATGTCAATGACCATGTCATGAGTGATGTAATATGTGACGTCATCAGCAGTGCATTGCGGGGGCGCGAGTTATAGTTAGCTGAACTAACTATAACGGGGGAATTTCACGGGTTTTGTACGAGTGCAGTGTCCAACTAACTATAACTGGCCCTAAAACCTATGGTTTTTTCAGTGAATTTCAAAGGTTTTTTAAATGCTAATTTCTAACTATAACGTGTCTGAAACCTATGGTTTTTTCAGTGAATTTCAAAGGTTTTTTAAATGCTAATTTCTACCTATAACTGCCCCACCCCCTCCCTTCACCACTGTGCAAACGCGCCCCGTGGCGCGTTTTAAGTTGGGGGATTAAGTCCCCTTGAATCCTGAGGGTCCCTGGAGTCCAACTAGCCCACCATGTACCTCCAAAGCGCCACAGAGCTGCGTTGCAGAGAGGTGTAAAAGGGCGTGGCCTCTGAACACCTCTCTGCAACGCAGCTCCCTGGCGCATACTGGCGGTTCCTGATGGGCTAGTTGGCCCCCAGGGACCCCCAGTATTCAAGGGGAATTACTTCCCCTTCTTACAACGCGCCAGGGGCGCGTTTGCAGAGTGCTGCAGGGAGGGGGCCGGGCCTCCGGCACAATGCCGTTGTTTATTTTTGTGGTTTATTTTTTTTTTATGGGAGGGGGGCTGCGTGGCCCCCCTTCCCTCGTCCACTTTTGTCCCCTTGGACCCCATCCCCCGGGGCCTGAGGCTGTTCTTTTTTTTTTAAACGGGAAGGGGGCCGCGTGGCCCCCCTTCCCTGGGCCTGTATTTGCCCCGGGACCCCATCCCCCGGGGCATGCCCGCATTTAAAAAAATATATATATATTTGGAGGGGGGCTGCGTGGCCCCCCTCCTCAGGCCATTTAAGGCCCCGGGACCCCATCCCCGGGGCCGGCCTTTCTGTCCTTTTTTTTAAATTGATTTTTGGGGAGGGGGCTGCGTGGCCCCCTCCCGGGCCACTAATGGCCCCGTGGACCCCATCCCCGGGGCCTGGCCACTGCGTTGGGGACGTTGGGGGTCCCCAATCCCCGCACGGTCCCGCCGGCTCCCCGCGTCCTGCGGGAGCCGGCATTGCTTTTCCATAAGGGAGCTGCTGACATGCAGCTCCCCTTATGGAAAGCAATCTGCTTTGCTTCATTGAAGCAAGAGCAGGTTTCCTGCTCTCGCTTCAATGAAGCAAAGCAAGTTTGCAATGACAGGACGGGAGCCATTGCAAACAGCAGTGTCCCTGGGGTAGGCACCCGGGACACTGCAGGAGCCGGCCCTGGGGGTGGCGGTCCCCAGGGCCACCACAGGCTCCAGGAGGGGGCCGCACGGCCCCCTCCCAACATCAACTGAGCCCCGGGAGGTGGTGGTCCCCGGGCTTCGGGGTCCCAAACGGACCCCCACATTTATTTTCTAAGTGCCCCGGGGAGGTGGCGGTGCCCGGGGCATGTGGGGGGGCTCCAGCCCCCCACACAGTTGCTTAAAATTAAAAAAAGAAGCCCCGGGGGTGGCAATCCCTGGGGCTGCGGGAGGGCGGAGAGCCCTCCCGCACCATTTTTTTCTAAAGCCCCGGGGTGTGGCGGTCCCGCTGATTTAAAAAAAAAAATGCTTTTTTCTGCCCAGGGGGTCCTTGTGGGACCCCCTGAGCAGACCTAGGGGGTCAGGGTGTTTCTACCCTGCCCCCTTTTAGCGTTTTGCGACGTGTTTCTGTGCCTCGCTTTTTGTAATCACAGTGGGATCCGCGCACCCTAAGCGCATCCCACCGATTTAAAAAAATTAAATGTTTTTTTCTGCCCAGGACCTAGGGGGTCAGGGTGTTTCTACCCTGCCCCCTTTGTGCGTTTTGCGCACTTGTTTCTGTGCCTCGGTTCTACCGAGGACAAAATGGCTGCCAACACTTCCTGATTTGGAGTGTTGACAGCCAATTAGCATGCAGCTCGTGATCGGGAGGGTACGCGGACCCTACTCGGCCATAGATATATATGTGATTTTACTTTTGATTTTCTCAGGAACTACTGAACGGATTTATACCATTTAAGCAAAAGGCATGACTCTGAACCAAGGGCTACCTTTTTGGCAAATTTGGTGTAATTCCGTTCAGCAGTTCGGGCTGTAGCTGCGATGAAAGGTTCCTATGGAAAATTGCATGGGGAAAACAAGTTTTGGGACCCCCCTTTTTTCTTGGCCCCGCTTGCCAAATCACCCCGAAACTTTCAGGATAGGAGCGGACCAGAGTGGGCCACAAAGTTTGAAAATTTCGCGAAGATTCGTCAACCGGTGCCAAAGTTATTTCAAATAGAATGTTGCGGATTTCCTATGGAAAATAGTTCCTAACTATAACTATCTACTGGCGACCGCCAGTAGATAATATATATATATATATATATATATATATATATATATATATATATATATCTTCGCTCCTCTCCTCTCCTTGGGTAATCGTACCCAGAATAAGGCAAAGCACTCACGGGGATAAGTACCGTAACTTTATTAAACGGTCTCCTGGTCACACAGACGCGTTTCGGCAGACGCCTTCTTCGATGTTCATGAAGAGCGCCTGCGTCACCGTCATTTAAAAGAACAGCTAATCAAAACAAATGAGGGACTGAAGTCACAATTTCCAACCAGTCCGCCATTGCATAATGTGCAAATTAAATGCATTTCACAACAAAAATTGAGTGTTAACCATTACTCGCCCCCTCAATTCTTGGCGAGATATGAGCTATTTGTTCACATATTCATATACACGCATTAAAAGGACAAACCCACTACTATATATACAATTTCATTTAAGAAGTGGTGATGGAAACCCACTGGAATATCTCAATTACGCCCTGGATGGGCAGACCAGTGGGAGGATTATAAATGTCAACACTAAGCCAATCCTCATATGTACAGTGATCAATCTTTGTCCTAAATGGACTGACACTAATCTCTTACTGAATCTTTGCCAAATGGCTTTTCACATATATCCTCCTATTCCATCACTAACACCTTCACTGTTCATTTTAGCGGTTGTCACACATCAAAATATACTATGCATATATCATTCGCTGTTCAAAACCATATCAACGGTGTCTTAGGGACAAATCCCAAGCATGTAAAAACCCCATGGTGTAATTATCATCACCATGTTACATCAATAAATCACACCACTTAGTGCAATACATATCCCTTAATCCCTACAAAAATCCCAAAATTGTGAAAAGGAGTTTAAAAAGGGGAAAGAAGAAAAGAGAAGGGAATAAAATATCATATTATATTCATATCTGAAATCAGAAACCTGATCGTTGTAATATGTGTCTTCCTATTTTCCGGTCAATTTAATCACCCAGATGTACTGTAAGTTCCTCACTACTGTTTAGCCCTCCTGGTACCTTGGTCTGCAAATCGACAATGTACCGTGATTCCAGGCGCCTCAACCTGAGCACACGATCACCTCCTCTGGGATGTACTGGTACATTGTCTAGGCAGAAAAATGTAAGAAGGTTCCTGTCCTTATTATGCATCTTTGCAAAATGCCTGGCGACAGGATACGTAACATCGCCATTGGCAATTGCCCTCATATGTTCCAATATCCTTATTTTAGTCGGATGAATTGTACTGCCAACATATTTAAGCCCACACGGGCAGTTAAGACAGTAAACAGTATAAGGTGTAGTGCAAGTTAGAAAATTCCGTATTTTTTTATTGTGTTTTCCCTTTCCTGGAATCTCATAAGTTGTAACTCGTCTGCTATTGTGGCAAGCTTTACACTTGCCACACGGGAAAAACCCTCTAATGGTGCCAAAACAGATCTCTTTTTAGTACCCCCAGTCAAATAACTGTGTACTAATGTATCTCTTAGTGACCTTGCTCTTTTGAAAGTCACCAGTGGGTTCGTGGGTAAATCACCCCCTATAATAGGATCAGTCAGTAAGATGTGCCAATTTCTCCTTAAATTTTTTTCAGATGTCCTGCATCAGAGGAGAATCTGGTTATCATTCTAAACTTACTTAATCCTGACTCAATATGTTTACGGGGTTTTTTTAGATGGAAATTTTTCAAAAGGTCCTCCCTACGTAGGGTGTTTGCCCTGCTCATTGCCTGTTTCAGTGTGACACTGCTATAGCCTCTGGTTTCAAATCTTTCAAGACATTCACTGGCTGCCATTTGAAAATCAACTTCATTGGTGCTATTTCTTTTCAATCTCAATAGTTCCCCATAGGGGATACTACTGATTAATTTGCTAGGATGGCTACTACCTGCGTGGAGAATAGAATTCCCCGCAGTTTCCTTCCTGTAAGGTTTGGTGCATAATTTGCCATCAAAGACATAAATCTTGAGATCGAGATAATTCACTGTGAGTGGATTAACCTCTCCTGTGAATTTCAGATTGTTATTATTGCAGTTCAAAGTTTCAATGTAATCAAAAGCTGTTGCAGATGAACCTCTCCAAATCAAGAAGAGGTCATCTATATAGCGATGCCATACTACGATCTTGTCTGTCCACTCCTTGTTGCATGCTGCCCAGGCCACCTGCTCCTCCCACCAGCCCACGAATAAATTCGCGTAACTGGGGGCGAAGCAGGTGCCCATGGCAGTCCCTGAGATCTGTTTATAAAATTGCCTCTCGAACAAAAAGATATTATTTTCTAAACAAAATTGAGTAAATTCCATCAACATCAAGTTATGTTCCAGATATTTTAGAGGACGATTTTCTAAAAAATACTTGATCGCTGTTAGTCCATCGGCATGAGCTATGCAAGTGTACAAACTAGTAATGTCGAGTACCATCAAATGCCATCCCTCTTCCCATTGTATATGTGCAATCTTCCCAAGGAAATCCTTAGTGTCTTTAACATAAGATCTCAGATTGACCACATGTTGCGCTAGAAAATAATCAATATACATTGACATGTGTTCTGTCACACTTCCCTGTGAAGCCACTATCGGTCTACCGGGAGGGTTATCTCTATTTTTATGTACCTTAGGAAGGTGGTAAAAAGTAGGTACCATGGGATTGAGACATCTCAAAAATAGATGCTCCTCTGTTTCTAGCATTTGTTTTTTGTACCACTTGCAAATTAACAGATGATAATTAGTCACACTTTGATTATACCTTGAAAGATTTGAAACCAGAGGCTATAGCAGTGTCACACTGAAACAGGCAATGAGCAGGGCAAACACCCTACGTAGGGAGGACCTTTTAAAAAATTTCCATCTAAAAAACCCCGTAAACATATTGAGTCAGGATTAAGTAAGTTTAGAATGATAACCAGATTCTCCTCTGATGCAGGACATCTGAAAAAAATTTAAGGAGAAATTGGCACATCTTACTGACTGATCCTATTATAGGGGGTGATTTACCCACGAACCCACTGGTGACTTTCAAAAGAGCAAGGTCACTAAGAGATACATTAGTACACAGTTATTTGACTGGGGGTACTAAAAGAGATCTGTTTTGGCACCATTAGAGGGTTTTTTCCCGTGTGGCAAGTGTAAAGCTTGCCACAATAGCAGACGAGTTACAACTTATGAGATTCCAGGAAAGGGAAAACACAATAAAAAATACGGAATTTTCTAACTTGCACTACACCTTATACTGTTTACTGTCTTAACTGCCCGTGTGGGCTTAAATATGTTGGCAGTACAATTCATCCGACTAAAATAAGGATATTGGAACATATGAGGGCAATTGCCAATGGCGATGTTACGTATCCTGTCGCCAGGCATTTTGCAAAGATGCATAATAAGGACAGGAACCTTCTTACATTTTTCTGCCTAGACAATGTACCAGTACATCCCAGAGGAGGTGATCGTGTGCTCAGGTTGAGGCGCCTGGAATCACGGTACATTGTCGATTTGCAGACCAAGGTACCAGGAGGGCTAAACAGTAGTGAGGAACTTACAGTACATCTGGGTGATTAAATTGACCGGAAAATAGGAAGACACATATTACAACGATCAGGTTTCTGATTTCAGATATGAATATAATATGATATTTTATTCCCTTCTCTCTTTCTTCTTTCCCCTTTTAAACTCCTTTTCACAATTTTGGGATTTTTGTAGGGATTAAGGGATATGTATTGCACTAAGTGGTGTGATTTATTGATGTAACATGGTGATGATAATTACACCATGGGGTTTTTTACATGCTTGGGATTTGTCCCTAAGACACCGTTGATATGGTTTTGAACAGCGAATGATATATGCATAGTATATTTTGATGTGTGACAACCGCTAAAATGAACAGTGAAGGTGTTAGTGATGGAATAGGAGGATATATGTGAAAAGCCATTTGGCAAAGATTCAGTAAGAGATTAGTGTCAGTCCATTTAGGACAAAGATTGATCACTGTACATATGAGGATTGGCTTAGTGTTGACATTTATAATCCTCCCACTGGTCTGCCCATCCAGGGCGTAATTGAGATATTCCAGTGGGTTTCCATCACCACTTCTTAAATGAAATTGTATATATAGTAGTGGGTTTGTCCTTTTAATGCGTGTATATGAATATGTGAACAAATAGCTCATATCTCGCCAAGAATTGAGGGGGCGAGTAATGGTTAACACGCAATTTTTGTTGTGAAATGCATTTAATTTGCACATTATGCAATGGCGGACTGGTTGGAAATTGTGACTTCAGTCCCTCATTTGTTTTGATTAGCTGTTCTTTTAAATGACGGTGACGCAGGCGCTCTTCATGAACATCGAAGAAGGCGTCTGCCAAACGCGTCTGTGTGACCAGGGAGACCGTTTAATAAAGTTACGGTACTTATCCCGTGAGTGCTTTGCCTTATTCTGGGTACGATTACCCAAGGAGAGGAGAGGAGCGAAGATAAATAACGGGTGCACCCCCGTACGAGCACCCGTCCGTGAGTGCACCGTGTTGGTGCGATTTGGAGCTGCGAATATATATATATATATACACATATATACACACACACACACACACATATATATATCCACACATATATATATATGTATGTATATATTATAAAGTTAAATGGTAATTTCAAATTTCAAAAACACAAATGAATGAAACATATTTATCAGTATCAGTTATGCTTCCGCCCCCACTTGTGTATGCCTTTTCTATGTTTCAATGGTCAAATGGAGACCCTTGCAAAAACTGATCGCCAGATGTAAATTTGTGATGCAGCAGAACTGTACCACCGACGGTGACAGTTGTTACTGTGACATCACTTAAATGTGTTTTGCTTGTCTTCTACTAGAATATAGGGGGTACTTGCTAAACCACCCTCTAGTCTTTAATATTATAGTGGGTAGAAGGAGATCCAAGGAGGGTTCACTGACACAATATCATGGTAAACAATATAGTTGACAAAAATATTGTGTCAAAAATATTGTTTACCACAATATCGTGCTCCTATATTTATAATAGTAAGTACCAAAATATCGGGAAAAATATTTTTGCCACTTATATTGTTCATAAATATAAGAAAATTTCATTTTTTAAATATAAATAGAGTTTAAAGTAGTAAATGGTAAATATTTTAATATATAAATTAAATTTAAATGTAAATGACATAAATTCCACGAATATTTTTACTATATAAATATATACTTATATAAACATGCAAACACATATTTATGTGTTTGTGTTTATATATATATATATATATACATTGAATAGCCTGGAAAAAAGCTTGGAACTATCGAGCTCATCAATAAACAATGAGGATGAGCATGACATACAATTCTGTCAGAACATGGGCATCTCCACTGGGAAAGGGGGAAACAGTGGATTGAAGGCACAATCCACATTTTGTCCCCAACTCCCACCGGGAAATAAAATTGACATCTTTCAAGAACTTATGGTGGAGGATATTAATAAATTACTATCTCCCAGAACCAAATCAACAAAAATCCGAAGACGGAAATGGAACCTAACATCAGGGGATTACAAAGCTTTAAAAGAATTGAGAGATGACCCACAAATCATAATAAAAGCTTCTGACAAGGGCGGAAATATCGTCATCCAGGATGTCAATGATTATATAGAGGAAGCTACTAGACAAATCTCAAATAATGATCATTATGAGCATCTAGACAAAAATCCAATGGAAACATGGACACAAGAATACCACGATAAATTACAACAATGGAAGGAGTTGGGGTTGATCGACTTTGAGGAGCATATGTATTTAAAAGTGAACCACCCTATTGTTGCAACCATATACTTCTTACCCAAAGTACACAAGTCGGTCCACAAACCACCAGGGAGACCAATTGTGAGCTCGATTAGGTCACTCTTAGAGAAAAAACATCACGCTTCATTGATACTTTTCTCATGGACTATGTAACATCATTGCCATCTTATTTAAAAGACACAACAGACTTCCTCAAAAAGATCCAAAGTGTCCAATGGAGTGATGGACTCATTATGGCCACAATAGATGTGTGTTCTCTATACACATCAATTTTACATTCTGACAGAATTGCGGCTGTACAAGAGTTCCTCAAAACCAGATCAGTGAGCTTCTTGGAGCACTCAGCCATGCTCCTGGAAATGTTATCCTGCTGCCTTACTCATAACATCTTTCTCTTCATTGGTGAGCTCTTTTTACAAAAACAGGGAACTGCGATGGGTACATCATTTGCTCCCACGTATGCGAATCTACTCATGGGAGCATGGGAGAAGGGTGTACTAACTGGCAAGCATAAGGCCAATATTAAAATCTGGACTAGGTTCATCGATGACCTGTTCGTGATTTGGGAGGGTGAACAGAATGAATTGGAAAATTTAATTGAATCACTGAACAAGAATGATTTTAATTTAACTTTCACATCTACCACCAGCAAAAACAGTGTGATATTTTTAGATGTGGAAGTATTCATCAAGAACAACAAAATCTGCAGTAAAATACACCGAAAACCCACTGCCTGTAACAGTATACTCACGCAAATAGTGGGCACCCTCAACATCTAAAGTGGAGTATACCATATGGACAAATGTTACGGGTTAAGAGAAACTGTTCAGAAATAAATGATGTGGAACAACAACTTGATGAGATGAGCGCCCGTTTCCTGGAGAAAGGATATCCATTGGAGGTAATTAGAACTGCCAGAACAAAGGTCAACCAGAAATCACGCGAATCTTTGCTCACGTCTCAACAGGAAGACCTGGCAGAACAAGATGAGGATGTGAGTACAACACAACTGATCGTAGATTTTAATAATGACAACAAGGAACTGAAAAAGATTGTAAAAAAGAAGTGGAATATCCTCATGCTGGATGAAACATTAAAGAAGAAAATATCATCATGTCCCAGCATTACGTACAGGAAAACAGCATCCCTGGGGGACATATTGACACATAGTAATTTTGAAGTCAAGGCCCCCAAGAAAACAACTTGGCTAACCACTCCGGGATTCTGGAAATGTGCCAAATGTAGGGCATGTGAATATGGCCGAAACACATCGACATTCACATTGCAGAATGGCAAAATGGAGCAGATCGTGGACCACATAACATGCGAGTCCAAATATGTGGTTTACATATTAGAATGCCCCTGCAAAAAACAATATGTTGGGAGTACGATCAATAAACTGAAATTAAGAATACTTCAACATTTGAGAGCCATCAAAAATCAAGACTTTTCTTACCCCATCTCGAAACATTTCTTTGAACATCATTCCAGCAACGATCGTGAGCTGAGGTACTTTGGTATTAAGATCGTACCCATAGGAAATAGAGGTGGTGACAGAACAATGGAGTTAAGAAAAATGGAGTCCAGGTACATCTTAGCGATAGGAACAGAGAATCCTTTCGGCCACAATCTGGATGCGGAGCTCCATATACATTTACAATGATGGCTCTGAAATATTGAACTGAACTCCCGCACTCTCAAAACGAAGGGACAATCTGAGAAACCTTATAATGAGAAACCCCACATTTTCTTATCGTAGAGAACCAATTACAACAGTTGAGATATAGGAGGGGAATAGGGGGGAGCTTATTTATCTTATTCATGCACATGATCACTTTAACAATTGATATGGAGACTCAACATCTTTAGGGGAATGGGACTATTCTGTTATTATTTCTCTTCTTTTTCCCCAAAAATTTTTGGACAGAGACTTGTTACAAGGAGTTGAGATGTATGTGTTTAAATAAGGATTATACTTTATGAATCTTATTTCTGTAAATATGAAAAAACAGTAGACACATCTGGCTACCCTCCTTTTAATTGTCTATCCATCAAATGACGATAGACTATGCTTGAAATATATCTCTTTAGAAGAAGTTCCACCGAATGGTAAATTCCCCCTTGATCTCCGGATTGTTTTAAGTGTTTTATCCGTTTTAGTCATACTGGCTTTATGGGATTAGTAGTATCAACATTAAAATTCCACAAATGGAAGCGCTAATTCTGCTGCTAAAAGTTTTCAAGCCCGCAAATGGGCCTCAGTATGCGGGTGCCTGCTCAATCCTCCGCTGCTGTCCCAACAAAGCGGCCTGGAAGATTCCAGACCCACGTGGCCCCCATAGATCCCGGGGTGGTGCTTTCTCAGTGGCTGGACTGCCGCTTAACATTGCTGCTCCCATAAGTGCCCACCAGGCGAGAAGCACTCCACAACAGCTGCCAGCTTCAAGCTTTTATTAGGTATGCCTGCAACACCGCATGCTGATTCAATTTACAGCGCTGCCGTTTTCATTGCCCAGTATATCCATATATATCCATATGTATATATATATATATATATTACCTACTTGCGGTCGCCAGTAGGTAGTTATAGTTAGGACCTTGTTTCTATTCAAAAAGCATTTTTTCTTTTGCCAATATCTTTGGCGTCGTTTGACGAATTTTCGCGAAATTTTCAAAACTAATGGTTCACTCAGGTCAGCTCCTGTGTTGAAAGTGTCGGGGTGATTCGTCAAGTGGGGGGGCGAGAAAAAAGGGGGGTCCCAAAACACATTTTCCCCATGTTAATTTCCATAGGAAATTTAGACACGGCTACAGCCCGAGCTGCTAAACGGAATTACACCAAATTTGGCAAAAAGGTAGCTCTTGGTTCAGAAAGCGCCCTTTTTTTAAATGGTGTAAATCCGTTCAGTAGTTGCTGAGAAATTCAAAAAATAAAAATAAAAATATCGATATCTGAGGGCGGAGGAGGGTTCGCGAACCCTCCCGATCACAAGCTTCATTTTGACTTGCTGCCAACACTCCAAACCAGGAAGTGTTGGCTGCCATCTTGTGACTCAGAAGAACCGAGTCACAAGAAAACAGTAACAAAAAGGTAAAAAACAAGAAAAGGGGGCAGGGTAGAAACACCCTGACCCCCTAGGCCTGCTCAGGGGTTCCCACAGGGACCCCCAGGGCCCAAAAAATCATTTTGTTTTTTAAAAAAAACGTCAGAATGCGCGCTGGGTGCGCGAATCCGGCTGAATTATTTTTTTTTAAAACAAAGCGCGGTCTCCCGCGCTTCGTTTCTTTGAGCTCCCGGGTGGGCCAGGTTCTGGGGGCAATGAGGAAATTATATGCGGGGGCCCGCCACCTTCCCGGGGCTTTATGGTAGGTAAATGATAACACGGTGATGTCAGGGAGTCAGATAGGTTAGTCATTCCTAATATTTTAATGCGTTTTCTTCCCAGAGGTGGCTACTGTATTGGTGGGGTACCTACACGGTTTTTTTAAAGCCTGTGTAAAAATGCCAGGTTTGCAAGGGGTCTGTGTGTGTGGGGGGAGGGGGTTGGCAGAGGGCTTCCCTGCCCATGCCCACCCCTGGATCCGGGCTCAGGCTCAGGTGCTGGCACCTCTCAGCCTCCCAGGTCTGATGATGCATCCTTAGATATTCCTTAAAGCCGGATACGGCAGGGCCAGGCTGCAGCTCGGAGGGTTTAAACCCTTGTGCGCCACGGGCCTTCAGCTGAGACATCCCCAGGCAGCGTTTACATGAGCGCTTTGACACAAGTTCCCCCCACCCTCCGACCGGCCTTGTAGTATGAAGACAGCGGAGGCATAGTGGACATTTATACAGCGCCCAGCGCATACTGCGGTGCCTCTTTGTGCTGGAATAATCTGTCTGATTAATATTATATCCATAATCTGGGATCAGCGCAGGCTTGGCCTCTAAACCCAGGGGCTCAGCCGGAAGTTGGGGGCCATCTCCAAGGAACATATATTGGTTACTGATGGACTGGGCCCCTCCCAGCCCCCTCTCTTTAACTCTTCTCCCGAGCCCTCCTTCGGCCCCCACCCTCCATCTCTTTCTTGCCTTCCCTTCTATGTCTTCATCCGCTCACCCTCCCACCACCTCCAGGTGCCTCTCCCCTCGGGTTCACTTGGCAGTCTCTCTCCCCAGCTTGGGCCTCTCTCCACCCTTCTCATCACTGCCCTCCTCTTTCCACTTCTCTCCTCCATTAACCTCTCCTCCCCTTCTTTCGTGCTTTCCATTCTCTCTTTTCCTGCCTCCTCTCCTTGTGTTTCTCGCCCTTGCACTCCTCGTCCTGACTCTCTCTCCATTTCCTTCTCTGTTCCCAGGCCTCTTTCTCCCCCTTCTCTGAGCCCATCTCTCCTTTCTTTTCACCCCAGCTCTCGACTGACACCCTTGCCATGTGGCCTGGTCTGCCCCTACCTTTCCCTCTTAGTCTGTCGTCGCTTTCACATCCTCTCTCACGTCACTCTCGAGTCCCTCCTGGGTCCCCCTCTTCCTCTTCTGTGCTCCCAAAGTAGACTATTTCTCCCCCACTTCCTCCATCCTCTTCCTCCCACACCTCTCCCCCGCCAACCCCTTCCAGTTCCCTCCCCTTCACTTCCTCCTTCCCTCTGATCTATACATCTACTTCGGTCTCACTCTTCTATCCACTCCTTGCCCCCCCCACACCCACCAGTTCAGTCTGTCCTCTCTCTTGCTTCAGATCTCACCTGCATCTTTACTTTCAACTCTCTCTTTCTTCCCTCAGCCTCCCCCATCTCACCCCTCACAGTCGCTCTCTCTACTCCACCTGCTTACCACCCCCCTATTTTATCTCCACCCCCTCTCTTGCTACTTTTTAACATTTCTCTCTTTCAGCGCTTTGAGGCGTCTATTCATTCTTTTCCGCTCTCTGTTTCTCTCGATCCATTTTATCATCACAACCTTTCTTGTTTCACCCTCTCCCACTCACCTGCTACTCTCCACCCGCTCTCCGCCCTCTCTCTATCTGTCTCTTTCTGTATCTCCCACCCGCTCTCTAAACAATACGCACTGTCTGCCACTGTGTCTCTCCATTACCCCATCTCTCTCTCCGGCCCTCTCACCTCAAACCCCCCCACACACATTCTCCGACCCTTCACCAGCTCTCCTCCCGACTCTCTCTTGGCATCAGAAGCGCCATATTATTTTTAAAGAGACAATGCGCCCCTCCTCCCGGGGGTTCCATTTCAGAGCCCCAAAGAAGTGAATACGTCGAATATTAAAAACAAAACACCGTCCCCATCGCAGGGAAGGTCGAATTAACAAATTCCGTTCTTTTTCTGCAAACAGCTTCACTTCTATATACTCATCGAGGCAGCATCGTTTTTGGTAACATGTTGCTTTCTTTTATTGCTGTCATTCTCTGATTTGTAAGTTTTTTTCCAAATTGGAATTCACCTGGTTGTGCTCTGTATTATAGCCAACTTAAAAAAAATATTCTTCATAATGCGTATTTCAATAGTTTTGCTAAGAACGGTTTAACGTATTTCTTCTTTGTCTATTAATTAGAAATAATTTGCAGTTATTGGTCCCCGTACAGAACAGACTGAGGGCATGTGCCTGCTCCTCTGTGTTTGCAGGTGACGCATGTGTCTGCTTGGGACCAATCTTAAAATATAGGAATTTAAAGAAATGCCCTTCCTGCCCAGTTTGACCCCCTCCCCCCATGCCTGCTTACAGAACCCCCTGCAGTTTCAGGGTGTCGTTAAAGGATGCATATCCTTCTCTGCACCCTCCATGTTAAGGATCTGTGGTCCGCGGCGTGGAGCGTTAACTGTCCCTTTTACGAGGGTCCCTGAGTGCCCTGCGGCCCCGGGGGCACGGGGTCAGCCGGTCCACCCCCAGACAAGACGGACATCTTGAAACCTGTGTTTTAAGAGCAGTCTGTGTTCAGATGCTAATGACTGTAAACACAGACAGACAACGGCAGCCGCAGGGGTCAGTCTATCCAGGGAGGGCTGTAATCACACAGTTATCACGGGCAATGGAGGCTGCTGGGCACACGCAGGGTCAGTCTGTCGAGAGCAGGCTCAGCCTGTCCAGGGGAGGGCTGTAGATGCCCAAACCTCATGGGCCATGGAGGTCGCCGGACACACGTAGGGTCAGTCTGTCCAGGGAGGGTCAGTCTGTAACGGGGAGGGCTGTAAACACACAGACAGACAACCGCAACCGCGGTGTTCAGTCTGTCCATGGGAGGGTCAGTCTGTCCAGGGAAGGGCTGTAGACGCACAGACCTCACAGGCCATGGAGGCCGCAGGACACACATAGGGTCAGTCTGTCCAGGGGAGGGCTGTAAACGCACAGACGCTGGACACAGGCGAGGACCATGGGAGGGGTATGAACACACACAGCACAGGCCTGTCAGGGGATGCCCGGGAGGGATGTAAACACACAGACAACACAGCCCTTAGGGTCTGGGTTATGCAGGTACCCGGGGAGGGCTGTGGGGGGCCTGAAAGTATGAAGGAGGAGACTCTAACCTCACACGCATGCACAGCCTGACACACACTCACACACATGCACAACCTGACACACACACACACTCACACACATGCGCACCCTGACACACACACACTTTTGGCAGTAGGAAGAGGAGAGATGCATGTACCAGTGGAGGGCTGTGTGGGGGGGCTGAAAGTACGCGGGGGTGCACTAAAAACACACACGCATGTACACCCGCCCAGACACTCAGAGGAAAGTTGTGTACGCACAAACACAGCAAAACACTTCACACTCAGAGTTGTCAGCAAACACACATGTGCACACCGACTCCTTATTCGGCATACGAAGTAGTGAGGGGAGCCCCGTAAACACTTGCACAATGAGTGTCACAGACTCGGGAGAGGTCTGTAAACACACAAAGCACAGCAGAGCATGCTCAGGGCACATTTGTAAGCAACACACACGCGTGCACACACAGTGCAAGACATGGCACACCCAGAGGCGAAAAGAGAGCTCTGAACACATAGCAATGCACTGCACATGTAGGGCAGAACACACACGGGGGCACAGGGAGAATTGTAAACACACACACACACAAGCACAGACAGTAATCATAACACGTCCATGATGTTGTGTAGAGTATTTTCACACATGCGCTGCAAGGCGTTACCTAAACACACACAGCACAAGACAGGCGAGCGCACACAAGCACACACAGTCTGTCTCTCTCAGACACACAACACCCCAAACCAAGGCACGCGAAGGGTATACATACAACCCAAGACATGGCACACTCTGGGACTGGCGGTGACGAGCACACACACAAAGAGGCTGGCAATCTTACGAGCGACACACTGTCAGGCTTCCTTTGAAAATACACACACACTGCAAGGTGTAGCACACCAACAAACAACAGGAGAACTGCAAACACACAAGCACATTATGCTGAACTCAGTGCGGTAAACACACACACCTACATTATGCTGCACTCAGGGCTGTAAACACCCACATTATGCTGCACTCAGGGCTGTAAACACACACCCACATTATACTGAACTCAGGGCTGTAAACACACACACGCTGCACTCAGAGCTGTAAACACACATTAGGCTGCACTCAGGGCTTTAAACACACAAACATTATGCTGCTCTCATGGCTGTAAACACACACACACATTATGCTGCACTCAGGGCTGTAAACACACACAGACATGCTGCACTCATAGCTGTAAACACACACACATTATGCTGCACTCTGGGCTGTAAACACACACACACACACACATATGCTGCATTCATAGCTGTAAACACACACACATTATACTTCACTCAGGGCTGTAAACACACCCACATTATGCTGCACTCAGGGCTGTAAACACACACACATTATGTTGCACTCATGGCTGTAAACACACACACATTATGCAGCACTCAGGGCTGTAAACACACACACACATATATATGCTGCACTCTTAGCTGTAAAAACACACACATTATGCTGCACTCAGGGCTGTAAACACACACATATTATGCTGCACTCAGGGCTGTAAACACACACACACACACTATGCTGCAGTCGGGGCTGTAAACACACACACACACATTATGCTGCATTCAGGGCTATAAACACACACACACACAGTCAGGGCTGTAAACACACACACACATTATCCTGCACTCAGGACTGTAAACACACACAGCCACCTTATGCTGCACTCAGGGCTGTAAACGCACACACCCACATTATGCTGCACTCTGGGCTGTAAACACACACACACACATATGCTGCACTCATAGCTGTAAACACACCCACATTATGCACTCAGTGCTGTAAATGCACACATATTATGCTGCACTCAGGGCTATAAACACACACACATTATGCTGCAGTCAGGGCTGTAAACACACACACAAAATGCTGCACTCATGGCTGTAAACACACACACACATTATGCTGCATTCAGAGGTGTAAACACACACAACCACATTATGCTGCACTCAGGGCTGTAAACACACACACCCACCTTATGCTTCACTCAGGGCTGTAAACACACACACATTATGCTGCACTCTGGGCTGTAAACACACACATATTATGCTGCACTCAGGGCTGTAAACAAGCTCCCATATTATGCTGCACTCATAGGTGTAAACACACACACACACACATTATGCTGCATTCAGGGCTGTAAACACACACACACAGTCAGGGCTGTAAACACACACACTCACATTATCCTGCACTCAGGGCTGTAAACACACATACCCACCTTATGCTGCACTCACAGCTGTAAAGACACACACCCACATTATGCTGTACTCAAGGCTGTAAACACACACACACATTATGCTGCACTCAGGGCTGTAAAAACACGCACACATATGCTGCACTCAGGGCTTTAAACACACACATATTATGCTGCACTCAGGGCTGTAAGCACACACCCACATTATGCAGGTTTCAGGGACGTTATAATTAGAAATTAGCATTTAAAAAACCTTTGAAATTCACTGAAAAAACATGTTTCAGGGACGTTATAGTTAGAAATTAGCATTTAAAAAACCTTTGAAATTCACTGAAAGAACCATAGGTTTCATGGACGTTATAGTTAGAAATTAGCATTTAAAAAACCTTAGAAATTCACTGACAATCAGAGGTTTCAGGGACGTTATAGTTAGTTGGAGATTTCACTCGTACAAAACCAGAGGAATTTGGCCGTTATAGTTAGTTGAGCTAACTATAACTCGCGCCCCCACAATGCACTGCTGATGACATCACATATTACATCACTCATGACATGGTCAGTGACATCATTGATGATGTCACTGATGACATCTCAAATGACATCACTGATGACATCACTCATGACATCATCCAGTGACTGAGTGTTTCTAAAAAGTTTAAGAATGTTATATACAGATATACGCCAAGGTGTATTAAAGAATGAGTGGGTGTATGAGTGTCTGAATGGATGATTTAGTGAGTGCGTGACTGACTGTATAAGTGGGTGATTAAACGTGTCTTAGTGAATGCATGGGTGAATGACTAATCTTTGTGAATGTTTGTATTTGTCTGTCAGTTGGTGTGTAAGTGGTTGCATGGGTTGGTGAGTAGGTACATGAGTGTCTTTTTGGGTTATTGATTAGTAGTCTGAGTACCTGTATAGGTGCCTGAGTGTCTGTGTGGGTGGGTAATGGGGTGTGTGACTCTGCATGGATGTATGAGTGGGTGAATCCTTGGGTGTATGGGTTTATGAGTGCATCTGTGAAGGAGTCTATGGATGAGTAAGTGTGCATATGGCTGTGTCTGTGAGTGAATGGATGTCTCACTGGTATATGGGTAAGTAACTGCATAGGTGTAAGGCAGTATATGTGAGTATTGGAGTATATAAGTGACTGTATGTGAGAGTGAGCGATTGTGAGAACGGCTGTATGGATGAGTGTGTGCTTGTGTCAGTGATTGTATAAGAGAGTAAGTATGTCTTAGTATCTGTATGAATAAGCAACGTGATGTGTGTATAACTGTATAGGTGAGTAAATGGCAGTGTGATTGATTCTTTGCATGACTGAGTAGCTTTGTGAGTAACTCTATAGGTGAGTGGCAGTGTGTGAGTGACTGTATGGGTGTATGAAGTGACTGTATTGATGAGTGACTGCATTTATGAGTGACTGTATGGGTGAGTGAGTGGATCTGTGTGTAGACTTAGGAATCAGTGAGTGGCTATGTAGTAACTGGTATTGCTGTGTCTATGGTTTCGAGAATGGCAGTCTGTTATTTAGAGTGGGTGTATCAAAGGTTATATTAGGCTGTGAGGAGGTGCATCAGATGATCACGTGGATGATGTCATCAGTGATGTCATTTGAGATGTCATTAGTGATGCCATCAGTGATGTCACTGACCATGTCATGAGTGATGTAATATGTGATGTCATCAGCAGTGCATTGCGGTGGTGCGAGTTATAGTTAGCTCAACTAACTATAACGGCCGAATTTCTCTGGTTTTGTACGAGTGAAATCTCCAACTAACTATAATGTCCCTGAAACCTCTGGTTTTTTCAGTGAATTTCTACGCTTTTTTAAATGCTAATTTCTAGCTATAACGTCCATGAAACCTATGGTTTTTTCAGTGGATATATATATATCATGTCATGTGATCAAGGCTCTTGAGGAGTCGAAACGCGTAATGGCGGCAGAATAAAGCAGTAAACCTCACATACAAGTGGTCCGTGTCCGTGTGTTTTGGAGAGGAGTGAGAGCAACGACGGCGATCGTGATATATATATATATATACCATTTATAGTATCCAGCCGTATTTCAAAGACACACCAGGCGGATACGATAGATTCGTACTGACTCTCTTTAGATTAGGGATCTTTCACAGATTAATAAGATTTCCTATGATAAATGATTGGTCCAGAATTATGAGCAAGTGCCCATGTGATGATATGTCCCAACAATCGACAATGCACGTTCTTTTATTTTGTAAATTTTATTCTATACAAAGAATGAGGTGGATTTTACCAATTTGAGGTCACTCGGACTTAGACAATGTCATCCTGCATTTCTACTATTGTAATCTTTGGAGAACGAACATTTTATTAGGTCACTAGCCTCATTTTTAAAAACTGTAATTAAATGCAGAAAAACCATTTAAATATGAAATCTAATAGTGTGATATTCTTCCTGATTATGCTAGAGGGAAGCTATAGTATGTTATTAACATTATACTTGTGATTGCATTTGTAATGATATTTAAAGCTGTGCGACATTATGTGCTTTTATGATTTTATTGCAAGAAATCGAATAAACCTTTATTGAATTGAATATATATATATATATATATATATGTACACACACACATATATATATACACACACACAATAAAATAATAAAAAATATAAAAGTTCAATAAGAAAAATATATTAATTAATTAATGTATGTTGACAATAAATGAAATATTAGAATTTACAACCTCAAAATTCTATTGGAGTGTAGGAATATTAAATATTCCCACTCTAGTTTACGCAACAGTTGAGAAAGTGTTGGACTTTGGAGAGGTTAGATTTACTATTCCTACTCCAGTAACCGCAATATTAGGGGAAAAAGGTGGACTTTGGAGAGCTAAATTTACTATTACCACTCCAGCCTAAGCAACAGTAGGGAAAGCGTTGGATTTCGGAGGGGGGTAGAGTTTGCTATACCCACTCCAGTCTGTGCAACAGTAGGGAAAGCGTTTGACTTCAGAGGGATTACATTTACTATTCTCACTCCAAACAGTGCAAAGAAAGGAAAGTGTTGGAATTCGGAGGGGTAAAATTTACTATTTCTACTCCAGTCTGTGCAACGGTAGAGATAGCGTTTGACTTTGGATGCATTACATTTATTATTCCCACTCCAAACAGCGCAACAGTACGAAAAATGTTATACTTAGGAGGGGTAAAATTTACTATTCCCACTCGAGTCGGTGCAACAGTAGGGAAAGTGTTGGACTTCAGATGGGTTAAATGTATTATTTCTACTCCAAACAGAGCAACAGTAGGGAACGTTTTGGACTTCGGAGGGGTCAAATTAACTATTCCCCACTCCAGTCTGTGCAACAGTCGGGAAATCATTGTATTTTGGAAGGATGAAATGTACTATTCCCACCCCAAACAGCACTACAGTAGGGAAGGTTTTGGACTTCGGAGGGGTTAGTTTTAGTATTCTTACTGCTGTCTAAGCAAGAGTAGGGAAAGTACTTCACTTCAAACACATTACATATATCAGTAACCCATGAATGTAGAAATAAAATGTAACTTTGAATATAAAATTATTAATTAACATGAAATATATATATATATATATAAATATTACCTACTGGCAGTCGCCAGTAGGAAGTTATACTTAGGACAATGTTTCCACAGAAAAAGCATTTTTGACTAGTCTATATCTTTGGTGCAGTTTGACAAATCTTCACAACATTTTCCAAAAAAGTGTCTCAGTGATTCTTGTTGTGCCTGGAAAGTTTCAGGGTGAACCGTCAAGTGGGAACCAAGAAAAAGGGGGGAGTCAAAAAAGTGTTTTTCCAATGTTAATTCCCATGGAGATTTTAGTTGCGACTACAGCCCGAACTGCTGGATGGAATTACACCAAATTTTCCAGCAAGGTAGCTCGTGGCCCAGAAAGAACTCTTTTTGTAATTTGGTATAAATCCGTTCAGTAATTTGGGGGATATTTAAAAAAAACAATTTTGTATATATAGGGGCGCGGATCCTCTGAGAATCCAGCAGTCCCCGTGCTGAAATCTGATTGGCTGCCAACACTTCAAACACTATGGGGCCGATTCCGATTTCGGCCGGAAGGGCACCGAATGATGGTCAGAGCCCTTCCGACCGAATCGGAACGTGCCGGCCGGATTCCTTTCCGACCGAGCCATTCCGATGGGCCTCGGTCGGAAAGGAATTCGACTGATTTCCGGATGGCTTACGACGGGCTCGGAGAGCCCGTCCGCCGTCCGGAAATCCTTCAGTACTCCCCCGGCCGCCTCTTCACGACCGAGGGAGTACGATGGCAGTATTTCACTGCCTTTTCGAGCCGGTCTTTCCAGCACGAAAAGGCAGTCGGTAACTGTCCATGGGTGCAAGGCCGCCGAATGGCGGCCTGGGGGCACCTATGGTGCCCCTCTGTTGATCCCTGCACCCAGTGGCAGGCACCTTGGGGTGCCGGCCACAGGGTGCAGGGATGAATTGAACCCCTGCTTTTCACGATGCAAGCATGCATTCCGCTCAGAATGCATGCTCCCATTGTGTAGTATACGAGTGCGACCGAACAGGGTTCGGTCGCATCGTACTTGCAGGGCCGTAACCGACGACAGCAGGTCGGTCGGTTACGGCTCCTGACCGATGTCGGACGGACCTGAGTCCGTCCGACATCGGAATCGGCCCATAAGTGTTGACAGCCATCTTGGGACTCTTCAGCAGAATCCCACAAAAACTGTTTAAAAAAAAAAATGGGGGGCAGGGTAGGAATACCCTGATCCCCTAATTGTGGTCCTGGGTTCCCCCTAGGACCCCGCAGGGCAAAAAAGCATTTTTTTAAAAACATTTCAGTGGGAGTCATGCTGGAGCCACAACTCAAGCTGAATTATTTTTAAAAAAGAAGCGAGGGCTCTATTTAGCCCCTGGGTGGGGCAGGTCCTGGGACCACACAGGATTAAAAAGAGGAGGAGGCACACAGGGCCCCCCTCCTGAGGTTCTTATAAGCCCTGTGGACCACCACCTCCCCGAGCCTTTATAACATAATTCAGGGAGGCCACGCGGACCCCCCTCCTTGGGCTATTTTGAGCCATAGGTACTACCACCTCCCCGGGGCTTTAATTTGAATTTGGAGAGGGGCTGTATGGACCCCCTCCTGGAGTGGGACCCAGGGACCACCACCTCCCCAGGGCTAAATTTAAGTAATAAGGGGGCTGCGCAGACCCACCGGCTCAGGGGACCACCACTCTCCTGGGCCTATAATATAATCAAAACTGGGAGGGGAGGCCATGTGGCCCCACTCCCGAGCCATATACAGCCCCGGGGGCCACCACCTCCCAGGGGCTGACCCGTGAAGATCAAAGGAGTGGAGGCATGTGGCCCCTCCTCCTGGAGCCATATATGGCCCTGGGGGTACGCCATCCTTCAGGGCCAGCTCCTGCTATGTCCTGGGGTGCCCATCATCAGTGATGTCACTGACCATGTCATGAGTGATGTAATATGTAAGGTCATAAGCAATGCATTGCGGGGGCGTAAGTTATAGTTAGCTCAGCTAACTATAACTGCTGAATTTCACTGGGTTTGTTCGAGTGAAATCTAAGACTAACTATAACGTCCCTGAACATAAATTCTACTCAAAAATTATCAATTAATAAATAATTGTTATTCAATTATTAATTAACTTGCCACCCTATACCCCTACAAACCTAGCAGCCCATGCCTCATTAAAAACTAAAAAATAAGTATTGCCTAATTTACATTTTTAACATCAATTAAATAATTAATTAACAATTAATAATTAATTGTTAATTAATTATTAGTTAATTAACTTTTCACCCTATAAACCTACAAACCTAACATCCCACAACTAAAATATAAGTAAAATAAGTCAGTATTCCATATTTTACATATTTAAAAATGAATTAAATATAAATTTCCAATTATAATTAATTATTATTATATAAAAAACTTCCCACCCTATACCCCTACAAACCTACCACCCTACACATAACATATTACAAAAATAAATCAGTATTATATAATTTAAAAAATAAATATCAATCATGTAATTAAATAAAAGTTATTGTATAATTCATAATTCATTACCTCATTAACTTTCCACCCTATCCACCTACAACCCAAACAACCCATTACACTATAAATTACTAATACTTTTTTTAAATTCTAAATCACTTACACTTACATGCTACAGTTAAAAAAATTAATAACAATTATATAAACATTAGTAGCATTTAAAATTAATATATCAAGTAAATCATAATAAATTATTTTACAAAATTACACTTTCTAGCCACTATAATACTGAAAACAATATTAAAAACATCAATATTATTTAAAATAAAACAATATTACTTACCTCAAAAAACAATATTCTTGTCAACGATGTCATTGCATCATGATTTTTAGGCATCACAATATTTTATTTGCGATATCTTTGAATCCCAATATTTACAACTTGATATGTTGTCCAAACACCCCAAGGGGCTTCAAGGAGATTGGAGGGATGCTATGTATTTTCCAAATGTATTTCAAGGACAGGTGGAAGGAACCATACGCAACATGAGCAAGGTGAGTGCAGTTAACAGGATTGCAGTGAAGCGGATAAAGAAACTATGGGTGATGTGAGGGTGGCAACGCAAGCTATCTCTTAAATACATTTGAAGAGTCAAAGGAGTACACTCTGTGGATCGGGGGAGGATTCCAAGCTATTATTATATATGTGGTTGGGAAGAGGGAGACCTGAGGAAGGTGGAAGAGAGTCAAACAAGGAAAGGAATTGTATGCTTTTTCCCAAGGAATTTTTATTTCTAGTAACTACCTTTCTCTCCTATAGTACTGCTGATCATTGGAAACATCTCAGGAAGAAAGAAGGGGACACAAGGAGGAATAACATATTCAGGATAAACTCATACCTGGGTAAATGTAACGGGGGTTCCATATAATGGTTCAGAATGATATTACTCCAATAATGGGCCCTAAGATGTCAATTGGAGCCCCTCTATAAAAGCATCTCTATTATTTATATCTATAAACGTGCATTTGCTGACAATGCACAATAACTGGTGACTATGTGGTTGAAGATGAAAAAATTGTATTGAGTCCATCTTTTTCCTCTATGTGTAAATTTACCAGTTTATATATGTTTTGATAGTGAATCACACACTACATTTGTGTAAATATTTTCATTTAAACCAGGCACCACATGAAGTTATATTTCTGATGTAGACAAACATATTACATTACTAATGAACATGTATGTACTGCCAATTTTACATTAGAAATGCGTACAAGACAAAACAGGACATGTTTGTATATTTTTTCATTCATGTTTCTTCCTTTTGAAATACTCAAATAATTCATCCATTGACAAAGTACAATCTTGCTTTATTAACTCTTAAAAACCTAATTTTACACTACTTTTATAACATAAAAACAAAAAACAGCGTTCCTTTACCCTCTGACGTATTGATGTTGGTACCCTTTGATCTTCAGATCACGTTGCAGTAATCTATTTGAAGCTTCAAAGTCTCTAGCATTTTTTCTGTTGCATCCAAACAAACAAAATACTGTGGTAAGCGTCTCTTTCATATTCAGAATACAATGTTCTCTTTTGAAAAAAAAATACCGAGCACCACACCAGATACAATATGACTTAGAAAACAAGACAGCAGAAACAGAATCTTCCTTTACTGTAGTCTCACATCACTGATGATTTATCTGAATATATTAAGAAGCTCTTACTAAGGAAAGGGGGCTACTGAAACTAACAGAAAAACAATCTGGCCATTAAATGCCTTCTGCATACTTTTTGGAGCTGAACAGTCTGTTTGAGGTATGTTTTTTAAAATAATTTTTGTAAAACATTAAGTTAACTTTTTAACATCCAGAATATGTTTAAATTAAATACAATTTATTAGAAAAGTAAAATTAAAATGACGTAAAACAGGTATATGTTTCAAAATCTGAAATTGATAAAAATAATGGGAGTAGTCATAGATTGGAACAAATATCCCAAAAACTACATATCTTGGAGGAATGCAAAATAATGCTTATCTGCATTAGCTTTAAATGTGTTAAATACAAAGTACAAATGTTCAAAAGTCATGATATAAGAGTATTTTGTAGTATGCACCTCCAAATTCTTTTAAATACAAAGTGAAGTGAATGGATGCAAACATTCAGTATCACAAACAAGACTCGCCAGAAATGGCCTGAGAGGGTAGCCGAGCACTAAGAATGTTCAGTAGAAAACGTCAGTACACAAATGTTCCTAAGCTGGCCTGGTTGGGAGGAATCTAGAGACCTTAATGCCCATTTCCTTTTTTGCAATCTTTTTTGTATGTGAAGTCTTTATATACCTTTATTAAAAACAAGCTACTGGGTAGGCAATAGCCTTAGCACCAGCTTAGGTTCAACCTCTTATTTTCAGGTTAATCCTGTGACTTTGTTGAGGCTAACTGGGCATTCTGTTGTGAATGAGGATGACACCATAACCGGTAAATGAAGATACGACTGAATCAACCTGAATTTTAGCTTGCCAACAACTTCCCCATGAAATAAAATGAATAAAAGAGCGGTAAAAGAGCAAGAAATTAAGTTTAAAGCTACATATATTTTTTATTTAATGTATACAATACTAGACCACATTTTTACACTGCAACAAATCTTACATAATGCAGTAGGTTTCTTACAGTGACAAGATGCAAAAGTACAGAAAATATGAACGCTAGCAAGTGAATATTCTGGCCCAGACTGCATTGAAGTGTTTGAATATATTTCTAAACAAGCATCAGTCCTGAAGACCAAGCTGCAAAGCAGCATATCTATTACAATGAGGTTGAAGTGAAATTCAGAAAGATCCCCAAGATCACCTCATCAGCATCATAGAAAAGGTACTAATCATTAGCTGAAAAGTTATCAGAGATCTTCAAATCTCATCTCATCCATTCTCATTTTGTTAAAATTTGGATTAATATAACAAGAGTCAGTAAGTCAGTAAGGACGCGCATTCCGGCTCTTAGACCGCCGTGAGGGGAACGGCTCCTGCTTCTCAATCCTTCCCTCAGCTCCAGCCGTGAGGGCAACGGCTTGCCTTATTGTTTTCACGCCGTGAGGGCAACGGCACCACATTTCCCAGCAGGCCAGTGCCGACGCCTGCCAACGACGTCATCAAGCGCGCCAGGAGGCCCGTTAAGAGGGGCGCCGGTCTCCCGCACCGCGGGACGCGCATTCCGGCTCTTAGACCGCCGTGAGGGGAACGGCTCCTGCTTCTCAATCCTTCCCTCAGCTCCAGCCGTGAGGGCAACGGCTTGCCTTATTGTTTTCACGCCGTGAGGGCAACGGCACCACATTTCCCAGCAGGCCAGTGCAGACGCCTGCCAACGACGTCATCACGCGCGCCAGGAGGCGCGTTAAGAGGGGCGCCGGTCTCCCGCACCGCGGGACGCGCATTCCGGCTCTTAGACCGCCGTGAGGGGAACGGCTCCTGCTTCTCAATCCTTCCCTCAGCTCCAGCCGTGAGGGCAACGGCTTGCCTTATTGTTTTCACGCCGTGAGGGCAACGGCACCACATTTCCCAGCAGGCCAGTGCCGACGCCTGCCAACGACGTCATCACGTGCGCCAGGAGGCGCGTTAAAAGGGGCGCCGGTCTCCCGCACCGCGGGACGCGTGCGGGCGGCGCCCGGGCCAAGGGCGGGCCCGTCCTTGCCCGTCATCGCCAGGAAGAGGCAGGGCGGGTCCACCCCCCTTTTTCATCTCATCAAAACAGGAGCTCCCCAGCCCTGACCTGAAGGTACTGCTTCCTTAATTTATTGTGGTTTTACTAGCGCAGGTGCTAATAGCCAACTGGTAGATTCGGACTTGGATTTGGACTCTGGTTATTCACCTTCAGATTGCACTATTGGACTTTTGGTTGTGCAAGACTCATTGCCACGATTAGTTGCTCACAATTTTCATCTGGGTTGATTTGCTGATTTTTAAGTTCTGGGCAAATCATACTACTTGTACTACTTGTATCGTGGCTACTAAAAAAAAGGAAAAGTTTGTCTTTGCAAAAGGTATGGGAAAACGGAAAACTATGGAGAGCATAGAGGCGGGGGGACTGGGAGTCGTGGTCCAGGCAAGGGGAAAAAGGCTAAGAAACCCCGTAAACATGCCACGAGTAATTGTGTCCTCGACAGAATAGATACATTAATTAACGAGTTTGAAACCATCCTGGTGTCAGATCCCGTGGGCCCGCATAGCAATAGCAGCCAAGCTCCCCCTTATTTAAAATCTCCTGTTCGCCCACTTACCGTTGCTCCCATGTTCCATAGATATGCTGGCAAAAGAACTACCAGCTCGAGTGCCAATAAGGATTGCGATCTGGTTGGGACGCAGGAGATGGTGGTTCTTGACTCTGAAGAACTAGCATGCAAGCAAGTCAGCCTAACGGAGCATAATGTCCCATGTTCAAACAGATTTGCCTTGCTTGCGGCCTCTTCTGATGTAACATGCGAGCAAGCTACACCACTGAGCATTCTGCAAGGAGGTAGCAACGCGGAGCGATCACCACCTGACACATCTGGGCCTATTGATTCCCTTAGGGCTGAGATTACATCTCTGAAAAGTCTGATTAAAGAGCTCACACATCTGGTGAAAATACTACTTCTTTTGGTACAACCTGTACTCCAGGAACAGGTACTTGCACAACCTCGACAGTCTCTCATTTTGGCTGGCCCATTAAGTGCTGTAGGGGCAGATTCGGGGCTAAGTGCACTCACACTCCTGAAAAACTCCGCAAATCATACGCCGTCTGGCTCTACACTTGCAAGTGCGATTACTCCGGAGCCCAAGTTTATAAACAGCCCACTCACATCACTATCTGTTCAAACCAAAGAGCATGTTGCCTTAGGCGGCCCTTGCCGAGTTAGAGATACTGTTGGGCCCGCAAAGGTCCAATCACAATTCCGACAACGGAGACACAAATACTCACTACCGCCACTGCAAGGCCCTAACATCTATATGATAAACGTACCCAAACTTGGTCCTCATAGCGACACAGAAGGTGCGGACTCTTTGACCAATAAGGTCATACATTGGATACGCTACACTAGAGGCTGCTGTTCAGTGATTCGTGAAGATATCACTCGGGCACGCAGATGCAATATCCCTGACCAACCTTATGATTATATTGAGCTCACCTTCTCCAATGCTGATCTGGCAGAGAACCTGTTAGCTTTAGAATTTAGAACTTGCTCTCCTGCTACCTCGGCTATACAGTTTAGGCGAGCTCAAGTACTCTCAAGGGACGGGTCGCTATCTCAACCTGAGGGGGGTTCGATGCTTGAAACAGTAGATTGACTGCTTGATAAGCCAAGCAGTTATATATGGCAAGAAACGGGGGGGGCCAGCCAAAATCAAAATCAGAATTTGTGTGAACCTTTTGTTCCCCTTCACAGTAAAGGCATACTGGAGGAAATGGGGGGGGCGTTGAATTATTTCTCACAGGGCCCGCATGAGACTGTCCCCCATATGTTCCTTGATCCATCAACAGCACCAGACCTTTCAGACCCACCTTGTACTCCAATCCCAATTTGTACTCAAGAGGGGGATTTGGCCTTACGCCCGCAGCAGTTAAAAATTCTATCATGGAACGTGGCAGGCTTACTAAACAAGCTACTGCTCCCGCACTGGAATAATCTGGTAGAAGGTTTTGACATATGCTTATTCCAGGAGACGTGGAGTATGGTCCCACTCTACAAATCGGGTTATGCTTGCTACTGCATTCCGGCAACCTCAAAGGGGAGAGGGCGTCCGTCAGGAGCGTTGATTATCTGGGTGAGCATCTTATTAGGCTGCCAAATCACCGTTCAACCAAAAACAAGTCCGGACATCTTGAGACTAACCATCAAAGGTCCCATGGGAGGAGGCACACTGGAGTTATTTAATGTTTATATCAGAGGAACCAAGGGAGGACAACAATCATCCATTGTTACACTTTTAGATCATTCCCTATCCTGCTGCAAGCCCGAAGCCAGAATTATAGTAGCAGGAGATTTGAATTGTACCTTCGAGCCTTTGAGCTCAGAGGACGTGTTGGAACTGGAGGCCGGTGATGCAAAATGGGCGATACCCCCTCTTAACATTCCTCCTATCAGCAAGTGGACTCCGCTTGCAATTCAACTCAATGCACTAACCATTGAACACGGTCTCAGAGCTGCTAATGGCAGAACTCATTTAGACACACATGGTGCAAATACCTTTAATAAAGTAGGTTGTCCCTCACGGATAGATTACATCTTATTGGACGTAAAATTGTGGGCCCTAATGCTAGATATGTATGTGGGTACCACAATAGATAGCGACCATAATCCTCTCTGTTTGACACTGGAATCGCCTTGGGGCACTTTGCCCTCGCATCAAACTTCGAGGGCTATAACTTCTGCTATAGATATCGTTCCTTCAAACTGCAAAAGATACCTGAAATGGCACAAGGTTAGCTCTCAAGAAATAAAACTATCTTGTATCAAGGAAGTTGTTACATCTGGCATCCAAGCTCTGCAGGCAACCCTTTTGGCTGCCGAACCCCATGTAGGTGTCTCCTTAGCTCACTCCTGTACTATAGATCAGCTGAGCACTCTTTTTCTAGCCACCGATAATTATACTAATACTAAGGCACTACGGCAAAGACATCATCTGTGGTACACCAAAAAATGTAGACTAAATAGACAAGCATTGGCAGCAGCAATTAGGTCTAAGACTCCCGAATCGATCAAGCTAGCAAGAAAGAAATATAGGGCAGCTCTTCATGAGGCCAGAATAGAGTGGGACGAATCTCACTGGAAGAATCTGAAAGACGCTAGTCTGGAGAAAAATAAAAACCAGTTCTGGTCCCTTGTAAGTAAGGGCATTAGTAGAGACTCTGTTTCCCTGCCTAACCATATCACAAGCCATGAGTGGTACGATCATTTCAGGAAACTGTATTCCGCCCCTGATGATGAATGTCTGGAGGAGTTAAGCGACTCCACAGACATTCCTTTGGTGGGGAATGCGAGCAACCCTTTTTCACTGACCGAAATTGAAATGGCGATAACAAAGATAGTGCCGGGCCAAGCCCCTGGACCAGACGGTCTCCCTGGCGACCTCTTTCTGGCTGATCCCAAGAACTGGTCGAGTTATATCCAACTCCTGATCAATAGCATAGCCAATGGATCCCCAATTCCTGACTCCTGGAAAGGAGCGCTGGTGGTCCCGATATTTAAAAAAGGGGACAGGGAAGATCCATCAAATTACAGGCCTATAAGCCTAATCGATGCCATGCAAAAGTTGGTAGGTAGGGTCCTCCTCCAGCGAAGACAAACATGGGCTGAAGAGGAGGACATTTTCTCTAAATACCAGGCTGGGTTTAGAAGTAACACATGTACGATTGACCAAGTCTTCAGGTTGTTACTTATATACTGGAAGGTCGTCGTTATCGGCAAGGGAAGTCTTTACCTTGCTTTTATTGACTTGAGAACAGCTTTTGATCTCGTACCTAGATTAAGACTGTGGCAAACGTTGAGGGATCTAGGCATCCCCCCCCTCTTCTTAATTTTTTAATTCGACTGCATGAAGGAAACTTCGCCCAAGTCAGGTGGGGCCCCCAAGGGGAGGTCACGGAAAAGATCCAGGTCAGTAGAGGAGTCCGCCAGGGTTGTGTCTTGGCACCCACCCTGTTTTCTTTGTACATCAATGGGGTGGTGAAATTTCTTCAGGAGACACCGGCAGACGCACCCACCCTGGCGGGCGAGAAAGTCCCAACATTGTTGTTTGCTGACGACACCCTCCTGGTGTCGAAAACCACGTCAGGGCTGCAAAAACTTCTTAACCGATACCAATTATTCTGTGACTCTCGGGGCCTGGTTATTAACACAGATAAAACAAAACTCATGGTTTTTAACCCCCATAAGGCTTTTAAAAATGACTTAATTTTAAATAATACTCGACTAGAGAGGGTAAATGCGTTTGATTATTTGGGTATCCGCCTTTCGGATAAAATGCACTGGAAGCCGCATCTAGCCAAGATGTTACTGAATCATAAACGTGTTGCTGGTGCCCTTAGTAAAGAACATCGGGCCTCTTATAGTAGGCCAGTAGCTCCAGCTCTTACAATCTATGAAGCGAAAGCAGTTGCCGCTGCGCTGTATGGGGCGGAGCTGTGGGGCTTCGAAAATATTGAGGACATTGGCAGGTCCGAAAATATGTTTTTGAGGGACCTGGTGATGCTTCCCAGCAACACTCCATTAACTCCATTGATGTTCGATATGGGCAGACGACCGCTCAGGGACATTGCAAAACTGCGCCCTCTTCTCTTTTGGGCACGTGTGATGCGTACCCCAGAGCTTGCTAACTATGCCGTGGCACTAACAGAGGTGATTTACTTAGATACGGGGAACAGGGTCAAATGGATATCCAACGTTAGAAGGTTATTGTCCAAGCTGGGTCTCACGGAAGCATGGGACACCCAAGGTCCACCAAACAAGGTAGAGCTCAAGCACATTTATTGGAACTGGGTTGATACCAAAGAGCTGAGTAACCCAGATTTGGGGAGTTTGACAGAAGAATTTTTTCACCACAAACAGTGTAGAGGCTTAGAGCCTTATCTGGATATAATCCAGATCCCACGCGATAGACAGTTATACATGCAATTCAGGTTGGGCACACTTCCAATTCATGCAACCACCTGCAAATGGCACTCCTATAAACACCAAAGCAAGGCTTGCCCTTGTTGCAGAGCCCCGTTGGAAAGCATGTCCCATCTTCTTTTTGCTTGTCCGGCTTATTCCGTTGCTAGGTCCAACTGGATAAAACCGTCTGCAAAATTATGGGTATACGTGATTATAGGATTGCCCTGCGTATTCTTAAAACTGATACAAGCATGCTTCTTTCGTGTGGGGTGGCGAAGTTTCTGAGTCGTGCTTGGATTGTTAGAAATAAAGCACTGAAGGGTATTAGTACGTTTGTTGAGGGATAAAATACCCATATTAGTTTACCCTTTACCACTTAAGTATTGTAATGACCTGTAGAGCTTATTTATTTTGTACCACTGATTAGATGCTTGTGTCTTGTAGAGCACCCCATACTGAGACATATTTCTTGATTGTGTCTGTCTATGCACTTTTGTCTGTAAATGCTTCCTTAATTGTTTTAACCTTTATGATTGTTTTCAGGTCTGATTGTGCGCCCAAATTCCATTCTTTTATCCTGTTATGAGGTTTTATATTGCTGTTTTTAAATTTTTACATTTTTTAATTAATTTCCAGGCTCCATCCGTCTTGCTAGTATCTTTTTAGCCATTTGTGATAATTCTGTCCAATCAGTCTTAATATTTATGTGACAAACTGTATATCTTTTAAATGTTTGTTTGTGTATTTTGGTTGTTTGTTTGTTTGTTGCTTTTAGGATTCTTGTAATCGAAATAAAGCATTTGATTGATTGAGTCAGTAAGAGGGTTTATTTATTTCCATCTAGCCATAATTCATCTTGCTAAGCCAGTTGCATGACACAATAAATACATTTGAATAATTTTCAGTCCTCTATTGTGATTGACTCATCCTAATCAAGACTGCCTTGAGTCAAAATGTGATTCTTTAGCCATAATCTTTTAAATCTATTGAGCAACTTTTGCCCTTGAAGAAAATAAAATAGGACACAAAAATATGATCATGATCTGCATTCATATATTTGCATCTTGCCAGAGAGAAACCACAGAAGGCAAATCATTTAACAACTTTGCAGGGGTGTAGTAGGTGTGATGGACTGCTGTTAGAAACCAACCATGATATAGTATGTTGGTAAATGTTGATTTAGTTAGAGCTGGAGTCCAGATATTATTGTTAACATCTAGCTTTGTTCATTTATTTTTGGGTGGGTTCCACTGCTCAGGGAATAGTTGTGCATAAAACTGGGAGATAATATGGTGTATGTTCTGATGAATGAATTGTGTCAAAACTCTAGTGCATAAATTGTGCTAAGTATTCCTTGACATTGCTTAATCTGTAAATATTACAAGACTATGATCTGATGATTTGTATCTGATTTATATGTATGGAATTGTTTAAACTTACTTTGTGCATTAAACATGTTCAGAATATGACAAAATATATAGTCAACGAAATTGACCTGGATGAATTTCAGAATAGGATGATAATTGTTACCCTCACATTGTTTAGAATATGGTATATTTTTTAACATGAAAATATTTTGGGATATCATACGAAAAATGAGCAGTGTACTGAAAATGTATAAGTTAACTTGTCTAATTCTTAGATTGTTGTAGTTTGTTAAAAATGAGATTTGTGATATAGACTATATAGGTGAAAATAATGATACAAATCGAATGCCTTTATAGGACCATTCAAAACTGTGACTATTTGTACATACCATGCAGATGGGCAGCCAGACATAGTTCAGAATATCAGGCACATCAGCCCATCCTATTCTAGGCTGTAAAAAAGGTTCTTCCTTCAGATTTATACAATTTTGTTATACAATATAAAATGGTGTACTAGTTCATATCTGAGATGAGTTCAAATGTATACTATGTATCGATTATACTACATACCAGAAAATGTTTTGTAATAGAAATTCAGATCAGTGTATGACATTTCAGGATACTTTGTGTTCTTGGACCCATATATATTGACATTGCACTACATTGGAGAGCATTTTTCTCAGTGTTTTTTGTGAAATTAGTAAAACTGTAGCAGTGGAAATAACTATGGACATTTCTACAACACCGCTTGGGGAGTCGTAGGCGTTTGAAGCCCACCTAGAATGTTGCGCTCTGTTGTACACTGACTGCATGTCTGCTGATTGTTAAAAACTGGAGAATTACCCAGCCACCCTCCCTGAATACTCGGCAGGAGGAACTGACATGGAGGGAGGATGATCTATAAATGAAAGTGCCATTTTAAAAAGTCTATAGGAATTTGAGGACAGCTCAAAACTCAATTACCTCTTATGCACTGAAAGTTTTTAATGGAGTTTGCTGAATAGTGCTTTTTACAAAACCCATTTGCGTATATTTTTCTTGTAATATATATGTAATATAAGTACAATAAATTTATGTATATTTTTCTACTTTTCCAATAATTAAAAAGAAACATTCTGTGTATGATTTAATTTTAATGAAACAGCTGGCCTAAACTCACACATACCAAGAGGTGCTGAAATAGATATAAATGTTTTAGATGCAAAACCATCCTTCTATAATTAAGACTATCAATTAAAGAAATTGAACATTTTGGATTGTAGTCCAAACGTTTACTCATAAAAAATATAATGGCTGCTAGAGTGGGTGCTGCAACCAGTCCCTCATCTGTATATAATTTCATTTTTTTGAGAGAGAGTATGAAAGGGGTGTCATCAACGTAGGAGACGATGTTGACTCCATGCAAACTGATGGTGTTGGCCAGGGGGGATCATGATCCTGTTGAAGAGGGTGGGGCTGAGGGACACACCTTAGGGGACGCCGCAGATGATCTTTTTGGGTTTAGAGGTGAACAGTGGGTAACTCATTCTCTGGGTGCTTCTGGTGAGCAATGAGGCGATTCATTTGAGGGCGTCTCCCTAGATTCCGATGCGGTGGAGTCTGTTGATCAAGATGTGATGGGAGACTGTGTTGAAGGAGGATCAAGGCTGCCATTTTCCCATGGTCCAGGAGTCCAGGAGGGCCCTGATGTCATCGGTGGCTGAGAGCAGGGCTGTCTTGGTGCTGTGTTTGGCTTGGAATCCGGATTAGGAGGGGTCTAGGAGGTTATTGTGTTCCAGGTATTTGGTAAGTTGCTCATTGATTGCTTTCTCAAGAACCTTTGTTGGAAAGGGGAGCAGGGAGTTGGGCTGGTAGTTCTTTGGTTCTGCTGGACTGGGGGGTGGTTTCTTCAGGAGGGGTCTCACATCAGTGTGTTTCCAGCCCTCAGGGAAGGAGGTGAGGTGATAGAGGTGTTGAGGACTTTCTTGAGCTTGTCGCCAATCGTCTTGCTCCCGGGATTGAAGATGTGGTGGGGACAGTGGACCGTGGGTGCTCCCGAGTGCACAGAGTTCATGATGGAGATTGTGGTTTGAGTTGTGAGAGGGTCCCAATGGGTGAGCAGGTGCTCAGGTTTGTGTTCGTGGGTGTGAGTAGACTGAAGTTGTCTGTGGCTGTGGGTTGTTGTTTCAAGTTCTTGTAGATGGCTTAGATCTTGTTGTGAAAGAAGTCCGCCAGGGTGTCAATCAGTTCTTGGGAGGGGGTGATGTCATCCCGATGGCTGCGGGGTTGGAGAACTCCTTCACAATGGTGAAGAGCTTCTTCCTGTGGTTTGTGCTGGCTTCTATGCAGTCTGCTAGGGTGTTCTTCATTGTTTCTTTCAGGTGGTACTAGTTGAGTGCTGTCTTAAAGGTGGTGTGGTCTCCTGTCTCTTTGCTTGTGCGCCACATCCTTTCTAGTTGCTGGCTGGTGCGTTTGGTGGATTTCAGCTCCACGGTTTACCAGCTGTCTCATCTGGCAGGTCCTTTGGATTTGGCTGGCTTGTCGGGGGCAATTGTGTTGGCGCATTCAGTGATCCACTTGGAGAAGTTCTTTGCAGCATGTTCTGGGTTGGATGTTGTGACTGGGAGATGGGAGTTGAGATCATTGTTCCACTGGTCTTCTGATATATTTTTCCAGTTTCTTCATGAGGAGCTGGGGGACATGGTGCCAGTGTTGGTAGGTCCTGAGATGGTGAAGAGGACGCTTTAGTGGTCGGTCCAGGTGAGCTGTGAGACGTAACATGTTTGTACTTGACTCTGTCACTGGATGTGAAAATGTGGTTGAGAGTGTGTCCTGCGATGTGGGTAGGGTCAGTGACAAGTTGCGTGAGGTTGATATTGCTCATGCTTTCCAGGAGGTCAGTTGTGTTGGTGTCGCTGGGGTCATCGAGGTGGAAGTTAAGATCCCCTAGGAAGATGTAGTGCTTGGAGTCTATGACGATCAAGGCGATGAGGTCAGGGATGCCGCTGCAGAAGATGGGCGTGGTCCTGGTGGTCTATATGTGAGGGTGCCTCTGATGGTGCTTATTCCAACTGTGTGAATTTTTAAGTTGAGATGCTCCATTATCGGGGTTGAGTACTCTGAGGATGTCGTGCAGCAGATTGTGTCCTTGTAGATGATGGCAATTCCACCTCCGTGTTTTTTGTTTTGTCTCAGTGTGTTATCTTGCAGCCTTCAGGGAATGCGATGGTGATGTCCAGCATGGAGGCAGAGTTCAGCCAAGTCTCTGTGAGGAAGATGACGTCCAAGGTGTGGGATGAAATTGTCTCCCAGATCTCCGTGGCATATTTTCTGAGTGATCATACGTTGAGTAGAATGCACAGGAGTTGTGCGGTGGCGTTCTTGGTCGACCTGGTGTACGCAGTGGTGTTTGCGGTGTGTCTGGCGTTGTTGGTTGCTTCAGTGCTGCAGGTGAAGTGGCAGTGCTGGCAGTGTTGGCAGGAGAATGGTCCTTTGGTGGTGCATAAGTATATGTGGCAGCAGTTGTTGTATGCACCAGAGATCCTGGGCTTGGAGGTGTGCGGTGGTGTAGCTGTGCGGGGTGGAAGAGCCAGGGTTCATGGTGCTGGGTGCGTGCCAGGCACGCCAGTGGCGCAACCATGCTGTGGCCTCCATTAAGTAGGTTCTGGGAGTGGGAGGAGCACTGGGTGGCAGGAGGCGGGAGAGCAAGTGGGTGGGATGAGCAGGCAGGAGAAAACAAACTGAGCTAAATGAACTGAGATGGACAAAAATTAAGGTAGCACAATGCTAATACTCAATTCCCAAGGCAAGATGCAGGCAGCACAAATACTTATTCAGTTACAGGCAAAAGACATGGTAACAACAGCAAGACAAGACAAGAAGTGACCTTAGGCAGAGTCAGGGAAGACCTGCTATGAGGGAGCGGATCAGGGATCTGCTTAATGGGATCGCGCTGCGGCCGCCATTAGGTAGGTCCTGGGAGGTGGGTGGGACACTGTGTGACGGGAGGCGGGAAAAAAAACAGGCGGGAAAGGAGTGGGCAGGAAAAAAACCAAACTAAGCTAAATAAACTGAGAAGAACAAAAATGAAGGTAGCACACAATTCTCAAGCCAAAATACAGGCAGCACAAATACTTATTCAGTTTCAGGCAAAAGACAATTTAACACTGGCAAAACCTGGCAAGCAGTGACCGCACGCATAGTCAAGGAAGACCTGCTAAGCGGGAGCCATTCAAAGTCATGTGGCCCTGGACACTGGCAGAATGTCATGGTTCATTTAGGCAGAAAAATGCCAACTTTCTAAAAGTGGTATTATTGGAATAGTAACTTAAAATCCCACCATAGCATTAAGGAGGATTTTAAATTACAATTCAAATGAGTGGAAGAAATACTTCTCTATCTGTTTCCAAACTGCAGTTATCACTTATTAAGTGTAATAAAGTAACCCAGTGTTAGTCTATGGGAGAGATAAGCTTGCTACAGTGAAAAAACAACAACCTGGGAGTTTTTCACTGTTAGGACATGTAAAACTAAGGCACACTTGTCCTATCTTTTAAATCCCATGCACCCTGCCTTATGAGCTGATAGGGCCTACTTTGGGTGTGACTTATAAGAATTAAAAAGGAAGGTTTAGGCTTGGCAAAAGGTTTTTTTTGCTAGGTCGAAATGGCAATTTAAAACTCCACCACAGGCTGCAGTGGCAGGCCTGAGGCATGGATTACAGTGTTATATTAGTGGTTGGCGCAAAGAGTGATACAGCCCACTTGGAGCATTAAATTTAAAGGCCCTGGGTACATGTATCTCCATTTATTAGGGACTTATAAGTAAATGAAATGTGGCAGTTATGTGTATATCCATTTTGCCATGTTAAAAGGGAGACAACATATGCACTTTACTACTGATTAGAACAAGTAAAGGGTCCAAAAAGCCAACAAAATGGGTTCAGCAACGGAAGGTAAAATTCTGAAGTGACCCTGCAGAAAGGGCCCTGTCCAACACTCTTCCTTAGAGGTCAATCAAGTCTCCAAGAATTTCTGAAACATGCGAATGCATGTCTTCTCACCATTCTCCTCCCCACTAAATTGGTTGCTTCTGTTTCATTTCAGCTGTCAGTGCCGGTTAGCCCTCAGGTTTACTGTCGATGTTATACAAATCCTATAGTCAACCACTCGTTTTACACTGCTAATGAGATCCCTATTTTCATTCTATTTCCTATATATCTTGAAAATCCAGGAAAATCCAAATAAGGACACCAATGAACTGAAGGGGAAATGGGAGGAAAATCTGCATAAACTCAAATTCATAATACTTTGAATCCTCTCTATGAGTGCTAAGACATTTTCAATCTTGCAGACTTCTTTGGACTCTTTATTTCATCTCCAATCTTTGGACTCATTATCCCATCCCTGAACAGCAAGATAGAAAAAGCCCTTATTACCTACCCTTGCACACTTACTTTAGGGATTTGACTTGAAACCTGGGAGAATGATTGAAGTGATTCTGGTTTTCACTGATACTCAATCCTAACTGTATAATCTTGATATGTCACAAACAAAATTGTGAAAGATATAAGGGGAGGCCTGAGTGGTTCATGCAGTACAGCTGTCAAGGTAATTCTTCTGGGAATGCTTTTGACAATTTTAACTGCTTGATTTCAGATTAGCAGCAGGTGACTTAACCTTGGAATACCCAATAGATTGCAAATATTAAGTTTTGGTATCAAGGCAATCCTTGCTTCCAAATCTTATATTTCCAATCAGGGTTCAGTGGTCTTATCAGAGAAATGTTCTGATTTGTCCAAACAGCATAAGCTAGTCCAGCACTCATTTAAACATTGAGGGAGGGAGGCAGTTGGGTCTCTCCTCCCATCTGCCATCCAGTCAGCTGCCAATGTCAAACTAGTGGTGAAGTGGTATAATGTAAATCAGATGACCTTAAACCTTTAAAAGCCATCCCCTGCAACTGCCAAATCTTTGCCATGTCAGGGTCAATTGTTGGCATTCCCCACTTGATTCAGACATTGCTTTGTGAATTGGAAAAAAGCAGTGCATGTGGGTGGGGTCTGCAAGCTCTTAGACCCCTGTCTACCTTTCCTCATGACTCAGGAAATGACTTCGAATTGCTTCCTTGCCAGCTTTAGACATGGGCAATAACTGGGGATTTCCTCAGTTCTGGGAATTGAAAGATAGTTCCTGTCAATGCTCCCCAGTGAGATATACTTGTAATCCAAAAGGAACACCCTTTATCACAGCATATGGGAACAGATCTTAATTCCCAACCTGTAATGTGATGGTGAATCCAAAACATCAATATTTAAACTGTTGGAGGACAATCTCAAACTACAAACTTCAAGAGTAAGCAAGAATCTTTGCTCTCTGACAAGACACTGTCGACATTCAAAAGTCTCCAGAGCACCAATTATTGTCCAAAATTCAAAAGTCCACTAGTAATTGGTATTTCTCAATTTTCACTTTATTTTCAACCTGCACGTGTCCCAAAAATTCTAGCAGATCTTGTAGCCTCTTGTATCCAACACATGTTTTGTCACTCGGTAAATCTACCATCGACTTCATCAGGGCTCCTAAAATCGGATGTACAATCCCAATAGTCTCATCTAGTTTATAGTACTAATATTTGAAAAGACCCAAATCCTGTCTTGTAACCACAGGAGTGTATACATATATATATATATGTAATGTCAGTGGTCATAGTCACAGAGGACAGGATAATACAAATAAGCAGGAGTACAGGCACTATTAAGTCCCCATACAAATCAGTAATGTTTTTCATCACACTGTGTACATAATAATGAATTGTATGGTATTTCGTTTAATAGGTAAATAATTTTTTATACTTGCCTTTAACATCCAGTAAAGATTAGTATTTACATTAGCAAGGCAATCTCACTATTGTTGAATATACATCAAAGATACATGTCCCTTTCATGCAAATCGTTAAGTCCCATATTTTAAATTTCACTTATTCAAGTTAGCACTTTTTGAACATGTTTGTTCATGGTGGTGGCACTTTAAGGTTGTAAATGCACTAAGGCACTTTAAACTGCATATCTAACATAGAGAAGCGATGTGAGCAGGCCCACTTGGGCTGTATTGTCAGTGGTCATAGTCACAGAGGACAGGATAATACAAATAAGCAGGAGTACAGGCACTATTAAGTCCCCATACAAATCAGTAATGTTTTTCATCACACTGTGTACATAATAATGAATTGTATGGTATTTCGTTTAATATGTAAACAATTTTTTATATATTATACTAAATTACCGCTCTTAATTGATATTTTAACTTATCTTATCAGATGTGATTATGCCAATAGGCCTTTTGGGTTAAGACGATGCAATTGCTGTCAATAGTATGTCTTCTCTGTTTATGCTAGTTTTGCAAAGAAAAGAAAAGGTTTTGCACCACGTGTTTATGCACTTGTCACTTTAAATATGGTAGTTTACTCTGCAGCCGCGTCATGTGATCAAGGCCTGTTCAGGCCGAAATGGGTCATGGCGGTGTAATGGTCGAATAAACCACTTTGCACCAGTTAAATCAGAGTCCGCATTCGTTTTTCCCGAGTGAGGGGATTGAAAGGAAACGAAAACTGAAGTAATATATATATATATATATTCACTGAAAAAACCATAGGTTTTAGGGACAGTTATAGTTAGTTGGACATTGCACTCGTACAAAACCCGTGAAATTCCCCCGTTATAGTTAGTTCAGCTAACTATAACTCGCGCCCCGCAATGCACTGCTGATGACGTCACATATTACATCACTCATGACATGGTCAGTGACATCACTGATGACATCACTGATGACATCATCCAGTGACTGTGTGTTTCTGTAAAGTTTAAATATTTTTAATATATATAGGGAAAGGCGTATTGAAGAATGAGTGGGTGTATAAGTGTCTGTATGGATGATTTAGTAGGTGCGTGACTAACTCTATAAGTGAGTGATTAGACGTATCTTACTGAATGCATGGGTTAGTGATTAAACTGGGTGAATGTCTGTATCCGTCTGTCTGTTGCTGTGTAAGTGGCTGCATGGGTTTGTGAATAGCTACATGAGTGTTTATATGAGTTATTGATTGGTTGTCTGAGTATCTGTATGGGTGCCTGAGTGTTTGTGTGGGTGGGGTGTGTGCGACTCTGTGCATAGATGTGTGAGTGGGTGATTCACTGGGTGGATGGTTTCAAGAGTGCATCTGTGATAGACTGTATGGGTGGATAAGTGTGTGTAAGAGTGTGTTAGTGAGTGAATGTATGTCCCAGTGGTACATGTGTGAGTAACTACCTATGTGAAAGGCAGTATATATGTGTGTTGGAGTATATAAATAGCTATAAGCAGAGTGTGTGATTGTGAGAGTGACTGTATGGATGAGTGTGTGCTTGTATCAGTGATTGTATAAGAGCGTAAGAATGTGCTAGTATTTGTATGAGTAAGTGAGCTGGTGTGTGTATAACTGTATAGGTGAGTAAATGGCAGTGTGATTAATTATTTGCATGACTGACTAGGTGTGTGAGTACCTCTATGGATGAGTGGCGGTGTGTGAGTGTCTATGTAGGTGTATGAGTGCATATGATAGTCCTGTACTGAGTGACCGTAAGTATGAGTGACTGTACAGGTGAGTGAGTGGATGTGTGTGTAGACCTAAGAATCAGTGAGTGGGTATGTAGTTATTGGTGTTGGAGTGTCTATGGTTTTGAGAATGGCAGTCTGTAATTTAGAGTGGGTCTATCAAAAGTTATATTAGGGTGTGAGAAGATGCATGAAATTATCACATGGATGATGTCATCAGTGATGTCATCAGTGATGTCATTTGAGATGTCATCAGTGATGTAATCAGTGATGTCACTGACCATGTCATGAGTGATGTAATATGTGACGTCATCAGCAGGACATTGCGGGGGTGCGAGTTATAGTTTGCTGAACTAACTATAACGGGGGAATTTCACGGGTTTTGTACGAGTGCAATGTCCAACTAACTATAACTGTCCCTAAAACCTATGGTTTTTTCAGTGAATTTCTAAGGTTTTTTAAATGCTAATTTCTAACTATAACGTGCCTGAAACCTATGGTTTTTTCAGTGAATTTCAATGGTTTTTTAAATGCTAATTTCTAACTATAACGTGCCTGAAACCTATGGTTTTTCAGTGAATTTCAAAGGTTTTTTAAATGCTAATTCCTAACTGTAACGTGCCTCAAACCTATGGTTTTTTTCAATGAATTTCAAAGGTTTTGTAAATGACAATTTTTAAATGTATTAATTGTTATATTTATTTTTTGATACTGATTTACTACATTTTTTTAAACTATTTATTTTTAGATATTTTATTTTTTAAATTACATTATAATTACATTATTCATTACATTACAAAATATACTTTCTCAGACTGAATTACTTTAGTTTAAATACTTTGCAAATAGGCAATAGACTTTTAAGTACAGTAGTTACAGTTGTTGCAATGGGCAACACAATTTCAAACACAATGCAACATTGAGCTCAATGTGAATTTCTAGTTAAATGCAATTAGTTACTTTATGGATTACTTTTCTAACCACAGGACTGGATCCTAGATTCAGTCCTGGGACATCTCCTGTAAACAGTTGAGTAAAAGCGTTTTGGTTACCGATGTGATTTTTAAGGAATATTATTGTATTTTAAAAGTTGACACTTAGAAACTTTTTCAAATAGAATCACCAATGTTATCCTATGGGATGAAATTCACTTAGCAGGTAAGTAGTGTTATCGTTACTTTTTCTTACTCAGTGGTGGATCCTGGATCCAGCACTGGTGCATCTCCTGTAAACAGTTGAAAGAATGCGTTTAAGTCTTCAAGGCGATTTTTAAGGAATATTTGTAGTTTGTGAAAATCGACACTTTGAAACTTTTCTGCTGAAAACCAGACAATGGATTCCTATGGAAGGAAATTCAAGTTACTGGTAAGTACGGTTAGAATTACTTTTCAGGATCTCTACTGGGCTCAAACATTCAGCACTGAGGTCTCTCCTGATAACAGGTGAGTAAATTGGAATTCGTAGTTCGGCTGATTTTAGAGCAATATTATAAAGTTCCAAAACTCCACACTTAGAAGAATTTCCAAGTGAAACCAGTCAATGTTAGCCTATGGAAGGAAATTCAAGTTACTGGTAAGTATGGTTAGAATTACTTTTCAGGATCTGTACTGGGCTGAAAGATGCAGCACTGAGGTCTCTCCTGATAACAGGTGAGTAAATTGGAATTCGTAGTTCAGCTGATTTTAGAGGAATATTATAAAGTTCCAAAACTCCACACTTAGAAGAATTTCCAAGTGAAACCAGTCAATGTTAGCCTATGGAAGGAAATTCAAGTTACTGGTAAGTACGGTTAGAATTACTTTTCAGGATCAGTACTGGGCTCAAAGATGCAGCACTGAGGTCTCTCCTGATAACAGGTGAGTAAATCGGAATTCGTAGTTCGGCTGATTTTAGAGGAATATTTGGACAATGGTGAAGGAAGGGGTGGGGCCTGAGGTGACATGTCTGCAAACACGCCCTGTGGCGCGTTTTAAGTTGGAGAATTAATGCCTCCTCAATCCCGAGGGTCCCTAGGGGCCAACTAGCCCACCAGGTACCTCCAGTATGTGCCAGAGAGCTGCGTTGCAGAGAGGTGTTCAGAGGCCACGCCCCTTTTTACAACACTCTGCAACGCAGCTCCGTGGCGCTTACTGGAGGTACCTTGTGGGCTAGTTGGCCCCAGGGACCCTCAGGATTGAAGGGGATTTAAATCCCCATCTTAAACCGCGCCATGGGGCCTGTTTGCACACATGTCACCTGAAGCCCCGCCCCCTCCCTTCACCACTGTGCAAACGCGCCCCGTGGGGCGTTTTAAGTTGGGGGATTAAGTCCCCTTGAATCCTGAGGTCCCTGGGGACCAACTAGCCCACCAAGTACCTCCAGTAAGCGCCACAGAGCTGCGTTGCAGAGAGGTGTAAAAGGGCGTGGCCTGGACCACCTCTCTGCAACCCAGCCCTGTGGCGCTTACTGGAGGTACCTGGTGAGCTAGTTGGCCCCAGGTACCCCAGTATTGAATGGGAATTATTTCCCCAATTTAAAACGCAGCCACAGCAGCGCGTTTGCAGAGTGGTTAAGGGAGGGGGCGGGGACTGGCCGCTCGATCGCGTCTTTTTCTTTTGTTTTTGTTTTTTTGAAGGGGGGCTGTGTGGCCCCCTTCTTTTAGTTTTGGGGCCCTGGGGACCCCATCCCCAGGGCCTGAAGCCTTTTCCCTTTAAAAAAAAAAAAAAATACTGTAGGGGAAGGGGGCCGCGTGGCCCCCTCCCGTGGCCTATTCCGGCCCCAGGGACCCCATCCCCCGGGGCATGGCCACTTTAAAAAAATAATTTTGGAGGAGGGGGCTGCGTCGCCCTCCTAAGGCCTCTATTGGCCCGGGGACCCCATCCCCCGGGGCCGGCCTTTTCTTTCTTCTTTTAAATTATTTTTGTGGAGGGGGCCGCGTGGCCCCCTCCCGGGCCACTACTTGCCCCGGGGACCCCATCCCCGGGGCTGGCCCTATCCTTTGGGGTCCGTGGGGGACCCCAACTCCCCCACGGACCCTGCCGGCTCCCCGCATCCTGCGGGAGCCGGCATTGCTTTCCACATGGGGAGCTGCTAACATGCAGCTCCCCGTGTGGAAAAGCAATGTGCTTGGATATTGGAAGAGAGAGCAGGTTTCCTGCACCCCGGGACACTGCAGGAGCCGGCCCTGGGGGGTGGTGGTCCCCAGGGCCATCAAGGGCTCCAGGAGGGGGGCCGCGCGGCCCCCCTCCCAACTTATTCAAAGCCCCGGGGAGGTGGTGGTCCCGGGGCTCTGGGGGTCTGTAACGGACCCCCATATTTAAATCTTTAGTGCCCCGGGGAGGTGGCAGTCCCCGGGGTGTGTGGGGGGGCTGGAGCCCCCCCACACAGGTATTTAATATTTTTTTTAAAAAGCCCCGGGGGGTGGCGGTCCCCGGGGCTGCGGGAGGGCACAGTGCCCTCCCGCACCATTTTTATTAGAAAGCCCCGGGGGGTGGCGGTCCCCGGGGCTTGGGGTGCCTTAGAGGCCCCCCCATTAACTATAAACCCACCCCCCGCATGCCCCCGGGACTTGGCCCACCCGGGGGGCAAAATAGCATCAAAGCGCGGGAGACCGCGCTTCGATTTCTTTTTTTTACAGCGGGATTCGCGCACCCTAAGCGCATCCCGCCGATTTTTTTTTAAAAAAAAATGCTTTTTTCTGCCCAGGGGGTCCTTGTGGGACCCTCTGAGCAGACCTAGGGGGTCAGGGTGTTTCTACCCTGCCCCCTTTGTGCGTTTGCGCACTTGCGATTTTTTTTTTTTTTATCGGCGGGATACGCGCACCCTAAGCGCATCCCGCCGATTTAAAAAACAAAAATGCTTTTTTCTGCCCAGGGGGTCCTTGTGGGACCCCTGAGCAGACCTAGGGAGTCAGGGTGTTTCTACCCTGCCCCCTTTGTGCGTTTTGCGCACTTGTTTCTCTGCCTCGGTTATACCAAGGGACAAAATGGCTGCCAACACTTCCTGATTTGGAGTGTTGACAGCCAATTAGCATGCAGCTCGTGATCGGGAGGGTACGCGGACCCTACGCGGCCATAGATATATATGTGATTTTACTTTTGATTTTCTCAGCAACTACTGAACGGATTTACACCATTTAACAAAAGGGTTCTTTCTGAACCAAGAACTACCTCTTTGCCAAATTTGGTGTAATTCCGTTCAGCAGTTCGGGCTGTAGCCGTGGCTAAAGTTTCCTATGGGAAAATGAATGGGGAAAACACGTTTTGGGACCCCCTTTTTTCTCGGCCCCCGCTTGACGAATCACCCCGAAACTTTCAGGGTAGGAGCAGACCGGAGCGGGCCATAAAGTTTGAAAATTTCGCGAAGATTCGTCAACCGACGCAAGAGTTATTTCAAATAGAATGTTGCGGATTTCCTATGGAAAATAGGTCCTAACTATAACTATCTACTGGCGACCGCCAGTAGATAATATATATATATATATATGTATATGTAAGTTTCCACCTTCAAATCTATAGTAACCCGAGATAGTCCAAAGCATGTGGAGACACTGTGGGCAGCAGTTGAGATGTTTATAAATGATGAGAGACTTTCTGCTGTCTTGGAGGGAGGAAATGGAAGAACAGGCAGTCTCAGAAAAGAAGATACTAGTACTTTCTTTTTGTAAAATTTGCAAAGGCGTCCTCCAATTAACTGCTACTAACCTACTTGCTAAATCATAGACTGAAAACCCTATTAACATCAAAAACTATTTACTATCCCTTCTTGAGTATGGTGAGGAGGCAGGCAGATGAATAACCATCAAAATGAAAACGAGAGCAGCAGTGTCTGTAATGTAGGAGATACATTACAAATCAGACATTACAAAACAATTTGCAACGTTCTTCAAAAACACTGAATGACTCTGACCATAATGATATATAGCAAGCAGTCCTTGACTACTTTTAAGCATCATTCCCCTTGGCCTTCCTAGCTACTAAAGTATGTCAGCCTATGGAAGGCAGCATCACTTTAGAAGTCTTTGGTAGCAGCATCTCAGGAACCAAAATCAGCATTCTAATTAAGGATATACCTATGGGGAACAGACTAGATGAGGATGGCTTCTCAATAAAAAGTATTTTAAGTAATAAACAAGGTTTCATGGAGGCAGAGTCCATTAACTTTTGGAAAGCTTAGTATCACATTGCCTCTGTCTACCTGATTCCAAAAGCAGTGAAAGATTGGATGCAATATGCCACTGATGGCCTAACAACTCTATTCAGCACAGACATAAAGACCCTGGTAAAGACACAGATTCTGTGCAGTTATCCCCAACCTTATTGATGACACCCAGGACAGTGTTACAATGACTACTATGGAAAATTAGAGACCTGAATGATAAAATGGTGATTTCCTTTATAGAAATTAATGTCAACAAAGGGTTTTTTGTGGCCTATTTATAGACCAGATGGATTATTCAAGGTAGCTTCAAAGTAAAATGATAATAGATGACCTTGGAGATTCAATCATCAAAAGCATCTCCACAGCTTGATGTTTAAAGAATCAAGCACAAGTTTCCACAGAAGATGCACACAATCAAAAATTATTGATTGACATGCTGAGACTACTTTTCTCTATTGATTACTGTCAATCTCAGGATGATGGACCTGAAGAGCAACCTTACTCACTGTGAATGAGAAAGGCATCATCTTCCCTTAGTCAGTCCCTATTCTGATGAGAGCCTAAAAATTATAACATAGGGTCAAAATGCATTGACAATCCAAGTGGAGGTATTCACATTCAAGGAATATTAAGACATCTCCTAGTTGGGTAAGGAGTACAATAAAATAATCGGATCTCTCTCCTTTCTAAGTCCCAAGAAAGCAGGCAGGTTAACAATCAAACAAGAAGTGTATTTTTACCACCAACCACCTATCAAACAAGCACTGGCAATCCCTCATAGTCTAGCTTTAAAGGAATGTTGTATGGTAATGTGAATCATTACAAGTATTTAGCATGGGAATTGATATATATGTATATATTTGTGTGCAAGCAAATGACTTCCCTCCGCTCATCTGTGCTGCTGCCAGAGAAAAGTAACATGCATTATCTAGTTATCTAAGACACTTAAATAGCATTTCAATGCCACATATGTACCCCAGAAAGTTCAAGCTTAGGTAGCTGGGTAAAAAAACAAAATGATCACAGCTGCTAGAGGGAAAGCACTTTTTTTGTGGAAGCACACAACTTCTGCCCAATCAAAACGTACTCCTGGCTTCCAACATGCGGGGCGGAGCTAAAGCCCCTCTATAGTGATGATCACATAATCCTCTGGCAACAGCTGCGCTGTCAAGCCAGACCACAAAAATGGACTCAAAAGTAAAATCCTAAGTTGTGGGAAACAATTCATGTAACCTTATTTTTGTGCTTTTTTAGCCTTGATTTTTTCACCATCTCAATGTTTGTTCAAGTTTTCGAATTGCTACTCTAAATATTGATGGTCATGTCCTTGCACCACTTTTCACCCTATTATGTCTATGAAATCACCTCTGGTCTTCCTCCTAATTTGTGTCATGTTTGTTTTTTTAAGGTCATAAATGAGGCAAAATAGAATGCACTATTCTGAACATGCGAACTGATTTGTCCATTTTGTTTGCAAAAAAGTTGTTCTATTTCGAAATAAGACCCTACGAGCGTCCCGCCTTTCTCTTTTTCCTATTCACAGAAAGCACTTGCCCATGTTGATTGGGAATGCCTATTGATGGCACTTGAATGTGTGGCCATTGAACCGAAGTTTATTGCATAGGTCAGACTGTAAAACTTTAGTCCTATGGCACATATGCTCTATGGTGGATTTCTTTTGAACCCTTTTGAGATCATAAGGGGCATGGTATGTGTCACTCCCAGTGACAAAAACCCCTCTGTAAGCTGATCCCCTATGCAAAGGGTGACAGATCAAGGGAAACCCATTCAGACTATGCCTTTTGTCACTCCTCAGGCTCCCAAAATCAAAAAAATAAATACCTGTCATTCTGCTTCCACCCCATTCCGAACTTGCTATGTCTATTCTTCCCGCCTTTCTTTAAACTATTTGAAAAACAAAACTAATCTCAGGTAGGCGGCCACCCTCCTCTTGCAACAATTAAAAATAACTATTTGGATTCTGCAACCAGTAACATTCTCTCTCATTCCGCTCAAGTAATTAAGTAAAATGCCTGGCATCCTGCCACCTTCTCTTCCTCTCCCAGCCACAAAGCCATGCTCTCCGCCCTCAGTGAGAGATCACAGAGCAGTTCTGGTGCTGTGAGAGCCACTGGCAGCACCCATAGAAATCCCCTGCCTTCCACAGATGGGCACCGGCTCCTGCTAAGCACATGCGAGGATTGTTAGCATGGCGGTAGCGTCATTCCAAGTCCCTATACTCTCTCGGACCCGAAATACCAGACAGAAGCGGAGACGTCAGGCAGGCAGCAGACTGTCACCCGCCACTCCACCTTATTCGGAGGCTTTGGGAAGCGTTGCATCGTGGCCCACCAAAACAATTTCAAGACACAGGAGCATATTAGCAAGAACGGCGTTAAAATTATCGCCGCTTTAGCGGCAGGAAACTGCCGCTAAAGCTGCGATAATGGGCTTGATAATATGCCCTTGAGAATTCCAATAGAAGCCCAGGATCACAGCAGAACATGGGCTTCTATTGGTATTCTCAAGGGCATATTATCAAGCCCATTATCGCCGCTTTAGCGGCAGTTTTGCCGCTATAGCGGCGATAATTTTAACGCCGTTCTTGCTAATATGTCCCAAGGTTTTTCACTCCTATGATGTAAGCGTCGGGAAAATGAAAAGTTGATTTATATTGCTGTTACGTAAGAGTACCAGGTCATTTGTTGGAGACTTCCAACACAAGCCTTCCTCAACAATTTATTAGTACCAAATTAGATAGTGTGTTGTTTTTGTCTATGCGTGTTGATATTTGAGCATTTGATCTATTTTTCCTCAATCAGATACTGTGAATTGTGCGCTACCTTTTTGTCTTTAATATCAACAACGATGAATACAATCTACAAAAAAAAAATAACAGTATCACACTGGGTATAAGCAGAAAGGCCAATTGCCTACCAGAAACAGCACATTAACTAATGTTGTGAGAAGCTCCTTTCAGAGTCCTTCTTCCACACGTCAGCATCTACAATCAAAGACTATTAGCATCAGGCATCAGCTGAACCGGCATGAATGTGGAACACGCCAGGCAGGTGTCTCGAACAGCTGATCCAGCCAAGGACCTATCATAACGTGTCTCCTGTCATGGTCCACTCGCCACAGATCCAATTAGGAGCCAATTATGCCCCTCCGCCGAGCCCTCGTTAAGAACACAGATGAAGCTCTTTAAAAGCCTCATGGACAATACATCCATTAGGTGAAACTAACTGGAACAAGAAATTGGAGGACACTAACTCTTCCAGGGAGTTTGAAGATGGTAAGTGTATCGGTTCTTTAAATGGAAATATAAAAGTGCTGGTACTAGCTATCAAGGGGACCTGTTGGCTCTCGAAAACTGTCGACCCTCTTCCGTTAAATGTACTGCAACAGTGCTGACAAGTGCGGACACTCTCCCTTTCTCATTAAAGAAGTGCTCCTGCACATTCAAAGCACCGGTTAGCACTGGTTAGCACAAGAATAAAACATAGTTCATGGAGTGTGAGGGGTTTTCCCATTAATCAGTAAATAAGGCCCTTATTTACGGGGAATTGGCATAGGGCAGCGCAGCAAGTCGTCTTGCTGCGCTGCCCTGAGCCAAAATGAAAGGGCAGGAATGACTGCATTTATGCAATACGTTGCATTCTTGTCCTTTCCCACTGTGCTGGCACAGTTTCTGCAGCCTAGCACCAATGCAAGCACCCTTGCAGGATGGTGCACGGGTGCCTGTGTTGTTGGCAGGATTGTTTGTGTGCAGGAAGGAGTACCTTCCTGCACCAAAGCAATCCTAATAGGGGGTTTTCCTCTTTCTATGTGTGCTGCAGAATGCAGCACACGTAAAGAGAGGAAATAACAAAGAGGAATAGAGAAATGTCTCCTTGTTATGCTTTACCTGGGAGGGGTATGGATTTGGCCCTTCTTCAGGTTCACAGGATCTTGTAAATCTGGGGCAGCGCCAAAATCCATTGGTGTTGTGTGCGAAAACCCACAGCAACGCCCATGGAACGCCTCCTGAGTGCAGAGTAAGGCAAAGCAGCGCTTTGCGTGCCTTACCTTACTCCATATCTATGAGGCCATACAAAGCCATGCATAGTGGCTTTGCATGGCCTTATAGATATGATTTAGTAATCTGCGCCACTGGAGTGTCACAAAAGTGATGCTCCGGCGGTGCAGGTGGCTCATAAATAAGTCCCTAAGTGCAGTGGCAGCTCGCAGAGGGAGTGCTGTGGGGCGGTGGGCGGGGGAGGGGAGGGGCAGGGTGCGGGGGGTAGTGGACTCAGACATACGACGGAACGGAGTAAACTAAGTAAATAAATAAATAAAACTATTTACCTTGCGCGCGCTGCATGCGCTACAGTAGCCACAAGGGTAGTCCCCGGTGACAGGAGGTAAGTTCCACAGAGTGGTCTCCATTGGTGTTTTACGTTTCTTAATTGCATGACATGTTGCGCTGCTAAGTCACATTTTGGAAGCGCCTGCACGTACTACGGCAATCATGCTAAAACCTTGATGCACTCGCGAAGCTACCACTATTACTAGTATCGTAATAGCTTTCTCCCAGCAGGGGTGGTGTACTTATGTTGGGTGTCCGCCAATGCCGCATATGTTCTTGCTACCCTCGTGGCATGACCTATAGCTGGTGTACCGCACCCACTATAGTGTGCACTCATGCTGGAGAAGAACCATGATTTTATTCCAGAATGAAGTCGTTCTTTAATATGTGTTGTACGTCTTGCATGTCGACCTCATTTTCTGTAAATGTCTTTAGACACCAGATGCACTCAACCATGTGCCATTAAGAGAGGATTACATTGACTCCTCATTTGTTCTTCTTGTTTTCTCTTATCTACTCCTAGGTTGTGACAGGAGCGGCCATTCAATAAAGTTATTGCCACCTTGTAGTTGCACACAAGGTTGGATCGCTCCGATTTATTAGGGTTCTAGACCCAACCACTTCCACTCACTTTTTTATTCACGCTATTTGGTCCTGAAGAAGCGCCAGGGATCGTTCTGACCACATAGACGGCGCGAAACATGTTGACCTTTAGTTACTAAGGCACATTACGCCCTACCAGTAACTCACGACCTACGGTTTTTTAACCTGACAAGGGAACCTATACATTAAATTTTATTCACTCTGGTATCCCTTAGCCAGTTTTACCATTCACTCACTCACCCACTCACTGTTCTCTTAGAACCCTCCTTCTCACACCCACACTCATCATACGGCAGTACAAACAAAAGATCTCCGCTAAAGCGACCCTCCGGGGGACCCGTAGGGCATTGCAGCGCCGGCCCGACGAGGAGCAAACGCCAGATGATGAAGCATGACATCCTTCGGGGTGTGTGAGGGCATCAAGAGACAAGACTTGCGCTTGCCTCTAGTATGTGAGATTTAGACCTAGGATCTTACTCTCTTCTTCCTTTCCCTCCCCTCTCTTGTTTGTGGGTGACTATTTGCACCCATACCTGGAACAGTTACCCTCTGTTTGGTTTGTGATTAGCATAGGGAGCACGGGTACTGGACCACAATGAGGTCCTAGTCCCCCCCTCTTGTTTTTGGTACACACTCTGTAAAGTGTGCATGAATGTTTGACCGGCCCTCTCGGGCCGGCCAAACAGTCATGCACACTTTACATGTGCTTCATGCAGGCTGCATTACAGCCTGCATGGAGAACATGCCCAGGCCCCCATTCCGCATCTGAGCGACGTACTATAGCGCTTTGACCAATCACAAAACTGCATTGCAGTGCTGTGATTGGTCAGTGGAGCCTGGCTGCTTCCCCTTTCGGCTGGAGCGGAGGTACGACAATGAGGGACGACTCAGAGAGACGGGAGTAGGTAAGTTTTCTTTCTTTTTCATACCCGCCCCCAGCCTGCCCCACCACCCCGATCCGTGCCAGCCGGTACTGATTGCAGGCCTTGCTGTACACCAATGGGGTAATGTGCAAGATAAATTACTCATACCGTGGGGTTTGCTTTTTTCAGAGTTCAGTAATTACGCACTATTCTGAGTTTCGCCGAAATGAATGTGGAGCACCACAAGTTTTCCCCATTCTGCAGTGTGAAAGTTCGGAATGACATATTTTTCTGAACAAATGACAGCATGTTTTACTTGTTGAAATTCAGGCATGGAAAAAATACACTTGGGTGCAGTAAAGGAACAGCGAGGGATATTTACAATAAAATGTCGGAGCACGGTGTAACTCCAAAATTGGAAGCGCCACGCTCCAACATTTTTTAACCACAGGGATACGCCGTATTTACAAAAATACGGCACACCCCTGTGTTTCCCCTAGTGCTGGTGCTGAAAAAGCTGCCTAGCACCAGCGTAGGCACCCTTGCGCCATGTTGCAAGGGTGTCTGCTCTGCAGGGGCGATTGCTTATCTGTAGGAAGGGACACCTTCCTGCACATAAACAATCTATAAAGGCGATTTGCTGTTTCTATGTGTGCTACGGAATGCAGCACACATAGAAAGAGCAAAATACGAGGAGAAATGAATAATTTCTTCTTGTATTGCCATCCCAAGACCACGTTTTACCTGTTCTTAGATTTTGGCGCTGCGCCATCCTTGTAAATATGGGGGAGCATCTAAAAGCAATGGGTGTTGCAGTGGAACTCCCACAGCAACACCCATTGCCCTCCCCTTTGCCTGGCATATTTACAAGGTGGGGTTAAGCCACGTTAAGTGGCTTAACGCCACTTTGTAAATATGGGGTAGAGAGCAAGGCCACCGAAGCGTCAGAAAAAGTGACGCTCGAGTGGCGTTAGGTGCGTGTAAATATGCCCCAGCATAGCATTGGCAAACTTATGCAACAATAGGTGGTCTGTGCTGGAAGCGTATAGTCAGAGTTGCATTGTAGAGAAAAAATTACCATCACAACAAACATGCATGCGTAGCTCACATTATTGATCTGAAAAGCAATCAAGGTGCAGGCTACTAGATGTTGCTCTGCAGTAGCTGCTGTTCAAATAGGAAATGGATGATCAGCGGACCCATTTCTCTAAGATCGATGCCAGTAGCACGTGCCGTAAGACTATCAAGTAAAATCAACTGCACTACAAGTTTAATAGCCGCTCCAGGCTGCATGTTTAGGGGATTGAGTTTAAAGTATACTCACGGGGTCTAAATATTATTTCTTCCATTGACAGGTGAAAACAGATTTGGTAAAATGCAATCTCATGGCAACATTGGAAAAATAAACCTGTTGAAAATATGCACTTTTCTAAGCTTTACAGCCATGTGTCCCAGCCATAAACTGGTGCTCGGATTATAGCTATGGATGCCTGCCTGAAAGACACTTTTAAACAGCGGTTTTGCTGGCAAGAGGATGAACCTATGAGAAAGTTGTGACCCGCGGTTTGCGGGTCAGCGTCGAGTTGCACAGCCGTATAAGCATTGGTATGCAAATTAATACCCATCAACCGTAGTATGTCCAATTTCATCCATTTTATTTCATTGTTTTTTCAAAGTTTATCCGTCACGTCAAAAGACAAAATTCTTTAATTTTATGCGTTTTAATTGTTTCATGATTGCCCATCCAGGCCTATACATGAACATTTCAGAATTTCAAGTCCTCCAAATAATTCCAATAGTATCACACCCAATGCATTTCGGTTCTCATTAACCTTCATCAGGGGTATCTGTGATTTATGAAAAAATATGTCAGTCACATCTATTCGACACCCAACATAATATCAAGTTATTTTCAAACATATCTCCCCTCGCGTTTCATCAGTAAATCAACATAATCTTAAAAACCACCAACCATTATGTTCACATGCCTTATGTACCCCAAGTTTATAAGAAAAAGGATGCTTTGAAACTTCCTGTCGTGTACCATCTGATCAGAAAACTAAATCTGTGTTGTGTTAATCTCGAACGTGCAAGTACTTGTGACACAAAACAAATACTCAAACCCCAGACGTTAACTTCCAATAAACCTAAAACTCCCGTTTACCACGTGCTTCAAAACCACCCAAATTTTTAGTGCCTCCCTCAATTATCTGTATGAACATCTCAAAGTCCCCGTGCATACCTGATATAACCAAACCGCACACCAGTCTCCTCGTGCGCGTGTAACCTCTATTTTACAAAACCGTGCTAAACAACCTGAATTTTAAACCTACGTAACCCAGCCCACCTGTATACCCGTAATAATCCAATATCACGTGTCCTCATAACTCCTCCCAACTAAGTCCCAACCCCCAGTCTCCCTTACAGTGCAACAGAGGATGAACCTGGCATTACAAGAAGGGCCTGTGTATAGAATAAAGTGAAATACATCCAGTAGACCAGAGCTACAATGTACTTTGTTCCTGTGTCCAAAAAATGGTGCTTCCATCTGAAATTGTCTTACCCAGAATGATTGGCAAGCATGATTACATCTAGAGTTAGCCCAGACTAAAACTATATATATGCAATATTTACTTGTAGGGAATTTCAGACAGTCTTCTCCCTCCATTGGTCTGTTGTTGTGTCATTCACGTTTGAATTCTGCTCACTACAGCGTAAAGCTGTGTGCAGTGGGTCAGCCCACTTCAGCCATTAGCTAACTTCACTGAGAGTAATGCGATTTTGCTCTTTGACAAAGGGTACATCCACTCACAAAGTAACTCCCCTCTGTACTAGGCACTCCTATGGCAATATGTGCTTTTTGAGACAAAAGTGTTTTTGCGTTTTCTATTTTTTTTCATATTGGCTTTAGTTCCCACAAGAACGTTTTCCAAAAACCATAGTAAAACAAAATAAGCATTGACAAAGAAAAGGGCTGGGAGCCAACGCTAGACCTTTGGGCTTTTCCAGGGATTCTTTTTAGCTTGATCCTAACAGCTTCAAATTACCATGGTTTTTAATGGGCCTAAAATGCATCCCCTCAAGGTCTGGCCATACCCCCTTGTCTATCCTGCAATCATTCAGCTTTTTCATCTGTGTATCATGAACCTTAAAGATGCTAAATGTATATAAGTTGCATGGGGTAGTAGAAGCTGATGTGCTAGTTTTTCACATAATTTTCAAGGATGATCAAAACAAATATTCTGACCTGTCTCAGTTTTGATTGGGTTGGGGGTGTTTTAAGCAGCTGTGGTGAGTCAGTGAATTGTGAGGTGTGTCTTGTTGGGATAAACACTTCTAGAACAACTGTGTAAGGCCAAGCAATACAAAAGAATAAAGAAAACACCGGTAAAGTAGAGTAAAGCAGGTTGGGGTAGGAAAAATTGTAGCTACATTTGTCTTTGAGGAAAAGGCCATTTTACTCATGAGCAAGCTGAGCTTATATAACTACAACCTCTGGCTTAGCCGCACACACCAAAATTACCCAACAAAGGTCTATTAATATTGACTATTCCACCTTCCCTCTACCTAAAATTCTCCCTCTCATCACACCATCTCCTCTCTTAACATCAAACCTCTATATTGTCTATTCATTTACCTCTAAGGGGCTTACCATCCATATTCAATCTTATAACACAACTCTTAAATCACTCCCATTTTCTTGTCTAGCTTACCTGTTCCAGGTCCACAACTGCGTTGTGTTTGATCCTTAACAGTCCCTTCCCTGCCTGTTTTTTTTTCTGCTCTTATATTACTCTGCTACCAAACTTCTCAATCAGAACTCTCTCAGTTCCAACGACCAGCGACAAACACATACAATCTTTAATACCTGGTCAACTGTCCATCGACCGCACCCAAATATATTTTGCACAAGGGTGGGAGAAGGGCTTAGTTGTGGAGAATGGAATAATTTCCTGTGCATATTCTCTACACAATGCAAATATCGCTCATGATGTTAGCAGCCTGTGCACCCCCGCTATTCTGCCCCCAATCTCCCTGTGCTGAGAGGGCAGTTGCCTCCCCTCTTTGTGGGGCCCACATTCTGCACACGTGCACAAATACACTGCAGAGACCTCTGTCATGGAAAAGGAGAATTCCCTCTCCAAAAGTATAAAGAAGTTTAATAAAGTTTATTATTCAAAAAAATAAATATAAATATGTTAATGTATAATTTAGATGTGAATTAAGTAACTTGAAGTAATAACACTTATTTTTCAACACTTTAACTCCTCAAATTATATTTGAATAAATAATACGCAAATTTAAATTTGTTAATTCAATTTATAGATACTGTTTAAACTATATTTTAGAAAATCACCACCACTATCACTTTTATTTTTATGTACTATTTTTAAACTGTTAAAAGTTATCTTTTTAATAAAAAATACATTTAATTTAATTTAAAAACATTAACTTTAAAAAAAAATGTGATGCATTTTTTCATTTAGATGAATATGAAATTAAATAATCATTATATTACTTATGCTTAACTCAAGGTACTCTGCAACAGAAAGAGGGTATAAGAGTAGTCCAAGCCTTAAATCAAGAGAGGGGCTGTACTACCATAATATCAAGTTCTTCCCATCAATCTGCAAACATGTTGTTATTGGAATATTTACCACCACTATATCGTATGGCTAAGTATATATAAGTAAACAGCAACAGCATATATTCCTAAAGATGAGCACTTGGGAAGATGCCCCACTGATAATCAGTGACCAGTGCATTTCTACAAAGTCAAAGGTCTAGCTAATCAGGCTGTATCAGAGGTTCCAGTCCCAGAGAGGCGTCTGCTATAGCAAATACCTCTGCCTACCAGCAGGGAATTAGGTGGACCTTCTCTGACTCCTCAGGCAGGATACCATGAATATTCAATCTAGACAGGATAAAACAGGTAATAAAAGAAGACGTGGACTGTCATCTGTGTGCAGCACATATAATCCTTCTTGAAAACGCTATTCTTATAGTAAAATGTATGCCTTTATTTTATTTATTTATTTATTTATTTATTTATTGAGTTTTATATAGCGCTGGCTGGACCCTGAGGTATCAGAGCGCTTTACATGAGGATTAAACAGTGTTACAGCGTTAAATCAGTTACAGTTACATTCGTTACTAGTGCATTCCATGACATAGAAAAACTAAACTGATGGAGTAAGGAGGGTAATAGGTGGAATAGTAAAGGGGATTGAGTGCAGATCAGGAATTAGCAGAAAGGTCATGGGGTGAAGAACAGTAGGGGACAGTAGATGCAGAGGGAGAGAAAGGAGCCTCAAGGTGATCATGCCCCTTGATGCGGGGGAGGAAAGGGAATACAACGGGGAGACGAGGAAAAACAATGTCCGATGTCCGGCTGGGTAGGTGCCGGCCGAGGGGGTGAATCCCAGAGCCAAACTCCTCTATAGCTACATATGATAGCTCCACCGGGTATCAGCCAAAGGTTACTCTGGCTCCGCGATAAGTCCAAACAGTTGAAGATTCCGCCCAGGGGGCAACGTCATAGTTCCATTGAAAGCAGTGTCGCAGAGAGCTGGAAGTCCATAGGGAGGAGACAGCAGCGGAGAAAACGACAAGACCTATGTCCGAAGTCCGGCTGGGTAGGTGACGGTCCTAGCGGTGAGCCGGAGCCAATCTCCCCTATAGCTGTTGAAGCAACTCCACCGGGAATCAGCCATGTTGCTCGGGCTCCGCCGGGTTAGAATGAAGATCATGAAGTGTCCATAGGTCTCGAGTCCAGAAACGGGAGAATGGAGATGACGAGGATGGTTGGATAGGATATGGAGCTTGACTGCCATCTTAACTTAAAGTCAGGCAAGTTCAGTCGGTTGATCCCTGTGATTCTGCAGCTGGTCTTGCCTCTAGTTCTGTGTTTCTTTTACTCTGCTATGCCTTTTGTCCAGATTAAACATCGGGACCCCTCGTCTTAGGGACATCCTCCCTCTCTGGTGGCATTACCTTGGCGGGCGCCATTTTAGGGTCAGGCTCGGTGATTCTCATTTCAAAAGCACCCGCATAGCTTTCATAGGGGACCAATCTAGGCGCCAGCTGGACCTCCAAACTCCCATTGAGATCGCATGGGTCACCCTCCGCTCCCCCACTCACCGCCTCCGAAGAGCGTCCGCTGTGGATTAATGTGCTCAGGCGTTTAATTGGCGTGGATCAACAGTACAGTAATAAGCAGGCATGGTAAGCATGGGAGGAGCTCCCTTGCAGGACGGTGTGCACGGTGAGCTGGGCGCTGTCACAGCGCTGACTTAATTAGCACGGGTGTGGTAGCGGTCGCTATCATAGGGTCAGGCAGCATTGAGGTCCCGATCGGCGTGCAGCATGAATTGGCTCAAATAGTAAATGGGTACCTTAAATGGTATCTGGTGAGTGGATGGGTGGGTTTTCCCTCAAGGAACAGCTGCTCGAGTAGGGAAACCGTTGTATCGCTACACTGGAAGCTCTGCTGTCAGATACGACTGGGCCACCGCCATCTAATACACGCGGCGTGTATTATTGCCGGAGACTTCCCGATTGCACTTTCCTGGAGTTAATGCGTCCAGCTGATGATTGCCGAGTCCGAAAGACGCCACACTGCATTAGGTCCCAGAATCAGGCTGCGTTAATTGATGCGGAGCAGGCCAAGTACTGAATTCACGGCTACTCAGTTGTTTATTTCATGGCCGCCATTTTGGGATTGGCGTCAGCTTCGGACAAAGGTGCCGTTCTCGATCCAGCAGGCAATATTCCACAATTCAGCCGCGTTTCTTTAGTCGCGGGGCATTCCGCTGCCTCGCCTGGCGTAGTTCTTGGCAGTTGCGGGGTTCCCACATAAGATTCCTGTGGCATTGTGCGGTCGTGGCTCCGGAGCTCTAGGCTTTTGCGGCCATCTTGACTGGGCTCCTCCCCCAATGCCTCCAATCAGTTATGGCTAACCTTAGCAATGGGTATAACAGTAATGTTCACAAACCTATTTTACTTTGTTTCTTGTACTAATACTTATGGAGGATTACATTAGTAAGGGTTACGTTAGTAATAACTACACTTAGGGCCATATTATGGCTCATTTTCCTGGCTTGCGCTGGGCGCACATTTCAAAAGTTGTGCCGAGCGCAATCCAGGAAAATGCGCCACATTATGGCGAATGTGCTGCCTTCAGGGTGACCCTGGGGGCAGGGCATTCATGGAACAATGGAGCGGATGCTTTAAAGTCACTCCGTGTTTTCACAGTGCAGGCAGCATCCGCCTGCAATTTTGAAGGGGATTAGAGATCCCCATGCAGGCGGGTGCAGTCACTGACTGCACCTTCCTGCAAGGGGATGTCTGGGGGGTCCATGGGACCCTCTTTGTTATCCCCCCGCCAGAGGGCTGCAATCAGGTGGGGCACTGTCAGTGCACCTCCTGAGAGCTTCTTTGCCTCTGCACCTGTGTCTGTAATACGGCACGAGCGCAGAGGCAAAGGGATTTCCTCATTTGCAAGGGGACACACCTCCATGCAAATGAGGGAATGCCCTCTTGAGGAAGTGCTGGCACTGTATGTGTGCCAGCGCTTTCAGTATTACAGAAGGGGATGCACAATCGTCTGTGGCCGTTTCTGTAATACCAAAGTTCCCCGGGAGCATGCAAAGCGGGAATAAACGCCCGTTGCGCCCACGGTCACTTCTATAATACAGCCCTTAATGTTCAAGAAAATTATATTTATATAATAAACATGTTAGTGCCATGTGGGGCCAAAGCCTCTGGTCTTCAATTTGCCTGGTGAGCCAAGAGGCAACTCCCTCAGGGGCACCTCGGCAGACCAACACTATTGTTGTAGGGATTCTGCACATACACAGAGCTATGCACAGGATAATAGGACCTCAGAGTATAGTGGTGAACCAACCATGCACCTTAGTACCCACAATCCCAATCCGACTAGCTTTAGCGTCTCATTAGCAGCGATGCTACCAATGATTAGACAACCCAGAACACGGTCTCTCTCTCTCTCAGGACTCGCGGGAGCAAGAACACCCTTTCATTACTCACTCATACCTGTCCACAACGTGCATAGTAGGAGACACAGTATAGTCCCCTGACCTTGACTGGTAGGTCGCTCCCCCACCACACAGCTCCGTCTGTGTGCCCTGCTGCTGCCCCTGATTGTGCTCGTTTTTCCTTTCTGTGCCCCCCCTTGCTGCCCCTGATTGTGCTCGTTTTTCCTTTCTGTGCCCCCTTGCTGCCCTTGATTGTGCTCGTTTTTTCTCCTTTCTGTGCCCCCTTGCTGCCCCTGATTGTGCTCGTTTTTCCTTTCTGTGCCCCCCTTGCTGCCCCTGATTGTGCTCGTTTTTCCTTTCTGTGCCCCTTGCTGCCCCTGATTGTGCTCGTTTTTCTCCTTTCTGTGCCCCCTTGCTGCCCCTGATTGTGCTCGTTTTTCCTTTCTGTGCCCCCCTTGCTGCCCCTGATTGTGCTCGTTTTTCCTTTCTGTGCCCCCTTGCTGTGCTCGTTTTTCCTTTCTGTGCCCCCTTGCTGCCCCTGATTGTGCTCGTTTTTTTCTCCTTTCTGTGCCCCCTTGCTGCCCCTGATTGTGCTCGTTTTTCCTTTCTGTGCCCCCCTTGCTGCCCCTGATTGTGCTCGTTTTTCCTTTCTGTGCCCCCTTGCTGCCCCTGATTGTGCTAATTTTTTCTCTTTTCTGTGCCCCCTTGATGCCCTGATTGTGCTCGTATTCCCTTCTGTGCCTGTTTCCGCCGCTGCGCCTGCGGCCCCGCACCCTCACTGCCCATTCGCTGCCCCATTCCCTGCTCCTCCCTCCCACCTCCCCACTTATGGCGGCCGCTGCGCAGCCGCGCCGCTAGCGCGCCAAAGGCGCGCCTAAGGCAAGCCCGTCTGCGCCCGTCCGCGCCGTGACCGCGCCCAGCGCCAGACCCCCTGGTCCGGGCATCCCCGCGCCCGCCACATCAACAGACGCCGATACAACGCCAGCACCCTCCACGCACTGAACCCCGGAAGCGATCACGCCTGCTACCAGGCCACCCGAAGCGCACCCAAGGGCCCTTCACCTGCGGAACTGCAGCTTCGCCAGCACCCGCCCCGCCAAACCACCGCCCAGGAAAGAACCCAACTACCTCAGATGCATCCTCCTCAACACCCGCTCCGCCCGCAAACACGCCATCGAACTCTGGGACCTTCTCGACTCAACCTCCCCAGACGCCGCATTCCTGACGGAGACCTGGCTGAATCCCGCTTCAGCCCCCGACATCGCCATTGCCATCCCGGACGGATACAAGATCACCCGCAGGGACCGCACCAACGGAGTCGGAGGAGGCATCGCCATCGTCTACAGGAACACCCTCAGAGTCTCAACCAACACCGACGACACCCTCAGCACCGCCGAACACATGCACTTCCAGATCCACACCGATCCCAACACCACCCTCAGAGGAACCCTCATCTACAGACCCCCGGACCCCGACCACAGTTCAGCGATTCCATTGCTGACTTCGTCCAGCACACACGCCATCGCCTCCACGGACTACATCCTCCTCGGGGACCTGAACTTCCACCTCGAGAACAACAAGGACACCAACTCCACCACCCTGATCGACAACCTCGCCACCCTCGGACTCAGACAGCTCGTGACTACACCCACCCACGCCGCCGGCCACACGCTAGACTCCATCTTTTCCGCAAGCCCACACGTCTCCTTCAACCACACCTCCGAACCCCACTGGACTGACCACCACTGCATCCACTTCACCTACAGGAAGCCCACCACGCACCACCGCACCGAACAAATGCCTCGCCGCTGCTGGAGCAGAGTCACGGAAGACCAGCTAACCACAACCCTCGCCCTGAGCCCACCCGCCGAACCCTCCGACCCCGACACCGCCGCCCGCAACCTCAGACAGTGGATCGACGACTGCGCCAACACCCTCGCCCCGCTCAAGAATCCGCCCAACAGCCACACCAGCAAGAAAGCCACCTGGTTCACCGAAGACCTCCAGGCCTCCAAACAAACATGCCGAAAACTGGAGAAGATCTGGCTCCACGAACGGACAGCGGACAGCTATGCCGCCCACAAGAGCGCCACCCGCAGTCACCATCACCTCATCAGATCCGCCAAAAGGGCCTCACTCAAAGACCGCCTAGACAACAACGCACACAACAGCAAAGAGCTCTTCAACATCGTGAAGGAACTCTCCAACCCCAGCTCCAACACCAACGACATCCAGCCGTCGCGAGACCTGTGCGACTCACTGGCCACCTTCTTCCACCGCAAAATCGCCGACATCCACGACAGCTTCAACACCACGACCGCCCCGGCAACCACCGAGACCACTGCCCCCACAACCACCAACCGCCTGTTCTCCTGGACCAACATCAATGACGAGGACACCAGCGAGATCATGAACACCATCCACTCCGGTTCACTGCTAGACCCGTATCCTCACCACATCTTCAACAAAGCCAGTACAGCCATCGCGCCCCATCTCCGGAAAATAATCAACATCTCCTTCAAGACAGCAACCTTCCCGGAAAGCTGGAAGCACGCCGAGATCACCGCCTTACTCAAGAAACCCAAGGCAGACCCCAAGGACCTCAAGAACTTCCGACCCATCTCTCTGCTCCCGTTCCCCGCGAAGGTCACCGAGAAAATCGTCAACAAACAACTGACCCGCTACCTCGAGGAGAACAACATCCTGGACCCTTCCCAGTCCGGCTTCCGCAGCAACCACAGCACCGAAACCGCCCTCATCGCCGCCACCGATGACATCAGGACCCTGCTAGACAACGGAGAAACAGCAGCCCTCATCCTCCTGGACCTATCAGCCGCCTTCGACACGGTCTGCCACCACACACTACGAACACACCTTCACGACGCCGGGATCCAAGAGAAGGCCCTGGACTGGACCACATCCTTCCTTTCCGGCAGAACACAAAGCGTCCGCCTCGCCCCTTCCGATCCAAGGCCACCAAGATCATCTGCGGCGTACCCCAAGGCTCCTCCCTCAGCCCAACGCTGTTCAACATCTACATGGCACCCTCGCCCACGTCGCCCGACAGCACAACCTCAACATCATCTCCTACGCCGACGACACCCAGCTGATCCTCTCCCTCACCAAAGACCCTCACACCGCCAAAGCCCACCTCCACGAAGGAATGAAGGCCGTCGCCAAATGGATGAGGACCAGCCGCCTGAAGCTGAACTCGGACAAGACGGAGGTCCTCATCCTTGGTTCCAACCCTTCAGCCTGGGACGACTCCTGGTGGCCAACATCACTGGGAACAGCCCCGCCACCCACCGACCACGTACGCAACCTAGGGGTCATCCTCGACCCCACCCTCTCCATGACTAAGCAGGTCAACGCCGTTTCCTCATCCTGCTTCAACATCCTCCGAATGCTCCGCAGGATCTTCAAGTGGATCCCCACCGAAACAAGAAAAACAGTCACCCAGGCCCTCGTCACCAGCAGGCTGGACTACGGAAACGCCCTCTACGCAGGAACGACGGCTAAGCTCCTGAGACGGCTGCAACGCATCCAGAACGCCTCTGCACGTCTTATCCTCGACATCCCCCGACGCAGCCACATCACACCCCACCTGAGAGACCTGCACTGGCTCCCTGTCAACAAGAGGATAACCTTCAAGCTCCTCACCCACGCACACAAAGCACTCCACAACTCCGGACCAGCCTACCTCAACAGACGACTCAGCTTCTACACCCCCACCCGCCAGCTCCGCTCGACCAGCCTCGCCCTCGCCACAGTCCCCCGCATCAGGAAAACGACCGCCGGCGGCAGATCCTTCTCCCACCTCGCCGCCAAGACCTGGAACACCCTCCCCACCAACCTCCGACAGACCCAAGACGTACTGGCCTTCAGAAGACTCCTCAAGACCTGGCTCTTCGATCAGTAGCAGCACCACCCCCCTCTTCCCCCAGCGCCTTGAGACCCTCGCGGGTATGTAGTGCGCTTTATAAGTGACATGATTGATTGATTGATTGATTAGTTTAAAATGTTTATTTCAACTATCGTGCTCTAAGATACAGTACACGTGCCAGTACTATCAACATAATGCATAATGATAAAATAATAAGCATGGTTACAATTCCATAGAGTACAAACGGGGAAAGCATTTCATAAGGCAGTGGATATAGGGCTAAATGACCTTACCACCCTCCCCGTGCTACTAACTAGTTTATTATAAAAATAGAAGACCTCTGGGCGTTGTCAGGCGAACCCTCATACCTCAATATCTAGATGCACGGTTTACATCATCAGACAAGCACAGCTCTTCTCCCTGGAAAGGTTTTTCTCCAAGTGCCTCAAACAGCGAGATCACAATACTAAAAGCACACACATTTCTCCAGTGCAGCTGTACATAGTGTTATGTCTAAGTGCGAGGGACTGGCCAGATCAGCAAGAACAAGAGACGTTGTTTTTCGACCTTGTACATGTTGTGCAGACGAAACCCACAGGGAACAGGAGAAAAGGTGAAAGGCAGAAAGGCAGACAGTTCTAATATAGCCTGGCACAAGCAGAGGCTGGAAAAACAAAGTCACAAAGCAACGTGCGCAAAAAGGCATCATGGCAGCCAGGCCTAGGCCAACTTAGCAATGCAGACCATGAGGCCACAAACCACATGACACCCTCCCCTGGTCAGTCCATTGGCGAAGACATAGGACGAAGACAGAGTCCAAATAGATGGAGCAGAAGGCGGAAACGTCCACGAGAAACAGTTCCCAACGAAGGACAGTGAACGGGATAAAAAAATCAGGAGGAAAAAAAATCCAGAAAGGGCCAACAAAATATCCAGAGATGCAGGACGCGGAAAGCGTAGGCCCCCTAATCCAATAAAGTGTAAGTGCAGAAAAACACCACACCTTCCAAGAAGACATCGTTGGAATCGTCAGAAAAAAGAGACGCCATCCAGTTCAACAAATCAAAACTGCATCCATGTTCCTCGTAAGAGGGAGTAGTGAACAGCCTTGCGGGACAACTTGCGTGATACTCAATATAACTTTGTCGTAGGAGATTCTGAGCAGCCGTCCAGACATCCCATTGTGCCAAAATTCCAAGTGCAGCCGCACGCGCCATTAAGCCATCACCTGAACAGTCCCGTTCATGGGCCTCTAAGGGACCCACCAACTGGACAAAATCCGGGTCAGACAGAGACGAATTGGAGAGGCAATAATCCAAGGACCACGAGAAAGGACATCGGATGCAAGACATCGCAGGTTGCACGCAAGTGAAATACGCAAAGCGAAAAGAAAGTCTATAGAACACACTAAGTGTCGCCAAAGGCAGAATGCCGAAGCCGGTGAGGATGCGGTCACGGAGCATCCGGAGTCGGCCTTGGTCGAGGAGGGCCCCAGGAAGTGCAGCCATTGCGCAGCAAACAGACCAAAAGCAATATACCAGCCGCTAAGGCGAGGATCAACGGAAAGCCGCCAAAGACGCTGGAAAAAATGGAATGAATAAAAGCCGGTATTACACCAAAGATAGTTTGAAAGGAGGTAACAAGGCCAGAGCCCACAACCTTAAAAAAGTGCACAAGACCTTCGGTGCGTGATGCATTGAAAACACGGTGAATCAGTTCACCGAAATGTTGTGGGAGGTTTGTGTTCAAAAGGGCCTGTATTTCACTGTGGGTACTAGCCACCTGGAGAATAAATGTCTCCCGAGCGGACGTGAGCATAACCTCCTGGTTCAATAATAGCGCCTTTATTCTGCTCAACTTATTGAAATCTGCCTTCAAAGTCGGAATGGAAGGCCAAATGGAACTATCTACGATGTCGTGCGGGGGAGGAAAAAGCACATTTTTACAGCACACAACCCGGTGGGAAACAGTTACAATATAGGGTATGCCAGCCAGCATTCCACAGCAGTCCTGATTATTCAGAAGGAGATAGCTACCATTTGCAAGCACAGTAAAAGTAGAAGATATAACAAGAGCAGGGATGCCCTTCAAAACACAAGCAAGATTCGGAGCCGAAACGTTACAAGCCCCGTGCAATTTAATGTTCTTACAAATTAGGGAATGACCCACAGTAGAATCGCATGACTCTCCTGTGAGAAAAACTTCCTTTCCGTCCCTAAGGCATCTATATAAGAAAGGCAGGGACCAAAGTTCATGCAAGAAGGCACTGCCTAGAGGCTGAAAACGGCCAACAGGATAATGTTTCATGCAGGAACTGAACTCAAATAAAGAAAAAGGCAAAGCAATAACCCCGTGAACTAACCACACGGCAGAATCCAATTCCGCCACAGAGAATGGTAAGGGCTCTATTTTTTCGATATGCAAGAGAGTGTATGTTGCATCTTTCATGGACATGAATTGCTGTTTCTCAGTTAAATTAAACGGCAACAACAAGGCAGAGGTGTTCAGAAAATGCCAAGGAACTTTACCCATTTTAAGTGTTTGCAAAGTCCATGCAAACTGCATCACAGAACGCAATTGATTTTGTCCATGATATAACACAGAAACATCATCTTGTACAATATCAACAACAGAGGAAACAATATTCTCTAATGTGTAAATGCGGGAAGACAGGGTATTAATACTATTGTCAACAACAGCAAGCACCTTTTCTAAATTTGCTTGATCAATCTCCCGAAGACGGGAGGCAGCTTCAATTTGTGAAAGCTTCCAGATTTCATTGTAAGTTTCATAAATGAATCTCTTAGGTCGAGGACCACGAGGCCCCAGAACAAAATCGGACAGATCAATGTTGCCTGACAGGAGGGATAAATGTTGTTTCACAGAATCTAAGGAAGAGTGCTGCAACCACTGTTTACACAATTTACCAACAGAATATGTCGTAACAGTACGAGAGTCAGAAAACCTTGGATCCGGTCTATCCTGTTTATAACCAGGAACCAATTCATGAAAACGCATTTGGCAGGCATTTGATGCCGTTGGCCAGGCCAACCAGGGCGACTGAACAAACGTAGAGACATTAAACGAATTGTTCTGAAACAACGCTTGCAAATCGGCCAGGGAAACATTAAAACGCAAGCTGTCGTTGGGAGTGGAAGACAATGCGGGAATGGAGGGTGCATTCAATTGTTTAGAAGTAGCCAAACCCCAACAGGTCGTTTGATAGATGGTATGATTTAAAAATAAAATTTGGGCCGGGATTAGGCAAGCACGGTGCAAGGCTTCCGTGCCTTGCACCTGCCATGATTTGGTGCCCCAAATAGATTTTAAGTCAATGGTGTCCTTCCAGTGTTCATAACCACCCACGGCTAAGGCGTTCAAAAAGGAACCCGAATATAGCAATTTGGTGTGGGTCAACATAATCTTCTGTGTGGACGAAGTATTCAATTTAAAATAATAGGACCCAGGGTTTGATCTATCAAAGTCTGTAAAATAAGTAAACTTACTTTTAAGTGTGGGGGAGCTACCTGGCAAAGGGGTCGGACAATGTTCCCATTGGGTGTAATTAAAGGGACCCCCAGAGTACTTGGTTTATGGAGAAAGTGGTTGCCCCAATGCTGGTAACAATATACATCGGCATAACTTGCAGAATTCATGTATACATCTTCAGCATTAAAAGCAGCATAATATTTCAAATCAGTAAATAACGATTCAATGGCATGCACATCCCAATCGTCAGAATGAATATTATTTTTAACGACATCACCCATTGAAACACGAAGGACATTTGGTACGTTAATAATTTCGGTGGGTCCATGAATTTGGAAGTTTACCGCATCCCATACGATGCCATCAGCGACTGGGAAAGCTGAAATGTTCACAAATGTGTGGTCACGCTTCATGATGTGAGAAGAAGAATGCGGAGCCAAAGTTCCAGTGACACAGTTCACAGCAGAGCGTTCTGGTAGATAGTGACCATTGATGAGTAGAAAGAAAACGGTGACAAAGCCAATGGACATGAACAGAAAAATCAGGAATAGTACCAACCAGATGTATGTCCATGGTGGGATCAAAAAAATTGTCTCTGAACCAGGAGATAAAAACACTGAATCTGGACGGGATAAGTGATGAGGTGGAAGCGGAATCAAAGGAATAACGGGTTGGGCTCAGAGGAGTTGTTGGTAGGTGAGCCACCGACTCGTTGGGAGGGTATGTATACTCGGTCTCCTCGTTGCAGGGGGAATCCGGGTAGTCGAGCAGGCGATCAGGCACATCTACCATCTCAATGGCAACATCAGTGACCGTTCGGGCTGGAGGGCCACAAACATGTGTCCTAGAAATTGCTGGACAGGAGACCGCTGGTGTTACACTATTCAGGATCGGCCAGATGTTGTAGCTTGACATTTTCCACTGAGATGTATCGGTTCTCTTTGCAACCAGGAAGCGGTGGTAAGATGACAGTTCGAGTACCCTTCAAGCCAAGGACTGGAACCGGTGCACGATAAGAGGGGCCAAATTCTTTTTTGTTCTCCACCTTCTCTCGGACCAAGTCTCCAACCTTCGGAAGCCAGCCGGCGACCGGAATCTGCAGCGCAGCGTCTGTGGCTGAAGGTAAATGTTCGTTTGCAAGTTTGTCACTGGCTTCTTGTAAGTCCTGCAACATAGTAGAATGGTTATCTACATCAAAGATTGCAGATTGCGCCCCCATGTCTAGACCATCAAGGTCGGGCTCAAACATTTGGATGCCAAAGAGCATTTCGTATGGGGTCCGCCCACCCAGAGGTCTTCTAGGGAGATTATTAAGTGCACGTTGCACGCTATACAAGTGGGCCAGCCAGTTCCTGCCAGTACCTAAGACTCTAGCTGTCAAGGATTGCTTTAAGTCACGGTTCATTCGTTCAACAATCGAATTGCCCTCAGGCCGATATGGAGACGAAAATTTCACCCGCACCCCCAGTGACCCCATTGCGTCCTTGTACGCCTTAGAGGCGAACACTGGACCTTGGTCAGAATGGAAGGTGCCACAGGCAAAAATTCCCACAAAGACACGCAAATCCCTTATGACATTTCGAGCGCCAGCACTCCGTTGTGGCCAAACCCAGATGAAACGTGTGCACGAGTCTACTGCAACTAAGATGTATTTGTATGCAGTGTCAGAAGAAAATGGACCGCAGTGATCCAGGTAAACACACGCAAAAGGTCTGTTTGAAATGCAGAGCGGTGTTTGTGGTGGTCGTGTAACCGTTGAAGGCTTAATTTGCTGACAAACGTCACAAGAAAGCACATAAGTACGGGTCTGTTTATATAAACCACGCCACCAGTAACGCTGCTGCAAGATGGAAACCGTCGCAGACACACCAGCATGGGCCGAAGCCAAGCCTTCGTGTGCGGCCGATATTAAGGAAGGTCTGCGGTCCGCGTTGGGAATCAGCCAATCACCACCGTCTGGAATTTTTACGTAAGGAACCTGATCGGGACCTACTTGATAAGAGTATTTGGAAGGGAAACCCCGCGGGTAATTAGCACCCTCCTTTGTTGCAGCAATAGCTGCCAAAATATCATTATCTATTTTAGTCATGGATCTTGTAACTGCTGCTACTGAGCATGTGGCTACTGCTGATTTGGCAGCTTCGTCTGCCAAACCGTTACCGACAGCGTGTGCGCCCACACGCTGGTGGCCAAGGGTGTGAATCACCTGTGTGAGAGGCAAACGTTGTTTAAGATCTGCTACTCGAACCCAAAGCATCTTATGCTTAATTGTGCTGCCTTTTGCATCTCTATAGTCGTTTTGCGACCAAAAGAATAGATTGTCATTGAAAGACTGAACACAGTAGTAAGAATCGCATGCAATAAGGGTTGTCACGTCTGGATTAGCGAACTCAAGTGCGAGCACCAAAGCACGCAGCTCGGCCAATTGTGCAGTACTGTCTCTTAGTGCCTGAGTGTGCACTACAGTCAATTTGAACTCACCGTTCACCATGGTACCGGCAACAATAGCACATGCTGCTGAATAAGCATGCTTGGAACCCGTGGCCGGTTGTGCCGAACCATCGGTATAGGTAATACATTCGTACTCCTCAAGCGGTAGCAAGGACAGAGGAGGAGGATGAACAAATTCATACTGTAAAAACTCCTGTGTCTGAAGAGAGGAATCAAAGATAAAAGTGACATCCGGAGACGTCAGAGATGTAGCCCATTGTATCCAACGGGGGTGCAAAGCCTTAGAGTTCGGGACACTTGCTTTCGTCACTGCCTCAAGGGCAGGATATGGTGTTACCACCAAAATGCATTTTCCCTGTGCCAGTGCGCGTTCCTTCAGAATCGCCATTTGCACTGCAGTCAAAACTTTCTCCACAGAGGAAAAGCGCATTTCTGCTGAAGTGTAAAGATGTGATTTGTATGCAATTGTGTCTCCTTCGTTAAAGGTTAAGTACGTGAAACCCACTGCTCCTGGAACGATTCTAATCACCAGGTTAGTGTGGTTATCACGAGTCAACAAGAATTTCGATTCAAGTAGATCGGACTGCAAAGATTGCAGTATAGAGGAATGCTCGGGAAGCCAGCATGACTTTGAAAAGTTAGGTTGTATCAAGGCATAAAGAGGCTTGATTCGCTGGGCATATTCGGGTATGTAAGTACGCCCGAAGTTTAGAAAACCCAGTAAAGACTGAAGCTTCTTCAGAGTAGTTGGAGGGCACAAAAGTGCGCATTTCTCCAAGAAATGGGGAGCTAAGCCTTTACCTTCATTGTTGAGCTCATAGCCCAAAAACAAAACGGTAAATTCAGCAATGTGGGATTTGCCAAAATTAAATTTGTATCCTAAGACCTCAAATTCAAGAATGATGCGGTCCACTCGGGAAAGATGCGGCCATAATTCGTCGTCTGTCAGATAAATATCGTCGACGTACGAACACGCATCTGGGTCTATGCTGTCCAACAAAGAGACAACACGGGCGGCGAAGACACCCGGACTGTTCTTGTAGTCCATGGGTAAACGCCGTAATTTGAATTGTTTACCACCGGAAGTGAAAGCGCTCCATTGGCTGCACTCCGGGGACAAGTTGTGCGTGTAAAATCCATTGGATAGGTCGTGTCGTTATGTATTTTTTACGAACAAGACTGTCTACAAGCGCAGAACTGTGTGTGTTTTGCACCGCAAAGGTCCGACAATGAGAGTTCAAATGTCGGTAATCCAAAACTAGGCGGTACGATCCATCGGGTTTTGAAACCGCGAAAAGGGGATTATTCATTGGTGATACGCATGTTTCAATTACTCCTTGATATTCTAACTGTGTCAGAATGTCGGAAACGGGACCTTTAGCTTCCCGCTTGATGGGATATTGGGGTTGTGGCTGAGGCAGCGACCGCAAAGGAATATCATGGGGGGGTGAGTCTTCATCCCAGCCCACGTGATTACGGTATAACGCCGGAGCCAGGGCCCCAGCCCATTCAGCTGCGAGAGCCTCCGCTTTGTCCTTGGGGACATGACGAGAAAAGCTCGGAAGGATTACCTCCTCCCCTCTACGCGCAGCAAGTACGAATGGGGGCGGCCAATCCGCCTCTACCAACAGAATATCATAAGAAGAGGTCAGATTCTCCCAAAAAATCCCTTTAATAACACGCTGTATGTCACCTTCAATTTGAAGGACAATATTATATAGTCTGTCAGGGGGTGCCACTCTGGTGTCAGCTGTCTCGACAGTAATGAAGGTGTCAGTTGCTGTCGCCTCCACATGAGGACGTAGTGCCTCCCGCACTATGGTAACTTCCGCGGCGCTGTCTAGGAGCCGTCACTGCCCACGTCCAATTCAGGAGTCTCGTTCTCACCGTCTGTGGCATACCTCGCTGTTAAAGCTGCAACTTTCTTCTTCTGAAACTGTGGGCGAGAACGTGGAAATTCTTCGGCTTTCCCTTGGACTTGTTGTCGAGGTTGGTCTCGTCCCTGTGGAGCCTCACGACCCCTGCCTCTATCCTGGCGTTCTCCTCCACCTGTCTGGGAGGTCGACGGTGCCTGTGAAGGGAGAAGAGCTGTGCTTGTGAAGAACGAGGCGAACGCGGATCAGGGACTTGAAATCTCTCTGGAGATTTAATTCTCGCTCTATCGCGCAAATCATAAGTGCGTTCAGAAGATTCAGAAACCGGGGATGCGCCACGCGACCCTAGTTTTTTCTGTTGCTTACCCTGTTTCTTCAACCTCCAGTTCTTTTTAGTAAAGAACGGTCTCTCATCTTTCTCAGATTGAGTTTTCTGTTGTGGCTGCGTTTGAGTTTGCGTTTTAGCAAAAGGCTTAACTCCCAGACTATTGCGGCCAATGGTTTTATAGGCCTGTGCAATAATTTTCGGTAATTCGCATGGCCTGTCCGGTTCTGGGACTAAAGCCAAAGCATTAGCTACTTGAAAGTTCACTCCATCGCCCTTGACTTTCGCAAGGATTAAATCAGCTACTACATCGAACACTCCCACCAGTCTCATCCCTAATTCCACAGCCGCTTCAGGGCCATGCTCGTCCTGTACTCGTTTAATTACAGAGGGGAGAACTGTCATGGAAGGAGTGCCGAAACACTTCGCATATACTGCTGCGAATACCTTGCCCCAGTTGTTGCATTCTGCCAACTCTGGAATTAAGTCTTTTGGCAAACTGATCGTTAAAATCCTGTGTGTAAAACTGTACATTTCCATATCTATTTAACTGATAGACGCGCACTCATACTTTGATGTCTGCCGTGTTTTAGTTATTTAAGCTGCCAAACATTACATAACAATACATCCACTGGTAAATACTAGCATTATACCATAAATGTATGTTGACATATGCCGCTATTTAAAGAAATTTCATCCTGTTTTTTATTTTCCCATGCTGTCCATCTGCTCAGCTGCTGGCCTATAATTCATGAAAGACAGCATGGAGAGTCACTTAAAAGAAGCACAGTTTTCTGTATTTATCCACTTTTAAGAATAAATGCAGACAGAAAACACATTGTTTTCTATCTGTATTTATCTGTAAAAATCCATTAAAAACCGCAAACAGGGAGCCTTAATTATGAGGTGTACACTCATAAATGAAGAATTTCCGTGGAAAATGGTAATTCCTCATTTCCCCACATAGTTTCACTGGGAGATCTCAACTGACTGGAGTAGGTGAAGTTCCTAGCGGAAGCACACTAAAGCAGCAATAATTTCGATGCCTGCGTAATTCCATCCCAAGAGGATCAGCAGCACCTCTTACCACCTTCATCAGAATTATATGGCAATCGTAATGAGGGTAGGTAGCAACTCGGAGGCCTTATCATATTATAGTGCTGGTTTTTACATGTTTCTTTGGGTGGACTGTTCAATTCAGTTTCATTTTAACTTACAATTGGTGGATTTCTTTCAGTTAAGAAGAACGGTTTCTTAAGTTTTTCACAACTGGGAGTTTTTTTCCCCCCCCCCCGCGGGTTAGCACACTTGCTTGCCCTAATAAATAGGATCTCAGAGCACTGTTAAGGACCCTTTCTCATTATAAGCACATTAAGCATATGGTAAGGTTTCTTTGAAGGTGCTGGTTCTTGCACATTCATATGCTATAAGATTCCATTTCAGGTTCTAAATTCGACTCACAGCTAACAGCATACTTGTAGCAGGACCAGCCTGAGAACCAAAAACAGCCCTTGCAACAATGTTCAGTTCAATCCCAGTCTATTTCATCCCTCTCTCTCTCTTTCCATCAATCTCATATCCATCCCTCTGTCTTTTCCCTTCCTTTGCCCTGCTCTTTCTCCTCTTTCTTTTAATGCTCTGTCTTACCCCTGCCTGCTGTAATTAATCTCATGGGGCAAGAGAAGGCAACAGAGGCACCAGCCCTTGGCCTTCTAAACCAGCCACCATAGGCTCCAGCCCACCAGGCAGATGTCGGATGGGATAAATAACCAGCAGACCCCTGACTTGCAGGAATTTTTAATAAACGTTTTATTTTTAAAGATATAGAAATCATTATTTATTCAATTCTATATTTGTTTTAAACTGTAAAATCTACAAAATTGTTTGTCAGCCTTATGTTTTAAAAAATCCTCTGAGACAACTGTTGGAATGATTAGACATTAGCAATTCGATGAATCCTTGGATCCAACTATTTAATCTACATTAGCCATTCCTTATAATCTTACAGTTACCTTATACATTCCACTATAGATTTGCCAGGATTCACTTGAACAGTCCTCTAAGACATAGACGGATTTCTAGATGCCGATCATAGATGTTTGCTTTCTATTCTACTTAATATCCGTCTGTGAAAACTGTTTATATGCCATCAATTGACAAACTCCCCGATATGTGGGTGCATAAAAAATGCAATCTTTAAATACCCCAATAGATTTGCCAAGACTCATTTGGAGTGTTCTCTAAAATATAGACTGATTTCTAGATGTGGATCATAGATACTTTCTTACCAATATATGAAAAATGCTTCTATGCCTTCAATTGACAAACTTCCCGATGTTTGGGTGCATAAAAATTCCACAATCTTTAAATATGCATTCAATTAGAATTGCAAAAAGAAGAAAACCATATTTTTCTTTGCAACCTCATATTTATACTTCTCCTTTATCAAACCATTTTTAGATGCTTTATTATTTTTCATGCTTGTGTTGAGCATGGGTTGCGTTTTGTTTGCAAGCAAAGTTTTGCAAAGCTCCCGATTGTTGCACTTCGCAAAGGTCTTTTCTACTTTGTGAGATAAAAGTCTTAAACAGCAGGATTATTCTCACTCTAATAGAACTCGGGAAAGCTAGAAAATGTATGCAGATTTTTTATCTACAAGTTTAACTTTTGAGTAGTCTTTCTTTGCACAATAGTGTTGCCCTAGAAAAATATACTTAGGATCTGATTAAATGGATCCAACTAATCACGGTGCAAATTGCACACCCGCTAATTATCGGTTCAGTGGAGTGTGGTGTTAGACCTGGCATGCTAGGTGTGATTTACCCTATCTTTTTGCATCTGCATCCTGTATTTTTTACTGTTATGCTGGACTTCGTGTTTGCTGGTTTAGGTACTCTGGGCACTTTACCACTGCTGATCAGTACTAAAGTGCAAGTGCTCCGTCTGTAAATTGTAATTATGATTGGTTATCTATGATTGGCATATTTGATTGACTGGTAAGTCCCTAGTAAAATGCACTATGTGTTCCTAGGGCCTGTAAATCAATGTCCCGCGGTCAGTTCTTGTTTGCTTTTCCTGGTTTCCCTGCGGCTGGAGCCGCCACCGACAGCGCCAGTAGCCCAGCAGTGCTAGCGCCAGCAGCCAAGCAAGCGCCAGGAGGTGCTTGAAAGGGGGCGGGCGGGCTTCCTCCCAGCCCAGCCCGCGCCTGAACGAGGCTGGGCTGGGCCCCCTCCCCTGGCCTGTCATTTTGGCACTAATAATACTAATAATACTCCCTGGCCGTGCTCTAACTACACCGCCGAACAACTTCATCTATCGGAGCGGCTCGTCATAAACCGATCTGTATTGGCCATCAAGATTAATCGTAAGTTGAGCCTGTCTACAAATGCTATTGGATGTGCCCGTGTTTTTCTCACTTCTTTAAAGTTTGCTCAACTACACAGTGTTCATTTCTCGTACAGGAAAGTTAGCGAGTGGCTCATCTTTTCAGACGTTTGTGTTCTAGACTAATCAACCTGTCTGAAATGGGGAAGCGCACCACAATTGCTACCTGTCATGCACCATTACTGCCTATCCCCCCTCCATACCTCAAACATCCATTGACAGGATGCTTCAAAGAGCCATAGGAGTGGTGGCTACAGAGATTGAGCTTACAGTACGTAGATTGTCGCTCACACCGGACCTTCGCCCAGCTACCCAAGATACGGTCCCTCTTACACCCCATAGTGATCTGGACCATACTTCTGAGATAGTCACTGAGAAACGACCCTTAGAAGGAGAGTCAGGAACAATTCCTAAAGCAGTAACCAGGAGGAGGGGTGATACTAAAGGCACAGACAAACCTAGTAATAGTAAACAGTCCGCAAGGCTCACTGAAGCCGGGATTAAGCGGAAGAAGCTGAATGATGGAACCCCAGAGCATATAGATGGTGTCCCTGAACTGGTTGCATCTGAGGGGCAGTTTAACCAGACAAAAATAACTGCAGCATCTTTACCGACATGGGCGGCCCCAATGATGGATATTTTCCAGGGCCATTTAAGAGACATCGTGAGAGAGGAACTTGCTCATGTTCATGCTCGTCTGGACAAACTATTTAAATTATGCTCCAGCACTGCTGGTAATTTACCGCCACCTCTCCAATCGGGTGGAGAGAGCCGATTAGTATCTGATGGCCCCTCAATACCGAGAACCAAAGATGCGGCTGACCCACTAGTGCACTAAGTGGGTCTACAACCATTAACCCGGCAACGGACAATAATAGCAGTGACAGAACCAAACTCTGGGGCCAGGGCACCAAAACTCATGGGTACCCTGAAAGATAGAGTCGACACTGTTGGGTCTGAAAATAAGTACGGTGTGGTGGAGGGTTGTCCTTTAATTAATTTCCCGCCAGCCTCAATTCCTTTTGTAATTGTTCTTGCTGGGGTCCCTGTTTTACAAGATGGGCAGAACGAATCCCAATACGAGCTTAAAAACAAATGTTTGTATTGGCTTGTTAGATACTGCCGTTTTACTTATGCCAATACCAATAATATACTCATGACACGAAGGGTAGCCTGGCAGGGTAATAGACCTAAAGACGTCTTTGGGGACTGTGTCATAATCAATTTCAGGGACACTCGTATTGTACAAAGTCTTTTATATCAGAGCCAATCCTCACCTATTGCAGGCACCACCATAAGGCTTCTCCCCCTTACCTACTTTCGTCTGACTGCGACCTCCCATGACCCAAGGGTCAACCGTAGAGATGGTCATAATGATTGGCATCAGAGCATAATATCGATGAGGCAGGGTCCTGTACAAACAAGATCACTTACCTTCAATTTGCCCCTGGCTAATAGATTTGGGGTACTTGAAGACGTAGATTGACTCACGGTGGAGCGGGGAAACTAAGAGAAGGGGTATGTGTGAACCCTTAGTGGATAGGGATTACCGATGTAAGAGCATGGCACAAAGACCAATTGTTATGGAACCATCACTAAAATCTGAAAACGTCTGCAGCGGTTCCAACGTTCATCCCAAATTGTTCCCAGCTTCTCTTTCTCCAATCCCTAATTCTAAATTCTCTCCAGTCAAACCGAACCCACCTCTCACTCCTCCTTTATATTCCTACGCTAGCATTAGTCATCCTGAGTCCCTAGCATCTATAGGTAATTCAGCCAAGCTGTTTAAGATAATGGAATCTAAAAGCTGTTCTAGAAATCCATCTACACTGTCAGTGGTCCCCAAAGTACACACAGTTAATGAAGCCCAGGGCGGCCCTTTTGCCAATTCTAGTGCGATTAATATTATTAAGATCCTGTCCTGGAACGTGGCAGGTCTAAAAAGTAAATTAGATTGTCCCGATTGGGGGGAGTTTGTGGATTCCTGTGACATTTGTATGTTCCAGGAATCCTGGGCAACTGAGGAACTAACTCGTGTGGGCTTTGTCTCTTTTTATATACTTGCTGTATCTAGGGGTCGGGGTAGACCGTCAGGAGGACTTTGTACGTGGGTTGGCTGTCATTTAGGGTGTACGATCACTCAGGTGTTGCATACTTCCCCAGACATCCTATGTTTATTATTGTCTTTTTCCCCTGAGCTTAATATAGCCTTAATTAACGTCTACTCAAGGCCGGTAAGGATAGGTCTAGAATCAGCAACCATAGACCAACTAGATGGTTTGTTATCCGGCGGCATGGATAACGCACTGGTGGTGCTGGGGGGTGACCTGAATTGTCAATTCGAACCTATGATAGACTTAATAGATACCCCTGTTATTGAGGAGGATGAATTGTGGGCTATCCCTGATACTAACAATCCTCCAATCAGGGCATGGACACCCTTGGCTCTCCAAATAAAAGCACTCACTTTAAAGTACTCCTTGCGAGCCTGCAACGGTCGCTCCAGTTCGGACTCTCCAGGGAGTTTTACATACAACAGAGTGGGGTACTCCTCTATTTTAGACTATCTCCTTGTTGAAACCAGGTTGTGGGGCCAGGTCAAGGATTTTATCATTAAGCCTCGCCTTGACAGCGATCATAACGCTTTACTATTAGAACTTGCTGTCCCAACGCCAGCAGCTCAATTGGTGCAAGAGTCTGCCATTGAGCACCCACCAAACCTATCTAATGACAGGCGTAAGGTCAGGTGGGCATGGTTGGAAAAAACGCCCCATAAGATGGCTCGTCTATTTGAAGCCGTCTTACCCAATCTTGTGGCCATGTTTGAGCTCGTAAAAAATGGAAGGATTACTCCATCCCTTACAGAAGTAGCAAATGTTAATGAATCTACTATCTCCAAGTTAGGGGAGATATTTTGGCCATTATGTGAAAGGGGACGTGGGCAGAAATATCCACTGACCTGGTTTAATGACCACTGTCGGTTGGCTAAAAAAGCGTTGTTGGAGGCTATCAAATCCAGGTGCACGATCAGAGTAAAAAATGCAAGGTCACTTTATAAATCCACTATTGCTTCTGCAAAAAAGGACTGGGAAGTAGATAAATGGGACAGCCTGAAAAAGGCCCTGGAGACCAAGGACATGAAAAAATGTTGGTCCATTATTTCCACAGGTAGTAGCATAGGTAAGGTGGCCATTGAGCCAAATATTGATGCTAGCCGTTGGGAAGAGCACTTTCTGGCCCTTTATGCTTCACGTGTCATGGGGGCCTATAGTCAGACCTCAGTGAACAAGTCCTTTTCTATCATAAACACACCCACCCCAGAGATCACTTTGAAGGAAGTTACAACTGCGCTAAAAAGGATAGTTCCTGGGAAGGCCGCAGGCCTGGACAAGATCCCAGGGGACCTTTATCGGGCCGAACCCAAGATCTGGTGCCCCTATCTTTGGGTGGTCTTTAATGCCATCTTACAGGGAATGGCCCTCCCCGCAACGTGGCTTGGTGCGGAAATCCTTCCCATATATAACAAGCATTGGCATAGCCAATAGGTCTCGCCTTTGGGATCTTATAAGAGATTACTAAAGAGATGTCCTTGCCTTTACTTAGAGGTGTCGGTTTACATGATTTGGGGGAACTGTGGGTTGTTTTACCTAAAATATAGTCTGCCGTTTAAAGTAAGTATTGAAATTGTAAAAGTGCTCTTAAACACACCATTTTAAATGCGATGGAATGGACACTTTTCTTTTTGGCACACTGTTTACTTTGGCGGCTGAATTCTAGCTGAACCATTGCAGCTGAACAAACAAACAAAACCTTTCAAGCTGCAAGGAAGAATGCTTGGTTAATTTGACCTTTCGGATGCCTTAAAGTGGGCCTAGAGCGCCACAAGCCAAATGAAAGATGTTTGCACTTCTCTTCAGGTCAGTGCAAATGTGACTGCAAAAAGGCTAATACCTGTGCAAAACTGCCCAGAACCAGTGCAACATTGCATCCCACCTATGTGCATTAGTGATGTGTGTCTACCCACCTGAACACATCGGAAGTAAGATGTTTTAAGATAAAGCTTCACTAGTGTTTCAGAAGGAAAAAGTTGTGACTAAGAACACTGGCATAAGCAGGACAATGTAGCATACACTCATTTGAAACTGAGATACATATTTCTTTATATCATTTTTATGCAGCTTAGGAACTCATTAAAGAATCATTGGCAAAGCCAAAAGGTTTTGCCTAAGCAGGATCTATTGGCTTTGTCAGTGGCTTTTTAAAAATTATTTATGAATTTTGTAGAGACTTTATCTCTGTTCAGTGATATACACAGCAAGCATTTTCAATGCTCGCCTCAAGCTCAGGCTCTAAGATTCGAGCCAGACCCTTGGCTTGGCGCTGGTTTGCGTCCTGTTCATTTGTTGGCTTGCCCACCTATAGTATTTAGAGAGTCAAGAGTGGTGAGTACATAAAAGATCTGTTTGGCAATCCAGGAAGGACTCGTTAATAAATGCTGGAGAGATGCTTGTATTCAGTTCAAGTGAAATGGCCTGTGTCCCTCATTGTAGTGTGCATAATGTTCTGTGCTCAGAGGAGTGCGATTACCGGGAGAACCACATTTTGAAAAGCCACTCACATAAGAGCTGGAGTCAGCCTGCATAACCTTCAGTGCTGCTGTACCTTGCTCAGTGCTACACCCTTACATCTAACAGGCTGTGTGTGGCACCGGCGGAGGCGCAGTGTTCTCACAAGGAATCTCTATGAGAGCCAGACAAGAAGGCAGAAGCGTGGCGCAGGAACGCATGGCAGGGGCAAACAAAGCATGAGCGGCATCCCATAATGATGTATCCGGAAGTGGAACACAATGCAGATATTTATGAATTTCTTGAAATCGGTTCTTATTTTTTTGATAAAATAAACTTGTAAACAGCATGCACCTTCCAAAATCTTTTGCGACTTGGTTAAAACTCCAGTCAAAGCCAGAAAAAACGTGTGCTTTGACGCCAAGCAATCAAGTGTGAGTCGTGCTCCACTTGAATCATTACACTGTATGTTCTCATTCTGAACCAGTTTGTAGCAAAATTCCTTCTATGGTGTTTCTCAAAACGCACAAATGCGCACCTAGGAATGGAGGCCGGAGGGAAACATAAAGGACAATGGAAAAGGGGGTGGTGGGTGAAACGGAGGGTGGGTTACAAACAAGGGAAAGTGGTAGGAGAACGAGGGTTTTAGAAACAACGGAAGGTGGGGGTGGGTTAAGGGGGAGAGGATGTAGCCTTACGGCTAGAGCGGTCGACCTCGAAGCTGGGGAACCAGGTTCGAGTCTCTGCAACGACGCTCAACATCCTGTGATTGTGGGCAAATCACATAATCTCCTTGTGTCTAACAAAAAATTAATGTGTCCATCTGTAATGAAACTGGTGCTCATGTAAAGCGCTCTGATACCTGATATCTTCGGGTCAAGTTCGTGCTATATAAAACTCTTAAAAAATCAAAATAAAACACAAGGACAGAAAGCAGGGGTGAGGGAGAGGCACTGCAGGCACATACACTCCCTGACTGCACGTGAAAAATTAAAAGAGTATCTAACATCCTAGTGCTTCAGCACCTTGGGAGCTGCACCTTGCTCAATGTTACGCCTTTACATCCAACAGGCTCTGTGTGACATCGCCCATGTGCAGTATTCTTACAAGGAACCTCTATGAGAGGCAGCTGGTGAGTATGCAAATAGGAAGGCAGAAGCGTGGCACGTGACTAGCCCAGGAACAAATGGCTGGGGCGATCAAAGCATGGGTGGCAGCCCACAAGTATTCATAATATTCATCAAGCTCCCTTAAGATTTCATAATCGTGACTTGTACACAAGGAACTTTCTATACTGATTTCAGTTCCAAGCGCAAGTACTTGAAAGCCCAGTTTCAATCTGACCGCCAAATCTGCAGATAAGTGTCCACCAAGAGGACGCCATTGGCAGCCAGCTCACATGCAGCATTTTCAAGAAAGTGCAATGAGAGCACCGCTCGACAAGCAGCTGGCGTTTCCTCGCACAAGTAACTGAAAGAAAGTGCGTGTGAACATTCATGGCACAGGGTAATCGATGTACTTGATAACTCTGCTTATTATGTAAGTGGCTGAATCCTGGAGCCGTGAACGGAGCGTGGTGTGTAACGAGCCGTGAGGTGAGTTAAATTGATAAAACGAGATATGAAGATTCCAGTTGGTGTGTCTGTAGCAACAGGGGACAAAATATATTTTTGTGTCATTCTTGGGCCACAAACAATGTGTGTGCATCAAGAGCTGTGAGGCAAAAGACATTAAAAACGTGAAGTTGCAGGTGAAGCGAGCCTGGTTGCTGTGGAAATGGGGGTCGGAAGACTGGGGAAAAGTTTTTGCGTGGGGAGTTAAATAAACTCTCATGCTGCTGAAACCAAGGTCGGTGTCATGACAAAACAAAAGCATGATGTCGATTCAAGGAGCTCGAAAGCCCGTGTGTGCACTCACCAAAAAGTAGCAGCGTTTCTCGTGTAACCCGTTTTCGGCAAAGTTTACTATGTGGGACTAACGCCGCGCATCTACCAGCAACAAGGCGGCCATCTTCTAAAGGGACTTTATAAAAAATACATTTTATAACACGCGGGACAAAACAGAGTGGCGTGCCGTGGCAGGTGGTGGCGGGGGAGGGCACTGTGCGAGCCGCTATATTTAAAGATAATGAGTTGGGCGAGCTGCGCACAACAAGACTCGCAACCGCCATTATTTAATGTAAAAAAAAAAACGTTTTGGACGAGCTGCGCAGCCCGTCCCGCTAGTGGTGGGTGTGGCCCCATTCTAAAAGTGCGCTGCAAATACAAAAAGAAGCATTGGTCGCGCGGTCGCAGAACTGACACGGCCGCGCGGCCGTGAAAGTGAAAGTAATCGTGAGTAAGCGGGTTTTGGAAGTGCAAACAGTGGCTTTTGCTGGCGACCAGCTTGCGCTCACGCGAGCGTCCAGATGGCGAGGAAGCCATATGGCGCCTGATCGCGCGTGCACGCCGCGTGAACGCAAGCTGGTCGCCAGCAAAAGCCACTGTTTGCACTTCCAAAACCCGCTTACTAAAACTCTCGCCAGAGCAGCGCATGCGCTGGCTCAGGCGAGACCTAAAAAGGGGTCTCCCATTTTACCTACTAATTACAGACCCATTAGTCTGATTGATGTATCTCAAAAGGTATTTGCCAGGATTATAGTAGATCGGCTTCAAGCATGTCTGGAAGAGCACAAGATTATGACCCCATTGCAGGCTGGGTTTAGAGAAAAAACCTCCACATTAGACCAGGTCTTCAGGCTACAACTTCTCTACTGGAAAGCTGTACATCTTGAAGGGGGTAGCCTGTACCTGGTCTTCGTGGACCTCAAGAGTGCCTTTGATTTGGTCCCTAGAGATGCGCTGTGGGGGGTCTTGAGTGAACTAGGGTTACCACCTTATCTTTTAGATATATTGAAAAGACTACATACTAGTAATTATGCCCTAATTCGCTTTGGAAAAAAAGGGGAACTGATTCACCCCATTCCCATTGAAAGGGGGGTAAGACAGGGATGTGTGCTTGCCCCCACCCTGTTTTGTATTTACATTAACGGTTTGGTAGGTGCACTGAGCAAACTCAAGGACATAGATGCCCCCAAATTAGCGCACAAGTTGATACCGGCCTTGATGTTTGCTGACAATACCCTACTCCTTTCCAAATCTCCCATGGGAATACAGAGAATCCTGGACGGGTTTTGTGAGTTCTGTAGGACCAGGGGTTTGGAGATCAATCTTGACAAAACAAAATTTATGGTCTTCAACCCCAAAAAATTGACCCGTTCAAGCCCATGTATGAACGGTATCGCTCTGGAGAGGGTAACCACGTTTGATTACCTGGGAGACACTCTTAATGAAAACATGGCCTGGGGACCTCAAATAGCCAAGTCAAATCTGAAACTGTCTCAGACCACAGGTGGCTTGTCTAAGTTTTATAGGAAGTTGTTCCACAAGCCAGTAAGTCCTGTTGTGGAGATCTATAAAACTCAGCTAAGGAGCGCAGCCCTATACGGGGCGGAACTTTGGGGGCATCTCCAACCTAGCCTGATTGCTAAAACAGAGAACAATTTTATAAGACAGCTGTTTAGCATGCCAGTGAGCACCCCTTTGGTTCCCCTTCGTATGGATCTCGGTGTGAGACCAGTTGTAGAGGAAGCAGGATGCAGACCTTTACTGTACTGGCGCCGCCTTTGGGCGACCCCGGAACTGGTAGAATTTAGATCTGAGCTTTTAGAAGTTCTCAGGTGTCCCGGTATAGGCAAGCTGTCATGGTTCTCCTACATCAGAGAAAGCTCTGCTCCATTGATAGATACGATTTGTGGGAAAACCCTGACAGAGCTTGTGTGAGAACTCTCGTAGAATTTATAATCACCAGTTATAGGGAAGGCAAATTGTATAAACTCCAAGTAGATTCCTCCACTGGTTCTCTCACCTCAAAATATTTGGATGTGAAGGTTATGTATAAGATCGAGCCATGCCTAGATGAAATTCGACCGGCATTAGCCAGAAAACTGTATATGCAGTTTCGGCATGGCTGTCTCCCCTTGAGATCCTATACAAATAAATGGTCCAGTGAGTGCACTTTAGGTTGTCCCGCATGTGGCGAGCCTGAGGAGTCAGAGCTGCATGTATTCTTCTTTTGCAAGGGGTACCACAAAATTAGGCATAGGGGGCTAATCCAGTTATGCAGAAACCTTGGCACAATTCACTGTAAAGAAGCCTTCAGGCTCCTAAAATTCAACACTGTATTGTTCATAGCCTATGCTGTTTCGCGTTTTTTGAACTCTATGTGGTGGGCCAGGATGAAATATCTTAAAGCTTAACTATGGTTCATGCTATTGATTATATTTCTTGCTTTTAGCTCTAACTGTATTTTAACCATTGGTGGCTTTTATCTCTGTTTTTAAACTTTTTAACCTTTTTAATACTGTTTGTATTTATATGTACCCATTCTTTTATGATGCATTCACATCGAAATAAAGAATTAACAAAGAAAGAAAGAAATGCTACTAGTGCGTCTGCAGCACTGGTTGTGCCACCCACATTAGTAGCCCTGTAAACTTGTCTTAGTCCTGCCATTGTAGTGTCTCTGAGTGCAGTTTTAAACTGCCACATTGACCTGGCAAGTGCAGCCACTTGCCAGGCCCTAACCTTGCCTTTTACAACATGTAAGGCACCCCTATGGTATGCCCAAGGTACCCACATGAATAGGGTGCAGAGTATGTGAAAGGTAGGACGTGTACTGGTGTGTTTTACATGTCCTGATGGTGAAAAACTGTCAATTACGTGTTTCACTATTGCAAGGACTCGCTCGCACAAAGGCTATCATTGGAGCTGCCTTGTAACATTTTACAAGTGTAACTGTCAATTGGAAACAGCCAGAGATTATGTGTTTGGGCTCTTTGAGCTCAGAATTTAATAACACACCTTTTAGTAAAGGTGGTTTTTAAATTGTGTGTTTGAAAATGCCACTTTTAGAAAGTGGGCATTTTCTTGTTTAACCATCCTGTACCTCTGTCTGCCTGTGGAATCAACGTCTGGTTTAGATTGATTGCTGTTTATGCATTCACTCAAGAGCATCACACAAAGGGAGTTGAGGTGTGCCATGCTGATGGGCCTTCCTGAGCTAGAGTGGTGGGAGGAGCTGTCACCTGCACCTGAGTAGGGCTGTGCTTGGCCAATCACAATGCTGTCTCCACCCCCCTGGAGTATGTCTGGAGCCAAGAGGTAGAACAAGAACTTGTGCATTACAAAGACAATCCTTTGAAGAATTGGACCTAAAACCCCAGATTTTTGGAACACTTCTTGATCAAGAGGAACCTCTGCCAAGGAGAAGAGCTGTGAGGAGTAGTCCTGCCCCTTTGCTGTGTGCTGCTTTACTGGGTTGGCCTGCAGTTGCTGCTTCTGCTTTGGAGTGGAAAAGGACTGGACTTTGCTTTGCATTCTGCTTGTGAAGTTTCTCGAAGGGCTTCTGTGTGCTTGCCTTGTGTTGGAAATCTCAGGGCCATCAAAGCCTTCATCTGCAGCATCCCTGAACTTCACTGCTGGGAGTTCTGACCTACCTTGTGGTGCCAAATCCAGTTCTGAGCCCTTAGAAGTTGTTCCTGCTGCAAAAACCTGCTTGAAACCATCAACATCGACACATCGCCCTTCCAGCGCCTGTTTTTCCGACGCAGCACCACCGTGTGGGAGAAATTTCCATGCACAGCCACCATGCGGCCGAAGAAATCGATGCAGTGCCTGTAGCAGCTGAAGAAAGTGCCACAGCCCAAGTTCAGCACACCGTGTCTCCGAAGTCCGAGACCCCTGCAGAATCAACGCATCGTGGGACCGCAGCTGAAGAAATCGGCGCAGCACCTGTTTGCCGCTGCAGCATCAACCTCCAGCGCATCTGGATTTCCGCGCATCGCACCGGTGTGACAGCTTTTTCCAATACATCACCTTCAGACCAGAACCATCTTGGATTCTGACGTATTGCTTCCCCCTACAATCTGGATTTGACGCAACACTCCTCCTGCGTGTAGCAGAACTGATTCTTGGCTTCCCTGTCAACTCAGGTTCCGATGCATCGCTCTGTTTTCTGATGTTTCCCTTTTCTGTGGCTGTTTTGCCTTGTGGATTTTGACGCATCTGAGGTACTTTGTGTAAAATCGCTGCATCCATAGAGTTCTGTGGACAGAATTGCTTGAAACATTTAAGAAGTCATATTTTGAGTTCTGTATGTTGGAGTTTTGTCATTTTGGTCTTGTTTGGTTTAGATAAAGAAACTTCATTTTTTGAAACTGGTGTGCTGTCTATTTGTAAAGTTTTCACTGTGTTATTGTATGCGTTATGTACAAATACTTTACACATTGCCACTGAGATAAGCCTGACTGCTCGTGCCAAACTACCAAGGGGATGAGCAGGGGTTATCTGGGTGTGTAACTCCCTTATTCTGACTAGAAAGAAGGGTTCCTACTTGGGCAGGGTGCAAGCCACTGCTAACTAGGGACCCCCATTTCTAACATGTGGTAATTAGCAGGTGACCAGTTTAAGCCCGTTTCTGAGTTGCACCTCCCAAAAATGGATAATTAAACACAGTTTGTGCATGATTTCGCCCGAGCAGGGACTCACAAACTGAAATTGTGCTCACTTTGCAATGTTGATTCTCAACAGATTTTACATGCCTCAAATCTCAGAGGAAAACTTTGGTGTAGGGTACACTTTGCACCCTACTTATATTCGTACTTCAGGAACCAAATATACTCAATACATATCGATATATATAGATACTGGATTACCATCACAATAGCAAAAAAAGCTTAACTGTTTTCTGTGAAGTATATCTTTTACAGAACAATTTTGTTAGGGTGAAAGAGGGATATGTGAGCCATAATTTGCAGCAAAAATCCCACATTTCACGTGGAAGTCACAAAGCAGAAAACACCTTTATAAAAAGTGTTAGACTTGGCATCTTTTGGTGTGTTTCGCCTGAGTTTTTGCTTTCTGACCTCCTGGTTTTGACTCTGTTTGTGCTGGCTTAGTGTTTCTGCGCACTTTTCTCACTGCTGATCAGTGGTAAAGTGCAAGTGCTCCTATGGTAAAATGTGTTATGGATTGGTGTTTCCATGATTGGCCTATTTGATTTACGTGTCAGTCCCTAGTAAAGTGCACTGCGTGTGCCAGGGCCTGTAAATCAAATGCTGTTGGTGGGTTGCAGCACTGGATTGTGCCACCCACACAAACAGCCCGAAAAGGTAACTCAGACCTGCCATTTCAGAGACTGCGTGCAGTTTGTAACTGCCATGTCGACTTGGCCAGTGCACACACTTATAATAAATACAACAAAAATCCTTGGGTCTGAATAGTCTGTACAGAAAATGACAAACACAAAAACAAAAAGGTTCTGATAGACTCACAACATTCTTTACTAAGGGAAGAATCCCTTCAGGACGAAATCCCTCACCCACCTAAGGTGGCATGCTTCATCATTTGGGATTCTACTCCCAGAGGAAGGCCTAGTTCCTCTGGGGTTACGACCCCCTCTCTGAGAGGGAGGAGCTCAGGGATGCTTTAGTTCCTACTCTAACTGGATTAGTAAATCCACCAAATGAGAATAGTAGTGTGGGTGAGAGCGCAGCGCAAAAGAATAAAATGAGTGAAGTGATGATAAAACTAGCTAGGAAGAACTAAGTGAATACTTTATTTGAAAGCTCTCACTGCTAGGATTAAAAACAGTGCACCTGCGGTATGGATTTAAACCCGCAGAATCTACCCGCCTGGGGTAATGAAGGAGAGAGCGGTGCCCCCTCCCCATAGCTGTCGCCAGGTTGAGGTGAAGCAACATACCCAGTTGTCACGGGTATTGACATTTTCCACACACCCGGAACCGCAAGTTTAATTGGTTCCTAGCTTTTTGGTTTTTCCCAATATAATTTTGTTACACTTTCTCACGTAGCAGCAGCATCTCTGAGGTCCTGAAGAAAGCCTTGCCCGAGATAGGGGCTCAAAGGCTGAAACATGTTGACCACGAACTTTCACCTCACCCATGCGGTTTAAATCCATACCACAGGTGCACTGTTTTTTAATCCTAGCAGTGAGAGCTTTCAAATAAAGTATTCACTTAGTTCTTCCTAGCTAGTTTTATCATCACTTCACTCATTTTATTCTTTTGCGCTGCGCTCTCACCCACACTACTATTCTCATTTGGTGGATTTACTAATCCAGTTAGAGTAGGAACTAAAACATCCCTGAGCTCCTCCCTCTCAGAGAGGGGGTCGTAGCCCCCAGAGGAACTAGGCCTTCCTCTGGGAGGAGAATCCCAAATGATGAAGCATGCCACCTTAGGTGGGTGAGGGATTTCGTCCTGAAGGGATTCTTCCCTTAGTAAAGTATGTTGTGAGTCTGTCAGAACCTTTTTGTTTTTGTGTTTGTCATTTTCTGTACAGACTATTCAGACCCAAGGATTTTTGTTGTATTTATTATATTGTAGAATTGGGGATGTAATCCTTTGCTGGTCTCAAAAATCTCTCCCCAGGACCCTCCCTTCACTTTTTCTCTTGTTGACAGTGCACACACTTGCCAGTCCCTAACCTTCCCTTTTCTTACATGTCAGCCACCCCTAAGGTAGGGCCAAGGTACCCCTGTGGGCAGGGTGCAGTGTATGTGAAAGGTAGGACATGCCCTGGTGTGTGTGGCATGTCCTGATAGTGAATTACTGCCAATTTCGTTTTTCACTATTGCAAGGCTACCTGTTACCCATAGGACAGAATGGGAAGTTTGTTTATAACATCTTATAAACATAACTGGCCCTGGGAACTCGGTAGGAAAATAAAGGTTAGTATGCCTGAACTCAGAATCTAAAGATGCATCTTTTAGTGAAGGTGATTTTTACATTCTGTGTTTGTAAATACCACTTTTAGAAAGTTGGTATTTTCTTGCTCAGTCATCCTGTGTGCCTCTGCTGGAATGTGGATTGCCTGTCTGGGTTTTGGATGACAGAAGGCTGGGGAGCAGGAGTGGCTCCAGATAGTCTAGGTGGGTCAGGAAAGGGCTGATTAGACCTGGGCTGCAATTGGGGAAGGGGGAGGAGATTTCCTTGCACCTCAAAGGGCCTGGTCTGCCTCTGACAATGCCCTCTCCACCTCCTGCCAGGAAGTCACACAAGAGAAGGCAGAACTGGTTCTGGCTGGGCACAGACACTCTCTGCCTAAGAGATCAAAGGATTTTGGGATATAAGTATTGGGGCCCAGACCCCTGAACTTTAGAACTCTTTGGATCAAGAAGACTGCCAAGAAGAAGAGCTGGAGAAGCTGTGAGGAGGAACTACCACTTTGCTGTGTGCTTTGCTGTGTTGGCCTGCAGTGGCTGCTTCTGTCTTGGGCAGTGAAAGGACTGGACTGAACTTTCTGCAATCTACTTTTGTGAGTTTCTCCAAGGGCTTGAGGTAGAGCTTGCCCCCTGTTCAAGAAGTCTCAGGAACAGCAAAGACTTCAAGCTCTTCTGCCCTCAGCACTGGGGACTGTGTGTTTTGTGCTGCAACAGAAGAAAAAGCAACCTGACGCCGTCTACGACGCCGCTGCCGACTCCGTGTCCTGAAGGCACCGCAGAGGGCACTGCTGCAACGCCGCACCGTGACCCTGGTCTCACCGACGACGCCTGCTGATGCCGCCACCGAGCCGCTGCTCGCCCGCGACCTTTGGGCACCGCACTCCGCATCGCCTCGCTTCAATACGACGCCTTGGTATCCCCGACGACGACGCTCCACGCCGAAATCTACGCTGCTGCTTGCACCGTGGTTCGAGGGCACCGCTTGTAAAGTTACACGACGTACCGCCCTCATCCCACACCGCAACCTTGGTCTACCGACGCCGGCGCCATTGACTCCAGTTCTTCAGCCGACGACAGCGCTTCAGCAACGACGACGGCGCTGCTTGCACCGCGACCTGCCAGCACCGCGACGTGCACTGCCTTCACTTCGCACCACGACCCTGGTCTCACCGACGATGCCATCTGATGCCACCACCGAGCCGCTGCTCGCACCGTGACCTGAGGGCACCGCACGCCGTACTGCTGCACTTCGCACCGCAGCACCCGACGCCTGCCGACGCCAGCGCTCCTAACTTCAACAGAGAGGAGTTCGATCTCCAACGCGTGTGACTTCGAGGGCCCCGACGACCCCTGCACCGACCTCCGGAACCGACGCCTGCGGACGCCGTGCTTTCGGAAGCTCAATGAGAGGTCGCCGACGCCCTGCATTTCTAAAAGGTACTGTTTGCGGGTCTTCCTGACACCATAGCTGGCCCGCGACGCCGCGGTCAGCCAGAACTGTTTGGATTTGTTTGTTCACGATGCCGTGATAGCCCCGGACGGAGCTATCGACATCAAGGAACTGTTTTTCAAGCATATTTTAATAACTGAAGATTTTTAAGTACTGTATTGTGGATTTTTTATCGTTTTTGGCCTTGTCTTAAGTATATAAAAATATTGGATATTTTTCTAAACTGGTGTGGTGTCCTTTTGTAGTGCTTACACTGTATTACTGTTGGTTATGTGCAAATTCTTTACACACTGCCTCTAAGATAAGCCTGACTGCTCGTGCCAAGCTACCAAGGGGGTGAGCAGGAGTTATTTTAGGAGTGTAACTCCCTTATCCTGACTAGAGTGGTGGTTTCTGCCTGGCTTTGGCACATGCCCTAGCCTACCAAAATCCCATTTCTAACGTTGGTTGTCAGCGGTGAGGATAGGACTTGCGTTTGCACTTGACTCACAGTGATTGGTGTGCACTACTACCATATCGCAGACCATTACGTGCCACATACTGGTTCTTTTTCTTTGGCCTATTTTTGATCTTGCCAGAGTTGAACTTGCTACTTCATCATGCCTGAATCAAGAGCATCATCTATTGCATCCCTGGAATTTGCCTTTGAGGAGGATAGGTTGGAATCCTACAATGTTAGGGAATTGAAATCAATTTGCAAAACCTAAAAGTCCAAGTCAGAGGCCTCACTAGGAAGGAGGAGCTACAAAAGGCGCTGAGGGCCTGGAGTAGCAGCCAGACATGTCAGCGAGCAGTCTGGTGATCTCAGTGGAGAGGCGGAGGAGTCTATTCCTAGGGTGGATGTGCTTTTGGGAGGGGGGGAACCCTCCAGGCAAGGCAGCAGTGGCCTGTACCCAGAGGAGCTGGAGGACAGGCGGGAAGCAAGGAAGTTCGAGTTAGAGAAACTCAGAATGGAAAGTGAAAGGGAGGATAAAAGAATAGCCATGGAGGAATGGAAGATGATCTTAGATCATGAGCAAAGTCTTAAAGAGCTGGAGCTAAGGAATAGAGCCAGTTCAGATGGTGGCAGCAACTCATCAAGACAGGCAGACAGAATTGTGCACATCCCAAAGAATGTAGGCAAAGAATTCAAGAAGGGGGACGACATACAAAGGTGGTTTCAGGGTTACGAGGCAGCGATACACATGAATGGGGTCCCTGAGGAGAATTGGGGAGCAGGATTGTGGCCTCTCTTTCCGGAAGAAGCCCGGGATACTTTAATAGCTTTGGGTAAGGGGTATCACCTCACCTATCCCGACATGAAGGACGCCCTCCTCACTAAGTATGGTCTTACTCCTGAAAAGTACAGGGATCAGTTCAGGTCCAGTAAGAAGTCTGATGCCAACCCTTGGTTGGAATGTGTGGATGTGTTTTGCCGGTCACTGGTTGGCTGGGTGAAGGGCAGTAATGCGACAGATTATCAGGGGCTCTACAATTTGATTGCATGGGAGCACTTGTCTAGTCTATGTTTTGCAGATCTGCGCCAGCACCTAGTTGATAGTAAGCTGACTGACCCCAGGTAGCTTGCTATGGAGGCGGACCGCTGGGTGAGTACCCGGGTCCACAAGAAAGCGTTTGGGGGAGACTCAGCCAAAGGTGGGCAGGGTCCCCAGCAGAAAAGTGGGGGGGACAAGGGTAAAACACAGGAGTTCTCTAAAGGGCCCCAAACTAACACCCAGGGTAAAGGTTCCCATCCCCCAGGAGATAAGAAACAAGGGGTCCCGTCAGGAAAGCCTGCTGAGACCGGCCCCCGCAAGTGTTTTGCACGTGACGAGGTGGGTCACATGAAGGGGGACCCCATGTGCCCTAAGGGGGCACAGCCACCCACCGGTGGGCAGTCCAAGGTGTTGGCTAGTGTAGCGCTTGGGGAGGAGGAGTACCCACAGGAGGGTGGGGACCCCACAGAAATGACCCTCGTCTCACTAGGGGACAGAGAGATGGTCCCAGGAAACCCGGTGCCCCCTAACACAAAGAAATACAGCACCTGGGTGACCATCAATGGAAAAAGGGTAGAGGCTCTCAGAGATACTGGAGCCAGTGTGACCTCAACCCGGTGTCACCTGGTCTCTGAGAAGCAGGTAGTCCCAGGGGCATTCCACCTAGTCATTGCGGTGGACAATTCAGAGCACCACTGTCTGGTGGCGCAGGTTCCCTTCGAGTGGAGGGGGGTCTCAGGTCCCTTGAGGGTGGTTGTGAGCCCTTCCATGCCTGTAAATTGTCTGCTAGGTAACGACCTGGAGTAGTCCTTATGGAAGGATGTTGAACTCAGGTCTCACTTGGAGATGCTTGGGTTGCCAGAGTGGGCATGCATGTCCACTCAGTCAATGGCGGCCAGAGAGGGTGATCAAGAGGACTTGGAGCCTGAAACAGTGGCCCAAGTCCCTGCCAAGAGAAAGGGCAAGGGGCGCGAGAACCGGCCCTGAAGTTCCCACGGACCGGGAGGAGGCGGACTCTGAGGGGGACGGCCCGGTGCCTACAGGGAGCAGGTAGCTGAACTGGGGACATCTCTGAGCTGACCCATTGGCAGCAAGAAGGGGGTCCCACCAGGGAGGAATTCTGCAAGGAGCAGAAGGAGTGCCCTTCTCTGGAGGGTCTACGGCGGCAGGCAGCTGGTGATCAGTCCGGATCACACTGGATCTACTGGGAGAATGATCTCCTGTAGAGTGAGCCTAAGGTCGCTGAGCCTGGGTCAGCCCGTGTGCTGGTGGTACCCCAGCTTCAAGACCTTCATACTGGGTCTGGCTCATGACGTGCCTTTGGCAGGACATTTGGGGCAGGACAAGACCTTTGACAGGCTTGTCACCCACTTCTTCTGGCCCCAAATGCGAAGGCAGTCAGATGGACATTGCAGGTCTTGCCAAACTTGCCAGGCAAGTGGTAAAAGTGGGAGGAAGGTCAAAGCTCCTCTCCAACCTTTTCCAGTGGTTGGAACGCCCTTCGAAAGGGTAGGGATGGACATTGTGCGGCCACTGGATCCCAAGACAGCCATGGGCAACAGGTACTTCCTGGTCTTGGTGGACAATGCCACCCGGTACCCGGAGGCAATCCCTCTCAGGACAACGACGGCCCCAGTGGTGGGCCGGGCGTTAATGGGGATCTTTTCCTGAGTGGGGTTCCCCAGAGAGGTGGTTTCTGACAGGGGGACCAATTTCATATCCAAGAATATGACATCCCTGTGGAAGGAGTGTGGTGTAACCTACAAGTTCACCACCCCTTACCACCCACAAGGTAACTGTCTGGTGGAGAGAATCAACCAGACCTTGAAGGGCATGATTAAGGGTCTAGCGTAAGTGGGACGTCCTCTTGCCGTGCCTTCTCTTTGCGTACAGGGAGGTACCACAGAAGTCTCTTGGGTTCAGTCCCTTTGAGCTTCTGTATGGTCACCCTGTGAGGGGACCTCTGAGTTTGGTAAAGGAAGGCTGGGAGGCAGCTCCCAGGAAAACTCCCCAGGACGTGTTTAGTTACATGCTGGCCTTCAGGATCCAAACTGCCCGCTTCAGGAAACTAGCTCAGGCGAACCTGGAAGCAAGCCAGGAAAAATGAAGAAGTGGTATGACCAGAATGCCACTCTGGTCGACTTCAACCTGGGCAAAAAGTGTGGGTCATGGCCCCAGTGGAACCTTGTGCCTTGCAGGACAGGTGGACTGGGCCGTTTGAGGTGGTGGAGCACAAAAGTGATGTCACCTACCTGGTGGATTTGCGGGCTCCCAGGAACCCTCTGAGGGTCCTCCACGTGAACCGCCTCAAACCCCACTTCGAGAGGTCTGAAGTGAGCATGCTCTTGGCGACAGATGATGGGATGGAAGAGGAGAGTGAACCTCTCCCTGACCTCCTGTCTACCAAGGAGCATGATGGGTCAGTGGAAGGTGTGATCCTCTCCCCTACACTGAGCCCAGAACAGCAGAGCGATTGTCACCAGTTGTTGGGACGGTTTGCCCCCCTGTTCTCTCTGACCCCAGGTGTTACTCCCTAGTGTACCCATGACATGGACACCGGTGACAGCCCTCCTGTGAAGCACAAAATTTACAGGTTGACTGACCGGGTCAAGGCCAGCATTAAAGAGGAGGTCTCTAAGATGTTGGCGTTAGGGGTGATCGAACCTTCCAACAGTCCTTGGGCCAGCCCAGTGGTCTTGGTCCCAAAGGCTGCTGCACCCGGTGCCACTCCAGAACTGCAGTTTTGTGAGGATTACCGTGGGCTCAATGCCGTCACCAGGACTGATGCACACCCCATCCCCAGAGCTGATGAGCTCATTGATCGGTTGGGAGCTGCCAAGTTCCTCAGCACGTTTGATTTAACGTCTGGGTACTGGCAGATTGCCTTAACCGATGGGGCCAAGGAGAGGTCAGCATTTTCAACCCCAGAAGGACATTACCAGTTCCGGGTGATGCCCTTTGAGTTGAACAATGCCCCTGCCACCTTTCAGAGGTTGGTCAACCAGGTGTTGGCTGGGCTGGAGGATTTCAGTGCCGCCTACCTGGATGACATTACAGTGTTCAGTTCCAGCTGGGAAGAACACTTGCAGCACCTCGGTGAAGTGTTGAAGGTGCTGCAGAGGGCAGGCCTCACGATCAAGGCCAGTAAGTGCCAGATCGGGCAGGGTTTGGTGGTGTACTTGGGACACCAGGTAGGAAGCGGCCAGGTGGTGCCCCTACAACCCTAGATTGACACCATTCTGGCTTGGGAGCCCCCCAAGAACCAGACAGAGGTGAGGGCCTTCTTAGGACTCAACGGGTACTACAGGAGGTTTGTTAAGGGGTATGGCACCATTGTTGCCCCCTTAACAGAGCTGACTTCCAGGAAGCAGCCCAAAAAGGTGATCTGGACTGAGTCCTGCCAGAAGGCTTTTGATGCCCTGAAGGCCGCCATGTGCACGGCACCCGTGCTCAAGGCACCCGACTTCTCCAAGGAATTCGTCGTGCAGACTGACGCTTCAGAGCATGGAGTGGGAGCGGTGCTCTCACAACTGAACGAAGAGGGCCTAGACCAGCCTGTAGTCTTCCTTAGCCGGAGACTACTCCCCAGGGAACAGAGGTGGAGTGCCATAGAAAGGGAAGCTTTTGCTGTGGTCTGGGCACTGAAGAAGCTGAGGCCCTACCCGTTTGGGACTCACTTCTGGGTTCAGACAGACCACAGGCCCCTCAGATGGTTGATGCAAATGAGGGGTGAGAATCCAAAACTGCTGAGGTGGTCCATCTCCCTACAGGGAATGGACTTTACGGTGGAACACCGCCCTGGCACAGAACACGCCAATGCAGATGGTCTGCTCAGGTTCTTCCACCTTAGTGAAGAGAACTCCCAGGAGGTTGGGTAGTTCTCCCTACTTTCAGTTGAAGGGGACATGTGTTAGACTTGGCATCTTTTGGCGTGTTTCCCCTGAGTTTTTGCTTTCTGACCTCCCGGTTTTGACTCTGTTTGTGCTGGCTTAGTGTTTCTGCGCACTTTTCTCACTGCTGATCAGTGGTAAAGTGCAAGTGCTCCTATGGTAAAATGTGTTATGGATTGGTGTTTCCATGATTGGCCTATTTGATTTACGTGTCAGTCCCTAGTAAAGTGCACTGCGTGTGCCAGGGCCTGTAAATCAAATGCTGTTGGTGGGCTGCAGCACTGGATTGTGCCACCCACACAAACAGCCCGAAAAGGTAACTCAGACCTACCATTGCAGAGTCTGCGCGCAGTTTGTAACTGCCATGTCGACTTGGCCAGTGCACACACTTGCCAGTCCCTAACCTTCCCTTTTCTTACATGTCAGCCACCCCTAAGGTAGGCCCAAGGTACCCCTGTGGGCAGGGTGCAGTGTATGTGAAAGGTAGGACATGCCCTGATGTGTGTGGCATGTCCTGATAGTGAATTGCCAATTTCATTTTTTCACTATTGCAAGGCTACCTGTTCCCCATAGGACAGAATGGGAAGATTGTTTATAACATCTTATAAACATAACTGGCCCTGGGAACTCGGTAGGAAAATAAAGTTTAGTATGCCTGAACCCAGAATCTAAAGATGCATCTTTTAGTGAAGGTGATTTTTACATTCTGGGTTTGAAAATACCACTTTTAGAAAGTTGGTATTTTCTTGCTCAGTCATCCTGTGTGCCTCTGCTGGAATATGGATTGCCTGTCTGGGTTTTGGATGACAGAAGGCTGGGGAGCAGGAGTGGCTCCAGATAGTCTAGGTGGGTCAGGAAAGGGCTGATTAGACCTGGGATGCAATTGGGGAAGGGGGAGGAGATTTCCTTGCACCTCAAAGGGCCTGGTCTGCCTCTGACAATACCGTCTCCACCTCCTGCCAGGAAGTCACACCAGAGAAGGCAGAACTGGTTCTGGCTGGGCACAGACACTCTCTGCCTAAGAGATCAAAGGATTTTGGGATATAAGTATTGGGGCCCAGACCCCTGAACTTTAGAACTCTTTTGGATCAAGAAGACTGCCAAGAAGAAGAGCTGGAGAAGCTGTGAGGAGGAACAACCACTTTGCTGTGCGCTTTGCTGTGTTGGCCTGCAGTGGCTGCTTCTGTCTTGGGCAGTGAAAGGACTGGACTGAACTTTCTGCAATCTACTTTTGTGAGTTTCTCCAAGGGCTTGAGGTAGAGCTTGCCCCCTGTTCAAGAAGTCTCAGGAACAGCAAAGACTTCAAGCTCTTCTGCCCTCAGCACTGGGGACTGTGTGTTTTGTGCTGCAACAGAAGAAAAAGCAACCTGACGCAGTCTACGATGCCGCTGCCGACTCCATGTCCTGAAGACACCGGAGAGGGCACCGCCGCAACGCCGCACCGTGACCCTGGTCTCACCGACGACGCCTGCAGATGCCGCCACCGAGCCGCTGCTCGCACCGCGACCTGTGGGCACCGCACTTCGCATCGCCTCGCTTCACTACGATGCCTTGATATCCCCGACGACGCCGCTCCAAGCCAAAATCTATGCCGCTGCTTGCACCGTAGTTCGAGGGCACCGCTCGTAAAGTTACACGATGCACCGCCCTCATCCCGCACCGCAGCCTTGGGCTACCGACACCGGCGACATCGACTCCAGTTCTTCAGCCGACTACAGCGCTTCAGCAACGATGACGACGCTGCTTGCACCGCGAACTGCCAGCACCGCGACGAGCACCGCCTTCACTTCGCACCACGACCCTGGTCTCACCGACGATGCCATCTGATGCCACCACCGAGCCGCTGCTCGCACCGCGACCTGAGGGCACCGCACGCCGTACTGCTGCACTTCGCACCGCAGCACCCGATGCCTGCCGACGCCAGCTCTCCTAAATTCAACAGAGAGGAGTTCGATCTGCAACGCGTGTGACTTCGAGGGGCCCGACTACCCCTGCACCGACCTCCGGAACCGACGCCTGCGGACGCCGTGCTTTCGGAAGCTCAACGAGAGGTCGCCGATGCCCTGCATTTCTAAAAGGTACTGTTTGCGGGTCTTCCCGACACTGTAGCTGGCCCGCGATGCCGCGGTCAGCCAGAACTGTTTGGATTTGTTTGTTCACGACACCGTGATAGCCCCGGACGGAGCTATCGACATCAAGGAACTGTTTTTCAAGCATATTTTGATAACTGAAGATTTTTAAGTACTGTATTGTGGATTTTTTATCGTTTTTGGTCTTGTCTTAAGTATATAAAAATATTGGATATTTTTCTAAACTGGTGTGGTGCCCTTTTGTAGTGCTTACACTGTATTACTGTTGGTTATGTGCAAATGCTTTACACACTGCCTCTAAGATAAGCCTGACTGCTCGTGCCAAGCTACCAAGGGGGTGAGCAGGGGTTATTTTAGGAGTGTAACTCCCTTATCCTGACTAGAGTGGTGATTTCTGCCTGGCTTTGGCACATGCCCTAGTCTACCAAAAATCCCATTTCTAACAAAAATTGAAAAGACAACTTTCTAATTTTGCACAACCCTAATTCGAAGACGACATGGTAATGTTGGTCAGTGGTAAAGACCACATTGTGTGAACGCAGTTAAAGCACACTTTAGGGACGGTTGGACTAAAAATAATATTTGAATGGCACATAGGTTCTTCAATTTATGATGAAAATGTTGTATTCTTAGGAGTGGCGTCTAAAAAGTGTTTAAGGATGTCTATTATAGTTTTACAGTGTTTACAATTGTTTGTAACAAAATATGAACACCTCAAAAAACCACAAAACAGGAAACCTTATAAGTATTTCGGGACATATTCTCAGGTTGGGCTGGTCTTTTACTGTAGTTATAAAAACAAAAAATTACATTATTGGTTGCATCAAAGCCTCAATGATAACAGCATTCATCACTGACAAATCACTATAAACAATGATAGAAAACATACAATTCAATAGGAAATTCTTCTTCCATCAACATCTTATTGTATTACTTTAAACATCAGGAGAAAAAATGACCAAACACAAGTGACTTTGATGCTTCTTGCATCCTTTCATGTAAAAAGTATAAAATCTTTAATACAATATTGTCAATTACACTTAAATTTCCAATTATTTAATAATAGCAATATTATGCAGGAGGAGCTCTCCCGTGTAGTTCTTGATAAAACAGAAGAGCAGAGGAAGGCTGTCAATGTCATCTTAAACCCAGTGACTCAAAAATCATTAATGAATACTTAGGAGTGTCCTCCCTTTGCATGTTATTATTGAATTAGTGAAATTTTACAGAATGCTGAGATTTGTCCAATCAGAATGATTAAAATTCAAGCTTTAATTACTGCTGTTTGCTTGCCATGTAAGCCTTCCTCAAGTGATTGAAACTGTGGAGCAGGTTCATACGAAAGACGGGGACGATGAAGATGAAATTGATGGAGGGGAAGAAGCCAAATTGTTTTGTTGGGTATTCTTGAGCGTTATCACTAATATAATGCATGGGATTCTGCAATCCCTGTATAAATGCATATCTCTAATTTATTTATAATCAGTGACTTGTGGTGCACCTAGTTGTCGACTATAAAGAAAAGGTGTCAGAATTTGACTACTATAAGGTATTACAGTCAAGTTCTGACGTCACAATGCCTGCCGCCAGAGCCAACAATCAAGGTGAAAGGCAGGTCAGGTCACTGAGCATAATTGAAGCAGCTGTTTAAAAGAATTACAACAAAGAACTTGCTTTTCTTACTTCTGGGGTATATTTCTAGCTAGTGAGTAGCAGAAAGAACATTAGGATTTTTTGCATTCTTTAGTTAATGATGGAAAAGTTAGAATCTTTCTGCATGCTTCTACACCGTTACTGCAGCATTTCTTTTTTAACTGACTTGTATTTAACTGTTTTACCTCCCACGATATGACCACCGGGTGGTTAATGCCACCATCTCGATTCTTTTTTCCACATGATCTAAATAAAGTCAGATACTTCTCGAACCAGGTGATGGGATTTTCCTTTTTGGGACCAGAGCTCGCATTTTTCACAAGCCTACTAAACATGTAAGATTTTTTTTAGACCAAAAGGTGCTCCCTTTTGTTTTTATTATACACAATATTATCATCTCTGAGATCCCAGAGCTTCAGTGTCCTGAGTTCCAAGTTGACATCCACTGATAAAATACTGTGGTCACTCAAGTTTGTGCTCAGTACCTTAAACTGAGTACAAGCGTCAAAGAGTTTATAGGATACCACCATATAGTCAATTAGTGACTGCCCCCTGTGGAGCATGGAAAGTAAGGGAGGCTGGGGAGTCTTCTGGGAATCTCCCATTTAAAAAAACAAGATCATTAGTTCTCAAACAATTCAATAAACTCAACCATCACCTATCTGATCAAATATGACAGGGCAACGATGTTTCAGGGACGGTCTATACATCTTCCAACTCCTGGTTACAAAAGGCCAGGGAAGAACAGTTTGAAATGTTGACATTAAAACCTCCCACCACCAATATCAATGTGCACTCTTCTGAGATACTAATTTTATGCACAAAAGAAAAAAATGGATTCAACCAGAGAGTCAGACACCCTCCCAGGGGGGATATATATGTTTACCAATAAAAGGGTTGGGTACTGACCTCGTGTCCCATTACCTAAAGTGGCTTTAATGCCCATACAAAGATTTGATGGATGGAGAAAAACCAGAGGATTCCAATTTATACTACAACTGAGTACGATGGCTAGGTCTCCACTTGCATGACCTTTTACTGAAGGTTTTGCTGCACAACAGAAGACAAAAAAATCTCAAAATTCAAGTACACACATCTTTATGTTTCCTGAAGGCAAATTATCTTTGGATCAAATGCCATTAGGGAACTTAGCTTGGAGCTGGCGTGTCCTACATCTGCCAGGTTCCAGGAAAAATCTTTTCCCAATGGGCTACCTCTGCAGCATAGGGAGTTTTATATTTTCTTTGCAAGAATTAAGTGAACCAGCTACCCAACTCCACTGGGCCACCACATCTGGCACTCTACCTAAGTCCAGATGATCTTTCCTATGGGATTCAATCTGAGCATAAACTGGCTCCTCAAATGGGTAAACATCAATCCCATGTTTCCTGAAATGATTGACATTGGTCAGAACTAACATTGCAATTATCCCAGAGCTAAAAATTACTCTGGAATTTGGGAGTCCACTTCGAGGGTCTAAGAGCACTCGCTCAATATCTCTAGTTGTTACCAATCTCAGGTCCTCAATTTCAGATAACTGAAAAAGTAAGCCTTTATTAAGTGGGCCCAGTTCTCTGTCAAACAAGGAAGCAAAGATCAGAGTGTTAAATGCTTGTCCTGACCCACATCCTGCATATACCCTATCACTCTGCCTTTGCTCAGCCCCCGCTTCCGACATTTGTACTAAAGAAGAAGTAAAACCAGGCCCCCCTTTGTGATAGCTCCCTTGGTTAGGATCTATCCGTACAGGGAGAGTATCCCTACGAAAAAAGTTTGGGGGAAAACTATCCACAATCCTTCCTACCTCTGGTGGGACATCATTTGCCTTTTCTGCTATACGCTCAAAATCCAGGTCTATCCTTGTTTCATGGTTCTCCCATTCAGTGCCCAATCCCCCCCTTGTTATATCCAGCTATCCCTGTACCCTCGTTACCTTCATCTTGCCCTAATCCCCCCCATGCAGGTTCTATTATCCTAATAGAGGGAGGGAGAGGATTTACCTCCGGGTGCCCTAAATCCTGACCAACATGGGACCCAGCAAACTTGGGCTCATTTCCATTTTGGGGCAAAGTGGTAGAATCAGGTTCCTCAGGTACCATAGGAAACCTTATTTTTTTGGGATTACATTTTGTAATACGCCGAATCCTATTCTTCTTCTCCTCCTGTACTTTTAACCCATTACTTTCTGAATGAGAGGTACCCTCCCCAGGGGGAACAGCATCTAATTCAACCCTAGACTGTTTAACAAAGGGAGGGTCATTTGATGGAGCTATAGCATGAGACATACAGGTGTTCCCTTTTTTAAAAATAGAATAAATTGATAGAGGATTCTTAAGTGCTGATGCATTTGCATTTTCCCCTAAATCAACGGGTGGATGATCCCCCGACACTTGATTTTTGGGGATGGTGTGAGACATATTATCTAAAATAGGGATATCTCCAGGCAGCCCAGTGCAGAAGGCCCCCAGGTCATCCCAAGTTCCCACTTGGATTACCATTTCCATCACCTCTATGTTAGTCTGGGTTGCCTGAGATATCACAACATTACCCTTTTCTGCCTTTCCTAGATCAGAACCGGCAGAGGTGAGGTGCTGCACCCCCATTAGAATCGAGGACAGTACATCCAACACATGATCAGAGTTAGCAGTTGATTTCTCAAGCAGGGTTAAATTTAATGAGAGAATCCTCTCTAGAGCATAAAATATATCAAAATTAGCCCTCCCTCCCCCATTTCCATTCCAATTGACACCCTCGTTCATTAATTGCCATGAGTCGTGTGCCCCTCTATTTGGGGATGCCTCTAATTTCAATTGTCCCAATGATCGTGAAAGAGAAACACTAGAAGGAGTAATGCTGTACAATGCTGGCATATGAGGGCAACTAACAGGATAGTCCGCTGACAGTCTCAAAGCCTATTTTTGAACGCCCGGTGATTTTAAATTAGCCTCCATTACTTGATTTTTTCCCAAGTGTATTGCAATGTCCGGCAGTGTAAAGTCCTCTAAATGCCCAGGGTCAAAACTGCAATCATCCCCACGTCGTTCAATCTGAGACACTCGAAGAAGCTCTTTAAAAGGAGAAAGACCTGATGATGACTTTGCAACATTTAAGAGACTAGTTATAACCACCGAGCTCATGGACTCTAGCGTGACAACAGGTTCAGACAACAACTTAGCTCCAACATCATTTATTTTGGGCCGGGTTTAACCTTAACATCCTCCATATCCACGTCCATTTCCATTTCTTCGACTGCTACAGTTGAAGCACATTCTTCAGTAAACTTAGTTGGAAGAGTTGGTTCCACTAAGTTCTGTGTGATGAACTTAAGCTGACGCGGAACTGTCAGCTGAGAGAGAACCGTTACTGTGGGGAAACATCCTTTACCACGAAACCATTTCAACGCGGTATGGTTACATCGTGGTTTTGACAACGCAAGTCGTTACATCGACTTGCACTGGAGGGCGCTCTAGACTAAGGAATAGTGTGAATTACTATTCCAACACCTTCCCTACTGTACATAGACTGGAGTTGGAATAGTAATTCACACTATTCCTAAGTCCAGCGTCCTCCAGCGCAAGTCGATGTAACGACTTGCGTTGTCAAGACCGCGATGTAACATACCGCGTTGTGATGGTACACGTTGTATCATCATACATTCGTTACTGTGCCCAGCTCATCTACATTAACTGCACCTGGAGCCATTCCCAGTTCCTTATTCCTTAGCACTGTACCCCTCAGACCCTTCAAGAACATAGACAACACAGAGGGGTGGAATTTCAAATGGGACAGATGAGCTTGGGGCTTCTTCCAACTGATGGTTTTTAGAAATTTAGGGGGACTGGAGTAGCTGAGTGTAGGTCCAGCTGACCCTGAGGTTGACCCTGGTGACGACCCTGAGGGTGCAATCAAACGACCAGAACGTAAGCACCTAGAGGGCATCTTTCACCTTTGAAAACTAAGTAGATTCACCAAGAGTAATAACCTTATTACTAGTCCACAGGTATCACTGAAGCCACTGGTGCTCTCTGCCCTTCACTCTGCGAAGCTTTTCCTTCCCAATCAATTAATTCCACCCCCTCAAAAGAAGAGGCTTGCAGGGCGTTGGTGGGCAAGAAGCTCAAAAATGACAAAAAGATAAAAATAAATCTGAACTGGTAGCAACCTCCAAAGAGGTACAAGCCGCACCAACTTTAATGCCGGCCGCTTCCGCACTGCCAAGGAGATGGGTTGCGGCCTAGGCCTCCCAGCACATACGATGCTCAATGTAAGTGTCAACTCACCACTTTCCACTGTATCATGAGACCAAATAGCAGCTGAAATAGCAGCTAAAAACAAGGCCAGCACAAGTGACCAAAGAGACCAAAATCATTCAATAAATAAATAATCCAATAGGAAAGCAAAGATTCCCTCTATAAAGAAAAGAGGAGGGAGAAGGGTGCAAAACAAATAGTCACTGTTGGGGGTGCGGGGTGCATTTCGGGGGTGCTTGGCGTTAAGACAGAGGACAGAGGACAGAGGGTAGAGGCGCCTACAAGCCTCTGCAGGCTCTAACCACCAGAGTAACAAAAACAGAATAATCAAATAATATAAACAGGGATGGGGGCGGATCTCCCCCAATGAGCAAACCACACCGGCCTAACGCCGGCCCTCACCGGGCATCCGGGAAAGAAACCATGACTCTAACCCCACCACCGCTACCTGTTGCTGTTGCAGTTGGTGTTGCTCTTTTGTGCGTTGACTCGCCTCAATAAAGTGGAGCGTAAGGAGCCCCTTGACTCCAACCTCATGCACCCCCTGTTCCGTTCCACCGTTCCACAGCACCTCCAGGTCACAAACGCCGAACTCGGAACTCGGAGGCCGGAGCACGTAGCATGGGACCACACAGGCACAACGCCGCGCTCGCTCGCTCTCGCTGCTACGCTTGCCTCATGTTTTCAAATAAACATACATACATATATTCATAGAGTGGCTTTTGGTCCGCATTCTTCATCGACTGCTCTTTTCAAAATTTCATTCACATTACAGCAACCTTTTGCCTCATGGTGCAATAATCACGCTGAATCGATACATCCATTTATTTGTATTTTGCATATCCCACGTTTTTTATTTAACTCTTCTTTCTGATAGAGCAGAAATGATATCAGTATGCAGCAATCAGAGAAAAAACAGAACTTCAAATAAACTGTGTAGCTTCCAAAGGTCAGACGTCTGTCTTATTGAAAAAAATAAGCGCCCCTTTGTGATATTTTCTTATTCTAATTCCTGGGATGTTCTATCTCCGCAATTAATCGAGTGCTTTCTTGTTTTTCATAACTATATCAGCAGTATTCGCTTGAAACCATTAGATTAATATTTTGTGATTTGAGATAATGAATAATAAAGGAAAATCCTGCCACACAGCCTAAGATATTCAATGTATTCATGCGTTTTAAACTCAGTTATTAATTTATAAATGACTTTAGCAACAAAACAATAACCTGGACTCCATCAAACATCTATAGTTACATTTCAACACACACACACACACACAGATACGTTTCACAAGGCATAACCGCTTTTATAAGAGATACATAATATTGTAGTGTGGATAAGATATTTGCCCTCAATGCGTTTTTTAATTTTCAAACACAGATGACTTATCTGCAGGTGTTTTTATTTTTAACTTCAGACTGTGCATTATGTGTACACGTGATAATATGTATATTTTTGTCACTGTATGGGGGCATCCTGAATGCACCAATCATTATTGGAGGTATATGGCCATTTACACTCAGGAGCTTTACATTCCCATAGATAAGAAGTAGAGCCATAGGCATGTCGTGTGTCCTCCATATCCTCTATAAAACTTCCTCTGGGGGCAGATTCGGACATAAGAAACAACATACAATCTCACAGACTACACAGTTTAGTGAAAAATACGCACTCACCTGCAATCAAGATTCGCCCAGGAAAAGATGAAAATAACGTTCTTTAAAGCACGTTTCAACAATAAAAAAACATTATTACACTTTTTTAACAGGTTACTCAGCTTATGCATTCACAAGAACTCTTTTGGGTTATTGTGAATGACGAGAAGGGATTCTAAAAAAGAAAATACTTTTTTTTTTTAAGAAAAAACAAAATCTACACTTATGTTCTCTAGCATAAGGTTAGAGTGCACATCAAGGCATATTCATTCAAACATAATTATTTATTACGTACTTTCATTTATTTTTCAAACTTCACAAAGAACACAACAAATCTAATCAATGGACAGTTGGTATGTGCAAAATGTGAATTATTTTCTTGATGAGAAATGTTCGAAAATGCCCAATGTATTTGGCTTTGCCATTAATAGTATGCTTGAACAAAACTCTGAAATCGGTCTTGTGAAGCAGAAATATCGACACTGTCTATTTATGGCAGCACAGATCAATTCTGCCACCTGTAGAAATGCATTATTTTAATGTAGAACTTTGAGATAAAGAGGAGGAGAATGTCAGAAAGGTAAGAGGAAGAAATGACTTCACATCATAATAGGGGGTTGAGAATTCAGTTTCCCCAGGAGCTGCAGGACCAGAAAGCTCATGTTCAGATAGCCACTCATGGTCCTACGCTGAACCCAGCAGTGAGCAGGCCATTCTATGAACCTGTGCAGCCATCTTGAGTTGGGCTCTATTGAGGTCCATGTGCAGGACCAACACCCTCACTCAGTGGCATAACTGTCTCTGGAACTCTCCCTCATCAGGCCTGCCACTTCCCCTCTGTACATTCAACACCATGTATTTTATTTCTGTGCAGCATGCTGTGCGCATTACTAGCTCACCATTGTATGTTTTTTGACCAATGAGCCTTTGTTGCCCCCCTCACCCTGTAACCACTGTTTCAAGTGTCAACCCTTTTTACCTTGTACATAATGGGCTACACGTCTCTACAATTGGTGTTGTGTTCCCCGTCAACTTCTTATGCACTGTGCCCTCCTGTAGTTGGGGAGATGTGCCCAACAACCCTCTTTATGTAATTAGTAATCAATAGTCTATTGCTCTATACGTGTGCTTTAATTTGTGAAAAGGTACATATGCTCCGTCACTATTTCTGTTCTGTTTCCCATCCTTCGCTCATGAACTGTACCTCCAGTTTCGTTGTTGTAGTGTGCCTCATATTTCTGTTGGCAAGCCAAGCACTATTTTGATAATGGTTAACTTCATCAATGACCACGTCAATTAGGACGACCACTCTAATTCACTATTATCACTGAAACCTGAATAGTCTGAAAGGCACCACTGCCGTCCTTTATCCTCACAATGAATCCTTCACCTGTATGCCCTGAAATGCTGCATGGAGTGGAGGGTGCTGATCTTCCCCTCAACTGACTCTAACATCAAATCCAAATCAAACACTTGAACATGTGCTCCTCCTTCATGGACAGCATCAACATTATCACCCTCTCACTTTTCAAAGTACGTAATAGTCTTTTACATCACTACAGGGAGCAATTGGTGCCAATTGTATGTTCTTGATATCATTGTTGATCTACTACACACCTCCACTACACTCTCTGTCCTGGCTGACTACACTCTCAAGTAAAAACTCCTCATGGCCATGTACCTCCCTGTCCACTCTCTCTCTCTCTAATTGTCATTTCAGATCCTGCACTATTCCAAGTAGTTTAAAGATCTCCTTCTCAACGTCATCCCTTATCCTGACAATGGTTTAATACATATATTTATAAATATTGCTAACAACTCCATCATGGTAACTTGTGTTTCCATTCAAACAACACCTGACTTCATCTCCTCCTACCTCAACAACATCCACACAACCAATTCCACCTCATATTACTACTCCAATACCACATTTCACTTGATATTTTTCTCCCACTACTCCTATTTCACACTTTCTCCATTCATTCTGCCATCTGAGTCCTTAAGAAATAGATGCACCCTCACATTTTAAAGCAGAGGCAAGCCTGCACCTCTGAACTGCTGCAATTCTCAGCACAGGTCTTCCATTCACTCTTGACTGGCTTTTTACCTCACCCCAACTCTCAGTATCCATCCTCTTTACATTTCTAAATCCTTTGGTTGGCTCCCACTGAGCCAACAAAAGCTAATCTATTTATGTCTCACCAGAGAGCTTCTCCATCAGGAACTCCATTACATATTTCTGACAGCCCTATGCACCTTCTTATTCCTCCTCATTTTCATTCATACAGTGCCTACCGTGATCCCTTTGTTATCTGACCCATTTGATCACCAACTTGATAAGTACTTTGCTCTTTCCTCCGTCCATCCTTTGTGGCCCCTATCCTAAGTGCTTGAAAGTACCTGTTGTAATTATTTGCTTAAACAAAACGAAGCCCAACACATCCTCAACCCAACTATTTACCAACTTCCTATCTCCTCAGAGACTCAAAATTACATAGTGTTCAACCGGCTTACAATCTACCCAGACTTTATTCAACCCATCAATCTGGGTTTCAACAAATCCATTCCAATGAGATAGCAATTTCAAAGGCTTCTATCTTTAAAGACACCATCCACACAATTAAGCCTCCTCCATCCTCATCATCCTTCACAATTCAAGAGAAGCAACCAACACACTATACTTGCACACTTTTTGGGAAAAAGTGTGCTTTTCTACATTGATACTCTTCCTAACTAGCTGATCAATCCCTCTTTGATTTCGGGGACACAGTGCACTCTTTGTCACCACCGTTTTATTAGCATTCCCAAGGCTCAGTCCTGGGGACTCCACTCTTTCAACTTTACACCACCTCTCTTGTTTCTTCTGATGTCTTCCTTTGTCAATTCTTTCTTGACCACAAAGACTTTTCTCTTACCATCCTTTACCTATCACCTTCAGCATAGACTCTCTAACTCCCCTATCACTGTCCAACTTGGATGGCCCATCCATGATTGAATTTAACACATTTCAAATATATTTATTCAGAAATGATATTTATAAATCTACATTCATCACATGAAAAATAGGCAGATATATAGCATATACACTTATGAAAAATGAAAGTTATAAAAGCTAGCCCAAGCCATTTCAAACTAGATTAACCCCTTCCATGCTCATAACGGAATGGTTCTGTCATGAGCACAAGTGAAAGTGTGCTCAAGACGGAACCATTCCATCATGAGCACACTTGCAAAAACTACCTCTGCTTTATACAGCAGAAGGATTTCCCTTTTTTTTTTGCCTTGAGAGGTGGGGAAGAGCTTCCCCAACATCCCAAAGCATGGTTTTTGTTTTCATTGTAATGACGATCGCGTGCATGGCACGATGTCGTCATTACAATGAAAACGAAACTGAAACTTAGTTTCAGTTTCACAGTTTCAGTGCTTGTGGGGCTATCTCAGCCCCCCGCACCGAAACACATGGGAGTGGTATCATTGGAAAGGGGAGAATCTCCCCTTTCCAATGGTACCCTTCCCTAGTGGATCCCTGCTTGGGCATTGCCCCAGGAGGGCGATCTCCAAGCACGGATCCACCCACTAGCACCAGGGAGGGGCTTGACGGCCATCTAGGGAAACCTACCAAACCCACACATTTCTGAAAACTAGAGACCCGGGGGAGTCCAGGGAGGTATGGCTTGCATGCACCCCCCATAGTTTTCCTACCCAGAATCCCCTGCAAACCTCACATTTTGCCAAAAAAATCAACCTTTTCTCAAATTTCTGTGTGGAAAAGTTGTAGGATCACGGAGCTGACACAAACTTCCTACCACCCAGCGTTCCCCCACGTCTCCCGATAAAAATGGTACCTCACTCGCGTGGGTGGGCCAAGTAGCCGTGAAAGGCAAGGGCCCAAAACGTATTGAGGAGACATCAAAATCACCTATCACAAAATGACCTGGTTTTGCAAGGAGGGTCACCTGGGTTTTTGGCCCCGGGCTCGGGGGCCATCTAGGTAAACCTACCAAATCCACACATCTCTGAAAACTAGACACGAGGGGGAGTCCAGGGAGGTATGGCTTGCGTGGACCCACCAATGTTTTCCTACTCAGAATCCCCTGCAAACCTCAAATTTAGCTGAAAAAAAATCACTTTTTTATCAAATTTCTGAGTGGGAAAACTGTGGGATCACTTGGCTGACACAAATTTCCTACCACCCAAAGTTCCCCCATGTCTCCCGATCAAAATGGTACCTCACTGCTGTGGGTGGGCCAAGTACCCGCGACAGGCAAGGGCCCAAAACATATTGAGGAGACATCAAAATGACCTATGACAAAATGACCTGGTTTTGCAAGGGGGGTCACCTGGGTTTTTGGCCCCGGGCTTGGCATCCATTTAAAAAAATTACTTTTTTCTCAAATTTCTGTGTGGGAAAGTTGTGGGATCACCGGGCAGACACAAATTTCCTACCACCCAAAGTTCCCCCAGGTCTGATAAAAATGGTACCTCACTCGTGTGGGTGGCCCAAGTACCTGAGAGAGGCAAGGGCCCAAAATTATTGAGGAGACATCAAAATTACCTATCACAAAACGACCTGATTTTGCAAGGGGGGTCACCTGGGTTTTTGGCCCCGGGCTTGGCGGCCATCTAGGGAAACCTACCAAATCCACACATTTGTGAAAACTAGACACCTAGGGGAGTCCAGCGTGGTATGGCTTGCCATGATCCCTCAACGTTTTCCTACCCAGAATCCCCTGCAAACCTCAAATGTAGCTGAAAAAAACACATTTTCCACATATTTTTGTGTGGAATCACCGTGCCGGCACAAATGTCCTACCACACAGTATTCCCCTCAGTCTCCAGAGTAAAATGATACCTCACTTGTGTGGGGGGGGCAAGGGCCTGTGACTGGCAAGAGCCAAAAACATAGGGATTAAGGGTATAGCACAGCGAATTCTAAGCGCTACATTTTTAAAAATATATGTTTTTAGCCAATTCTGCATGGGACACCCACACAAGTGAAGTTTCATTTTGCACGGGAGACTGAGGGGAACGCTGTGTGGTAGGACATTTGTGCCAGCACGGTGATTCCACACAAAAATATGTGGAAAATGTTTTTTTTAAAGCTAAATTTGAGGTTTGCAGGGGATTCTGGGTAGGAAAACGTTGGGGGATCCATGCAAGCCATACCTCCCTGGACTCCCCCGGGTGTCTAGTTTTCAGAAATGTGTGGGTTTGGTAGATTTCCCTAGATGGACGCCGAGCCCGGGGCCAAAAACCCAGATGACCCACCTTGCAAAACCAGGTTGTTTTGTGATAGATAATTTTGATGTCTCCTCAATACGTTTTGGCCCCTTGCCTGTCGCGTGTACTTGAACCACCCACACGAGTGAGGTACCATTTTTATCGGGAAACCTGGGGGAACGCTGGGTGGTGGGAAATTTGTGTTAGCCTGGTGATCCCACAACTTTTTCAAACAGAAATGTGAGAAAAAATATATATTTTCAGGTGAATTTGAGGTTTGCAGGAGATTCTGGGTAGGAAAATGTTGGAGGGTCCACACAAGCCATACCTCCTTTTACTCCCCCGGGTGTCTAGTTTTCAGAAATGTGTGGCTTTCGTAGGTTTCCCTAGATGGCCTCCGAGCCCGGGGCCAAAAACCAAGGTGACCCCCCTTGCAAAACCAGGTTGTTTTGTGATAGATAATTTTGATGTCTCCTCAATACGTTTTTGTTTCCTTGCCTGTCGCGGGTACTTGAACCACCCACACGAGTGAGGTACCATTTTTATCAGGAGACGTGGGGGAACACTGGGTGGTAGGAAATTTGTGTTAGCCTGGTGATCCCACAACTTTCCCACACAGAAATGTGAGAAACAATTGATTTTTTTCAGGTAAATTTGAGGTTTGCAGGAGATTCTGGGTAGGAAAATGTTGGAGGGTCCACGCAAGCCATACCTCCCTGGACTCCCCCGGGTGTCTAGTTTACAGAAATGTGTGGCTTTGGTAGGTTTCCCTAGATGGCCTCCGATACCGGGGGCAAAAACCCAGGTGACCCCACTTGCAAAACCAGGTTGTTTTGTGATAGATAATTTTGATGTCTCCTCAATACGTTTTGGGCCCTTCCCTGCCACAAGCACTTGGCCCACCCATGAGTGAGGTACCATTTTTATCGGAAGACTTTGGGGAATGCGGGGTGGGTGGAATTATGTGGATCCATGCAGATTCCAAAACTTTCCATCACAGAAATGTGAGGAAAATGTTTTTTCTTTTTACAAAGTTTGAGGTTTGCAAGGGATTCTGGGTAACAGAACCTGGTGAGAGCCAGACAAGTAACCCCATCCTGGATTCCCCTGGGTGTCTAGTTTTGAAAAATGTATAGGTTTGCTAGGTTTCCCTAGGTGCCAGCAGAGCTTGGGTTCAAAATCTACAGCTAGGCACTTTGCAAAAAAAATGGTCAGTTTTCACTGTAAAAATGTGGTGTGTCCACGTTGTGTTTTGGGCCGTTTCCTGTCACTGGCACTAGGCCTACCCACACAAGTGAGGTACCATTTTTATAGGAAGGCTTTGGGGAATGCGGGGTAGGTGGAATTTTGTGGATCCACGCAGATTCCAGAACTTTCCATCACAGAAATGTGAGGAAAATGTGTTTTTTTTTAACAAAAGTTGGAGGTTTGCAAGGGATTCTGGGTAACAGAACCTGGTGAGAGCCAGACAAGTCACCCCATCTTTGATTCCCCTGCGTGTCTAGTTTTCAAAAATGTATAGGTTTCCCTAGGTGTCGGCAGAGCATGGGTTCAAAATCTACAGCTAGGCACTTTGCAAAAAAGGGGTCAGTCTTCACTGTAAAAATGTGGTGTGTCCACGTTGCGTTTTGGGCCATTTCCTGTTGCAGGCCCTAGGCCTACCCACACAAGTGGGGTACCATTTTTATCGGAAGACTTTGGGGAATGCGGGGTGGGTGGAATATTGTGGATCCACTCAGATTCCAGAACTTTCCATCACAGAAATGTGAGAAAAATGTGTATTTCTTTTTACAAAGTTTGAGGTTTGCAAGGGATTCTGAGTAACAGAACCTGGTGAGAGCCAGACAAGTCACACCATCCTGGATACCCCTGGATGTCTAGTTTTCAAACATGTATAGGTTTGCTAGGTTTCCCAGGGTGCCGGCAGAGCTAGGGTTCAAAATCTACAGCTAGGCACTTTGCCAAGAACCGGTCAGTTTTCACTGTAAAAATGTGGTGTGTCCACGTTGCGTTTTGGGCCATTTCCTGTCGCGGGCACTGGGCCTACCCACACAAGTGAGGTACCATTTTTATCGGAACACTTTGGGGAATGCGGGGTGGATGGAATTTTGTGGATCCACGCAGATTCCAGAACTTTCCATCACAGAAATGTGAGGAAAATATGTTTTTTTTACAAAGTTTGCAGTTTGCAAGGGATTCTGGGTAACAGAACCTGGTGAAAGCCAGACAAGTCACCCCATCCTGGATTCACCTGGGTGTCTAGTTTTAAAAAATGTATAGGTTGGCTTGGTTTCCCTAGGTGCCGGCAGAGCTATGTTTCAAAGTATACAACTAGGCACTCTGCAAAAAAAGGGCCAGTTTTCACTGTAAAAATGTGGCGTGTCCACATTGCGTTTTGGGGCATTTCCTGTCGCGGGCACTAGACCTACCCACACAAGTGAGGTACCATTTTAACGGAAGACTTTGGGGAATTTGGGTTGGGTGGAATTTTGTGGATTCAAGCAGATTCCAGAACTTTCCATCACAGAAATATGAGGAAAATTTGTTTTTTTTACAAAGTTTGAGGTTTGCAAGGGATTCTGGGTAACAGAACCTGGTGAGATCCAGACAAGTCACCCCATCCTGGATTCCCCTGGGTGTCTAGTTTTCAAAAATGTATAGGTTTGCTAGGTTTCCCTAGGTGCCGGTAGAGCTAGGGTTCAAAATCTACAGCTAGGCACTTTGCAAAAAAAGGTCAGTTTTCACTGTAAAAATGTGGTATGTCCACGTTGCTTTTTGGGCCGTTTCCTGTCGCGGGCACTAGGCCTACCCACACAAGTGAGGTACCATTTTTATCGAGGGACTTAGGGGAACCCAGAATTGTAGAGCAACTGTTATTACCTATTGACTTTCGATGCATTTCTGCCTTCCAAATGTAAGACAATATGTAAAAAAGAAGTCACTTTGAAAAATGTCCTATAATTCACATGCTAATATGGGTACCCACAATTTCGGAGATGTGCAAATAGCTACTGTTTCTAAACTCTATATTTTGTTCCCATTTCCCAAATACATAGGTGTCTTTCATACCGATTTTTCACTATTTATATTTTCCCAAATGAATTGCTATATACCCAGTAGACAATAAAAAACCATTGCAAGACACTGCTCAGTTATTGGCTCTGAATTCCTCGGGTTCTTGGTGAACCTACAAGTTCTATATATCCCCACAAGCAGAAGGGTCCAGTGGATGTAACAGTATATTGCTTTAAAAATCTGTCATTCTTAGAAGTTACAGGTGAAAATGTTGGCCCAAATGGGGGTGTTTTCAACTCATTTTCAAGTTTTCCTATTTTCAACTGTTAGTTTCTATAAGAAAACCTTTAAGGATCTACACAAATGACCCCTTGCTGAATTCAGAATTCTGTCTACATTTCAGAAATGTTTAGCTTTTCAGGATCTATTATTGCTTTCATACCCATGTTTATCATTAACTGGAAGGAGGTTGAAAGCACAAAAATAGCAAAAATAGGCTATGTCCCAGTAAAATGCCAAAACTGTGTAAAACATTTTGGTTTTCCAATAAAAGTCTGTCAGTCTCTGAAAAGCTGTGAAGATGTTGATTTCAGCACCACAAACCCTTTGTTGATACCATTTGCAGGAGAAAAAACAGAAAACAGACACTTTCATCTGCAGCACTTTTTTCTCATTTTTCCACCCAAAAACAAAATTTAGCTGTATTTTGGATAATTTCTGGATCCCCTCCAGGGGAATCAACAAACCCTGGGTACCTTTAAAATCCCCATGATGTTGGAAGAAAAGGACACAAATTTGGCATTGATACCTTATGTGGTCAAAAAGTTACAGGGGCCTAAGCGCGAACTTCCCCAAATAGAGGGAGAAAGGCCTAGCAGCAAAGGGGTTGAAACTGTTTGTAGAATGATTCTTTGCTTTCAATGGTGATGTTAGGAAAGCTTTCACCGCAGATACGTTTGATGGTGAAGCCAGAAGTTATAAATACATAAGAACTTTATGCATCACCAAAATCTTGTTTCCTGTATTATGTTTAAAAATTTACTATTTGCTACACTTAAGAGAAAAGAAGAAAGAATGCTTTTCAGTGCATAAAAGCACATTATCACAGATGCAACACGTGTGGCGCTATAGTCTATTTTGCCACATTTGCACCTGAACATAATTCCCTATTCTGAATCTTGTAAGTACGTATCTATCATGGTCACTTTTTAGTGATACCCTTCTTGATCTTCTCTGCATAAAGTTTCCTCTAATCAGTGCCTTGTCAGTAGGTGTTAGTAAGCAAGGGTTCTTAAAGGAATCATACCACCCCAAACTAGTCAGGGTAATTTTTACGTATGAAAACCATTAGAATGTCCATTTGTACATTCCAATTACAAGTAACCTGGATTATAATTTGTGCTGTGGACTTTTCATTTAGTTGAAGACCGATCTACTCTGCATTAGTAGCCCAATATACAATATCTGTAATATATGGTAATTCATTTTCTTTGTTGTCACATAAGTAAAAGACATGGGCCTTGCTGTCAAAAGTGCTTCAGGTATAGTGATACTGCTGTCTTGGGATCTAAGGGCTCCACTGAATCCCAGCTATAGTTTTTTTTAAATGTATTCATTAATTTTGTTAACTACCAAACCAAGGGATTGGCGTCCATTTACCTTGCTTGCGTTGCGCCCATAGCACTCCATGTTACACCACTAGTAGAAGATGATGTAGGCTCACTTGACAGAATTAATCTACTGCCAGCATAATTCCTCAACTTCATTACCTTGTCATAAGTATCCTTTGCAGGAAATCTGGGTGTACGATTTGACTGCAGCAGTAAGTTGACATTGGTCTTTACATCCACTTCCTCTGCTGCAGGATTGCAATGACCCACAAGATACGCCAATAGCACCTTGGCCTTGAGCAAGTGGAATGACCACAGTTTCATTCAAGTCTCCTCTCACAATATATCTTGGTCCCCCTCTAGACAAAATCATCCGTTTTGTGTCTGAGTTCAACCATCCTAACACCCACCTTTCCTCTACCACTACAACATCAGCTGTTAACTGCCAAACACAGAGTGCTCTTGCTATGTCCCTATATGCTCAATAAGTACCAAACACTTCCAACTCCCTTTCATTCCAAAGGATTTGCAGGTCCGATACTAATGGCCATCCTTTTACAGGAGCCAGCCGGTAAGTGATGTTGCAATATGTCTGAAACCCAAACTGACATCATCAAACAAAGGGCCATTCTGGAAAGACTGTGAACGTTGACTGCTCGCAATGTCGTACAGGGAAAAAGGAAAAATGTCCCTTTAACTCTTAGCAACTGTCCACAAGCAGATCTTACACAGAGAGCAATATCTCCTCTCCCCACCTTAAAGCTTTTTCTCAATGCCCACATCCTCAGGCTCAAACACCAGTGTAAATGATCCACCCTGACTCAAGCTATCTCTGCACATTGCCAGCCACACTATCATGCCACTTAAATATGTACATTTACATATTTACTGGGTAATCTCCATTTCCTGTCCTTCCAGCCACTATTCTCATCAACAGTTCTGCTTTAGTCTCCACTGACCATATGTGCACCATTTTGGGTATTCTACAAATAACAAAGAACACAATTGTAAAACTGGTTGGTATTACAAAACTCTGTCATATTTCTGTGATCTTACTTCATAGTGGCTAGTTCCTCACTATTAGGACTCGTTAAAATAATTGCATAATGTCCTCTAAGGTGCTCAAAGGGACAATTAATGTTGGTCACTGATCACAAGTGCCTCTGGTCTTTATTGTACTTTTCAGCTATTCTCAAATCCAGAGGTAACGAATAACCAATCAGTTGATTGTTGGATATGGCGGGTTGGATTTACCACAGTTCTGCGCATGCGCGCGCATGACGCAAAGCAACACAAAACGTAGCCTCTGATTGTGCAGAGCTTCTAATTAACACACCTTAAAAAGACCCACGAGCGCAGCACACAATGGTTAGGGCCAATCAAGAGCCTGCGTGACCATTAGTAAAACATCCCCTACATGTGCTAAACATTTCTGTTTCACAGAACCACAGATGTCTGAAAGGGTAAGCACAGTTCCTGTGTTAATGCAACGAACATTTTATTATTATTCTTTTCAGTTTTGTCCAAAAACAGTTTTATCTTTTTAAAAGGTCAGTACCCAGGGCTTTAAGTGGGATGAAAAAACGGGGGGGGTCTCTCAAAGGGGCGTGGTCAATGTAATTAAGGGCGTGGCTTAAAAACACGTAAGCTAAAAATCTGTGTTTAGCACAGTGTGCCGCCCGACTTGTATTTTGCTGTTCCTGTCATTGCGTCCAGATATATGATACAACAATTCACATCATACCTACAAGTCAGGACTATTGGCTTTGTCAATGGTTGCTAGTTGCATAAGATAGAATAAGCAGCAACTTTGGCTTGTATATAATAGTGAAAAAGCTTCCATTTAAAGCCCTGGTGACACCAGGACAATGTTGCTGCTCCTGAGTTTCAAAAAGAGAAGGGAAATCCAGAGAGAAAATGACTCTCTTTAAAGGATTTCCCTTCCTCTACAACGCTCACCTGGCATGACGTCACTGCAGTCCGGAAAAAAAAAACGGACCGCCTGTGCCAGGGCACAAAACAGAGCCCGATAGAGACCCGTTTCGAGGCCCCTTTAAAAAAACTGCCGGTGCTCAGACCCGGTGAGACCCGGCCCACTTAAAGCCCTGTCAGTACCTGAATTGCACAAAACTAGCCTCCAAGGTAGGATGGGCAGATGAGAAATTCGGACTCCACGAGCCTGTGCTTCTGACATTTCAGTGTGCCTAGAGCACTGACAGTGATGTGCTGGTTTAGCCTCCAGCGCTATCGCTTTCCCAGAGGCACTACTCAATATACGCATTCACATCCAATTTTATTCACTGATATTACTAGTTTCATGGTTAACACCTTATAGTTTTGACTTACTTGTGCCTTATGTTTGTTGAACGCACTGGTTTCCTATCCTAGGCACTCCTTGGTCTGATGAGCACTATACTAGGAAAACCTACATTTATAAACAAAAAAAACATCTACGTTGCTTATTTTAAACTAAGCCGTAAAAGAGCAGCCAAATCCACTGAGCGAAAAAAAAAACACTACTGGGCTTAACCACCTGAGTTAGCTGTTTAACAGAAAAATCAGGGGTAACGCGTAACATAGTAATTACCACAAGATTTGAAAGCTTTTTCCATATGACTACCACCTACGGTATTTGTTGGTGGGCATAGGGCAAATTTTGGCAAAAATGGCTAATGAGCTAAAGCCACGCCAAAGCTGGGCTCCATTCACAGAGCTTTTTGCACACATTTGCATTTCATTTATGGTTGAAGAATTTTCCACCGGATGGAAATTCTGCTTCCATAAATTTTGTGCATTTGACAACTACTGAAAATTGTGTTTTTTTCTGGAAGTACTCATTGGGCTTATTCTATGCCCATCAAATGGGGAAAATATTCAAAACCGAGGAGTACACCTAAAGGAGCAGTTTTATAACTTTTTTCAGCAGATTTGACAAGTAACTGGCCTGTATCAGGTTTATGTTATGTCCTGCGAGACACGTTCTAGTGTCTCGACAGGCATAGAGTTTAGAGCCACTCCCCTATGGGAGTGGGCACACTTGCACCCCCACACGCATCCCTCACAGGCGTCACGAGTGACGTGAGCCTGCTAATAAAAGGGCCCGGGTGCACGTGCTCGTGGCCAGTTGAGTAACCAGGAATACTGTATCTGCGTCAATCATTCATTAGCATGTGGGCCTAGGGCCCACAACACAACATTGGCGACGAGGCGGGTCTGACCCCGCGTGCCTGCGTCTCAGCGCTTCATCGTCCCTCGAGGGGAGGGAGCGACCCGAGATGGGAAGTTCCAACAGCCCGTAGAGCGAGCTCGACATCGTCACGGTGTGTCGACCGGAGACTGGCTGTCTCCCACCCTCAGCGTGGGTGAAAAGGAGAGAACGCCGATACCCAGCTCAGGTGAGGGTGAGAAGCCTGCGGCCCCCACTCCGACGATTGCATCACCCCAAGTGCAAAAGTGGTCCGCCGCAGCGTCGGCCGGCTGGCGACGCATCGCGGCGCAGCAGAACGCCCCCTGCAGCAACCACGCCGATTAAAAGAGTGGGTCTCCCTACGGCACCCCGGCAGAACACAGGCGTCAGCGAGCCCTGCCTCAGAGGAGTGCCTGCGAATGCCGGTGCACCAGAGCAGCTAGAGCACCAGAAGTAGGGCTAGAGTTGCCCCGTGAGACCACGCTGCGCCCCCACGCGAGAAACGACCCGGTGAGCGCTGGGGAGGAAGTGTCAATGATGCGGCATTACGGGGAATGGGTCCGTGCTCCCCTAATTGCTCAGGCGCGGGTAGACCACCTCGCCTGACGCCAGCTGCCCCGCAAGGACGTGCTGCAGCAGAAGGTTCCGACCCCACGCAGCGACTGCCCTGGGGGAAAGGGCCCGGAAAATGCCTCTGCCTCCTGCACCAGAAGCGGCCCGCAATAAGAAGAGGACCGCCTAAATCCCGACATCACGTTCGTGATCGGATAGACGGCTACGGCGGCGGGACCTCAGTGCCACCTAGCGGTCGCCTGGGAATACCGCAGCGTCCCACAGGAAGCAGCACTGATTGTCCTGCAAGCTCCATGCAACGCACCAAGAGCGCAAGGTGCTGGTAAAGCAAAGAGGCCCCCAGTGCGCACAAACACTTTTGACACTCAATCCAGCTCTGCCCCAAGCAACTAGCAGCAGCCTGTATTGCCCTGCGTACATGGAAATCCCGCAGAAAGGAAGGTGGCTTCCCTTCTCTGCACGGGGAGTGGCAAGAGCCAGCAGCTTCGAGTAAGCACATCGGAGCCTGCCGTAAGCACGAACACTACACCGACCCCTGGTGGCCACCGGTGATACTCCACCCAACAAAGTGAGCACAGGAGGGTTTGGGCCGGTTGTTATCTGGGGAGTAGACAACCTAGTGCAGCCACAAGCCAGGCAACACAAAGCAGGCCCCCAGTGCAGCACAGAACTACTGCTAGGTGCCCGAACAGCAAGTAGAAGACAGAGTGGGAAACACTGAGCACTACTCAAGATGCCACAGCAATAGACTGATCGGAATAGTGCCTCCTGCCCCCATGGACTGCATGTCAGGTTCACATAGAGAAACTGCTCACTCTGCAGAAAGCCTGCCTGAAGCCTGCGCAGGCGCCACAATGCAACGTCCAGCCGAAGCAGGGGTACTAAAAGTCCACAGCAGCAACGCCGACAAGAATCAGTCTCAGCAAGGTGATCACTGATCGAGCAACAGCTCAAGGGAGGTTACCCCCTGCCAAACGTGCAAGAAAAGACTGGTGCAGAGCGCGCACCCCCAGTGGCTGCTCAACGCCACAGCAAGTCAGAAGAGTACGCCCCACGCCCCTGGCGGTGAACGACTACCACCGCAAGGAGAAAGAGCAGGCACGGCCGGTGCCAGAAGAGGGTGCCCTAGCAAAGAAGAGCGCGCAGTCCGAGGCACGCGCCGCATGCACCCAGAAGCGCACCAGCACAGGTGCACGCCCAGGAGGAAGAGAGAATTCTCCAAAAGCAAAGAAGCACTGCTGGAATCAGCAAGGAGATCCTAAACATCTCCACAGCAGCAACAGTAATGGAGCCCGGAAGGGGCCAAACGCAGCACAGTGTCCTCCCTCACACTGTCTCATGCAGGAGTCGTCAGTGACCCAAGGCTGACGAGAGGAGAGTCGCACACCACAAGTGGCCAGCCGCCACCACCGCTCTCTACTGCCTGTGGAAGACATTCCCTGGAGAGGGAACACCCGAGTAGGAGCTTCGCTCACCACTGCCCATGGAAGCCATTCCCAGGAGAGGGAACGCCCGGAGTAGGAGCGTCAAGAAGCTGCCTGAAGAAGGAGCACCCAAGATGAGCGGCTGCTCGCCATGCAGCTGAGAAGAGCGATGGAAGGTTCGCCTGAGTGGTCCGGAGACCATTGAAGTTCAACGGCCCCGTTGGCCATGTAAGAACATGGTGCATGTCATTGCACCCGAAGAAGAAGAGTGGAAATCGTGTCATCCAGAAGAGCTGGACAAACGCAGGTGCGTCAAAGACAACGAGAGGAGAATCACGAGGACTCGTAGCAACACAAGCCAAGAACACCTCCAAAGACACCAGACAGCCACCAAGGCAGACCGACGGACCTGGCGACAGCACCAAGGGAGAACCACACGTAAGACGCAGCACGCGCAAACTGCGTTGCTCCCGTCGCTTCACAGTGAGACCGTCCAGCCCGAGTGTCGGCAGTTGGAGTCGAGTGGCATCCCTGCTCCTGACCGCAAATGCCAGAGGTGCAAGACAAGATTCAGAAGAGGCAGTCACGTGCCTACGACGTCCATCCAGAAACTTCCTCTCCAAGTTAACCATCACCACCTGTTGTCCAGGCCCGATGGCAGCGACATCATCAGTGCCATGTGCATGGCACCGCACTCAGCAAGAAAAGTGGAAGTGTAACCGGAGGGTCTACACCAAGAATCGGACAACCCACTGAGGTCAGAAGAGGAAGTCGTGAGTGGCAGGGCCGGACGATGAAGAAAACCCAAGCTACAACAGGAGTGAGTCCTGATACAGCGACAGCAAAGGAAGAGGGGGATAACCCGAGAAGGAACTGGCAACCGCACAGCGGGAGTCCGAGAGTAAGCCGCATAGCCTGCGCGAACCGAGTCTCAAGCCCTACGTTTCTCAGCGTGTTCATCACTCCTCCGTCATCAAAGTCCCAACAGCCCACGAAGTACAAGTACAAGAATGCAAGTGCCTCCCCAGAGAACATGGAGGTACCTGGCCACTCCCGGCCTCAGGTGATCGACTCCAGACTAGACGCCTGCATCCATCCAGGCAAGTCGTCACCCGCCATCATCCCGATTCACCACACGGCTGGCAATGCTACCACGACAGTCCTCATCAAGTGCGTCTACCGACACCATCTCGAATACACATGGAGTGGAGTCCTACCCTATTGCCAAACTAGCCAACAAGGAAACTCAGAGGCTACCTGCTAACCTGGTCTGCACCTGAAATGCGGCAGCGAGAGCATGTCCTGACCAAGACCCATACACCCTTGAGGTTTGTGCGAGAGACTGGCCACTGGCTCATCGGTGGTTTGCAGCTGCCCCCAGCCGGCACACACGCAGCCCCATCGCAGCCTACCAGCAGTCCCGTGGCATGCCCGACGAAGGGCCTCCCCAGGCGGGAGAGTGGGAAGAGACATTGCCCCACCGACAGGTCACCGGGACAGCAAGACAGCCTCATAGAGACTTCAGGCAATACAGAGATAATCCAGTGAACTTTCACCAGGGACTCTCACCATGATCTTGACGCACCCAGTTAATGAACTGTTATTAATCACCACATACCATCCTCAAGGTCAGCGAACGGAAGCCACCTGGGACCAAAGGGCATGCTTCCACCGGCACGTTACTAGAAGTGCAGCGGACATCTCCAAGCAAGCGTTCATGTCCTGAGTCACACAGGTTAAATGATGAGTGCCCGCCGAGATCGTCCTGCTACAATCTGAGTCACCAGTCCTGGTCTGCTGTCTTCTGGATGCCTGACCCGAGAAATTGATGGACCCTGTGGTGTACATTTCATTGTTATTTCTCCCTACAGGTTGGACTAGGGAACCTTTGTTTTATTAAAATTTGGGAGGAATGTTATGTCCTGCGAGACACGTTCTAGTGTCTTGACAGGCATAGAGTTTAGAGCCACTCCCCTATGGGAGTGGGCACACTTGCACCCCCACACGCATCCCTCACAGGCGTCACGAGTGACGTGAGCCTGCTAATAAAAGGGCCCGGGTGCACGTGCTCGTGGCCAGTTGAGTAACCAGGAATACTGTATCTGCGTCAATCATTCATTAGCATGTGGGCCTAGGGCCCACAACACAACAGTTTACAGCTAAACTTTGAATATCTGCTTCTGGGAAAATGTGCGCTAATCGGGTTAGCGCACATTGTACCATCTGCTCAATGTTCTATATGAGCACATAAGAATGATCGTTACAATTATGCCTGTAATAATTTCTCTATGTGCTTTATGGAGACCATAATCTGCATGGAGGTCCATCTCTTGTGGTCCTTCGGTAATCATAACTTTTATGAAGCATGTCTAACTGGAAACAAGAAATGGCATCCAAGCATCAACGAAGCAAATACAAATGGAAGGTTACTTTCCACCTATACACATCTTGTTCAACCATGTAGGGACTCCATGCCTATTACTTTTTAGGGAACCGATTTATGACACCGGAAATAAGAAACAAAATATCTGAAGTGCAAGGCGAACAACAACATTCTTCAATCACGTTATCCACACAACAGGCTTACCACAAGGACTTTTAATCAACAATATTGATTATGAATCTGCCACTCAGAGTTTCCAAAAAATCCAAGCAAGAAAAACAACAAAAATCTTTCACTTCCCGTATATAAATGCGTTACCAGTCAAACTAGGTCAGGATTTACCTGTCCAGCCAAGCCAGGAGGCTTTTGGCTGCTCCAATGAGGTCCACCACCGAGGTCAGGAAGTCATTCGGTAATTTTCGGCAACTTTTTCCATCATAGTGACCACTTCTCCTCCTTCCAGTTATGAAGTTTTGCAGATTTTTTGCGGATGAATTTAATTTGTGTGAAAGAGTTTTTAGATTTTCTGTTTCCAATCCGTAATTCTGCAAAGCAAGTGAAAACTATTAATGAATACAAAAATGTAGTTTGGTTCGCATTTTGTATTGTGAGAGACATTTTTGTGGCAATACTATTTAGTTTCTGGCCCATCTGGACCACAGAGTGTGTCAGTTGACCATGAATTGCCAGCTAAGAACTCCATCTCCCTACCTGGAATTCTCTCCTGTGCTTGGCAACGGCAATAACCAAACGTTTATAAGAATTCATCATGATAGCTTGTTTTTTAGCGCAATAGATTAGTACTCTCCTCTTCAAATTTAAGGTGTACATTCCAAAACCTTCTTTTAATTATATGTTCTCTTTCATTATACTTTTTACTTTCAAATAATCCGAATCTAACTCAGAACATGTGAGTAAAAGTATTCTTAGCAGACACGTTTCGCCCAGGCTCAATTTGCTTGTGAGGTTTCTGAAGGTGTTAGCGAGTATTTATGATTAAGTTGTAAGTTCCTGTTGTGAAGAATGTGTGTATAGGACGGGAACTTGTACTTCTACTCATACGTTTGATGTTAACTGTGTTATGAGACACATATTGTTATGAGTGGCTTCTTTAATGCGATACGAGTGGTGAGAGGTGTTAAGAGGCCCCTTCAGAATTACAAAATTTGGATCCGGTACCTTTCTTCCAGAGACCTCACCTTCTAATAGCAGGTGGAGTCTCTGTGAAATACAGGAGAACTATCAGGGAATTCTGGACTAGAATCACAAATTACCAATTAACCTTATAAGCATTATGAGCCTTAAGGTCCCACCAATAATACTTGATACTGTCTTTGATCAATAATGGCCTGTGTTACAGAGCCAAGCCGCAGGGCAATCAAACTTAGAACCTAGGAGGAACAATGTGTAGATAACAGGAAGAGGTCCTGTGTCCCTTTCCTGATGTCTTCCTCTGGAAGCTGCGAATAACACAGCATGCATCTTCAAAGGTAGATTTAATTTATTTCAGGCCCTGACAAGATAGAGAGACCTTTCTGCTGTGGAAAACACTTAATCTACAGTTGCAATGCTAATGGTAGAAGCAGGTTTGATCTAAGAGTCCTTCTGCTTTATTTATGCACAGGTCTTTTCCCACAGAAGTGATAGACTTCCTATTGTATGGGTGGTGCTATGTCTTTGGTGTTGTCTCTTAATAGTGATATGTTTGCTAGAACTGAAAATCAATAACTTACACATGCTATATCAATGCTAGTGACCAGCACAGGACACATTCTCCTCGGAGGCCTTGAGTTCCAATTTTTTTAAAAAGAATTTCTTACTCAGAATTCAATGTAGCATAATTATGTCCTATTGTTATTCTCAAAAATGAACGTCACTGTCAAAATAGCATGTGATTTGAGTAAAATACATGGGATTGTGACATTCCTGTATAAAAGCCTGTCTTTAATACCCTGATTACAGTAGGGTTGTGAGTTTCTAGTCACCTGTAATGATAAATGAGATAGTTGTTCAACTGTAATCAGTTATTACAGGTGAGTTAGTGACATCTCAATGCCACTGTCAGAACCACCAGACAGGATGAAAGGCAGTTTAAACAAGGAAAATGAGAATTGGCTTTTCCTCCTTGTGATCTATTTTTCTACAATGATCAATGATCAACAGAAAAGTAATATTTATGGCAACATGTTTATTTTTCTATGCCATATTTTATGACATGATTGAAAGGATCTCTCTGCATGTTTTATATACTTTCTGACCTCCAGCATGTTTCTGATCTGACTCACATGAAACTGATTCTAATAACTTTTTTGCAATACGTTAGTGAAAGCTTTTTGGTGTGTGTAATTTAACGCTACAGATTCTTCATGTCTTCCACCATACTATCTCTTTCTTATAAAAAAGCAAAACACAAAGGATTTAAGAGGTTTGTGACAGTACAGACAGAGATTGATTAATCACTTGGCAACATATACAGTTTACAATGGGTTGGAGATTAACCTTAAGAAAACAAAAGTTATCTCGATTAATCATCGCATCCTAAACCAACACAAATGGTATCATAACGGAGCCACGATAGATGAGACATCGGCATACGTCTATCAAGGCATTAAGATAGATTCTAGGGCCTTCTTTGCTCCACAGAGAAAAGCAATTAGAGAAAAAGTTTTAGCCTTAAATTTTGCCTTCCTAACCTGTTCAAAATCTCTTCGCGGGAACAACTTCCAACCACTGGCTGCAGTACTGAAGGCAAGACTGACACCCTCTCTCTCATATGGAGGGAAAATGATGGCAGGCACAGACGGCAGCCCACTGGACAAGATCATAAAAAAATTCCACAAAAAAGTTTTATGGCTGCCGAGGTCCACATCACCTGCATAAGTCAGGCTGGAGTTCTCGCTGATGAGTCAAACTCTCGGAGCATTCATTAAATGTTGCCACCAGCTGAGATCTGCTGCTGAGGGCTCGCTAGCCAGTGTGGTTTGGACTGAAATTGACCTTCACAGGGGAATGGGTGTTTATAAACAACACCTTGAGGATAGCATAAAAAATCTCAGGCTGGGCAAACTGTGGTCTCTTGACACATTTGGCCAAATTTTCTGAAGGATGGTAAATAAAAGCATTACTCTGCAAAGCTGACTAGAGTACAAAGGAGCAGTAGCCAAACGCTCCCACAGGTGGCTGGTACTGAACTTTTACAACAACCAAAAGACCTTTGTCTTTTGGAAGCTACCTACTCCCTGGAGATCAAACAGAAATGTACTTCATTGAGGTTGGGAGAGCTCACCACACTAGACTTTGTACCAAGATGGCAGGAAAAAGACCAACGGGTGGACAGGAAACGTCGTTTGTGCCATTAGACAAAGGAGTCGTCGCTACATATCCTATGCATTTGCCCCTGCTTTGACCATCCGTGGAGATTCCTACTAAAGAAGGAGTTTAAGCTTTTGGGGACCAGGTCCTGCAGATCGGCAGCAATAGAATCCCTGGATCCACGGAACACAATGCTTAACATTCGATTGGCGCAATTCTTAGACATTTTTAAGGACCTGGTTAAAGAGAATGCTCTGGCATATCCTAGGAATATGGTGGTCAGCTAAGACAGATCTACCCAAAGGGTTTACATAAAGGGCGGGCTGCTAGGGAGATATAGGTTTTATTTGGTCCCTATCTCACCTTTCTGTTACACAAAGATCGGACTGCTAGGGAGACATAGGTTTTATTTGTTCCCTATCCTGCCCTTCTGCTTCAAGGGAATGCGTCAATGTAAAATTTTTACAGGCATTTGGCCTTCAGTGGCTATATACTGGGGACTGCGATCAGTTAGGTATTTTAAGGGAAGGGACACCTGCACCAATGAATAAGGATTACTAGGCGGCACATTATGTGAGCACCAATTATATCCTGGAAACCATATTAGCATGCTGGCACTTTATGCGCTTACTTGATCTTATTTGATAGAAAGTTTACAGTGTGCCGCTGGCACTTTATGCATTATCAGGATGCAGCAAACCCCATTTCCTTATGTGGGTTTCAGTTATATTAAAAGATTTGCCAAGCATTGTGACATTCATGGGCTTACTTGACTGGTTAATCCAATCAAGGTACTACTCACACTTAAACATTCGGCACCTTATGTGCCTTTTTGGTACATCGGGGCATCCATTAGGAAGCCCTGTGAAGGGAGGCAGCTTAGCACTTTAGGCACTGTAGGCAATTGGGCTCACAAATAGCAGTGGCACTCTGGCCATGCAGAGCCGACCATGTGTTATTCGTCATTAATATTCTGTGACTGTATATTGAGTTTCATTGGTTGTAATATTTATTGTATAGTTTAGCAATGTTTATGGTTTTAATTGACTAGTAAACTAACATTTGACTGAAAGAAAGTGGTTTGTTACAGTGGTGATAGCGTGGTCTTGTAGTTTTGTAGTATAAGAAATAAAATACCCTCTGCAATGGGTAAAAAAGGAAATTTTGAGTCACTTTGGAGTTTCATCTCCTTATAAGGAAACTAAGCCTTCGGCCTCGGTGACATGCAATGTCCTTATAGTGAACCGTTTCTGGTACTCTATTCCACATAAAATATTGCAAATGAAAATCTGACATGTTCTCCAATGCAGCCTAATTTATGAATGGTGACCTAATTGGATTCTTCTTTGGTGAACATAGGAAATCAGAGTACGCCACATTTAAATTACAAAATGTCAAATTCATATCTAATAAGTATAATATTGAGTTGGCATTCTAGAACCATCTCAATCTGCTCCTGATGCAGTGCAAGCTGGTACTTCCCTGCATTCAGCAGCTCATTTATTTGGAATCTTTTGCAGGCACCTCTCAGTTACCTCACTGCACTGAGAAGCATATCTAAAGATTGTATCAGAAGATACACTTCTTCTGCCAAGCATTTGGACTTGTTCAAATTTATGTCTTCTTCACTCCCTTGCTCTTCCTCACTTTTTCTCAATGCAGTCCCCTTTCACCAACAGGCAGTGACCAAGCAACCACCTGACTATAGCGATGCATACATATAAACAATAAAGAGTAACCATAAAAAACAAACATTTTCTTCCACTGGTTTCACTGCATATTTTAAATATCATTAAGATCACATTCTGTCTAGTTGATAACCTAGTAATTTCTGCCGAGGTATGTAGTGCCCTTCAAATGATCAGATCTGTATCAATTAGAAACTAAGGATATTGAACAAAATTAATGTACATATTGCTAATCTCATTTGGACAAACTGATACAATAATATTCAGAATCAATATCACTTGCAACAAATGCAATTGGTCATATAACAGTTCATTTTATAATTAGTAAAATCATGCTCAAATGATATATTGTTTTCAACAGTGATGAGCGCGTATTTTCCAAAATGATTTGTTAATAATTACATTATAGTGTATAGAAAATATTTCAGTAGATCTACCACTAACCAATATAGTGGGAACAATTATTATGAAGCATGGAATGCCAATATTATTGTGTCCACTGGTTAGAGCTTGTTCAGACCCAAACTCATTAGAGTTATTCACAGAGGCACTTAAATAGTGTCAAGTATAAACGGTGTCTGGGAAAAACAAGCTACCCTGCTATACCAGCATTGACTTCCCTAAACTGTTCTCTAACCAAGCAAGTTGTACCTTTTCCCGGTCAATGTTGGAATATGCTTGATTAGCCATGGTATACAAAGCATGATTCTTGGAAATACATATATTGCTGACTGCCCAGGGCACCCTCTTCAACATCTACATGGACCTCCTCACGGCCATCGCCAGAAACCACGGACTCAACATTGTCTCCTACACCGACGACACCCAGCTGATCTACGCCATCACCAATGAACCCACATCCACCAGAATCAACTTTCACAGCGGGATGAAGGCCGTTACCACCTGGATGAAAGATAGCTGCCTCAAGCTCAGCTCGTACAAGACCGAAGTACTCATCCTGGGACCCGTCCCCTCAGCCTCGGATGACTCCTGGGGGCCCACCGCACTGGGAATCCCTCCCACCCCCACGGAACACGCACGTAACCATGGCATCATACTGGACTCCTCACTCACAATGAACCACCAGATCAACGCCGTTTCCTCATCCTGCTTCCACATGCTCCACCTGCTTCGAAAGACTTTCAGATGGATCCCCACTGAATCCAGAAAGAAGGTCACCCACGCACTCATCACCAGGAGACTCGACTACGGCAACACACTCTACGCTGGCGCCACTCAGAAACAGCTCAGGAAGCTTCAGAACGTGCAAAATGCCACAGCCAGACTAGTCCTCAACATCCCCAGCCGCAGCCACATAACACAATACCCCCGACAACTCCACTGGCTCCCAGTCAACAAGAGAATCACCTTTAAGCTCCTCACACATGCCTACAAAGCTCTCCAGGGCGCAGGACCAGCATATCTGAAACACCTCCTCTCATGCCACATACCCGCCAGATAACTTTGCTCTGCCCAACTTGCCCTGGCTACCGTTCCTCAGATTCACAAGATCAGAACTGGAGGAAGATCCTTCTCCTACCTCTCCGCCAAGACCTGGAACACCATGCCCCTCCACCTCAGGCAATCCCCGTCGCTGACCCAATCCAGGAAGGATCTCAAGACCTGGCTCTTTGACTGAACCGCCACGCCCAGACAGATCAGCACCCCCCTCCCGCTCAGTGCCTTGAGACTCTCACAGGTGAGTAGCTGCGCTGTACAAACTGCTGATTGATTGATTGATTGATTGATAGAGCTAAATCTCTGGCACACTTCCGCTTGATCTGTAATAACACAGATTACCTTTCTAATCTTAATGAAACTGATGAAAGCAGAGTATTTTAATCAATGGTAAAATATAACAGAAATAAACTGTGCCCATTTATTTCCCAAATTCCACGCACAGAGTAACAGTATTGACCCTCTAACCTTCTGAGCAGCAAAACATCTGTGGAAACGTATTGCCAATCAATGATATTTATCTCAATAGCCCTGTGGGTGTGGCGGGGCAGGGGGGATGCAAAAAATAAATAAAAGGAAAAAAACTTACCTTATCGCTGCCGCATCTCTCCTCCATCAGGGAACCAGGAAGCACCCAGGCTCTGCTGACCAATCACAATGCTGCAAAGCTGCGTTGTGATTAATTTGAGCGCCGTGGTTCGATGCTCAGCCAGGAACAGGGAGCCTAGGCATGTTCTCCATGCAGGCTGTAATGCAGCCTGTGTGGAGAACAGGGAGAGTGTGTATGACTGTTTGGCCGGCCCAGGAGGGCCGGCCAAACAGTCATGTGCACTTAGGAGTGGGCAAACCACTCCTCCTACGCTCTGCTCTTTCATCGGAACAGCCCCGCCCGCCTCAGCCACTGGAACAAATAAAATAATAATAATGTTCAGTTACAATCATTTTATTTTTCCTTTGTTACACTGTTTAAAAGCAGTGGGGCGATGCTCCTCCGCCTTAGCGGAGAAGCCGCCACTGCAATAGCCAGGTTAATCATTTACTTTAAGCTTATATTTGACATATGCACATAACAATTTTGACTCCTAGACACTTTCCTTCCAACCGATAAAATCCTCAAAATGGAATAGGAAAAGTCTAGAAATTAGAAACGTGTTAGCATATAGCAGTAAATACATTTGAATTTATACCTTTGAAAAACAAATCTTTTAAGATAGGAAAATGAATAAAATCCATGGAGAGGCGAATGTGAAGGGGAACGACCATATAAAAAAGCCCATTAATGATCAAAAAATCATGCAAAATATGAATGTACGGAGACTACTAAGAACTCCATTATTGTGAAGTTTCTCAGGAGCTGCAGCGGAAGCTGACATGTGGACGCACTCACTCCCGCTTGAGTTTGAGCCAGTGCACATGGTGTGACCTGCTGCATATTTCTACTCATCAGCTTCACTCGTGTCCATTTGCTATGGTTATTGCCAGTAATTGTGAGCATCAATGTTTGTTGAGGTGCCAACCTTGAGCTTTTGCCAAGTTTCTTCTGTGCCAGTACTGGCTTGATGTCATTATTTACCAGCCAACTACTACAATGCTTTCTGAGGAGTTTGGTATGTTTGTAGCCCGGAATTGCGTTGCCATATTGTTTGATTCACCTACCCAATCTACATTGCTGGGGGGAGGGGCCCAATGAGAGCCATCAATAATTCTCTTAGTCTTCCTCCCTCTCTACTCCCACTGACATCAGAGGAGTTTAATAATGGGACCTCAATGATTCTAGAGGAGTCGTGCAGAGACGTTTTAAGGCATGGGCAAAGTGGGCAAAGTGGGCAATTGCCCAGGGCCCCTACCTTCTAAGGGGCCCCTGGTAAAGGGAATTTTCTCTCTGTCTCACTTCAGTTCATTTGGATATGTCAACCTTTCTCCTATCTGCCTACCTCTACCTCTAACTGTGTCTTTCCTTGCCTATGGTAATCTTTCAGATATTTAGGGTGCTAGGCAAGATATGTTTCTTTTGTTTTTATACTTTTTATTCGTTTTAACTTATTAGCAATAGGAATAGTAAGCTTTCCCATCAATATACGGTCAAGGGATATTTCAAATGTTTTTGAGTGACCCCATTTCTGCAAGTAAGGTTGGCATCATGTGCGCATGAATTAGCAGAGAATGAGTATTGTTCTCAACAGGGGCCCCAAAATATGTTTTGGCCAAGGCCCCAAAAATTATTAAGACAACATTGGAGGAGTGAGAGTTCGGCTGCTGAGTTAAGGATCCTATTCAATTGTGTGGATGTTATGATTAGAGGGTACTCCTGACCAAGCCGAAACCCCCACCCCCTTATACATCTAGCCGGCTTGGAAACTCCGGAAATTTCTCTAAAAGAGGTAACAGCCGCAATTGCTCGTGTAATACCTGCCAAGGCCCCGGGGTTAGATAAGATCCCTGGAGATCTTTATCGAAATGAACCCAGCGTTTGGGCTCCCTACCTATGGAGTATTTTTAACGCTATACTACAGGGAATGGAGGTCCCAACAACATGGCTAGGGGCTGAAATCATCCCCATATTTAAGAAGGGTTCACCCCTCCATCCTGCAAACTATTGGCCCATTAGCCTTATTGATGTTGCACAAAAAATCTTTGCTCGAGTGCTCCTGGACCGCTTGCAGATTTGGATGGAGGAGTTTTCCATTCTTACTCCCTATCAGGCCGGTTTCCGCACAAAAATGTCCACAATCGATCAAGTTTTCAGATTGCAATTATTGCACTGGAAAACAGTAATCTTGGAGGGTGGCAGTCTCTATATGATCTTTGTGGACTTGAAATCGGCCTTCGATTTAGTCCCTAGAGAAAAACTTTGGGCTATTCTTTCTGACCTAGGGGCGCCTCCGTATCTGTGCGAGATCCTGAAAAGATTGCATGTGAACAATTATGCCCAAATTAGATATGGGAAGAATGGAGATCTCACTGATCGTATACCCATAGAGAGAGGGGTGAGACAGGGGTGTGTTTTAGCCCCAACCCTCTTTTGTCTTTTTATAAATGGTCTAGTGCAGAATTGGCAGCGGGAGGGGACATAGATGCGCCTAAACTAGCGGGCCGCAAGGTACCTGCCTTGATGTTCGCAGATGATACCCTCCTGCTGTCAAAATCACCGATGGGTATTCAAAGGGCTTTGGATACCTTTTATCTATTTTGCAAGAACAGGGGCCTGGAAATAAACACCCAGAAAACAAAATATATGGTGTTCAATGCAGGCCACTCAAAGCGTCCTAATCCACAACTTGCCGGGGAATTTCTAGAGAAAGTCCCTGCTTGTGACTATTTGGGCTTAACCATCAACGAGAAAATGGAGTGGGGTGATCAAATCAGGAAGGTTTGTCTAAAGTTGACGCAAACATCAGGGGCCTTGCGAAACAACAGAGGAAGTGTGTACACAAGATGCTGGGGCCGGTGTTGGAAATTTATAAGGCCCAAGTTAGAGGGGCTGCCATGTATGGAGCCGAACTATGGGGACATAGGCCAACCGAACAACTTGTAAGGATTGAAAACTCATTCCTTAGACAGTTGGTGGGTCTTCCCAATAGCACCCCTTTAACTCCGCTCCGAATGGATCTGGGCGTCAGCCCAATGGCACAGGAGGTTGCGCTCAGACCCTTACTTTACTGGCGCCGCCTATGGAGCACCCCAGAGCTATCCATGTATAAGGACGAGTTGAGGGAGGTGGCCAATATCAGGGGGGCAAGTAAAATTCCTTGGCTCACCTATATTAAAAACTCTTTTGTAGCCATTGGAATGGGAGACCTATGGGATCGCCCGGAAGAAAGTTTTTTGGTGACATCGAGAAAGGTCCTGATAAAAAATTTCAAGGATCACCATCTCAACTTACTCCAGAGGGGGCATAGGATAGGTACACTTACTACATATTTTCTAGACGTCAAATTTTAATATCTCCTAGAATCCAGCATTGATGACATACAGCCGTCCCTAGCTAAAAAACTCTACATGCAGTTCAGGCATGGCGTACTCCCCTTACGTGCTGTTACCTACAAGTGGGGGGGTAGTCCGACGAAATATTGTCCGTCTTGTATAAACTGTACGGAGACCGACCTGCATGTGTTGTTTTTCTGCCCCACCTACAAGGCTATAAGGGCTCGTTGGTTACAACAGTTTTGTACTTTGAGAATTGCAGTTTTGAAAGTTGGTATCACTCTCTTCGTCAAAATGGCAACTAATGTTGAAAAGTGATGTAATCATGTGTTAAAACAGAACCTAAGGTCATGTTTATTAAATAGAATGATCTTTACAAAAAAGTAAAATGTATTTAAAACACGCAGCCTCCAATTGTTATTGTGTTTGAACTTTTAGAAAGTGGACATTTTCTTGCTTTACCATTGTGTGCCTCTGCCTGCCTGTGGAATCCACGTCTGGTTTAGACCTGCAGTTGGGCTATTTGTGCATTCACTCTAGATAGTCACACAAAGGGAGCTGAGGTGTGGCCTACATATCCTGATGGCCCATCACCAGGCTAATGGGTCTTCCTGAGCCAGATTGGTGGGAGGAGTTGTAACTGACACCTGAATAGGGCTGTGCCTGTCCTCACACAAAGGTGTCTCTACCCCCCTGTAGTGTGTCTGGAGCCAGTTCAGGGAAAGTCAGGGTCTTGGGCACTACAACGACTTTCCTTTGAAGTTTGCCTACTTCAAAGGCAGAAGCTCGTATAAGTACTGGAGCTGTGACACCATATCTTCAAAGCACTCCTGGACTAAGAAGAGATTCTGACAAGAAGAAGAGCTGGAGAAGCTGTAGGAAGGGAACTGCCACTCTGCTTGTTGCTGTGTTGTGCTGGCCTACTGCTTGCTGTTTCTGTCTTGGAGAGTGAAAGAACTGGACTTTGTTTTCATTATGCTGCTTGTCAAGGTTCTTCAAGGGCTTGTGTGTGCTTGTCTCCTGTTAAGAAGTCTCATGGCCATCAAAGACGTCATCTGCTGCCCCTGAACTCCTTTGCTGGGAGTTCAGACCCGCCAAGTGGTGCCAATTCCAGTTCTGAGCCCTAGGACAAGGCTTCTGCTGCAAGAAAAGAAGAAAATCCACGTATTGGTCTTCAGTGCCTGTTTTTTCCTGTTGCAAGCTTGCAGTGTGGTTATAAAACCAATGCATCGACCGGTGGGGCCAAAGAACTGATGCAGCCTGAGTTCCAAGCACTATGTCTCTGATGTCCGAGGCACTCGCTTCAACTCCGATGCAAGCACTGCTGTGCGGCTGAAGATTCGACTCATCACCTGATCGCAGCTGGGAGAATCATCCCATAGACCGCCAAACTTGTAATCAGGCCCTTATTCTATTTTTTGGAAGTAAAAAATCTCCAGCAGGATGAAATTGGAGGCTGTAGCCGATGAGAGCTCCACAAGGCTGGATACCCCTTTGGCAAAGGAGAGCTGAACATGATTTGCTTCTGAGGAGAAGAACATAGCAGGAGCTGCCACAAATTCAGGCCAACCGGCGATGCAAGTTGGGCGGATAGTCAGGCAAGTTGGTCCTAGTCTCCTCTTGTTTCTCAGAGCAGTTTTTAGCCAAAACATTTCTAAGTCCCAAGTTTTTGATTTTGGATATCGGGGCACCTTTTACACCACCACCAAGGTCCATGACTGGAGGGGCATCACTTGGAGGCTAGGATTCACTCAGGCTGGGTTGAGGTGTGGGTTCAAGATGGCTGGAACTTTTTCTGTCTCTGAGGCACTGATCAGAAGGCCAGCAAACTAGCCCCTGGAGTGACTCTGGTAGTCTTGGGTTCAAGATGTGGAACAGGGCTCAAGCTGCGGAGCTCTTATGTGCTGCTGTGGGAGGTTGTTCCATGCCTTAGAGGAGGAAGCGAGGCCTCCGGCTGTTGCTTTGTGGATGTGGGGTAGGTTTGCTAGTGAGAGTGTGGCTGAGAGGAGGTGCCAGGGATGTAGGTGGAAATGTATGTGGCTGTTGAGGTAGGCTGGGCCCATATTGTGTAGTGCTTTGTATGTGTGTGTGTGTGAGTATTTGAACTGGATCCGTTCTTGTATTGGGAGCCAGTGAAGTTCTCTGAGATGTGGGGTGAAATGGGTGTGGTGAGGTAGGTTCAGGATGAGCCTTGCTGCAGCATTTTGGATGTTTAGGAGCCTGTTCAGGAGCTTCTTGCGAATTCCTGTGTAGAATGTGTTGCCACAGTCAATTCTGCTGGCAATCAGGGCCTGTGTAACTGTCTTCCTGGTGTATACTGGTAGCCATTTGAAGATATTTTGAGGCATTCTCAGGATGTGGAAGAAAGTGGAGGTCACTGTGTTTGCTTGGGCTGTCATGTCGAATTTGTGGTCCAGGATGATTACAAGATTTCTGGTGTGTGTGGTGGGTGTGGGGCTGAGGTCCATTGGCCACCAGGTTAAAGTCTCAGGCCGAGGCTTCAGTTCTGTATGTGTTGAGTTTGAGGCAGTTGGATTTCATTCAATTGGCTAGTGCGGTTGTGTAGGAGGCAAAGTTGTGTTTTGTTGTTGGGGTCTTGCCTGGCTGGGAGACATTGCACAGTCCCATACCCTCATTTGCGTTTAGCCAATCAGTCCATCATTTAAATTTTTTCTTCTCTTTTTGCTTTCACTTTTCTCCTATTTGGAAGGTGGGCTGCCCTTAACTGCTGGGTCTTTCGTGCATTGTTAGCTTCAAAATAATTTTTTATAATGGGGCTTCTCTGCAATCCAGTAACAGTGCTAGGTGGATCTATATGGTGGGGAGGCCATACCCTGTGGCCCTTTCGCTCCCCTCATGTTTTTTGCCACTTATTTATCTCCTTCATGCCTCTCTGTTAGACAGGGCCTTGAGGAACTTGATGGCCTTCCTGCTCTATCTTCACCTAGCCACCAGCTTCAAATTGTCTTCAGTGCCAAGTGGCTACTGCTTTGTGCTTTAATGTGGATCGTTCAAGTGGGGAGGAGCCCGATCGGAGCACCCCAGTCATTCTCTCGAGCAGGAATGGGTTTTTGCGGCTCGCAAGGGCTTGCATGGTTCTTCCACTGCTCCTATCCCCCCCACTGTTCACCAGGTTGAAAGATGAACCCAACGCACCTGCCCAGCTACCAGACAGTGTTCTGCCCATCTTAAAGGCTGGTTCTCTGCAAGCATCCGGTTCTTCAGCAGAGTTGGGAGTTCACACAAACACCCTAGAGTCCCAATGGCACTGTATTTGCCATCTTTTCAGCACCCAATGCAAGCTTTCTTTTCACAGGTCTTGGAGTAGCGTAGTTGGGAGTCCGTCCTACACAATTTACATTTTGGGGCATGTCTCAATATTGCATTTTTATTTATTTTGGGTATGGGTCTGGGTTAGTGTGAACTTGAAAACATGTTAAAAGGAAATTAATTCAGGGATAGTGTTACAATAAAAGTAGCTGTTACTGAAACTGTATTTAATTTAAAATACATCAATGACATTTAATATTACAGTTCAGGTTGGCATTGAAGTAGCAAAATGCAATTAAATTAAAAAAGCTCAATATATTCGGTAAAATACAAAATTGGGTCTAGCATTAGAACTAGTTATTTTTATTTTTTTGTAACTAATTTAACACAACATAGGTTATTTCATTCAATTTAATCTATCTGTATAACAAAAATTATAAGGATGAAATTAAGATTAGAATCACACTGAGGTTATTAATGTTTTCATTTTATTACGTAGGTTAACAAAACATGTACAGCTAAAATAAAATTACTACATTAAACAATACAAATGAGTTTACTCTAGGGTTGGGAACGGCAGTAGTATGAGTGATATAAATGTAATTAAAGAAAAATGAAGAATAAGAAATCAGTTAGTACTGTAGCAATATTTTGAGTTAGGGATGGTGAACAAAGTGCAAATAACAAAAAATCATTTCAATGTTATTAAAAGTGGACATAATAAAAGAGGGATGAAATGAGGTCAAGGCAGTAAAAATGGTGAAAGTAAATTTATACAGTCAGTGGAACATTAAATGTTACTTGTTAAATTGGTAAGGTAAGAATAGTTGTAGGATTAGGATTACATCAGAGAAGAAACAAGTTGCTCATTGTGAAGGTCATAAAGACAGATACTACAGACAGGTCCTGAAGAAAGCCTCCTAAATTGTTCTTCTTAAAAACCCATGTGGTTCCTGGCATTCCAAAACTTGCAGCACAGCCGTCCTTTTTTAGGGATTCACCATTGGGTCCGTCCTTGTTGTTTTGTAGTAGTAACCAGGGGATAGGGACGTACCCCGTTTACAGTCCTCGCTCTCTTGTTTGTTTTCCACATCAAGAAAGATAGCCAAATCATACTGGCATTGTAGGCAATACCAAACAGTTTTTAAAAAGGGAACACTTAGACCTTGCCGCATGTTCTATTGCTCCAAATTTTGTCCTGAAACATTTGCTCAGGATTATTCAGGTTATGTGTGCTATTTTCATCAAAAGTGTATTTCAATGATATTTCACTCTCACAGAGAAATACTTTTTATTGAGGTTAGATTGTTTAATGAATTATTGCATTTCATTTCTTTGCATAAGCTTCATCGAACTATAGAAGCAACATTTAAAATGTAGGGGCGTGGCTAGGCGCCGATGTAAGGGGAAGCGGACTACAGGGCTCCGTCCGCAAAGATCCTGCCGACATAGCGGTGCCCCTTGCCGCAGAACCTGTGTCGGACCTGCCGGTGCCGGCGAAGAGCAACTGTAGAACAGTTGCAGTGCTTCACAAGCGGCGCAAAGCCGACTTTATTCCCAGGAGCCGAGCGCCGCGGAGACAAGATGGCGGCCGCGCGCCGATGCGGCAGCTTTCAGTGAGCCCGGACGAAGTGCTCCCGGGTCCGCAGTGAGTACTGCCGAGTGTGTGGCGCACCACGGCGATTGCGGCGCCAGCATTGGGGAGAGAAGTGGCCCGCTGGCCGCGGGGAGCCGCGGGAGCGCCTTTGGCTGGGGAGGAGCGACATCGTCACAGGATGGCGGCGGCCGACTATTGCAGTCTGCATCTGTGAGCAGAGGCCTGGGGACCCGTACTGTGGCGGTGGAGGTTGGAGCCTGACCCGCCTAAGCTGACCAGCGACAAGTGGAGCCGGGAGAGCCCTGAGCACTGTGCGGGGGTACTGAGCCTGAGGCGGAGAGGTCCTGCCTGAGACAACGGCTGACATCGAGAACGTGGGAGCTTCCTGGGTCGGATTGATGACTGGGCGTGGAGGGTGTGGAGAGCTTCAGCACGGCGAAATGGTGCAACGTCGGGTGGGACCTCCATAGCGCCCACCACTGGGGAGCAGCGATACTGCTCGTGGGGTGACCCCCAGTGTGGATGGGTCGTGTTGGCGGCAGGGGTACACGGAACAGGCCCTAGAGAACGAAAGTCGCCGTTGATTGCCAGCGAGCTCAGTCGAGAGCCCCCACCCCTAAGGCCGGGGGTACAGTGGTACGGCGAGTCCTGCTCCGCGGCCGACAGCGACGCCCACGCTTACGGTGACCCCTGAGGACTTACGTGCCCCCTACCAATGGGGAGGGTCTCCAAAAAGAAGGGATTCACTGTGCTGCAGGTGGAGGACACGGGACTGCTCACAGATGAAGAGGACGAGGGGGCGGTGAGGAGGAAGGATGCCGTCCCGCCGGGGCCCACTCTAGTGGACATCATGCAGGTCATCACTTCCTCGAGAGAAGCCCTGGAGACAAAAATAGACGCCATAGGGGCAGACCTCAATCTATTGAAGGATGATCATCGTAGGCTTAAGGAGCGTGTGAAGCTTACCGAGAAGACCTTGGAGGAGGTCCCAGAGGCGGTCACAGCACTACAGCGTTCGCTGAACATTGTGGAGACCAAGGTTAGAGTGCTGGAAGCGAGGGCAGAGGACAGCGAAGGGCGCTCCCACCGGAACAATTTGCGCATCGTGGGGATCCCGGAGCGAGAGGAAGGGGACGATGTGGTACGTTTTATGGAGACCTGGCTCAAGACTGAAGTGGCGCCGGAGGGTCTCTCCTCCTTCTATGCACTCGAGCGAGCCCATAGGGTCCCGACTAGGCAGCCCAACCCGGGGGCCCCTCCTCGACCGATGGTGGTGCGGCTGCTTCACTACCAAGACAGGGATCATATCTTACAGCGGGCCCGGGAGAAGCAGAACTTGCAGATTGGGAATGCCAGGGTGATGATCTTCCCGGACTTCACCAGGGAGGTACAGAGGCAACGTGCTTCCTTCCTGGCTGTCAAGCGGAAGCTGCGCCAGCTGCAAATTTCCTATGCCATGTTATTCCCAGCACGCCTCCGAGTGGTGGACGGCACGGGGACTCACTTCTTTACTGCACCGCAAGACGCCTGGGACTGGCTGGAGACGCGACGGACACAGGTGGCAAGTACTTCGCCGTCGAGGGAGGCACGGCGATCATCGCTCACTCCCCTGCGATCCTCGAGGGCTCCTACGCCAACAGGCTGTCAACTGGAAAGGCACAAAGCTGTGCGGGCTGTCGCGGAGATTAGCCATGGTGAGGCTAGTCCGAACTCAACTATCAGCGAACATGGTGTGGACACATCTGAAAGCTCCCGACCCAGCAGCACGAATGGGGACTCCGAAACTGACTTACCGGTTGTCACACCGCAAACAGCGGATGGCATCGCCTGAAATGTACCCCTTGAGTTGCAGGGGGGAGGGTCTTCGTGCAGATGGGTGCGGTTCATCAGAGAGGCTACCGTGAGTTGGCAATGGACTACCGGCACCGGAGTAACTATAGGGGCTACTGCCGCTTTTATGGGGTGGGGGGCTAGCCGGGGGGGTTCTGGGTCCTGCAGGGCCAGCCCACGCATCTCCACTAGTTTTTTCGTGACTTGTAGGTCACCGTACTGGTTTGGATGGGGACTTGTTGGTTGGTACCTGTCCTGGGGAGGGGGAGTTTGGTTGTTAAGGGGGTTCTGTTTGGGGCCAGGCATGTCGCTGTTAGGAGGTTAGAAGGAGGGCTAACGCAGTTCGAACAATGGGATCCCCCATAGGCATTAAATGCATCTCCTGGAATGTCAGGGGGATGCACACGATGCTGCGTAGGCATAAAATACATGCATATCTGGTGCGGAGGGGGGTGCAGATTGCCCTGTTGCAGGAAACTCATTTGACGCAGAAGGAGGGGCTTGCATTGCAGAAGAGGTGGAGGGGACAGGTATTTTGCACTACGTATTCGGCCTATGCCAGAGGCACTTTGATTTGGGTGCGGGCGGGTGTCCCCTTCCAGAGTACCAGGCAGTTGGTGGACCCAGATGGTAGATATGTGGTGGTCTCAGGACAGTTGGATGGCAGGGACATAGTGATAGGGAGCCTTTATGCCCCCAACGTGGACCAGCCCGCGTACTTTGCACACCTCACAGGGACACTGGTGACCATGTTGACAGGGTCGGTACTATTGGGGGGGGACTTTAACAGTATTACTGACATTGACCTGGACCGCTCTCACCCTCCGCTCCCAGATGCCCCGGTACATAGACTCGCAGCTCTCAGACGCGATTGGCAGCGCCGCTGGGGGTTGACGGACACCTGGAGGACCCATCACCCAGTCGACAGGGACTACTCCTACTATTCCGCTTTGCACGAACTGTATGTCAGGTTGGATTCGATCCTATGTTCCCCGGACGTGCATGGTGGGGTCACGCACAGTGAATATTTGGCTAGAACGATCTCTGATCATAACCCGCTGTTATTATCCTTAAATTGGCTGCGGCTCAGGTCTCCTATCCCTAGTTGGTGCCTGCGCCCGGAGACGCTGGAAGACCCGGTGTTTCGGGCCACGATAGGCTCAGGTATTGATGACTATTTTTTAGTAAATACCGGAACAGCGACAAGTCCGCTTATTGAATGGGATGCCTTTAATGCGGTCATTAGGGGGCGCTGCATTGGGGAGGTCGTTGGAGTACTGAGGGTGCTACTACGGGAAGTGCTAGCTGTGGAGAACAGCCTACGGGACCTCGAGAGGGAAAGACCGGAGCGAGTGGATAGGCAGGCCGATCTTCTTGCAGCCCGGGAGGTACTGGCTACACACGTCGAAAAACTACGCTGCTTCGACTACAGGGCATTCATCACCCAGGCCCACACAGAACGAGATAAATCTGGGGCTTTGTTGGCTTGGTTGGCCAATCCGGCACGCAGAGGAAGGGCCATCCTGGAGCTGAGGGGTCTGGGGGGGTGAGGTGTTTTACAGTCAACGAGATATCAATACCCAGTTTTTGGAATATTATACTTCCCTATATCAAAGTAGACGTGACCCGGGGGCTGATGATGGGACAGATTTCTTGGCGGCTGTAGAGCTTACTAGGGTTGATGCAGAGGTGGCGGAGGATCTAGGCAAAGCGGTGGAGGTGGGGGAAGTACGTAGCGCCGTCAAACATATGGCTAGAAATAAGACCCCGGGGACAGACGGAGTCCCGGTGGAGTTTTACTCTACAGACATCGATGTGTTAGCTCCGCGGCTAGTGGCACTGTATAACCAGGCGAAACAGGACGGTTGTCTTCCTGCCTCGACGAGAGAAGCTGTAATAGTTCCGCTCTTAAAACCTGGTAAACCCCCTGAGGACCGAACAGCCTATCGGCCCCTCGCCATGCTTAACTTGGACTATAAAATATTAAGCCGCATATTGGCGAGTCGGCTCTTGATCTATATGCCGACGTTTGTTCATGTGGATCAGGCAGGGTTTATCCCGTCCAGAAATACGGCAATGAATGTCCGCAGGCTGCTGCGTGTACTGGGGGTGGACACTTACAGCAAGGGGGAAGCATGCATTTTTACGGTCGACATTGAGAAGGCTTTTGACAGCCTAGAGTGGCCGTATCTCTTTACGGTTCTGAGAGCCTTTGGTCTGGGGGACCACTTTGTGCAATGGACGGCGCTCCTCTACAAGAATTCCACCGCCAGAGTCCGGACGGGGGGGTTGCTCTCAGAGGCCTGGGAGGTGGGCAGAGGTACGAGACAGGGCTGTCCGCTGTCACCGTTATTGTTCGCCTTGGCAATGGAGCCTATGGCTGCGCACGCCAGAACTGGCCGTTATTATCGGGGCCTGGAGGGGGAGGGTCAGTTACAGCACATTGCGCTCTATGCGGATGACCTCCTGTTGTTTCTGGTTAATTCGGAGGAGGCCCTGCGGGGAGCCAAGGAGCTGCTGGGTGTTTTGGGAACTGTTGCGGGGCTTAGGGTGAACTGGGCCAAGTCGTGTCTTTTTCCCACGAGGTCGGGTAGGGCTGGACTAACGGAGGCCGAGGGGGTCCCTTGGGAAACTACCTGTTTGCCGTACTTGGGCACTCGGATATATCATGACCCTGCGGATCTCCTAGAGGGTAACGTAGGGCACGCGATACGTAGCGCAAGGGGCAGCCTTGAGTTCTGGGGGACCCTCCCGCTATCAGTGGCGGGGAGGGTAGCGCTGGTGAAAATGGTCACATTGCCCAGGCTCCTTTATTTCTTCGGAACGCTCCCACTGTGGATCCCACCGAAGGTTTTTGCTCAACTCAATGAAATGCTCACGGGTTTCCTTTGGGGCACTGGGAGGCGGAGAGTAGCTCTCACCACTATGATGAGGCCCAGGACGGAGGGGGGTTTTGCGCTGCCGGATCTGGAGGTCTATTACCACGCCGCGCAGCTACAGTGGTACACGAAGTGGATGGCAGGACAACTAAAGGACACAGGGGACCTTGGTGGGCCGGACCCCTCCCTGCACCTCTTATCCCGAGTGCTGCTGCGTCTCCCTCTGGGGGTGGGGGCAGTCCCTCGGGACTTACAAATAGTGCGCCAGTGTTGGAACAGGCTGGCTAGGAGAACACGGGTGAAGAACCCGTATGCGCCTGTGATTCCGTTGGTTGTTTGTGAGGCATTACCCCATGCAGGGTACTGGAGCAGGCTGCGACTCTGGGACGAGGCCGGGGTCTCCACTATAGGGGATTTATTTGAAGACAACACCTTGCTCCCTTTTAATGACCTACTGGAGCGGTACGACCTCCCCAGAGGGGATTTCCTCCTGCATGCCGCCTTGACGGCGGCTATCCGGAAACATTGGCGAGAGGGGTTGGTGGAACCCCAGACTTCCCTGACCTGCCAGTATGTGGTGATGGCGGCTGGTACTATCAAAGCGGTCACTTGCCTGTACAGACGCATCACGCAGGGAATGCGCCAGCCCTTAACAGCGCTGCGCCGCAAATGGGAGGAGGACCTCGGTGAGGATATCGACGAAAAACCTTGGGGGGAACTTGTGTAAAGGGCCTGGAAGAGCTCAAGAAATGCGCGATTCCAGTTAATTCACTTCTATGTTCTCCATAGGGCATACCTCACGCCGGGCAAGATTAATGAATACTTTGGGGCCCGAGCTGTGTGCCCGAGATGTAATTTAGAGGGTGCAGGGTTCCTCCATATGTTCTGGGATTGCCCGCATCTGGGAGAGTTCTGGAGGGGAGTGACGACTGGACTGAAGGATGTGACGGAGAGAGACATTGCATTGACCCCAGGCTGTTGCCTGCTGCACTGGTTCCCCCACAATGCCAGGAACAAAGTTACTAGTAAATTCATAGACCTTGGATTAGTGTTGGCTAAAAGAGAACTTACCAGCCACTGGAAAACGAAAAACGGCCCTAGTCTGACACGCTGGTCTGGGGAGATGGTGAAGTGGGCGGACGGTGAGGGGACCCTCCGACTACAGATGGCCACCCGTACTGGGAATGAGAGGACGCTGGAGATGGCACGGGCCTGGGTGGCATTAGTGGACCTGTTGAAACACCCGACTGATGACACCGTGGACGATCCGGGGGAAGTGGGCCCTTTAGCGGGGGAATGATCCCGGGATTACCATCATATTCGCCGACATCACTGGGTTGGGTTGATACGATACTCGTCCCCTCCGATGAGGGCACTTGCCAGAGGCAGGTAAAGTGGAGCCCCTCTTACATGACTATATTGACCGTTACTCGAATACAGATACTTTGAAGCTCAGCGACATGCCTGGGGGTGGGGAGGGAGGGGGGCAGGGGGGAGTTTGGAGGGGAGTTAAGAGGGCGGTGGGGGGTCTATCAGTTGTTATCTGCATAAAGACACTTAGGGTATTCAGGGTGCGTAGAGTGGATCGACAAGTCCTACTGGATCCCGGGTTGCGGGAGGGCATTGGTCCGAGTTGGGCATTCCCATATTTTTCCAGCAGGAGGACTGGCGTTTGACACTACAGCCTTACATTGCATGTTTATATTCCATCATGCTGTATGTTGTGCTTATCATCATGTCTGCCACAACGCTCTGCGGGCTGTTTTTCATTGACCTATAGCAAATTAATAAAATTTGTTTACAAAAAAAAAAAGCAACATTTAAAATGTATGTATTTTGTTTCAATAACCAAAGAAGGTTTTGGCGCATACCTCTTTTGAATATATTTTTGAAGTTTTAAACAGCCATGCTTGGATGCAAAGTGATTTTGTGTTAGGAAGTAATTATACTTACTTTAACAATTTTGTGAGGGGCAAGATGGCGCCTGAGTGAGTCCACCGCTTACCTCTCTCCTCTCTATTCCCCCCACCGGTGTTCGGTGGAAGACAGACGATGCGCTTGGGGCTTCAACAAACTAGGGATCACTGGAAGCTTGCACCGGGAGGACTGTGAGGCGGACATTTCGGTGCAGGCTCGTGCAGGAGCAGCTCAGGATTCTGTGGCGCGAGCTGGGAGTTGCTTGCACGGCTGCTGCTGACGGCGGCGGCTTCCGGGTTCAGACACGTAGACGGCTGTGGACGGCTTTGGTTGCTGGGTTACCAGGATGCTCTGGGAGCACAGACCGTGGAAGGAATGGCGATAGCTGCCCCCGGACGAGGAAAGACGCGGTCAGCTTCTATCCCGATACAGCCACGCCGGGAGGAATCTGAGGCCAAAACGGCAGAAAAGCAGACACTCGAGCTGGTAAGGGGGCAAACATGAGAGAAAGGAAAAGGAAAAGACGGAAGGAAATGGAAAGTTAATTTCCCAACGTTTACCTCTGACTGGGGAGCAGGGGAAGTTACAACCTCCCATTACAAGTATGTTTTTACCCCGAGGTGTGAGTGAAAATGGAAAAGGGGTACAAGGGCAACAGAAATAATATCTGCAGTGAGGAAAGGCACTATGTGGGGGGCCTATCGTGTAATACAACACAGTGCTTAATACCCGGAATACAAGGCGACGGAGAGGAGGCTCAGGGCGGGACACCATTGTGGTCCTGTGGCGATAGAACTGTCCTGGAAGTGTTAGAAACCCACTCTGAATCAGTGATGAGAGGGAATCGTGCTGAATGATAACCGCTCCCTAAATGTCTCAATCAATAAAGTAGAGACTGAGATGGGCTTGGATACACCAGGTATGGTTAATGAAACCAGGCAAGATATTGCTACTGGGGGTATCCCCCAGAGAAGAATCATGGAGACCGGACAACTCTCCCCTGATTCACTGGAAAAGTGTTTTTCTCTAACTGAAGAAACAGGGGTATCTGACACTAGCATCTCAGCTAGTAGCGAAGACGGAGGAGATGCCTCTTCAAGCAGCGACAGTAGCATGCAAAGGGAAAGGGGGACCTCGAAAAGAAACAAACAGACATCAGGAAAGATAATCCGTAAGAGAGGTCTTAACGATAGAGACGAGGAGGAAGAGCTGTGCTGGGACTATTCAGCTACCCAGCTTTTACCCACTGATGGTACAAACGAAAAGGGGAGACCTCCAAGGGAGAATCCCGGGGGTGAGTCTTCGCAAGTTAACGATGTGAAATCACCCGAGCCCTCTTTGTCCCTGATCTTGCAATCTCTGTGAGTATCTCAAGATGAGGTAAAATCAGATAACCGTCAGGCACGACTAGCCTCAAAAAAATTACAAGGATCAGTTCGTAAGATCGGGAAAACGTGTACTGAGATTGCGGAAAGGCTGAACATGGTGGAGACGCGCACTTTGGTACTAGAGAACACAGTAGATACTCTAAAGATCCAGGCTACCTCAAAGGAGAGTGCTTTGAAAGATGTGATGTGGAAACTGGAGGAGTATGAGAATCGGCAACTGCGTAATAATTTGAGATTGCTAGGGATACCCGAAAACTGTGAAGGCAATGATATAAGAAAATTTACAATCACCATGTTGAAAAGTGCCCTACCTGAACTCCCTCATTGGGACTGGGACAAGGAAGTCCAACGCATGCATCTGTTCCCTCTAACACCTGAAAAGCACCAACCTAATGATCGGACACTACCCCGTGCTATACTGATTCACTTTGGGAATGTTTTATTGCGCCAGGCTGTGTACGATCTGGCCAGACCTAATGCCAAGAGGAATTTCGTGAACTTCTCCTTTTTTGCCAAGCCAGATTTTGCACACGCTAAAGTAGAGAGAAGATGGCGACTCAGACAGCTCATAACTCCTTTTCAGAAAGCAGGTGCAGTAATATTCTTGCAGAACCCAGCCAGGCTGAAAGTTGTTTTTCGTGGGCAGAACTACAGCTTTACTTCGGAAATCGAAGCTCAGAAGCTACTGGATAACATTTTAGCGGGGGTTGTTGGAAGTAGAAATTAATAAGTGGGGTACACATGTGAGAATAAGAATGGCTGGAATGTTTGACTCCTCTGAGTAGGGAGACTCTTTCCTTTTTCTTTATTTTTTCGTGAGGTTGAAACACGTATTTGAGCATTGGTGGGGGGGAAGGAGGTGGAGGGAGGGGAGGAGTGGTTCAGACACCATCACGCAGGCTCATGGTTGAGCCTGGTTGCCTAAGATGCGGTGGTGGGAGGGGGGTGAGGGGGCTACCCTCAGACAGGGGATGAAAGAAAGCGGTGCAATAGAGTTTTATGATGCAGCCACTTCCATAGTCACAGTAAATAAAGAGAAGTAGAGATTGGCATGGTGGGTTTGTTGGATAAAGATGGGATATCAGAACCAGGGAAATAATATAAACTGTCATGGGTAAATTGAGAATTTTAACTGTTAACATATGTGGCCTTAATGATATTGAGAAAAGGCAGAGGGTAGCGGCCGGGTTGCAATCGTTTGGGGCAAACATCATATGTCTTCAGGAGACTCATATTGAAGGATCATAACTACATGTGCTTAAAACATTAGGGTACAAACTGATCTGTGCATCAACGCAGGGGGCCAAGGTTCGGGGTGTTGCTATATTAGCTAAAGGTGGTGGGATGCAATTTTCGCAATCATGCTCTGACAAATTTGGGCGGTGGGCGATCACGGAATGCCAATATGGCTTGGGCCAGATATTGACAATATGTACGGTATATGGGAATATCAGTGATGATCCCAATGTATTTGATGACATTTCTAATGAACCCGCGCATTGGCCCCTTCCGTTGATCCTATGTGGGGATTGTAACACTAATATACCTAGTGATTGGTCGCTAGAGGCAGGATATAGCTATCAGGGGAGGAAACCGAAAGTGTTTCGAGCCTTAACGGATCTGTGCCAGACCCACGGTTTAATTGACTGTTGGCATATGATGAATCCAAGGGACCCAGGGCACTTTATTTTTCCACCCACATATGACACATGCCAGACTAGACTATATGTTTGTCTCCAGCACACTGAGTTCGCAATGTAGAATAGAAAAGCTACCACAGGTTTTATCAGATCACAATCCTTTAGCCCTTAATATAGAAATGGAAGTGGTTAATCCAAATGTGAGAACCTGGACCTTCGAGAGATCAATGTTGTCAAATGAGGGGTATTGTAGACATATGAGGGAATGGATTCCAAGATTTGTGGAGGGTAACCTGGGGAGCACATCGATTGAGGTGGTATGGGATGCTTTGAAAGCAGGGGTTAGGGGAGAAACATTGAGGTACTCTTTAAATTCCAACAAAGAGGCCAAACAACTAATGGAGGCGCTACAGGAAGATCTGGGGGCAGCAGAAGAGGGACTGATAAGGGCTATACATGAGGGACGGGAAGTGGATCTTGAACAAAGAAGTGTGGCAATTGCTAAAGCTGCCATTATAGATATATTAACAGATAAAACAATAAGCAAGGCGACAACTCAAAAAGAAGCAGTGTACGAACTAAGTGAGCAGGTCGGTCACCACCTGGCAGTCCGTATTAGACAGCAAGGTACCTCGAATATAATACGAGAAATTACTGATCCGGAATACGGTCGGATAACCGAACCTGAAACAATTAGGGCAGCATTTCGTAGGTACTATCAAATATTATATAAAGCTAGTACGGGGGGATCAGAGTAAGATCGAGGAGTACCTGGATCTAATCCCACTTTTAAGATTGGAGGAAGAAGATCAGGACAACTTAGATTGTCTGCCACAGTGGGATGAGATTCTACTAGTTATGAATAGTCTAGCTAAAGGAAAAGCAGCTGGCACAGATGGTATACCAACCGAATTTTATACTACCTTCTCTCAGCAACTAAAAGTAATATTCTATGATCTATTCACTCATGTATTTAATGGTGGACGGCCTCCGGGTTCATGGTCTCTGGCAAAGATTGTGGTTTTCTTAAAAAAAGATAAACCTTCGCTACAGTTGGGATCATATCATCCTATCACCCTAATTAACGGTGATTCTAAGATTTATTCAAAATTTCTGGCCAGCCGACTTGCCCCAGTAATCCATAAAGTCATCTCGGATCGCCAACATGGGTTTATCCCTGGCAGATCTACTATTGACCATATACAAAGAGTGATTACTCTATTCGACATCACTAAAGTGGCACTTATATTGTTAGATGTTGAGAAAGCTTTCAATAGGGTCTCCTGGCACTATCTATGGATAGCTATGTCCAGAATTGGCATCAGGGATGGCTTTATGAAGGCAGGTCAAATGTTATATATTGAACCATCAGTGGTAGTTATGGTCAATGGAGCACCCTCGGAAATCTTTTTAATTTCTAGAGGGATCAGACAGGGGTGCCCGTGCTCCCCTCTTTTATTTGCGGTGTTCATAGACCCCTTTATCCGAAGGTTAGAGACTAATACGTTAATACTGGCAATCTGGTCACAGAAATGGCCGACTAAGACCCTGACCTATGCTGATGATATCGCATTGGTTACATCTGATCCAAACACCGCCATAAAGATAATTGAAGATGAGGCTGAACGTTTTGGGCAGATATCTAGTTATGCTCTTAATCAGGACAAGACACAGATTGTGCATAATGAAAAAATCATGATGGCAGATGACCGGGTAGTTGAACGAGCCACGTATTTGGGTGTCAGTATAACCTCTTACAATCTGGTTAAGAATAATATGGAACCCTTAATGGAACATACAAAAAAAGATCTAGCAAGGCTGAATAATTTACATTTATCTATTGGAGGTAGATGTAATATAATAAAAATGATGTTCCGCCCAAAAAATTAAGATTTTTTAAGGGCAATATGTTTGGAGTTCACCCCACAATGGTTTAAAGCAATAGAGAATATGTTTTCCAGGTTTATATGGGCATACACGTGCCCACGTAGAGCATTCAGGTTTATCACTTTATCAAGGGATAGAGATGGCTTGGCCCTCCCAAACCTGAAATTATATTATTGGGCAACCACACTAATTTATGGCCGTGAGCTGCTTAGGACAAATATGGATAACAGGCCAAATACTAGGGTTCCCTCACCAATGGAACTTATGTTGGAGGAAGAAACAGGAGGATGTCGGTGGCCGCAACTACAAGATAGTTATTACAAGAAAGTTTGTTTTAAAACTCTGTTTTGTATCCACAAAGTATGGAGCACTGTACGTAAAACCTTAGGAATTGGTAGAGTATACACCTATAGCCAACAACCACAATCTTCCTGAGATTTTTAGAGTTTTATATATGGATAAATGGGTTTGGGCCGGGATTGCCCAGATTGGCTGTTTTTTTCCTTAAGTCTTTTGATGAAATGAGGAATGAATATAACCTTGATCGAAGGGACTTTTTGAAGTTCCTCCAGGTTAGGGACTTTCTCTTGTGAAAGGGAGGGGAAGGGTTAAGTTTCAGAGAGTAGAAATCATTGAAAATATAGTTAGTGATAAAACTGAAACTATCGGGGAAATCTATGACTTTATTAATGCTGCTATACCCGACGATCTGGATAAATGCTCTTTAAAATGGCAGACTAAACTGGGGATTTCAGCTTAAACTCTTTTGTACGCTTATGAATTATCACAATCCCTTTTAATCTCCACTAGGCTGCAAGCACAATTTTACAAGACATGTTTTTCACTGTATTATACACCTGATAAGATAGTCAAATGGGGATACTGAAAAGGAACATTATGCCCATGCTGTGCACTCCATAAAGCTGATATCATCCATATGTTTGCATCCTGTAATGTATTACAAAAATTGATTGAGGATATCTCGGATGTCTTATCAGAAGTGTTAAGAACTGAAATCGCATTATCAGAAGAGGAAATAATGCTAGGCACGGCAGGGGCAAATCGAGAAAGGGATGGACATGGATTGATTTTTTTAGCTATGGCTGTCTTAAGGATCTGCATCGCCTCTGCCTGGCTTGATCCTAGGCCACCGGCTTTTCAACAGGGGCAGGTCAGATTATTAGCAACATGTAGCCTGGAGATAGCCATATATAAACGGAAAGGGCGTCTTGCACGTAAAAAAGGTATGGAAATCTGGGATCCTCCAATCAAATGGATGCAAGGGCAGAGTGGGTCATAAGAAACTATATATGTTTTTATCATTTTTTATACATATAGATTCCCTCTTTTTTTTAGCAAATAGGGTATAAGCACATGCCACTTTAAAAAAACATTTGTATGTTTCCTGGATACTACTTGAATTGAGATGCACAGGACTGTATTTGGATGAATTATACTTGTGGGAAGACTATCTGTATTGTAATGATCAATTATGTTTTTATTGCACCTGATGAATTAAGTGTTGTGGTTTTACCTGCCTGAGTGGGGGGTGGAGGGTAAGGGTGGGGGAGTTGCATGTAAAATAAAATAAAATGAATAAAGATTATTTAAAAAATTATACTTATAACCATTCTCAAATGTTAGAAATACTTAAATAGCATGTAACAGTTTTGAATAGTCAAAATTGTTCCTTTTTAAAATTGTTTCTTTACAAGGTATAATATATGTCAAGAATTTTTAAATGGTCGGCAACTTTGGTAGCGCAAATCCCTTTTAGTAATTTAAATATTAAATTTGTTAAAAAGAAAAGTATTTTCAAAAGTCTATAAAATAGCTAGAAAAGGGGGTATATAGCTGTTTACCAGTTTATCAATTTTTAAAGTCAGAGTTAGCTAAAACATTTGTTTGATCGTTTCAGTGGATATGTATCCAAAGTTTTAATATGCTATGAGGGATTTGAAAATAATTTAGATATTCTGTCAACACAAAGGTCCTGGAGTGTTTTTGAAGTTTTAAATAAGACAGAAGCATTTGTTGAAAAGTTAACTATGAGACTTGAGGTGTGACTTACAATGACCCAATATATTTAGATTACCTGTGCAAGTATTTAAAATAAAATTTGTAAACTTTCTTAAACCCCTGCACAATTTGTTTTTTCTCGGTTGCTGATTCCAATTAATTCGAAAATTGCAGAATTTCTCAAATCACAACAAACACAGAAAATGCTAATTTAATTTCTACCCCTATAAATTCATGCCGAGCTGGCTATTCATACTGTTTGAAATGCATTATATTCTGTTGATATTTTCACCCTTACAGAGAAATACTGGTGCTGGTAAACGAATCAACAAAAAATGCTCATATTTATTTTCTTTGCATAAGTATCAAGAAGCACAATCAATCATATTTAAAATGTTACTTGGGACATAAAATGATAAAAACTTTGCAAAATGGACTTTTAATATATCTTTTTTAACTTTGGACACACAATGCTTTAAATGCAACAGAATTCGAGTTAAAGATTATTGATGCTTATAGTGTTGTTTATTGTTTTTCCATTCCATATATGCAATCTTGGTGTTTTATTTTTTTAACACCTTTTATTTCTGTATATCTTACATACTTATTCAGACCAGTAGACGTTCGTGAGGAATTCAATTACAAATCTTATCCTGGCCTCAATGCGTTCTCTTGTTATATATGCTGGAAACTAAGGGGGATATTCTCAAGAACGTGCGATAAACATAGCCAAAATAGGCTAACGCAATTTTTCATATCGCCGTCTATCGTGGGAAAATAACTCCGTGTCAACGTCGTATTTTCAACACGGCGGTAACATGCGATAGTTACCCGATAACGCCTCAAATGTCCGCAATACCGTGACGGCGATAAAAAAGGAAACCCGAACGTGAAAAAAGTTACGATGGGCCCAACTGCGATAAAAATCCAGCGATAAGCAGCGCCAGGCCTGCAAGTCCCACAAGTCAGGCGGGAAAAACCACTATAAAAGCGGCAAAAAAAAACACCTACAAAACTCAAACAACTGCGAAGCACCATGGAGGTAGCCGGAGCAAGTACAGAGGACTAACAGAACCCCACAAGCCCCACGGAGGACCAGCCTGGGACCTCAGGGACAGGGAAGGGCAAGGAGAAGAATAAGAGGAACCCGCGTTTCAGTACGCAGGAAAACCAGATCCTCATTACGGAGGTGACAGAACACCACCACCAACTGTTCATCACCTCCACTGTGACATTGGCAACTAAAAATACAATATGGCAGTCCATCTTGGCCAAGGTGAATGCAGTCGGAGTGAAGAGAAGGGAAGCAGACGACTGCAAGAAGTGCTGGACTGATGTGAAGCACAAAGCCAAGCTGAAAATCGCTGCCAACCTGAGAGCAGCAATGCAGACTGGAGGTGGGAGTCCAGCGACACACCAGGAGCTGGATGAGATGGAGGAAATGGTGACCCGAGTCATCATTGGGGAGTCGGTGGCAGGAGTTGGGGGACCGGACACTGCACAACATGACCTGAGCCAACCGCAACAGGGTGAGTAACGACCAGGGACTGGGGGGACGGGGGAGATGGGCACAATGGCACACATGCACAATTAAGTCTAGCACACCTGCGGACAAACCATGCCCAAGAGTCACAACTCCGACCAAGAGCCCAATTTACCCAAGTCTGCAACATCTCAGCACTGCATAAGCACAAAAGTGAAAGGCACACAGCCTGAAAGGGATAAGGGACAGTCAAATCAGAGCTGAAGGTGAAACACACCCACAATGCAGCACACACACATAAGAATCAGAGCACCTCAACATTGACAACAATGTGGTACAAACTGCAACACTTCCACAACAGAACAGAGGACACAACTGCTGCCGCCTGTGTGTAGAAAATGGCCATTCGCATCTGGCATAGCAGGAAACTGTGAGATGATAATGCACAAGTACAACCTCACATCCCTGATGGTGTAGAAATGTCAACTGTCCCGCATCAAATAAGCATCTCCGCACAAACAGTCACAATGGACATTGTCATGCAGTCTGTTAGTAAACTTGTACAATGCGTGAACATACATGTGAACACAATGTCAATCTGCATCTCCCCTTCACATTGCAGAGGGAGAATCAACACCTCCTGCAGAGCAGACCCAACAACTCAGCACTGATGATGAAGAGGGCCTCCCCAACATCGACACCGACGCCCTCCAACAGCCCATGGACAGCTTCAGCACCCCACCTCCAGGAGCAGGGCAGCCCAGCTGCATCGAGGAGACCCCACCCCCTGCACAGACCACACAGCAGGAAGCACCCACCACCACAGATGGCTCCCAGGACCCACACGACCAACACATGGCATTCCAACGCCGGGTGTTAGGGTGCCAGGAGAAGATGGCTGGTCAGCTGCGGATGGGGTTCGACCTCATGGCAGCCAAACTAGATGCCATGCGTGGGTGTCTAAGTCCCATCAGGGACCAATTACAGTCCCTAACGGACACCCACTATCCGCTCCATTCCCTCCAACAATCCATGGCTGATATCGCTGGAGTCATGACTCTGAGCCAAGAACAACTGTCTAGTAAGAGTGGCTCCAGCGATGTCAGCCGGGAGTTGGGACACATAAGGAGAATGACGGAGAGCTTGGAGCGGATGCAGGCGGAAAGAATGTTTGCCACAGCTGCACACCAGCGGGATGTAGCTGGGATCTGCCACGCCCTGCAGATCCCCATCATGGCATTGCCGCCACAAGGACTGGCGCGGATGAATGCTGCTGCTACTACTCCATCCACATCTCCGCCCCCTGAAGTGTCAGTGCCACACAGTGATGCAGACTAAACACCACCCCCCACATGTGAGGCACCTGACACATCAGGGGATGAAGATGATGATGAATCTGGCTTCGTGGTAATAATGAAGTGGTAGCATTAATCTCTGCCATTTGGCCTGTATCAGCTTGGTTCTGCCCTCTGCATCATGCCCTGGAATAACACCTTCCACTGTCCACCGATACACTCAGCGACACTTACCTTGGACCACGACATGGACTGCCATATCTGGTTTGGTTACCAATGACACAGCAATCACACTGCGGACTGAAGTCTTCCTCTTCCGATGAACTTGTCAATTCCTGAAGGACTCTGGCTGGCCCCCCACGGGCAATGTAAAGTGGGGTTTGCATGGCCCTGTACTGGTCCAGCTTCAACACTCCACTGGATGCGAATAAAACATTCTAATTCACACAGATGTGTCATGGCTATGATCAATCAAGTACGAAAGTAAGGATGAATGTAGGGACAGTGATTCCACAAAAAGGTACTCCCTGGGTAATGCTATCAATGCGCATGTATGGCCATGACCCAGATAGCCAGTGAGACACACATTGTCATTCAAATCAACACTCATCACAGTTGAATACAAGGGAAGGTGCGTAGACTTTATTAGCATATGCGTGTCAGTACGGGCAAGATAGGTGGCACAACATGCAGACCAATGCAGCAGTATGTCAGAGGGAGGAACGTTGCCAAGCGCCGCTGTCCACTCCGGGGGAGTGCCTCACCTTTCACAGGTGTGTGTTAACCCGCGTTGTTGTCCGCTCATGTATTCGGAGTCCAGGCGAATGTAGCCATGTCCACTGTTGTCGTGGGACATGTAACCAGATCTCCAAGATGCAACAAGGTGTCGGGACATGTGCAATGAGTTCCAATCTGTCGTGGCTCCAGGTACGTAGTCACTCGTCCATGAAAGCGATTGCAGCTTCGTAGGCTATCATTTCCAACATGAGGTCGTTGTCGACTTCATCAAACAGGACGGCGAGGCAATCCATTAGCAGGTCCGGACAGATGTGCTGGCACCCACCCCCTTTCACCAATTAGCACTTCAGCCCAATAGGGGAGCGGTTCAATGTGGTCACTGCACACGAGGAGTAGTGCAATCTCCCAGGTCCAGCTGCCAGCATGTATGCCAAGTATCAAACGGGTATCACAGTGACACTCCTGGTCGTGGGCCAACAGGGGGCGCACACACATGTCAAAATCCAGTTCAGCCAACGTCCTGTTGGATAGGCAGACATCCATGGACCACTCGAATATGCACAATTGACAATGCAACACAGGCTGGACGCAGGTGACGTTGGCAAGGCGGAAGCTTAGCCGGTAATTGATCCGCAGCACTGCCAATGGCAGTGCCCCCAGTAAATGCAGCATACGTGCACGGTACAGTTCCACGTGACAGGAGTTGTGCATGTGTCCGGGATGTTCTGCCATTGCGTCAGTGGCTCTGGTTGAAGCGGCACTGTTCTGACCTGTGCCAGTTCTGTGGATGAGATGCCACAACTCGGATCAATGAGTCGTTTCAGTGTGCAACGGTTGTCCGCCTGTGATGGTGTGGGAGTAAGTGTGAAGGCCATTCCATGCAAGTTAACTTCGAGCCAGGACTTCTGTGTGTGGGGTGTGTATGCGTTGGTCTTTCGTCGGGCTGTGCGTAGTGTGGGAGTCGTCATCAGCTGCTATAGTATCTGTCAGGGGGTGCCGGACACATGCAATTCCGAGGTCGGAGGTGCAGATGTGCCTCCGCCTGATAGTTCAGACAATGGAGCTTTCATCCCTAATGTCAGTTCGTTATCTGCTTGCATTCAGGAAATGTGATGTGGCTTGTTGGGGGTGGGGTGGGATGCGTGTGACTTTGGGATTCATGTATGACATGACTTGCATGTGGCAAATGAGCGGCATCACTGTGTGTTACGTTGCCTCACAGCTGCTCCTCCCTCCCCCCGAGCCTATTTACTTGTGTGCGCTGCGGGGTTGCATCACTTGCACTCCTACGGCAAACCATTGTCATGCCTGTCTGCGCATGTCCACAAGCCTGACAATGACACTGGGATGTTGGCCGTTGAAGGTGGGCAGCCACGTGAGTGTAGGCCTATGGTAAGGATAGGGCGGACACAGATGTAGAGTCCATGCCTGGCTGTACTCGCACTGCGTTCAAGGCTAGGCATTTGGCACATGCTGCGGCAATACAGATACACACAACACTTGGCATGTATGAGCCAAGACCCCGAGCGGTCTTGCGCTCCTTAATTGCTCCGTTCGTGCGAGCCCGCCCTCCGGGTGCATGGTACCTTGTCGATTGCGTGCCAGGTGGCACAGACACTACAACGGAGACACACGCATTAGTTACTCCCTTGTCCAGGCCAGAACTGAACCACACCCAGAGCCCCGGGCGAATTCTTCACACCCCTACGCTGGACTGGCGTATGCCGGCCCAGCCCACTCCGCTTATGCTTACAGGCAGGGACAACAAAGCTACATGTCCAAGGTCTTACCCACTGCCTGAGGTGACATGGTTGTGTCCGCTGTCCACAGCACATTGTGATGTGGTGGGCCCGGGGCCATCATGCATTCATAATGACCACACGGACACACTTATATAGGTAGTGGAACTGGCTACGGGCACGTGCGCCGGGCCCCTTTTTATTACCAGGGTCACATGTCCAGTGAGACCTGTGCTGGATGGGTGTGGGGTAAGTGTAAGTCAGCCCTCAGGGAGTGGTTGGTCTTGGCAACAACTAGAACAGTGATCAACGTTTCACACTCACAAGACTCAATCATGATGGGTCCATGACTTGTGGTGCACTGAGTTAGTGGCACCTGAAGCGCTCAGCGGGTGTGCAGCCAGCGATGATGCGTCATCCGGGCGGCCCGCACTGGAAGCAATGTCTGTTGCCTACTGGACTGCGCCATCCATGAATGAAGACTCTATTTGAGTTGGGGGACCTGCTGACCGCAGTGTAGGCCGGAGGCAACGGTCAGCAAGGGCCCACAGCCACGTGGCGTTGACTTGTACTGCACAGAGTTAGTGGCACCTGAAGCGCTCAGCGGGTGTGCGGCCAGCGATGATGTGTCGTCCGGGCGGCCCGCACTGGGAGCAATGTTTGTTGCCTACTGAACTGCGCCATGAATAAATCAGGACTGAATTTGATTTGGGGGACCTGCTGACCGCAGTGTAGGCCGGAGGCAGCGGTCAGCAAGGGCCCACAGCCACGTGGCATTGACTTGAGCTGCACAGAGTTAGTGGCACCTGAAGCGCTCAGCGGGTGTGCGGCCAGCGATGATGCGTCGTCCGGGTGGCCCGCACTGGGAGCAATGTCTGTTGCCTACTGAACTGCGCCATGAATAAATCAGGACTGAATTTGACTTGGGGGACCTGCTGACCACAGTGTAGGTTGGAGGCAGCGGTCAGCAAGGGCCCACAGCCATGTGGCGTTGACTTGTGCTGCACAGAGTTAGTGGCACCTGGAGCGCTCGGCGGGTGCGCGGCCTGCGATGACGCGTCGTTTGACTTGGGGGACCTGCTGACCGCAGTGTAGGCCGGAGGCAGCGGTCAGCAAGGGCCCACAGCCACGTGGTGTTGACTTGTGCTGCACAGAGTTAGTGGCACCTGGAGCGCTCAGCGGGTGTGCGGCCAGAGATGATGCGTCGTCCGGGCGGCCGCACTGGGAGCAATGTCTGTTGCCTACTGAACTGCGCCATGAATAAATCAGGACTGAATTTGATTTGGGGGACTTGCTGACCACAGTGTAGGCTGGAGGCAGCGGTCAGCAAGGGCCCACAGCCATGTGGCGTTGACTTGAGCTGCACAGAGTTAGTGGCACCTGAAGCGCTCAGCGGGTGTGCGGCCAGCAATGATGCGTCGTCCGGGTGACCCGCACTGGGAGCAATGTCTGTTGCCTACTGAACTGCGCCATGAATAAATCAGGACTGAATTTGACTTGGGGGACCTGCTGACCACAGTGTAGGCCGGAGGCAGCGGTCAGCAAGGGCCCACAGCCACGTGGTGTTGACTTGTGCTGCACAGAGTTAGTGGCACCTGGAGCGCTCGGCGGGTGCGTGGCCTGTGATGATGCATCGTCCGGGCGGGCTGCCCTGGAAGCAATGTCTGTTGCCTACTGGACTCTGCCATCAATAAATCTAGACTCAATTTGAATTGTGAGCCCTGCTGACCGCAGTGTAGGCCGAAGGCAGTAGTCAGCACACACATGACTCCGAGGTCCTGTGCCGCTGGGTGCGCTGGGGGCCTGTGTTGCGGAAGGCAGCGATCGGCTGAGGAGGCTGGCGGTCATGGCGGCGGACTCGTGGCAGTGTGAGTGGCGCCGCCCTGGCAGACGCGTTGGCCATCCCGGAAGTGAACCACACCCAGAGCCCCGGTCTATTTATTCACACTCCTACGCTGGTGTGGCATACGCCGGACCAGCCCACTCCGCTTCCGCGTACAGGGGGGGACGACACAGCTACATGAGTGAGGTCTTCCCCACTGCCTGAGGTAAGATGGTTGCGTCCACTGTCCACAACACTGCACACACCAGCAGTATATGTCCACAGGGACATGTCTGTGCTCTGCATACTGGAGTCTGTCCAGCACATCACCGCCACACTTGGCATTGTGTACATTCTTATTCATGGGTGACTTGCCTCCTTCACACATACTTGGTTCCCATCTCTCCCTACATTCTGCAATTGTGTGGCTGAGGGGCCATGCCGTTTTCGGAAGGTCAGCTGTCTTGTTCTGCGCTGCCTTGGTGGTAGTCCGGGGGGGGGGGCCTGGGGGTGGTGGCGGTGGGTGTTGTGGACCTCTTGGGTCTCTGAGCTGCATGATCATTAGCTCCATGACATGTGTTGGTCTTCAGATGTGGCTCTGGGCTTGGCTCTCTTTCATACTGCAGGTTGTCGTCCTGCTTAACACCAGTAAATGGCAGGTGTTAAATCCCTGCTGCTAACGCGCCTTATCGCCTGTTTTTGTCCGACATCGCAGATCTGGCTGGTCGTTGAGAATATCGCGAAGTGGTGTTTTCGTGTGTTTTTGCACGGAAAGCCTACTCTGCATATCATTAGCATTAATTGTCGCTCTCATCCGTGGCGATGTGTTTTGCGGCAGCTATCGCAGGAAAACTGGCGATGACTGCAGTTTGCACCAGCTTGTGAATAGGGCGATAAGTCTATCACCACTTTTGCGGTGCTAAAGTGCTGATAAATCGGCGATGACTCCTTGAGAATATGCCCCTAAGTTGCATAAGAGTTAGTAGAAGAATCTTGAAGATTCCCATGGAATACAGTACTTCAGTCTTAGTCCAATTTATTCCCATTGTGAGATTTATTTTGTCATACAGAAATTGCCTCTTATACCCAAGGTGTTAGAAATTCATAAACAGTAGAATATTAGATAGCATCATTGCAGTACACTCAAGAAAAAGCAATCAACTGTGTAACAATGCAAGGCAACTCAGCTTGGTAACCAATTTAAAGAAATTGTAAGTTACTTTAATTTTGAAATTGGAGACTCTAATGATCTGTAGAAATTGCTTCATTATTTTCACACAGTTAATGAAAAACTAATTCGCAGAGAAGTGCAGTCTCTCAATCAAAGTGATCACCTTAATGTAACCTCTTTCCATTGCTCCCAAATTCTTAAACAAACTATGGCAGACGTTCTGTAACAGTCTGCATTTGTTTCTAAATTCTAAGCATTTTGGCCCAAGGAAAGGAACAGAAAGGAACCAGAGAACATCCATTCTTCAATTTTTGAACACAATATTATTGAGACATGAATACACAACATTTAGGATATAGTAAAATATTAACATTGCAGACTTAAGCCTTGCTTAATTTGTAAATGAAATATGTGCAGAGGCCTAAGGTGTACGTAGGCGTCTGTTTATGGCATTACTGAATTCCGATACTTCTGAATACCAAGAATGCCTAGTCTTGAATGTCTCTCATTCTTTTTCTTTCCACCATCATAGATGTCCTGACTCATTACCTCACATTTGTGAGTTATTTTCCTTGCTTTCTCCCATCATCATCTTTTTTAAAATCTTTTTCTTACTTCTTCTGTCCCCCTTTTCTGCCTTTCTCTCTCTCACTGTGGTAAAAGGTCTCATAATGAAAAATACGTTCCAGTGTCTAATATGTGAATACCAGTGTCAACCACTTGCTTTCATCAGCACAAATTAAGCCCTGGATTAGGCCTCATCATGCTGTGCTACTTGGAAACTGGGAGGAATGGACCACTTTAGCAGAAACTCAAACACCCCTCATATAAAACACACCTGACTTTAAGACTCCCCAGATATTGTTTCCATCTAGTCTGGATGTACTACACATAGTTCATTTCCACCTATGTGTTCATCTTGGTCAGTCTCATATGTTCTGAGTTTGGAAACACTTATTGTTAGAAATGGGATTCCTGGTTGGCTGAGGTATGCACCCAGGCCAGGCAGGAACCACCACTCTAGTCAGGGTAAGCTAGATACACACCAGAAGACAATTGTGCTCAGCGTCTGTTAGCTTAGCTAGCCTGGCACAGAGCATTCGGGCTTATCTAAAGAAGAAATGTGCAAAGTATTTGTGCAACACACACACACAATAACACAATGAATAAACCACAAAAAGACTCCACACAGGTTTAAAAAAATAGAGAATATTTGTCTGAGCAAAATGAGACCAAAACGACAAAAAATCCAATAAGTAGAAGCATCAATGTCGAGCCACGCAGGCTGTAAAACCGCTGTCATTCGGCAGCTGCTGCATCGGCGTCAAATGGCGATGCATCAGAATTTCTTAAGCAGTCAATGCAATGCATTGATTTTTTATGAAAACAGCTGCAGAACCCACTTCTGAGGCCCAGAGCTTGGAGGAGGCACCTCAGCCTCACAGAAGGCAGAGTCCAGCAGCACCAGCAGAATTGTAGAAAGTCTTTTGTGTCCTTGAGACCTCAGAAGAACAGGAGGCAAGTCAGCAAGACTGTGGAGCAGGTGTGGCCCGTGCAGGTAAGAGCAGTGGGGCGGGTTGGGGACAGTCAACAGACAACGATGCGGGAAACTTAAATTAAAGAAAATGAAAACCATTTACTTTGCGCTCGCCGCATCGCCAACTCGACGATGCGGCGAGCACAAAGTGAGTGTTTTTTTTGAAAATTTAAGTTTTCCTCTTTGTCTGTCGACTTCCTCCCACCCCACCCCACCACACCGCTCTTACCTGCACGGGCCGTTTCTGCCTTGGAGATCACTTGGAAGTAAGGCAGAGTCCAGCTCTCCTTCCAGCAGAGTCAGGGAGCAGCAGGCAGCAGGGAAACAAGCAGAAAAGCAGTCCTTTCAATAAAGCAGTCCAGTCGGGTCCTTTAAGCAGCATAGCAGTCCTTCTGACAGACGTCCAGTTCAAGATCCAGAAGTGTCTGATTTTACGGGGTCAGAGACCCAGTACTTAAACATAAAAGGGCCTTTTATGTATGGGGTGACTTCAAATGAACTCTCTGAAGTGCACAAGGACCCCTTTCAACCCAGTCCTGTCTGCCAGGCTAACCCTGTGGGGTAAATCAGGACACAGCCTATTCAGATGTAAGGGTGAGCCACCTCTCCCCCTTCCTGCACAGGAAGGCTATTAGAATGCAGAAGAATGCAGATAAGTCCTCTGTCACACCCAGCCCTTCCTGTGTTTGTGGCTGTCGAGAGGGAATACACAAAGTATAGCTGTCACCCAATCTAGAAGTATATTGGAGTCAGGCTGTCTGGCACAAAGAGCAGTGAACAGAGAAATGAGTAATGTTGAATACAACTTCACCAGTAAGGAGGATTTATCATTACCATTTCAAGCATATCAAACATGTAAAAGCTGCGCTTCTCTGATCAGGGATTACAGTTTAAAAATATATTAAGGAATTCCCAATGGTGGCCTATGAGATGGTAGGCCTCACAGAGGTGAAAAACAAAATAGGCTGTTTGTCCCTACCAGGACATGCGAAACATAAAGGTACATGTCCTACCTTTTACTTACATACTACCCTCCCCTTAGGTGTACTTAGGACCTACCTTAGGGGTGACTTGTATGTAATGAAAGGGGAGTACAAGGCTTGGCAAGTAGTTTTAAATACCAAGTCGAACTGCCAGTAAACTGAATACACAGGCACTGCAGTGGCAGGCCTGGGACAGGTTTGAAAGGCTACTTCTCTGGGTAACACAATCAGTGCTGCAGCACACTGGTAGTATTTGAAGTACAGGCCCTGGGTATATGGTATACCACCAAACCATGGTCTTACCAGTATAACAAATATGCCAATCAGGTATACACCAATGTCATCATGTTTAGGGGAGAAGCACATGCACTTTAGCACAGGTTACCAGTGGATAAGCGCTCAGAGTCCTATGGCCAACAAAAAGAAAACCGCATAAACAGGAGGCAAAAGTCAAAATGTTGGGGGAAAGACCACCCTAATGATGACAGGTCTAACACATGCTCCCGCCAGCTGAAAGTGGGGGGATATTCCCAGCCTCTAGGGAGTTCTCATCACTAAGGCAGAAAAACCTGGACAGACCATCAGCATTGGCGTGGTCTACTCCGGGTCTGTGGTCCACCCTGAAGTCCATACCCTTAGGGAAATGGACCACCTTAACAATTTTGGATTCTCACACCATCATTTACATGAGCCACCTGAGGGGCCTGTGGTCTGTCTGGATCAGGAAGTGAGGCCACAACAAAAGCTTCTCTCTCAGTAGCACTCTACCTCTGTTCCCTGGGGAGAAGCCTCCTGGTGACGAAGGCTACAGGTTGGTATAGGCCCTCCCCATTAAGTTGGGATAGTACTTCCCCGATGCCATGCTCTGAGGCATATGTCTAAATGATAAATGTCTGGGAGAAATCAGGGGCCTTGGGTACAGGAGGTATACACATGGCTTGCTTCAGTGAGTCAAATGCAGTTTGGCATGCCTCTATCCAAATCACATTTCTGGGCTGCTTCATGGAAGTCAGTTCAGTCAAGGGTGCAACAATTGGGCCATATCTCTTGCCAAACCTTCTATAATACCCAGTGAGGCCCAAGAATGCTCTGACCTCAGTCTTAGTTTTGGAGGGCTGCCAGGCCATGATGGTTTCTATCTTGGGCTGAAGGACTGCACCTTCCAATGCCCACCAGGTGTCCCAAGTACACCAAAGGCCCCTATCCTATTTGCACTTACTTGCCTTGAAAGTCAGGCCTGCCTGTTGGAGAGCATGAAGCACTTCCTGGAGGTGAAAATGGTGATGATTCCAGGTGCTACCGAAGACAACTATGTCATCCAGATTAGCAGCAGAGAAGGCCTCCATATCAGCAAGAACCTTGTTCACCAGCCCCTGGAAGGTGGCAGGGGTGTTCTTTAATTCAAAGGGCATCACTCTGAACTGATAGTGGTCCTCTGGCGTGGAGAAGGTTGACCTCTCCTTTGCTCCCTCTGTTAGGGAGATCTGCCCGTACTCTGATATAATATCAAAGGTACATAAGTACTGAGCAGCCCCTAACGTGTTAATGAGCTCATCCACCCTGTAATCCACACAGAACCTCAGTTCAGGTGTGGTGCCGGCTGGGGCAACTTTGGCACCAGAACTGCAGGACTGGACCAGGGGCTACTGGAAGGTTCTATCACCCCCAAATCAAGCATTTTGGACACTTGAGCCTTAATGCTGGACCTCACCTTATCTGACAACCTATAAGAATTATTCTTAACAGGAAGGTGGTCCCCTGTGTTCACATCATGGGTACACAGGTAGGTAGTCACAGGGATAAGGGAGAACAGAGAAGAGTTTGCCCAAACACTTGGTGGCAGTCTCTCTATTGTTCAGGAGTTAGAGTGGGGGAAAGGATAACTCCTTCCACAGACCCATCCTTCTCCTTGCAGTCAAAGAGGTCAGGGAGAGGATCACTCTCCTCTTCCTCTTCTCCATCAGTCACCAAAGTGAGCTCAGGCCTTTCAAAATGTGGTTTGAGGCGATTTACATGCAGCACCCTCTGGGGTTACGTAGGGATTTTGAGGACCACCCGGTATGAGGCCTCACCCTTTCTTTCAATCACCTCATTTGGCCATTTCCAGCAATCGTGGAAGGCCCTGGGTTCTACCGGCTCCATCACCCACAGTTTCTGACCAGGTTGAAATTCCACAGTGGTAGAATTTTTGTCATACCACTCCTTCATGACTGGCTTGAAGGTTACAGGAAGCTTGCTTCCATAAGTTAGCCATCTGGCTTCTGAAGGCCAGCATGCAGCACACTACATGCTGGGGTACCTTCCTGGGACCTTGCCACTACCCTTCTTTCAACAGACTCAGAGGTCCCCTTACTAGGTGCCCATACAACAGCTCACAAGGGCTGAAACTCACTTCTCTCTGTGGCACCTCACGGTAAGCAAACAACAGGCATGATAAGAGGATACCCCACTTTTTCCTCAGGGCCTCAGGCAGGCACCCAATCATGCCCATTAGGGTCTTGTTGAACCTCTCAACATGTCCCTTGGTTTGTGGATGGTAAGAAATGCAGAACCTGTATGTTACCCAACATTCCGTCCACATTGATTGCATATAAGCAGACATGAAGTTTGTAACCCTGTCAGACACAACTTCCTTAGGAAACCCACTCAGGTAAAAATCCTTATCAGGGCCTTTGCCACTGTGGGTACAGTAGTAGTCCTCAGAGGGATTGCCTCTGGGTACCTAGTGGAATGTTCCACCAGAATCAGGATGTGCCTGTTGCCTGATGCGGCCTGGGGGTCCACATGCCCTACAATGTCGATTCCCACCCTCTCAATGCGGGTGCTAATGACAGGCAGTGCGTTTCAGCCTCTGCCCTGTCTTCCCACTAGCTTGGCAGGTCACACAAGTTCTGCCGATCACATCTGAGGAATTCTTGATCCTAGAACAATAGAAGCGGGGGACAAGCCTTGTAAAGGTCATGTCTTGGCCTAGGTGTCCTGCTAGGGGACTTTTGTGAGCCAACTCCAGTAGGAAGGCCTTGTAGCATTGGGGGGCCACCAGGCTCCTTGGTATCCCATGCCCAGGAGCCTTACGCTCACTGTAGAGGAGGTTGTCCTCCCAGTAAATGTGGTGATTCCCAGAGATATCACCTGCTGCTTGGGTTTCAGTCTGTTGCCTCATACCCTCAAGAGTTGGCCACTCCCTCTGTGCCCTACAACACTCTTGCTTGATGGGTCCTACTTCCACATGCCATCCAGCAAGCTCAGACTTGTCACCAAGGGAACCAATGTCCTCCTCAGTAGACTCTGTGGCTTCCACCACAGCTGCCCCATCCATCTCACTGGAGTAACATTCAGGGGCTGGATTACAATGCCACCTGCTTTCACCTACTTAGCAGCTGGCTGGGCCCTTATTCCAGGCTCCAGCCCTCCTTGACTCCCTTCCCAGGCAGCTATGGACATTGTTGTGGCACACAACCACTGATGCAACCCTAACATCTTCGCATAAGCCTTGAGTTCCACTTCCTTCCAGGTAGTGTGCTCCAAGTTATTACAGTCCACAGGCATAGAAGGGCTCACTGCAACTTTCAGAAGACCTGAAACCCTTCCCCACTCAAATGGAACCAGAGCCACAGGATAGTGACCCTCTCTGTTGTCAGCCACTACAACCTTAGGCAATGTATTAATGTATTAGGAATTACCTGATCTGGGGAAACCAACTGACTCCTTACCATAGTCATACTGGCTCCTGTATCCCTCAGAGCTTCCACACCTTGCTCATTGATGGTGACCCATTGCCTATACTTTGTAGTAAGTGATGGCGCATGGATCTTAGGAATAATCCCACTGTCACCCAGGGACACTAGGGTAACCCCTGTAAACTCCCCCCATTAACTGGGACAAACTCCTCCCCAAGCACCATACTAGCCACCCCTGGAACCTTTCCTCCAATAGGAGGTGGTGCTCATTTTGGACTCTTGGGATCCCATTCTTAGTGTCCTTACTCGTAGCACTCATAGCTCTTGATGGTCTTGGGCTGCTGACCATTGTCAGGATACATTTTCTTCTGGTGGCCAGATTGAGAATGTGAACCAGACCATTTCCCCTGTGAGTTTTTTTGGGGGCCTTTAGATAAGTCAGTCTTTTTTATCTCCCCCTTCCTTCTCCTGGTTGGGACCTTGGCCATCCTTTTGGGAGTCCCCCCAGATGCGTTTTTGGACACTCAGGTACTGTCCCAAATGTCCACCTCCTCAGAAAGCTTCCTGGCATCAGTAAGCTTGCAATCAACCAGGTGTTGGCGCAGCTCTAGAAAACAAGAATGAAGAATGTGCTCCTTCAAAAACAAGTTGTACAACCCATCATAATCATTAACTTTGCTGCACCTCACCCAGACCTTCAGTGCCTTACTAGCACAATCTAGAAAATACACCCTTGCTTGTTTGGAGAGTTTGTGACTAGCCCTGAACCTTTGTCAGTACCTCTCAGATGTCAACCCTAACTTGCTGACTAAAATGGTCTTCATAGCAGTGTAGTTGATCTGGTCCCCCACCTCTAGTGTAAGGAGTGTGTCCCTCCCCACAGAGGGTATGTGCCTCCAAAGACTACCCCCATCCCGCCAGAACTCCCCTGGGACCCTGTACACTATCAAAGCCACTTCATAGGCTGCCAACCATTTACTCATGTCATCCCCCAAATTGTAGCTCGGCACCATATATTTTGGGATATGGAATCTGAACTCATGTGAAGACACTGCAGGTATGCTGCCACCAATATTGCTGTTGTTGAACACCACTTTGAGGGCTCTAATATCCAGTTCTCTGAGGCTTAGCTCATGGGACATCTTCCTTTCCTCCATGTCTAGCCTCTTTTCTTCAAGAGCTTACTCCCTTGTCAAGTTTAGCAAGGGCAAGGGTCTGCTCCTTGTCCTTCTCCAGCTTGGTAAGCTTCATAGGCTGTTTGTCACCTCAGGACACACAAAACATTAAGGTACCTATCCTACCTTTTACATACATAGCACCCTGCCCTTAGGGTTACTTAGGTCCTACCTTAGGGGTGACTTATATGCAGGGCCACTGGAATTATGTGATTGTGTGGCCGCTGCAATTCTTGCATAGTTATAGATTTTCCACAATTGCCACATAATCCTTCATTTGCTGCATAATCTGCAGATTTCAACAACAAAAAATTGTTTCTAGCTCAAACTCGTCAAAAGTTACTAAAAGCGCTGTGACGTGTTGCTGCACAGTGGGGAGTCTTTTGCAAAGGTTGACTGGTCACCTTTCTGTTGCTTATTGGTCTATTTGGGCATTACAATTGTACTAATGAGGTACACCCATTGCCCAGAAAGTGTTATCAAGTGTAAAAACGACAAAATAATGAAGTACTACTATCAAACAGTGTGTGGCATTACGTCCCATAATTTGCCTTTTCTTGCCGCATAATTTTAGTGGCCCTACCTATAAATAATGAAAGGGGAGTTCAAGGCTTGGCAAGTAGTTTTAAGTACCAAGTTGAAGTGGCAGTAAACTGCACACACAGGCACTGCAGTGGCAGCCCTAAGTAAGTTTGAAAGGCTACCTATGTGGGTGGCACAATCAGTGCTGCAGCCCACTAGTAGCATTTGAACTACATGCCCTGGGTATATGATATACCACTTTACAAGAGTCTTATCAGTACAACAAATATGCCAATCAGGTATACACCAATGTCATCATGTTTAGGGGTGAAGCTAATGCACTCTAGCACTGGTTAGCAGTGGTAAAGTGCTCAGAGCCCTACGGCCAACAAAAAGAATCAGCAAAAATGGGAGGCAAAAGTCAAAACGTTGGAGGAAAGACCACCTTACGGATGACGGGTTTAACAGTTATCCTGAGAGAAAGTCACAGATCTATGCATTTACAGTTTACTGTTGGCAGGGTAAAACATATCTCCATATGATGTTCCCCAGAGTCTTCACAGTCACATTGAACAGCATAGGTCTTAAAATGTCCCTCTGCAGATGCCAATAGCAACTCTATTCTAGGATTCACAGTGGAACTCCAGGATGCTACTTGGATGCTGTCTGGCAGGCTATCACTAAAAAGTAGACCTTCCCGTCATCCCAAGGCTACTCACTAGACAGAGCAGCGTCCCAGCACATCCTACGGTGTTAATGACTTACTACACCATGGCAGGCCTGCTCTGGTGAGTTTCTTTTTCATACCATACAATTCATATAGTTTGAGCGTTTCGCCAATAGGGAAACCGTTGAAACCGCTGCAGTAAATTCTCATTCAGAATATCTGAAGATATCTAGATGTCCATAAAACAACTGCATCCAAGCAGAGAGCTACATAATAGTTCCCACATCATGGCATAGACTGTTTCTCTTTCGAGGAATCTTTGGTCTAAAATATGTACTTTTTAAGCTCATAATGTCACTGGTTAGAAAAAATATTTTGTTTGAGGTCAGCATCCAGAGGACAATCAATGATAAATTGACCATCAGACATTTTGAAAACATCATGTTTTTTAAAAGATTAAATTAAGGTGAATAAGATTTTTGTTTAAAAAGGTTATGCTCAGTGCTGCGAATTTAAAACGTTCTGTGAATAGAACGTACCTTTTATATAGCTCCGTTTCAGTCAGCTGATGCAATGACATAAGCACTTTGTTGTCTTTAAACAAAAGTCACAGATGTAGCATGATTGGTTAGAATTTCAACAGCAGCAATTACTTATGAGTCTAATAATTAAACATTGACCTCATACTTCAAATTAATCCACTTGACAATTCATATATAAGCTAACGGATGTTGTGCAAAAGGACAGTTCTCCTATCGGACATAGACACACTTTCCTGATGCAGTAATATTCAGTAAATACACAGTGTCATCTCCGTATTGCAGCTCTGTAATTAAAAATCATGTTTGAATTCACTTGCATTTGATAATGAGCAGTCATCAAGGGAGTAAAAATTAATCAGAGGTAAAAATATTCAACTAAAGAAGGTTAATAAAATTACAAGAGTTAGTGTGTTTTCCCAGGAGAAATGTGCAACATCTTGATCAGGTCTAAAACTGAATACATTTAACTTCTTTGGATAGGGCATCATCATAAAAAAGCTGTTAAGTTGTATGTGTGTCCTGTACCCCTTATTTTTTTGCTTAAAAATGACAAGTACCGGAACTCAATTTTCGGTGAAGACCAGATACGATTCAAACCTAGCTCTAGCCAAATACTCGACTGAAAATTCTGCTAACTTTGTGTTGCGTATATGTTACTATTCCCTCTGATGCATTTGCGCACATTTGTCTGCGATTATGTTTTGACCTCGAGCCTACTCCAGTGTTCTGTGTGCAAGAGACAGATGTTCCTAAAGTAGTTTTGGTGTTGAATGGGGCAGTTGAAGTGTGATCTCTTGGTGGCTGTTCTGTTCTTCATGTAAATACACTTCTGCATGTCACTTGCCTTCAGTACTGACTTTAGGGCGGTTCGACCGATGGCATTGAGCCAAGGTCAAGGGGGCGCCCTTTGCAAGACAGGCTGAGCCGAGATGGGAGCAACCTGCAGAGATCTTTGTATTAGCGACATTTGTCATGATCTAGTAGTATGGAGGGTTAATGTTGCTGCTACAAAGCACAACCTGTCGCATGCAGATTACAGATTAGGATGTCATGTAGATAGCTCAGGGGCTTATTGCTTTTGTCACAAATATGCTCTTGTAACTTGGAGTTCATAGGTAACAATTCAAATATGGGACATTGACCTCTGAGCGGGCATCATAGCGCTGCATACAAATTCTTTATTGTTTTCCCCTCAATCTGTAGGTATTTTAAGGTGGCTAAAAAGGGTTCCTCTGATAGGTAATCATAGTGTTATGATTATGAGGTGGATTTACTATCACAGTGCTCCTGGTTTGCTTCACAAAAGTGATGGAAACCTGGTGCAAAGTGTTGTTTTTGGGCCTTACTTTCCAGCGCAAAGACTGAATTGTGATGGACAGTAGCCCTAAAGTAACACAAAGTAGTGTTATTGGCTACTGTACATCATGGAGGCGTAGCATGGGTGGTACTAGCACTATATCTTAGTAGCTATGGTGCTGTTGTGCTCTCTCCTTTTCGCTCAATGCAGCACAGCAACTTTGGTTTCTGCCCATCATAAAAACTTAGTTAATCTGCCCCTTCATTTCTCTAGACCAAGCCCTCTTAACATGTTACACCTACCAGTATGAATTACCTTTGACTCCTACACCTTGTAATCCTCATTATCTTAAGTAACATTGATTTACACACTTGTAAGATGCATTGTCTCTATATAATATGCCTGTGGTGTAAAGTGATCTGACAGTCTCCATTGGGATGAGTAGCTGTATAAAAATAAATAAATGTAGGAGAGGAGCTAAGGAGAGATAAAAGTCAACATTGCAGGGTGGTAGTGTGGGAATCCATGAAGAAGGGGGTCATGGGGAGGTGCCAACAAAAATTGTCGCACTGAGGCAAGCAACACTAAAGCCAGCCTTGTTTACCGCACCTCCTGTATCTTTGGGGGTTAATCTTCAAATTGGCGACGGCAGGCTAATTTGAACCTGCAAATTCATAACTGAGTTACTACAACCAACGTGGCAGTATCACTTTACCAACCAAGAAAGGAGCATTGCAGAGAAATTCTGGCGTCTACAGCAGAAGCGGCTTACTACTTCCAGACTCCACTCACACTTCTGTCAAGGTGAGAGGCACGCCTGGCAGGCTTGGGTGTGTTTTGCATTGCCATCTCGTGAGCCAGAAAGAAGACAGGATACATAGCAGACCAACCCTCGTTTTCGAGTTAAGCAACATTTTAGAAGAATTTCTGGCTGCATTGAAGTGTACAAATCAGGCCGCCTGATGTTTCAACCCTCGCTCCTGAGACTAGCAGACATTTTGGACACTGTTTATAATATTTTCCTGCAGTTGCCAAGCCTCAGTCTCATGTGATGGCACATGCCAGATGAAATTTGATCTGGAATTTGCAATCCATATGTATGTATAGCAAGTGTATGTTCTGGAATGCACAGAAATTATGATGGATAACTGAGCATGCGTATTCCACCATACACAATACATTTAGCAATTTACCTAGTGCGTTGACTACGATGCATAGGCATTAATAAGGTAGCATAGGAATAGAATTTAAAGGGAATCTCAAAGGAGGTGCTGTGCACATGCAAGTTAAACGTTATTTAGCACCTTAAAGGCTGAATGTGAATTTAATTCTAAAAACATTCTGCTCAACTATTCAATCAGTTTACTACGAGTATATGCCAATTAGTTTCTAATTGTTTCATTCATTTACAAGATCGATTAAGGTACATGTGTTGCACCACAGGGCTGATGATAAGTCACAAGGAGCGCCTTGAGACCCTCATGGGTGAGAAACACGCTTGCAATTCCCTGATTGATTGATCTTAGGCACAGAAGGGTTTTGCTTGGGTGATCAAGGGCACTTGTAGTAGGTGAGTGTAATTGTTTTAAATGTAACATGGGTAACATTCAGAGTGGTAGTACTGTTCCTATGTTTCTGGAAATAGAAAAAGTGGATAAGAGCTTTCAGTAAATATTTAACTTCTATGAATGGTGAAAACGTGTGACCTCAGAGTACGTTTGCGATTTTATTTTATTGTTTAGGCCAGGGTTCTCCAAAGTCAGTCCTGGAGGGCCATATCCATGTCAGATGTTTGAGAGACATCTATCTAAATGGGGATATGCTAAAAATCTGGCATGGATCCGGCCCTCCAGGACCAACTTTGGAGAACCCTGGTTTAAGCAGTGAGAGGCAGAATACATTTGATCAGCTCCCAGAATATGAACATTAAGATGAGAGTGTAGTTTGTCATGAAAGAAATGCTATATCCGAACATAGCATTGTCGCTGGAAGAAGGAATTTTTTGATGTTCCACCAAAAAGCACATGAAACAATAGACCAGTATGGAGCGGCTCTCTGAGTTCCAGCAGCCACTTGTGACTATACAATTTTTGCCAACAAGATGATAAGGGAGGAAGTAGCTTTCCATTGTTTTTCAAAAAAGTTCATGAACATTTGCTGGCTTAGATAGATCTGAGTTTAAAAGAAACTGTGGCCATTGTTAAGGGGATTGAACAAATCAAGCAATCATCAATGATATTAAGCTAATCACAATATGAATATATTTGCATTTTAGTAAATGATGCGGCAATTACAAAGCCAGGTTTAAGCATAGCAAAGGAAGAAAGAACTTGCTTCAACAAAGGGTTCTCTTATGAAAAAGCTAGGGCATGTAGTAAGTGCTGTTTGCAGTCATCATCAATCTACTATGGGTCCTGCATCTGGAAAAGAAGCAGTAAGTGTGGATGCAAGAGTCAGTTTGCCAAAGTGTGTAAAACAAAAGGAAAATCTAAACTATTAGTGGTTAGTAGTTTTGATGAAGCCAAAGAAAATATTGATACATTGTTTATAGTTAGTTGTGAATTAAATGACAAACCAGTGTAAGTTGTTCATTCAAAACTGTATTATTGAATGTATAATGGATTCAGGATCCTTCATCATTATTATTGATCAGGAAGTGTTTGAAAATGAATAGTCATATCAAATTGATCAATTCACAAATACAACCTGAGGGGTATCAAAAGTAAAGTATCAAAATGGATGGGTACTTTTGAGCCAACATATGGGAAGGCCTTTTTTGTGCAAGATTGTGATAATATTGTTGGTACAAGCCATTTAGAGGCGTTAAAGATTAAATTTGACTCATGAACAACTCCTCTCATTTCTGTTGTTCAGGTTGTGGATTCTGCACCTGAGAAAATCTTAGAAAAATACAGGGAGATGTTTACCAAGTGACTAGGGTTTCCATCACATCATCAAACACACCTGGGAGCAGCCCTGTAAAACATAAAGTTAGAGATACACCTCTATAAGCTTTCCAAAATGTTCTAGAATTACTCAAGAGAATGTGTAAAGAGGAAATAATTGAGCCCACAGGATCTTCCTTGTGGTGGTCAACAGTGGTGATTGTACATAAAAACAATGGTGAGATTAGGGTATGCCTAGGCTCGAGGCCTTCAAAACACAATATCTTGGTAGTTTGCTGCCCTCTACCCTTGCTCTATGTACTTTATGTCATCGAACAGAGTTGAAAAAAGTCCCACTATCTTACAGCATTTATTGAACCTGATGGGGCACTTAGGTCAGCCTCTGCTCTCTCTGTATTTCAAAATCTAATGCATGATCTGTTTCATGATTATAATGGCATAATTGCAATCCATGATGATGTTCTCATTATTAGTAGCAATGAAGTAGGACATGATGCAAAGCTGGCAAATGATTTGTTAATTTTTAAAGAGCCTATAGTAATGCTTCAAAAAAGACAAGTTTTACTTTGAGAATAAATAAATAAATGGGCGGATTCACAAAGAGTCTCTGGACTCGTGGCGGAGGCCCTGCAGTCGTGGCAGGGGGGCCTGCACTTGTGGTAGGACCTCCGCAATGGGTAACTACAGTACGGTGGTCCGATCACTAGTGCGGGAGCTCCGCCATGACTGCGGGGCCTCTGCCACAAGTATTGAGGCCCTTTGTGAATTGGGCCCAGAGTACTTAGGTGACATGATCACGAGTGAGAGTATTCTTCATAAATTTAATCTGATGGCCTCCATAGCTGATGCTTCTACTCCAAATGCACTAGGCTAGCACTTGGAACATTGGATACCGTATATACTCTACTGATGTTCTGTCATCTACTATCTTCCAGTTACACTGAGGGCCCGATTTACAGAGGTAAACTTAGACTTGAAGTCTACTTTAGACCTAAAGTCTGAGTTCAGACCTACAGTCTAAGTTTAGACCTGAAATCTAAGGGCCCAATTCACGAAGGTAAATTGAGATGAAAGTCTAAATCTATGACTTTCGGTATTCACAAAGGACATTTACAAGTAGTGAAGTTAGACTTTTGTCTCTGTTTTGGTCTCAGTCAAACTTAAGACCAAAACTTAAGTTTAACTGAGACAAAAGTCTATCTTTACATCTTGTAAATGCCTTTGTGAATACCAAAAGTCGTAAAGTTAGACTTTACTCAGTTTATTTATTTATTTATTTTTTGGAGCTTTATATAGCGGGAATTAGACCTGAAGGTATCAGAGTGCTTTACATGAGGACCAGTTGCATTACAGACAAACACATACATTTTTGTTAGGAACGGGGAGATTAAGGGATTTGCACAGAATCACAGGATGTTGAGTGCCCTTGCCGAGACACGAACACATTTCCCCAGCTACGAGGTCGACCGCCCTTTCCGTGAGGCCATATCTTCTCCCCTGTTTAGAACTGAAGTCTAAGTTTAGACCTGAAGTCTAACTTTAGACCTAAAGTCTGCGGGCCCGATTCACAAAGTTAAATTTAGACCTGAAGTGTAAGATAAGTCCTAAAGTCTAACTTTACACCTGAAGTCTAAAGGCACCATTAACAAAGGTAAACTTAGACGTTTGGTCTAAACTTAGACCAAACGTTTAACTTACGACTTTGGGAATTCACAAAGGGCATTTACTGGGACTATCTTTATGTACACACCTGTGGCGGGGATCCGCCCCGAGTGCGGGCATAAAGATAGTACTCATAAATGCCCTGTGTGAATTCCCAAAGTCATAAACTTAGATGTTTGGTCTAAGTTTAGACCACACGTCTAAGTTTATCTTTGCAAATCAGGCCCTAGACCGAAAGTCTGCGGGCCCGATTCACAAAGGTAAATTTAGACCTGAAGTGTAAGATAAGACCTAAAGTCTAACTTTACACCTGAAGTCTAAAGGCACCATTAACAAAGGTAAACTTAGACGTTTGGTCTAAACTTAGACCAAACGTTTAAGCTTCAGACTTTGGGAATTCACAAAGGGCATTTACTGGGACTATCTTTATGTACACACCTGTGGCGGGGATCCGCCCCGAGTGCGGGCAAAAAGATAGTACTCATAAATGCCCTGTGTGAATTCCCAAAGTCATAAACTTAGATGTTTGGTCTAAGTTTAGACCACACGTCTAAGTTTATCTTTGCGAATCAGGCCCTAAATTTAGACCTGAAGTCAAAGTCTAGACCTAAAGTGTAAGGGTCCGATTCACAATTGTAAACTGAGATGAAAGTCTAACTTTACAACTTTCAGTAGTCAAAAAAGGGCATTTCCGAGTAGTAAAGTTAGACTTTTGTCTCAGTTAAACTTAAGTTTTGGTCTTAAGTTTAACTGAGACCAAAACTGAAACAAAAGTCTAACTTTACTACTCGTAAATGCCCTTTGTGAATACAGAAAAATGTAAAGTTAGACTTTCATCTCAGTTTGCCTTTGTGAATAGGGCCCTAAATTTAGACCTGAAGTCCAGCTTAAGACCTGAAGTCTAACTTTAGACTTCAGGTCTAAACTTAGGGCCAGATCACAAAGGTAAAGTTAGACCAAAAGTCTAACTTAGACTAAAAGTCTAACTATACTACTTTTGGTATTCACAAAGTTAAATTACTACTAGTAATTTTACAATGGGTCAAACTACTAGTAGTAAAGTTACTAGTAGTAACTTACATTTGTAAATACCCAAAAGTAGTAAAGTTAGACTTTTGGACTAAGTTAGACTTTTGATCTAACTTTACCTTTGTGACTCAGGCCCTGAGTACTTAGATACACCTTTGGCCTACAAGTTTGTTTTTCTAAACCTAACTGTGTCTACTGGCATCAATGCGACTGTACAATACCTGATTTGAAATCATGGTGTCTTCTGTATTTCAGCTAGTTCTCATGTATCCTGCGCTCAGTAGTTTTAGCATTATTCCTTTGTTGGACTTGGCCCTTTTTGGCTAAAGTTCCTTAAACTTTTTGCCTTCCTCCTAGACCTTTTTCTGACATAATGTTGCCGACTTAGATGCTTTGGGCACTTTGCCACTGCTGATCAGTGTCAAAGTGCAAGTGCGCCCTGTATAAAGTGTTATGTAATTGGTTGTCCATAATTGTTATGTTTGCCTTACTAGTGAAGTCCCTAGTAAAATGCACTATGTGTGCCAGGGCTGGTAATGCAAATGCTACTAGTGGGCTTGCAGCACTAATTGTGCCACCCACACAAGTAGCCCTAAAGAGAGATCTCAGGCCTGCCACTGCAGTGCCTGCGCGCAGTTTGTTAACTGCCTTGTTGTCCTGACAAGTGCATCCACTTGCCAGGCCTTACCTTCCCTTTTTATTCATATCAGACACCCCTATAGTAGGCCAAGGTACCCCCCTGGGCAGGGTGCAGTGTATGTGAAAGGTAGGACATGTACTGAGGTGTGTACCATGTCCTGACAGTGAAATACTGCCAAATTCATTTTTCACTGTTGCAAGGCCATCTTGCCCATAGGACAGAATGGGGAATGCTGTGTCCCATGTTTCCAGCATATCTTCCCGTAGGCATAAGATGGAGAGATGGAGTTTAGTGTGCCTGAACTCAGAATTTAATAACACATCTTTTTGTGAAGATGGGTTTTTGAATTGTGTGTTTAGAAACCACGCTTTCAGAAGTGGGTGGTTTCTTGTCTTAAACCATCCTGTGTGCCTCTGCCTGGTTGTATATTGCCTGCCTAGGTTTAGACGTGACAGGGTCTGGGAAGTGTCCTGACCCCAGGGAGGAGAAGGTGAGACAGCAACAGGCTGGCCTGCATTTGATGTGAGGGGGAGGAGTAGCCCCCTGGATGTGAAGAGGGCTGTGTTGCTGCCACAAAAGGATGGCTCCACCTCCTGCTGAGCGTCTAGGCCCCAGACCCAGACTATCAAAGGAGGAGGGTGTGCACTGGCAGGAAGGCACCCAGGTCTGGTTTTGGACCGAGGTCAGAGCCCCCTGAACACAAAGACTTCAAAGGCATTTAGGGGTATAAATGTAAGAGTTGAAACCCCTGAACTCAAGACTGAAATCCATATTGAAAAAGGATTGAACCTACTTGGTGCTCAAGAGGAACCTCTATCAAAGAAGTACAGCTGAAGAGACTGAAGAGACTGAAGAGAAGGACTGCCCTTGCTGTGTGTTCTGGGGCTGGCCTGCAGTTTGCTGGTTTGACTAAGGAGAGGACAAGGGACTTTGCTGTGTGCTGTGTCCCCCTGCTTGTGAGGACTTTGCTGTGTGCTGTGTCCTGAACTAGCGTGCCTCCAAGGGCCCGAGGAGAGCTGGTCCCCTGTTGTGGAAACTCAGGAACACAAAAGTTTCCAACCGTGTCTCAGCGACGCTGTGTGCGTGGTGCTCTTGCATGCCTGAGACTGCCGTGTGGTCCGTGGTCCTGTTTACGAGGTGCCCCGTGATCGCACTGCCCCCCGCAGCGTGAAACATCGTCCACGCTGCTGCCTTGCTGTTGTGGCCCGAGCCGTCATCGTACCTGAGGCTGTGAGGAAGGATCACCGCCGCCGGCCTGAGCCGCAACGTGCCAAAGGATTGTGTGAGACTAACAACTGTGTCTCAGCGACGCTGTGTGCGTGGTGCTCTTGCACGCCTAAGACTGCCGTGTGGTCCGTGGTACTGTTTACAAGGTGCCCCGGGATCGCATTGCCCCCGCAGCGTGAAACATCGTCCACGCTGCTGTATTGCTGTTTGTGGTCCGAGCCGTCATCGTCACTGAGGCTGTGAGTAAAGATCGCCGCCACCGGCCCGAGCCACAACGTGCTAACAGGGCACTTGAAACTGAGGACTGTGTCTCAGCGACGCTGTGTGAGTGGTGCTCTTGCACGCCTGAGACTGCAGTGTGGTCCTTGGTACTGTTTACGAGGTGCCCCGAGATCGCATTGCCCCCGCAGCGTGAAACATCGTCCACGCTGCTGTATTGCTGTTTGTGGCCCGAGCCGTCATCGTAACTGAGGCTGTGAGTAAGGATCACCGCTGCCGGCCTGAGCCGCAACGTGCTAAAGGATTTCTTGAAGCTAAGGAAACTACAAGGTGAAAGGGATCGTGATCGTTGTTCGTCAAAAGGAATCTGCCCAAGATCATCAACGACGGAGAAGGCCGCGCCGTAACCTGTCCGGCTACAGTGTCGCCTAGCAACAGAGCCACAACTTGATCGGGATTGCCCAGTGGGACGTCTGACGAGCGGGTAGAGAGAGAGAGCGAGGCAGCGCACCCCCCCAGGTAAGGCTTGGACTCCGGTTGGGAGCCGCAAGCGTGTGTGGCCTGGGGAGGCATACAGGAGGAGTACAGGGGTGCTCCGAGCTCTCTCCTGCTGCACCGCGATAGACGCGCTGAGTCCCCGAGCGGCCCGGACCTGCCCAGCAGGATTGGGGCCGCCCCTGTAAGCCTATGACCGTTGTCTCTGCTGTTGGGGCCTAGTGATGCCCGAGTTGACCGCGCAGATTGCATTACGAACCACATTATTATTGCATTACGAACTGCCTGATTCTTGCATCAGGAACCAAATTATTATTGCATTACGAACTGCCTGATTCTTGCATTACGAACCGCATTATTATTGCATTACGAACTGCCTGATTCTTGCATCACGAACCGCATTATTATTGCATTACGAACTGCCTGATTCTTGCATCACGAATCGCATTATTATTGCATTACGAACTGCCTGATTCTTGTATTAAGGACTGTCCTAGTATTACATTACGAGCTGCATTACGAACTGCATAGCATTGCATTAGGACTGCCTTAGAGATCGTAAATTGCTCATTAATACCGCAAGAACCTTCAATTGATTGCTGGCCTAATAACCGGCCAAGTGAATTATTATGAATACGCATATGTTGGTTTTCTATCGTTTGGTCTCATCGTATTCCTTTTTATAAAGATACTGCTATTTTTATTAAACCAGTGTGGTGTCCATTTGTGGTGTTATCACTGTGTTACTGGGAGTGTGGTTGCAAATACTTTACACATTGCCTTGGAGATAAGCCTGGCTGCTCGTGCCAAGCTACCAGGGGTGAGCAGGGGTTATCTAAGGGTGTGTCCCTCCTTACCCTGACTAGAAGCAAGGGTCCCTATATGGACTAAGGTACATACCTCAGCCAACTAGAGACCCCCAGTTCTAACATTGGTGGTCAGCGGTTGGGGATTTGAACGTGTATTTGCAACTGACTCACAGTGATTGGTGTACATCACTAGTTTAGCGCAGACCACGACGCAACCACATATTGTGTTTTGATTTTTGGTTCTATTTTTGAGCGACCTTTAAGCCACACATCATGTCTCAAAGGAGTCAAGTAGCCAGTGAGGCTGCAGAATTGGAATTCGACATTGAGGCATTGCTTACCTACAAAGTTGATCAATTGAGGCAATTCTGCATAGCTTTGGGATGTCCCATGAAAAGTAGCGCCAAGAAGGAGGAGCTGCAAATGGCCTTGAGGGCCTGGTGGGAAGCCAAAGAGGCTCAGGAAACAGGTGATGATGAGGTGGATGAGGATGACCCAGGGAATGGTTTTGGTCCACAGGATTTGCCGGTGGAAGGACCAGCCACAGGGACTGGTAGTAACCATTCAGGGAGGAGCCTTTCCCCAGAGGAGCTGGAGGAAAACCAAAGGTTCAGAGAGCATGAGTTGGAGATTTTAAAACTTAAGGCTCAAGCAGAGGAGAAAAAGCTGCTCATTGAAAGTGAAAAGCGAGCAGAGGAGAGCAAGAACGCTCTCGCCTTGGAAGAGAAAAACATTCTCTTAGCTCATGAGTTAAGCATGAGGGAACTGGACATTAAGGCTAAACAGGTGGAGTCCAGTTCGAATGGTGGCAGCGCACAGCCAGTGCCAGCGGGTAAGGTGTACATTCCCAGAGACTTAGTGCGAGATTACCAGAGGGGTGATGATATTTATGCGTGGTTCACGGCATATGAGATTGCACTGAGGATGAAAGAGGTGCCTGAGAAGCATTGGGGGGCGGGCCTATGGAAACACTTTGAGGCTTCTGGGAGGGATGTTTTACCACCCTTAGAGAGGGTGGGAACCCTGACCTACGCCAATATGAAGGAGGCTTTATGCCTCAGGTATGGGCTCACTCCTGAACAGTACAGGCAGAAATTCAGGAACTTCAAGGAACTGAAATCCAATCCTTGGTGTGGGGGTGTGGATGAGTACATGCGTGCACTGGATGATTGGGTGATGGTTAGCATGGCGAATGATTTGAAGGGATTGCTCAATTTGGGCCCCAGGGAGCCTCGGCTCAGTAATCATTTTTCAGAGTTGCGCCAAAACCTGTTAGAGTGCGAGCTCTTTGATTCCCAGGAGCTGGCACCAGAGACAGACCCCTGGTTAAGGGACAGAGGGTCTGAAGAGGCACTAAGGGGAATCCCAGCCGCAACTCAGAGATCTTCCGGTCCCGTGGCAGGGAAGAAGGACAGAGTGGCGCAGTCAGGTCCCAGAGAAGTGGGGGGGGGCGTGCAGGCTAGCACCCTGTCTCAAAGGAGAGGGAGAGAGTGTAAGCGGCATCCCCGGGGGTCCGCAGCCCCACCCCAGAGACTGGAGGGCTCCTCAGGAGTACACCCGGTTGGAGGTCTAGAACCTACTTGCCAGCTGTGCGAGGAAGAACACCTAGCGTCAGGAGGTCGTGGGGCGTCTGTAACCAGAGCTCCCGTGGTCCTGAAGGCCCAGAAGTCTAGACGAAAGGTTGAGAGGAGGTGTTCCCCAGTAGGAGAACCTGTGGGTCAAGGCCCAGCCAGAAGGGCTGGGTCCCCTAGAAGTCACCAGGGTAACCCCGCCTGGAGTTGGCAGGGGACAAGCACCCCTAGGGGGCCCCCGACTGCCAGGAAGTATCAGTGGAGTAGCTTAGTTTGCCCAGGGAGTTGTAACTAAGGGAACCCTCTGGGGTCAGGGAGGCATAAAACAGGAGGGTGTCCCTATGGTAGCAGGCCCGCGTCCGGGTTCTATCGCCCCAAGCAGGGAAGTCCATCAAGGTAGTGATTGGCCTACCCTGGCTTTAGGCTGGGAGGGGGTTGTGTTGGACTTGGCCCTTTTTGGCTAAAGTTCCTTAAACTTTTTGCCTTGATCCTAGACCTTTTTCTGACATACTGTTGCCGACTTAGATGCTTTGGGCACTTTGCCACTGCTGATCAGTGTCAAAGTGCAAGTGCTCCCTGTATAAAGTGTTATGTAATTGGTTGTCCATAATTGGTATGTTTGCCTTACTAGTGAAGTCCCTAGTAAAATGCACTATGTGTTCCAGGGCTGGTAATGCAACTGCTACTAGTGGGCCTGCAGCACTAATTGTGCCACCCTCACAAGTAGCCCTAAAGAGAGATCTCAGGCCTGCCACTGCAGTGCCTGCGCGCAGTTTGTAAATTGCCTTGTTGTCCTGACAAGTGCACCCACTTGCCAGGCCTTACCATCCCTTTTTATGCACATCAGACACCCCTATAGTAGGCCAAGGTACCCCCCTGGGCAGGGTGCAGTGTATGTGAAAGGTAGGACATGTACTGAGGTGTGTACCATGTCCTGGCAGTGAAATACTGCCAAATTAGTTTTTCACTGTTGCAAGGGCATCTTGCCCATAGGACAGAATGGGGAATGCTGTGTCCCATGTTTCCAGCATATCTTCCCATAGGCATAAGATGGAGAGATGGAGTTTAGTGTGCCTGAACTCAGAATTTAATAACACATCTTTTTGTGAAGATGGGTTTTTGAATTGTGTGTTTAGAAACCACGCTTTCAGAAGTGGCTGGTTTCTTGTCTTAAACCATCCTGTGTGCCTCTGCCTGGTTGTATATTGCCTGCCTGGGTTTAGATGTGACAGGGTCTGGGAAGTGTCCTGACCCCAGGGAGGAGAAGGTGAGACAGCAACAGGCTGGCCTGCATTTGATGTGAGGGGGAGGAGTAGCCCCCTGGATGTGAAAAGGGCTGTGTTGCTGCCACAAAAGGATGGCTCCACCTCCTGCTGAGCGTCTGGGCCCCAGACCCTGACTATCAAAGGAGGAGGGTGTGCACTGGCAGGAAGACATCCAGGTCTGGTTTTGGACCCAGGTCAGAGCCCCCTGAACACTGAGGCTGTGAGTAAGGATCACTGCTGCCGGCCCGAGCCGCAACGTGCTAAAGGATTTCTTGAAGCTAAGGAAGCTACAAGGTGAAAGGGATCGTGATCGTTGTTCGTCGAAAGGAATATGCCCAAGATCATCAACGACGGAGAAGGCCGCGCCGTAACCTGTCCGGCTACAGCGTCACCTAGCAACAGAGCGGCAACTTGATCGGGATTGCCCAGCTGGACGTCCGACGAGCGGGGAGAGAGAGAGAGCGAGGCAGCGCACCCCCCCCAGGTAAGACTTGGACTCCGGTCGGGAGCCGCAAGCGTATGTGGCCTGGGGAGGCATGCAGGAGGAGTACAGGGGTGCTCCGAGCTCTCTCCTGCTGCACCGCGATAGACGCGCTGAGTCCCCGAGCGGCCCGGACCTGCCCAGCAGGACCGGGGCTGGCCCTGTAAGCCTATGACCGTTGTCTCTGCTGTTGGGGCCTAGTGATGCCCGAGTTGACCGCGCAGGTTGCATTACGAACCGCATTATTATTGCATTACGAACTGCCTGATTCTTGCATCATGAACCGCATTATTATTGCATTACAAACTGCCTGATTCTTGCATTACGAACCGCATTATTATTGCATTACAAACTGCCTGATTCTTGCATCACGAACCGCATTATTATTGCATTACGAACTGCCTGATTCTTGCATTAAGGACTGTCCTAGTATTACATTACGAGCTGCATTACGAACTGCATAGCATTGCATTAGGACTGCCTTAGAGATCGTAAATTGCTCATTAATACCGTAAGAACCTACAAGTGATTGCTGGCCTAATAACCGGCCAAGTGAATTATTACGAATACGCATATGTTGGTTTTCTATCGTTTGGTCTCATTGTATTCCTTTTTATAAAGATACTGCTATTTTTATGAAACCAGTGTGGTGTCCATTTGTGGTGTTATCACTGTGTTACTGGGAGTGTGGTTGCAAATACTTTACACATTGCCTTGGAGATAAGCCTGGCTGCTCGTGCCAAGCTACCAGGGGGTGAGCAGGGGTTATCTAAGGGTGTGTCCCTCCTTACCCTGACTAGAAGCAAGGGTCCCTATTTGGACTAAGGTACATACCTCAGCCAACTAGAGACCCCCAGTTCTAACATCCTTCCACTGTGAATCTCATCGACATGCTTGCACCTAATCTTGATCCATGCAGTACACAACAATGATGATAGGAGTCTAGCCCTCATCAAGAAAAAAGCAGACTCTCAAGTAATAGTATGTAAAGTGGCCCTGTGAGTTGAACCCATTGAATGAACAACCTGACACACGTTGTGATTAGGAGCTACAACCCACTGTGTGTGCTCCTTCAAAATACTATTGACTCTTTCCACCAAGCCATCAGTAGTGGCCTGTGCAGGTAAGTGCGGTGGGGCGGGCGGGGGTGGGGTGGGATGTATGTGACAAACGGCGGAATAGGGAAAACAAAATGAATAAATAAATAAAACCACTGACCTTGCGCTTGCCGCATTACCGAGTAGGCGATCAGCGAGCGCAAGGTAAGTGCCAACCGCAAGGTAAGTGTTTTTATTTATTTTATTTTCCTTGTTCTGTCGTTCATCACTTCAGTTGGGCTAGTATATCAGGACAATCTTTCTCTTTCACCATAATGGAATACAGGAGATGAAACGCATTGAGTTAGGGCCTCATGATGTATGCCAAATACATATTTGTCATCACATACAAGCTGTACATCTGATTTTCAATCTTTGCTTTATTATTTTCTCTAAATAAGAATCTCTACAATTCATCTCTTTAAGTGAAAAAACAGTCGACAGGTGAAAATTTCTACCATACTTAATAATAATTTGGACAATGGTGAAAATAAAAATAATATGCCCTAGCACCCAAATGTAGAAGAGCTTTGGAAGGATTCTGAGCATCAATTGACTTCCTAAGCCTATTGATGTTTCTCTGATTAACATAACAAGTGGCCCCTTTCTTCCCTTCTCAACCCAAAAGTCCCCCAAAATTGTACTTCGTGCAGCAGAAGCTTGGCTAGGCATTCAGCCAAGATGGCGCTTAAGCGAGATTCTCCAATCCCACTTTGCAATATCCATCAGCAACCGATTCTCATGAGCAGCATACAGCAACAGATAATCACTTCATGTGACTCTGAAGAATCGTTCTTCATAAACTATGTGGAGGAGATGCTTTATCGCTGAATACACCTGCCCCTTCGAGTGAATAATATTGGGTCTGATGGGCCTCCTTCAATGGCAAGGACCCCGATGCCACAGTAGATAGCTGAGGTGGAGCCGGTGCCATTGCATGAAGGTCTGAACTGGAGGATGCACTCACTTGTGATTATTCTCTTGATGTTTTAGCACAAACTATGACTTTGAGGGTTGTGAAGACTAGTTAGATGGAAGCTCCTACTGATGTGTGTATAGTTTTGCATAAAAATTGTCATGACAGAGTCCTTAGATGTGTCTGTGCTAAGGATAGCATAATTGCCTTGCTAGTAAAAGTAAATATAGGATTCGATGATGTGCTGCAATTGTGTCAAAAAAGCTTCCTTGGTTTCTTTAATTGGGGTGTCAATACTCCTTGTTTAATTAAGTTATTTATTTCACAATGTAAATTATTTGTGTAAAGGCTCACCACATCTATTGTAAATAATACCATTTCTGATCTATTCACTTTTGTTAAAAAGGTCTGTTGTATCCTCAATACACATTTTCATCTTCATTGCTACTGGCTGTAAAATAATTGCTTTCTTTACTAATTTCTGTAATGGATGCCTGTGGATCATTTGATTTCAGTCTTCAAAATCACATGACACCTGGAATTTTTGGGGGCATTTTAGGTCGCAGACTGAATGCTCAGTTGGTAGTTATACCTATTGCTGCTCCATCATCTTTTAAGGTTTTTAAATGACAGGCAGCCAGTTCCTCATTCAAGCAAATTGCATCTGTAAATTTGCTATGATATTGAAGCAAAAAGATTACCATCTAGCCAACATAGAGAGAATTTCCTTAAAGGAGATCTGGAGTGCAGCTTATAATGTGGCTACTGTTACTTATATTTATGGTCAAAGGATCTTTCACCGAAGCTATATGCCACAAAATCTTGAACACTCCTTAGACACCTTCAGAAACTAGATACATTTGGTGGGCAGGTTTATAATGGATCATATAAAAACCCGAGCCTATAATATGTACGTATGTATCAATGTATGTATATATGTAGGCATGTATGTATGTACGAACATAAGGCAGACTTTTTACATCTAAAAGTAGGAATAAAGAGCTTAGTTCCTCAGCTCTCACTTAATTGATTTTCTCTAGTAAAAGATACATATTGACTACATGTTGTCATCCAGGACTATATCCTGCCTACTTAGATATTGCAAATGTTGATTGATCCTAGCTAATCGTATAGATACAATCCTAAAAGTGTAATTAGGCAATATGGTATGGTATTTGTTTGATGTGTATTTGGCTTCAGAAATACTAGTAACAGTCCCTGATAAAATGATTGGGAAATCTCACCCCAGTTATTTCAACAAGTACAGTTAATAGTATATACATCAATCTATAAATGTTCCACGTGGGGAATGAGCCCATCTGAATAATATTTAGAGAACTGAACACCAGATAATTCATTCTTGCAGCTGGTGCTACATGAGGCAGTGACGGTGCTACATGAGGCAGGTAATCAAATGTTACCTCCACCATGTAAGGAGAGACATGTAATACACCTTTGTCATCACTGTACCACCTTATTCTTCAGTGGTATAGACTCTGTTGAAATGGATAACTTTTATGTCAGGTTGTGCTTTTACCTTTCGTCAGTTCACCAGTTGTTTACTCTTTATCAGTCCCCTCCATAGGTTACAATGGCATGACCAACAATGGTATAATAGTTCCAGAGTCCTTTCAGTCTCTTTCCAACACCTTTCTGAGTGAGTTCTGAACTGGCATATGAGAGGCTGGCAGGTAGTCATAGATACTGAAAACAATCCTGCTCCCTGCATCAGGAACCCTTCCTTCTGCAAGAGCCTATGTTCTACTATACCTGGTTGAACACTGCTCCCATACTTTCTCAAAACAGATTCCCATTTTATGTCATGCTCTTCTCTTCCTATCCTGATGACAAATCTGCATAATTTTGTCTCTTGACAAATCTGCATAATTTTGTCTCTTCTTATTAATCCCCATTCTAATCTTCACCACAGCATATGCCGCTCAGTCGCGGCCAGCACTCATCCGAGGTAGAGGGACGGAGGTGGTGGGGGGGGGGGTGGGTAGGACGTGGGAGTTCGGGTGGGGGTGGGGGGGAGGACGCAGGGGGAGGCAGGAATAAAAAAAATACCTTCTCGCTGCTTCCTCGCCTCCGTAGTCCTCCATCGCTCGGCCTTACGGGAAGCACACCCAGGCTCCCAGTCAGCCAATCACAACGCTGCCTTAGCAGAGTTGTGATTGGTCTGAGCTCCGTGTTTCAGTGCTCTGACGCTGACTGGGGGCCTGGGCATGTTCTCCATGTAGGCTGTAATGCAGCCTGTGTGGAGAACATGTGAAGTGCGCAAGACTGTTTTGGGTGGCCCGAGAGGGCCGGCCAAGCAGTCACTGCGCACTTTAGGAGGGTGCTACCACTCCTCCCCTGCCCCCTAACGCAAAGCGGGCGGAAGTAGGAGAAAATAAAATGATAATAACACAAGTTATTATAATTTTATTTCCCTTTTTGTCACTGCAAAAAAGCAGTGAGGTGACGCTCCTCCACCTTAGCGGAGGAGCCGCCACTGATGCCGCTGCTTCAACCACAAAGAGTTGCAATTCAGCACTGGATCCGGGAAGGTCTCAGGCCCTTTCCTTCCTACTTCTTTCTGCAAACGAATTCCTTCGCCAGTTCTATTGGGGCTAATGAGAACTAGAGGAGAGCCACTGGCTCCTTTGTCTATCTTGTCTCCGCCCTCCTAGATTCTTTCTGAGCGTCTCCATAGAGATAGATAATGAATGCTGATAGAAAACGATCCCCTTGACGCTGATAGAAAATGATCCCCTCACACAGCAACGTTAGCAATCTTTAAGCTGAAGCAGCTGCAACAGGAAACAAATATCGTTTACGTGGTTCAATGGTCTTTTACTGCTTTCCCTGTGGACATTTCTGTTACACAGACAATAGAACTCGCCTTACCAGGTCGATGTAGGTGGTGGTCCTCAGACGTGCAGTGGAAACAGGTGTCAAATAGATGTCTTTCACACCTGTTTCACTGGGGATTCCCACACTGGCCCTGACACTACTTTCTTTTCACAGAATGAAATGGTGGCTGGACATGCAGTCTTGAGATTCAGATGAGACGCCATTTTAGCAACAGACATGGCATGAGCATACCCCAGAAGTACAACACAATAGGAAAAGCAACTAAACATAATACACTTATTCATGCTTATTCATGTTTATGTGGCTTACGTGGAGTTATTATACCGTGTATTAGCTCTCCCCCCTCACCATAGTATACAATTACACATACGGCAGGTGTTGCACTTATCTAAATTACGATAGTTTCAAATGGATCACATTTTCCTATTCGATTAAGGCTAATACAGTTTGCAATACAGTAGCAGTTCCGTCGAGCTTATTGTTAATTCCAGCTAATGGCTAATGGGTGTCCTGAGGTACAGTCATAATTATCCATTTAAAATGTCAGGCAGATAGTTACAGATAATGTGCTGCTAGGAATATCTGTTAAGAATACAAACATTCCTTTTAACATGCCAAGAGGTTGCCAGTGCTGCTTTTCAAAGCCTAGAGCTAAGCAGAGTATTGCATGACATAGTACTGCTACTTTTATTGCATAGTAGGTATTGTACTTTATACCGTGTTCCATTTTTCTCACAAGGATATAACATGGTAGTCACTCCTAATGTGTTTTTAGTTCAAAGTGCGGTTTGCAGAGCAACCGACCCGTTTTTAGTGCACACAACCATTGAATTCATTACGTATAAAAATGATGATTATCTCATTTGTCCTTTTTCTAATACCTAATCTTAACAATTGACAGTAAGGAAGATCGACTTTCATGGTATAATCGTGAAAGCTGTTATTGTATAGAGCACTGATTTTGTATGTTGAATTGATGTGCAAATTTCCAGAAAAGGCCACTGAGGAAGCTTACATTTTTTGATGAAAGTTTACCACCTGACAATGTAGAAATGCGTTTTGACATTAACGTAGGAAATGTGTGTCAATATAAAGGTTAGAGAAAATGTGCTTTCAATAAACGTGCAAGAAAAGTAAATGCTGCTTTTTTCTGCAGAAAGCTCCCATTTTTGTCATTCTTTCACTGCTAGGCATCAATATTTTCTGTTATTCCTTCCTTTCCATTTAATAAAAGAAATACCTTTTTTGTAAATGCTGATTTAATGTTATAAAACCTAACGTCTTCGTGAAATGTGCTGTTTGCTGCCAAATGTATTTATTTTCATCCTCACACCATATCACTTCATCGTATTTTAGATAGTTACCGCTGCCATATGCTTATAACGAACACCTATATTGCTATAGATTTGAGTCTCTTGATCTAACCAGAACATGCTAGCTATTAATGTTTCATTTCATAGAGCAGCCCATTGTTACACGATGGAACACTGAACAGCTAACAGAGTAGGCTTGCAAAGGTTCTCATGAGTACCTTCCTAGATGTATCTTTTTGTACTATGCTGTAGCTGCATTCACATAAAAACATGTATACATGGACGTTTCCTGTGGGAATCAAGAGAGAAGACAGCAGACCATCGGTAGATCCTTTCCTATTGACAAGAGATGATTCAACATTCAGAGTTTGCAACATGTTTTGTGTTTTTCTATAGAGTATGTGTTCCTAGATAGAGAGGCAATGCATTCTATGCAATACCTTCCCCTGCCCTCTAGCACTGGACTGTGCTACTCTTGCCTGAAACTGATGTGAGCTACTGCTAGCCGTGGTTTTCTGTCATTCAGCCGCCTTTTTTCTCCATGCTGATCATAGCTACTGCAATGATTATTTCCTTACACCTGTGTTAATGGTTGCTACTACAGCTGTTAGGGAACTCGGCTGAGTTTCCAGTACTACTATTTATGGGAGTTAGACTTCTTATAGCTATTAGCTTGTTGCTCCATATTTTCTCTTGCTCTTTTCCAAAGGAACTCTTTATGGGTTATGGCTAGGATAGGTTTGGTCCATTAGATTAAGATAAGGATTAACTCCTTTATGGAACACACTGTTTTTTTGTATGCCAATTCTAACCAAATTTTTCTTGATATTTCTAGAAACAGAAAATATTTGACTAGCCTAAATAAAAAGACGAAAATGCGGACTAATCTCTTAATGAGAAAATAAAACTTTTAAAACTTCACCAAACCTCTCACATTGTCTGAACATTAATTATTATAAATTGGTGATTTATTAAAAAATGTATTTGCGTTGTGCTCCATTCTAACACTGTGGCAAAGATTCTTTGACCTGAAGAAGAAATTGGCGTGGAAATTGGAGATTCTATTAGTAAGTTTCAAGGTGGAGCTGTTTATAAACTTTTTATGAGATTTCCGCGCTTGCACCATTTTAACCAATGGTGATTTCACCATCCAAATCAAGTGATCAGCTTTTCATCAACACCAACAGTGAACTTTATTCTGTCATGCTTTTAATTCCATTTTTGTAATTTTCATGCAACAGTGACGAACTGGGACAGAAAAAAGGTGCGGGCACTAAAATAAAAGTCGCCCACGATAGTTAATTGGATAGCTAAAAATAAGTGGCCAGTGTTTGCAAATTGGGGCAGTTTAGAACTTGTAAAGACATGCTGTATAAGTGATTTGCAAAGTATGGATGGCTGCTTTAATTTGAGCTTGCTGCAGGCAATGTTTGTTTCAATATCAAGGAAATTAACTATAGAACCGGCCCAGCAGGCCATAAAACACGCCGACACACTGACCTGTCAGACCATCCCATTGGGCATTGCCTTATTGCCCTATAGGCCAGTCTGGCCCTGTGTGCAATAGTTCTTCAAAAAATGTACACATCAGAAATGTGTTGTCAAAGAAAAGACATACTTTAACAGATAGTTACTTACTCCATATTTCATCCCTATTGATGTTGTTTGCTTCAAATTTGATCACAGAGAGATTTTTGCATAGCTAGCTGCTGCTGAAAATCCTATAGTAATTCCATGAGTACGGAGATAGAATTTGACTTCCTAATTAGGAAAAATTGATATGAAACAAAAATTGAGTAACTCTAGCAGAAAGATTGTGTTGGCTTCCAGATTTCCTCTATCGAAAAATGCCTATATTTCCTCTATCAAGTAATGCCTATGGCACAGTGTAGGACATCAGATTATTGGTTGAGGTGGGTGAAAACCCTTCTCAAGAAACAACCACAATCCTTGTCAGGGTGAACCTCAAAAGTCACTAAATTAACCTGTCCTTAAACCTCTGGTAGCTTGGCACAAAAGCAGTCAGGCTTAACTTGGAGGTACTGTGTAAACTATTTATGCCACACACAGTTATAAAGTGAAATCACAACACAAAAAAAATCCCACACCAATTTAGAAAAATAGAGTAAATCTTTATAAAAAAAGTAGAAACAGAATTACAAAAATCCAATCAGTAGAACCAGAGATATGCAATTTTTTTCCACAGGTATAGTGCCTAAAAGTACAAAGGACCACTCACAAACATCTGGTGATCCTAGACAGGGGCAAAGTCACAGGTTCAGTCCGCCTGTGATGGAGCACAGGCCAGATACAGGGACCAAATTAGTCCCACTGAAAAAGTTACATTCTCAAAGTCCAGGGCAAAGTGTCCAGAACATCAGGATTGGTCCTTTTCTTACAGAGTAGTGCACTCTGATGCCAGGCGAGGGTCCACGACTTGGCTAGACACTTCTTGGGGATCTTAGGGATCAGAGGCTCACTCTAGCAGAGACCAGCAGGGCTCAGGCAGGCCCAGTTGCAGGAGGTCAGTTGGGCAGGTGCCGGGAGGCCTCTGGAGCTTGTTGTGTCTCTGTAGCTCAGAACAGGAAATCAGCCAATTTACCCTTGGAGTCACTGATGGAACAATGAGATGGCCCAATTCTCCTTCAGCAAGGCAGGCCTCAAGCAGCAGGGCAGTCCTCTAGCGGTCCAGGCAGGCCTCTACCAGCAGGGCAGTCCTCTGGTAGCAGCAGGGTAGTCCTCAATAGCAGCAGGAAAGTCCTCTGGGGGGTCCAGGCAAGCCTCTAGCAGCAGGGAAGTCCTCTGGAGAACAAAGCAGTCCTTCTGGAGTCTTCCACAGATCCAGGAGTGTAATGAAGAGTTGGTCTGAGGGTCCAATATTTATACCTTGTGCCATCCTTTGAAGTGGGAGAAAATGTTAGGGTATACCCCCATCTGGTTCTGAACATTTCCTTTCACTGCCCAGGCTCCAAGTAGTCTAAGGTGACAAAAGGATGGTGTACAGTTCATTTGAGAGTGTGCTGGAGGCATGCCTTTGAAATGTAAATGGAATAGGGAACAGCTCCGCCCCACCTATCCTAGCAGGATGACTCATCCTTTATCTCACTGTCTAGGAAGAATACACAAAGGTCAACTGCAAACTGTTCACAGTTATGTGACCAAGGACACAGGCTGCAGGCACCAAATGTTTAGGAAAAGACTTTGGCAACTTTCTAAACTTGCCATTTTCAGAATTGTGACTTAAAATATCTGACTTTACCATTAAAGAGGATATCAAATTGCAATTCTTTTGAGACCAAACATGACATTTCTACCTGTTCCTAATCAAATGTTAGCACTTATTAAATGTAATAAAGTATCTTAATGTTGTAAAAGAGGTAGGCTTACAGTAGTGAAAACATAATTTAAGAGGTTTTCACTACCAGGAGATGTAAAACTTGAACACACGTGTCTGACTTCTTAAATACAATGCTACCTACCCTGTGGGCTATTTACGGCTAACCTTACTGGTGACTTATATGTATTAAAAAGGGAGGTTTATGGCTGTCAAAAGGTTTATTTTGTGAGCTTGAATTGGCAGTTTTAAAATGGCACACAGACTGCAGTGGCAGGCCTGAGATATGTTTTAAAGCGATACTTGGGAATGTACAATAAGGACTGCAAGCTCACTAGTAGCATTTTATTTACAAGCCCTGGGTACATGTAGTGCCACTTTAATAGGGGCTTATAAGTAAATTAAATGTGCCAATTGGGTGTACGCTAATTTTACCATGTTTAAAGGAGAGAGCACAAGCACTTTAGCACTGGTTGGAAGTGGTAAACTATGCAGAGTCCTAAAGCTAACAAAAAAACAGATTTTGAAAACCAGCGGGATGAAGGCAAAAACTTTGGGGGTGACCCTACAGAGAGGGCCAAGTCCAACACACAATAATTACATTACTACATGTGAAACAGTGATTCAATGTAATAGATTTCCCTGTATAAGTATAAAAAAATTCTTTTGTGAAATAATTGTAATGAGTACAATTTAAGCATCGGTAGATAGATGCATGGACAAAAATTGTTGTTGAGATTTAATTTCTGAACATTCAACTCCTAATCTCAAAGAGCATACTGTAAAAGTCACAAAGAAAGTCATTTGCTGTAATAAGTCTCAATATAAATTGAATTATTTTGTTTATACAATGACTTGCCATTAAAAATGTATTCAAGTATATACATTTTCTTTGTTCAACTTTAACAAACATTACATTTCATATAGATTATTGTTTGTTGATAATTTATGAAGTACAAAGCTCCTGTATTTTTATACATACACAGCAGTTTCAGCAGTCTTGGATGCAATGTGAAATATTCCCACTGCCTCTAGGAGTTGCTCCTGGCAATGGGTGGAAGGGTACCAATTGGCAGTCATTCATCATGCCTTCCTTTGTCCCCCTTACCTTCCCGTCTCAAAGTTTAAGGCCCACCTCACTCCGACTCACAATCATGAAGGATTGGCTAGACCTATGTACCTGAGACCCATTCCCAAGTTCTTTTGGTCCCACTGCACCTAGCACTATCCCCTGAGACCTCCCTGGCACCTCTTACCTCAAGAGTGTGGGAGGGCTGCTTGCATGGATGATCTCTGACAAACTCTTGCCCTCGGATATCCTACTTGGGATATCCTGAAGCAGGCAATTGTCAGAGGGAGGCAAGCCTGGAGTGTAAACAAGTGAAGTCCACGCAGAGGTAGATTTCCAAGCAAATGTAGGTTTGGGTGCTCTCACTGTCACTCGTCGCCAGTGTAAAGAAGTGATGTCCATGCAGAGGTAGATTTCCAAGCAAATGTACGTTCTTTAATGAGAGCACCCCACATAGGTACAACAGCTTCTGGATCCAGGAGCAACTGCCAAGTACAGTCCACAGAAGCTCAGAACCATGACACACATAGAGTTCTCTAATTCATAAGTAAACACACTCACACACAGGAGAACATAAACAAACATTGGCAAGTTACAATGGAAATACATTTGAATTACCACATAGAGTTTTACTAAGCATGTAATGACTAGGGTGTAAGTGAGAAACTTCACTGTGCTAAACGTGGGCCACAATATTTAAATTTCACCCGACTATGCAGGGATGAAAATGAATTCACCCATACTGTTTTTGGTTTAAATTCCTTCAATTTTGATTTCTGTTTGAGATTATCACTGAGCACAGTCTACTTTCAAGTTTTATTTCCTCATAAATGTAAATGGTTCAGTTTAAGCTTTACATGATAAAGTATTTTGGTGCAAAAGGTGGACTTTTCTCCAAAATCTTATGCTGCTTATTTGAAATCTACAAAATTAAAAATTGATTATTACACTTTATGGTGACTTTTTAAAGCAGATATATATTTTATGTTGCCCCACTTGATATTTCCGGTCCTTTATTTTCCAGTAGATTTGTAGGCAATTTTTTGGTGATTTTTGCAGGTGACGTCTTTCAAAGCATTGGGTTGGCAAATAATTTTAAAGATAGCGTGTTTTTCCATTTAAGGTATGTTGTCAATATGTTTTCTTTTTGATAACTTTTGAATTCCTTTTGTGTTTTTATTCCTTTTTCATTTATTGTTATTATTTTAATGGCAGAATGTTACTAGAACTGATTGTGGACATTGAGATTTTATGCTCCTTATTGTATTTTGGTAATGGTTGGCACCTTCTTTCACTTTCTCAGAGGACTGCTGTGATATTCAGGCCAAGCTACCAAAAGTAGTATGTACTGTTCAACTACCACACATGGCTTACTAATGTGTTTTTGTGATATTTCTTTTCTGTTGTGATCCCTATCAAACAATTACTTTCAGACACAGTACATTTTGTTGAAAAATGGTAACAAGTCATTCTTGGATCCATCTAGGGGAATGTTTTTTTGCTATGAGAGAAACCTAGTTGAAATATTAGGCAGGTGTGTCTCTCTTTAATATTAGGATCTAAATGAAACAATCTCTGTCGATTTTTCTAAAGGTAATGATATAAAACATTCCTAAATAACATTTAACTCTCTGACACGCTTGTCTGTGCATGTTAAAAGTGATATCCGTGTTATGCTGTGTTGACTGCTGCTAGGCATCTTATTTTTGATGTGGGCATTTCTGTCTCTAGAAGGTGCTTTCTGACAGCTCTTTCATGCTCATTAAACAAACTTTGGCCATAGGCCGTGCTTAAGCAAATAATTACTGTTAGAGCTGTCATCCTTAGGTGGGTCTTCCCCCAACTTTTTGCCTTCCTACCTCCACTTTTTGCTGTATCTTTTTCAAATCACTGACAAAATATCGACCACACAAATATCAACGACAAAAATATCGGAGCCGAAATATCGATGGCCACAATATCAAAGTCCTATCTACATTATGGTAAGTACAAAAATATAGATAAAAAAATATTGTTGTCAAAAATATTGTTGTTAAAAATATCGTTTTTTTTAATGATTAAAAAATATTGTAAAATAAAGTAAATAATACATATAATTAAAAGAAACATAGTTAAAATTATTTTAAAATGTTTAAAATTATAACTAATACATATAATGTAAAAATAAATTAAACATATATACGTATAAAATATAATATATATACTTACTTAATATTTATAAATAATTATTTTAATAACTTATAAATTGTTAAAAAACATTAAAAAAATTATAAATACATATATACAAAAAAAATATAAATCAATATATAAAAAATATAAATAAATTAAAAAATTACAATATTTTTAATCTTTTTAAAATAAATTATACACTACATTAAAACAGTAGAGAGTGTAACAGTAGGGAAAGTGTTGGATAGCGTAGGGGTAAAAATTACTATTCCCACTCCAGTGAGTGCAACAGTAGGGAAAGTGTTGGATAGCGTAGGGGTAAAAATTACTATTCCCACTCCAGTGAGTGCAACAGTAGGGAAAGTGTTGGATAGCGTAGGGGTAAAAATTACTATTCCCACTTCAGAGAGTACAACAGTAGGAAAAGTTTGGAATAGCGTAGAGGTAAAAATTACTATTCCCACTCCAGTGAGTGCAACAGTAGGGAAAGTGTTGGATAGCGTAGGGGTAAAAATTACTATTCCCACTCCAGAAAGTGCAACAGTAGTGAAAATGTTGGATAGCGTAGGGGTAAAAATTACTATTCCCACTACACTGAGTGCAACAGTAGGGAAAGTGTTGGATAGCGAAGAGGTAAAAATTACTATTCCCACTCCAGTGAGTGCAACAGTAGGGAAAGTGTTGGATAGCGTAGGGGTTAAAATTACTATTCCCACTCCAGAGAGTGCAACAGTAGGGAAAGTGTTAGATAGCGTAGGGGTAAACATTACTATTCCCACTCCAATAAGTGCAACAGTAGGGAAAGTGTTGGATAGCGTAGGGGTAAAAATGACTATTCCCACTCCAGAGAGTGCAACAGTAGGGAAAGTGTTGGATAGCTTAGGGGTTAAGATTACTATTCCCACTCCAGAGAGTGCAACAGTAGGGAAAGTGTTAGATACCGTAGGGGTAAAAATTACTATTCCCACTCCAATAACTGCAACAGTAGGGAAAGTGTTGGATAGCATAGGGCTAAAAATTACTATTCCCACTCCAGATTCTGCAACAATAGGGAAAGTGTTGAATAGCGAAGGGGTTAAAATTACTATTCCCACTCCAGAGAGTACAACAGTAGGGAAAGTGTTGGATAGCATAGGGGTAAAAATTACTATTCCCTCTCCAATAAATGCAACAGTAGGGAAAGTGTTGGATAGCTTAGGGCTAAAAATTACTATTCCCACTCCAGATACTGCAACAATAGGGAAAGTGTTGGATAGCAAAGGGGTTAAAATTACTATTCCCACTCCAGAGAGTGCAACAGTAGGGAACGTGTTGGATAGCATAGGGGTAAAAATTACTATTCCAACTCCAGAGAGTGCAACAGTAGGGAAAGTGTTGGATAGCATAGGGGTAAAAATTACTATTCACACTACAGAGATTACAACAGTAGGGAAAGTGTTGGATAGCGAAGGGGTTAAAATTACTATTCCAACTCCAGAGAGTGCAACAGTAGGGAAAGTGTTGGATAGCGTAGGTGTAAAAATTACTATTCCCACTCCAGAGACTGTAACTGTAGGGAAAGTGTTGGATAGCAGAGGGTTAAAATTAACATGATTATCAATTTAATATTTTTTTCAATTAAATAAACAATTAATAAATAATTAACAATATAATAATTATCAATACAATAAATAAAAATTAATAATTATTTTATTATACTTAAATTACTTCCCACCCTATTCCCCTATCAACCCACAACCCACTCCTAAAAATAAATTAACACAATTAATATAATAATCAATTAATCAATTAATAAAAATTATTGAACAATTAATTAATTAACAATAAATTAATTATCAATACCAATAATTAAAAATTAATAATTACTTTATTATAATTAAATTACTTCCCACCCTATTCCCCTATTAACCCGAAACCCGCTCCTAAAATAAATTAACACAATTAATATAATAATCAATTAATCAATTAATAAAAATTAATTACCAATTACAAATTAATTAACAATAAATTAATGATGAATACCAATAAATAAAAATTCATAATTACTTTATTATAATTAAATTACTTCCCACCCTATTCCCTATTAACCCACAACCCGCTCCTAAAATAAATTAACACAATTAATATAATAATTAATTAATCAATTAAAAAAGTAATTACCAATTAATAATTAATTAACAATCAATTAATTATCAATACCAATAAATAAAAATTATTAATTACTTTATTATAATTAATGTATTTACCTCCCACCCTATTCCCCTATAAACCCACAACCCACTCCTAAATTTTTGTAACACAATTAATATAATAATCAATTAATCAATGAATAAAAATTAATTACCAATTAATAATTAATTAACAATAAATTAATTATCAATACCAATACATAAAAATGATTAATTACTTTATTATAATTAATTTACCTATCACCCTATTCCCCTATAAACCCACATCCCGCTACAGAACTAAAACGCAAAATTTAATTAAAAATAATTAATATTTTCTAAAAATTATTATTTAATTTACTATAATTAAATTACTTTCCACCCTATTCCCCTATAAACCCACAACCCGCCACAGTACTAAAACGCAAAATTTACTTTTTAAAAAAATTACTAACCTCTAAAAATGTAATACATATATTAAAAAAAAAAAATACAATACTTAACAAAAAATATAAAACACATACATATAAAATACATACTAAAATACATAACACTAATATAAACATCGATATTATTAACAACGATAATTTTGCAAACGATATTACTGACTTCGATATTAACAAAAACGATTTTTCTTTACCTTTAGGTCGATATTCTGGTCACCGATATTCTTGATGTCGATATTCTGTCCCTTCGATATTTCCAACTCGATATTTCTGTAGTTCGAAAAAAAAAACTCGATATTATGTCTGTGCACCATCTTTTTCTTGGCTTTAGAACTCTGAGCACTTTGCCACTGCTGACCATTGCTAAAGTGCATGTGCTTCTCCCCTAAAACATGGTGACATTGGTGTATTCCTGATTGGCATATTTAGTTTGCCTGTAAGTCCCTTGTAAATTAGTATACCATATACCCATAACATAATCTGAATGCTACTGGTGGGCCAGAAGCACAGGTTGTGCCACCCACACAAGTAGGCTTTTAAGACTGTCTCAGGCCTGTCATTGCCGGGCCTCTGTGTGTAGTTTATTGTCACTTCAACATGCCATTTAAAAACACTTGTCAAGTCTTAAACGCCGCTTTTATTACACATGAGTCACCCTTAAGGTAGGCCCTAGGTACCCCTAAGGGCAGGGTGCTTCTGTTAGGACATGTATGTTTGAGTTTAACATGTCCTGGTAGTGACAAACAGCAAAATTCATTTTACGCTACTGTGAGGCCTACTCCTCCCATAGACTAGCATTCGGAATTCCCTAAAATACATTTAAGCTGTAATTCTTGATTAGAATGGAGTAGCTAAATCATGTTTCATATCTTTGGAATGGTAATGATAAATCCTCTTTGGTGCTAAAGTTGGATTTGACATTGCTATTTTAGAAATGCCACTTTTAGAAAGTGGACATTTCTCTGCTCTTAACTTAGCACTGTGTGCCTGTAGCCTGTCTCCAATACACGTCTGGGCTGGCTGACAGCTACACGTTGTGCATTCCCTCTAAAACATGTTAAAGGTGGGTTTGACAGAGGACTCATTTGCATTCTGATAGCCTTCCTGGCAGGAAGGGGGAGTAGGAGCAAATACTTACATCTGAATAGTCAGTGTCCTGTGTCCCACACAAAGGACTGATTACCCAACACAGATAGTCTGGCAGACAGGGGTGGAATGACAGCTAACTTGTGTACTTCAAGGAGCTGCTTTTAAGTCACCCCTCACTTCAAAGGTGCATTTTTGTATAAGTACTGGGGCTCTGACCCTACCAAATCAGTACACTACTGGAACTGGGAAGAACTCTGCTGGAGTAAAGACTGCTGTGCTGTAAGTATTGCTACATTGCGTTGACTGCCTGTTCCGAGGAACTGTTTCTCTGCTTTGCTGAGCTTCCCTGCTGCCTGCTGATCTCTGCCATGCTGAAGACAAGGACTGGCCTTATATTACTTGAACTCAGAGTGACTCCAAGGGCTTGCTGGCTTGCCTCCTGCTTTCTGAAGTATCAGGGACAAGAAAGACTTTCTGCAAATCCTGCTGGTGCTGCTGGACTCAGCCATCTGTGAGTCCTACTCTTACCTGATGTGCCCCATCCAGTCCTGGGCCTCAGAAGTGGGTTCTACAGCTGCTTGTTTACCAAACCGATGCATCGTCAACCCTGCACTGGTTGGAACCGATGCATCGCACTTCGATGCCGACGTAGAGGCTGTTCGACAGCGGCTCTACAGCCTGCACGGCCGATGACGACAATCTGCACGCCTCAACGATGATGCATTGCCATATTTCAACAGAGCTTGACGACAACGCAGTGACCCGACTGCGTGGAAAAGATCAACGCATAGTGCCATCAGCATCTACACACCTTGCTCCATCCAAGGTACTGTTTCAGCGGGACCTGTGTGAGTCTAGTAGCCGGCTTGCCCTCCATCGTTGTCAGCCTCAACTCTGGATTCATCCCGTTCCCTTGCGACCTCAAGTAACCTTTTAGCGCTATTGATTTCTAAGCATGTTTTTTGCATTTATTCTGTAAAAATTCATATCTCGACTTCTACTGATTGGATTTTTGTTGTATTTTTCTAAACCTGTGTGGAGTCTTTTTGTGGAGTTTTCATTGTGGTACTGTGTGTGTGTGTATTGCACAAATACTTTACACATTGCCTCTTAAGTTAAGCCTGCCTGCCTGCTCTATGCCAAGAGGGTGAACACAGGTTAAGTTAAAGTGTGTATCTAGCTTACCCTGGCTAGGATTGTGGTCCCTACTTGGACAGGGTGCAAACTTCTGTCAACGAGGGACCCAATTTCTAAGAATTACTTGTCATGATTTTAGGGGACACACTGGGTCATGGGCTTCATGTGTTGATGTATTCTGGCCTATAAAATTGGATCATTCTTTCATTGTCTGTCAAATCCCTTGACTACTATGAGCAGGAATGATGGTGCCCCCCGTCGCTTGGGGGATTCCTGTGTTTGCTATATGAAATTACGCTACTATCTTCTTTTAAGTTTATGTATAGTAATTGGTGATGCTGCTCTGTCCTCTGTGCTATTTCTTCAAAGCTCTCTGTCAGGATGCCAAACCTTTGACTTTGCTGTTTAGGAATGGGCACACAAATTAAAATGCAAACTTATTTTGTGAAAGAAAACTAATCTGATTAGATTACACTGAGAGTACACATAATACAATAGTTTGTGTAGCAATTTCTGAAAGAAAATGTTTAAATACAAATAAGGCACTTATATGGCCCATGCACCACTGTAATGGATTGTATGTCAGAATATTCTAAACTGAAATATCACCTGGCATAAATGTTCTGTCCTAAATATGGTTACAAAAATAGTGTCCCATTGGGGTAGCTTTTCTGTTGTTAACTGCAATTATAAAATATTTGTAGACAATATTTATGACACTATATTTATGTCAGATAAAATTCTGACGACAATATTTCTGTACCACATTATGGGGCCGATTCCGATTCGGGCCGGAAATCTCCCCGACCGAGCCGGACCCGGAGAGATTTCCGACCGAATCGGACCCTAGCAGCCCGACCGAACGAGTATGATGCGCACGTATGCTATCGGACTCGATTCGGTCGGACTCCCATTGAGTCAATGGGAGCCAGTCGTACGACGCGTACACGGGCTCCCATTGACTCAATGGGCACGACGCGAACAAGGGCGCCCCCTACAGCGTGTTCGCATCGATGCGGGTCGCGCCGTACATGCACGTGTAGGGGGGACCCATGGGTCCCCCCTGTGTGCGACTCGCACGCCTACGCTTCCAGGGGGGTCCGACACGGACCCCCAAAGTGCGGCTCCGACAGCTCCTTGGAGCCGGACTGCGCGAGTCGGTCGGAGCGGTCGAGGTGCGCATCGTACTTACCCGGCCGGGGAACGTCTCCATTGCGCGGTGCGAGTCGTCCCCGTGCGAGTCGGTCGGAGCGGTCGGGTCCTGCGAACGAGTTGGTCGGAGATTTCGCGAGCGCACGCATCGTACTCGCTCGCCCGGACGCACGTACGAATCGGTCGGGAAATAGGGCTCCGAATCGGATCCGGTTAAGCCGAATCCGATTCGGAGCCCTACCGGCCGAGATCGGAATCGGCCCCAATATTGGTGATGTTGTTCTGCATTCATGCCATTCTATTCGCATCTAAGGGTGGGTGGTTTCTGCTACTATTGTGGCTTTTTCTCAACCACATTAAATCTCATGTGATGCCTTTCTCTAATGTACATTGGTGTGTCAAATTTATCGAAGATGTTGACAAGTATATACTCTGGAATTGTTTGTTTAAAATAAGAGAATTGATTAAACATATTAAGAGAAATATTGTTTTTCTCTGTTCTGTTTCAGGATCTATAAAGGCACTCCAAAATACTACAAAAGTAATCTTTAGTACAACAGCATTATTTTGTCATCAAGTCAAGTATAACTTTATTCAGTTTATGCCAGTAAACCATAAAAACATTACATCAATTCAATACAAGGTAAAATTTTATAGAAAGAAAAAGTATAAATAAACTTCAATATGTACAAAGTAAAGAAAACACTAAAAATGGCAATTCTACAAGATAAAATATAATTGCTATTATGTTAACTTTTCGAGCTCCTTTACATTTCAGTGCATTACAGAGACCTTCTCTCAGCAGTCAAAGAAACAAGTCAGGTGCAGTATGTGTACTTATCGCATGGGGCATTCCATTTCTGGGGTATTCAGTTGGTCCCTATCGTAAAGTACCCTAAATAAAAACATAGCAACCCAATAGCAAACTAATATCTCTTTCAAGCCATACAAATATTGGAAGACCTCATGATGATAAAAAATTCTTTCTTTAAAAAAAAAGTGGTGCAAGATAAAACTTCATATGGGCCAGACAAAACCTACAAAAACGTACAATGTGCTTGGTAGACTGCTCCAATTTATTATCACATGGGCATTTCCGGGTTAGGATACCCCACCCTTCCCTTCTTGGAAATGAAACCATACGATGAAAGGTAAGAAGACGAAACCAAGTCAGGAGGTATCTGTGATGATTATTATTTGTTAGCAGAAGGTACGATTTACAACTGGGTTGCTCATTCAATGGTATATATCTTCCCACAGATACCTTATAATTTGCTGCCTGGGCCCTATTCTCATAGCAGGCTTTGAGTATATATTCCCTTAGGTCTTTTTTGGAGTAACCCATGATGACCTCTGGGTGTGCCCAGGGATCCCTTTCTATCTGACCTAGGCCCCTCAACTTATGTTTTGGCATCATTGATATGCTTCAATAATTGTGACATATTTTTGAAAAACACAAATTTACAGTATGTATGACTACCATCTGCAAATTCATGAGAATTTTAAAATCCAATGAAAAGTTTATTGAACCAATGGTCTTCACACCACATGCAATATTTCAAGATGATACTGCTGCCCAAAAAATTTGAGTGCCGTCTTGTCATACCAAGATGCCAACATCAGCCTTATCAAAATTATCAAAAACCATGAATTATGTCACCATTCTCGGACCATTGCCTGCTCACCCACTGTCTTCCCAAGCTGGAAACTTTTATGTTTTTTAAAGCAGTATTGTTTCCTTACCCACCACCATACCTGAGTTTATAGCCAATCTAGGGTTGATCTGCCTATTAATTATTATTAGGCAGGTCTTTCTGTAACTCCCTGAGACTCGAGATTTTCTGATGCAACCTATTAGTACATAGGCCACCTTGCAAAATCAGAAGCAGGGTGCAAATAGTCAGTGTGCACTTGAAAAAGTAAGAAAAGTATACACATTCACCAGATCCTATCTCAAATGTTATTCACAAAGAGCTAGTGATCTTGTCTTGCGTGAAACCCCTATTTTTTTAACAACAAACTTTTTAACTACCAGAGGAAGATTGTTAGTGTGAAACATACAATGTGGCATTCAGCTACAAAAAAACTCCATGTTTACACTTCAAGTAATAACAGGAGTGCTTATTGTATTCTGTGTATGGCAGTCATTTTAGTTTTACTCAGTGTCCACAATATGGGCCTCTAGAAGCATTACCATCCTTCTTTGCATAACAGTATATTATATTTACTAATGTATAATCCAAATGGTGCGCTAGGGATCAATGGAACATCCAAGACATCAAATCTTAAAAAAGAAATAGAATGTCTGGATTTTCCTATTGTCTTACAACACAGTATCTGTAGTGTAATATGAATGTAAAATAATAATGAAGAAAAACAATCATTGTTTTCATTTGGTTTTTATGAAATTGAAATATGTCACAGTTATGTTCATGCTACAGGCGAAAGACCACTTACGTCCAGCGAATGTGGACAATAATACTGTTTGTGAAAAGATCTAATTGATACTAGTTTAATACCCGCATACATCAATATGCAATGAAAGGTGATCATTTAAGCTTTTCAAAATTACTGGATTTGGACTGCCCCACGTCTGTCACTTTTATTTATCCTATCCTTTGGTACATTTGAGTTAGAAATATCTGTTACAAAATAGAGGGTGGGTTATTTGGCAAGTGCAGTAAATACATTAATATGGGAAAAACGCTGCAGTCACACCATCATTCTTTTAGTGACCCTCGGCATACCTCTGCTAAAACAAAGGCAAGGTACATTGGGCAGAAGCCTGTTTACAATAGCACCAGCCCTGGCACAGGGGTATTTTGTTTAATTTTGTTAAATGGTTCTCTTAAGCATCTGAGTGTCTTTCACCTGCCACCAAACACAGAAAACCATTTAGCCATTAATTATCACAGGACTGCTGCTTCATTACACTTTTTAATTCCTTGATAGAAAAAAATTAAGTTATTTTAGTGCAAGGCTGTTTTTAGAGTTTGGGTGACTTCTTGATTAAATACAGTTAAGAGGATTGCCCGAATAACCGTAAGTGAACATGGGCACTATACACAGGAAGAATTGATTCCCTGTAGGGATTAATCTTATTATCATTCTCAGCTCTGCAAAAGAGGCCTAATTCACTATTGGAGACAGGTTTATCATCTGAATTATGCAACTAGAGTTTGCTTACATCACAACACATTTGACAACACATACACAAAAAAGGGCAAATTGTCAAAGTTCATTATTAATTAACTCTTATGATCCTTGTGAAATCATTCACTTGAGTGTCTCAAAGTCAATTTTAAAAGCAATCAGCCCACTCCCATGGTAGTTCCAAAAATGTCCAAATACAGCCCACTAAAACTTTTGTGGCCCATGTATGGCCTTATGGCGCTCTGTAAACCTCTGTAAAATTCATAAGAACCAATTTATTATGAACTTTGATAATTTGTCTTTTTCGTGTCTGTGTTGTCTAATGTGTTGTATAATGTCTAGTTTTCGTTCCTCACTCTGATCCCTGCTTCTCATCCCTCATCCATCATTCTTCACTTCGCATGCTTACTTCTCATCCATTAGCCCACGTCATCCTCTAACCCTGATTCATCACTTCCCTCATCAAACGCCTGTTACTCATCTGTCATCCAAGATCCCTTACCCATCACTCCTCACCGCTCATTCCTCAATTCTCATTTCTCATCCCTACTTCTCATCCCTTATAAACCACTCCTTATGCCTCATCCCTCATTCCTCATCCATCAGCCATTGTTGAGCATCCATCATCCCTCATCCCTTATCCATCATACATTATCCAATACCATTGACTCCTCATCTCTCCCCTTACCTCATTCCTAGTATATCGTCTACCATCCATCAACCGCCATCCATCATCCGTCACCTATCACCCCACAGCCATTCCTCATACCTCATCCATCCTCCATTGCACATGTTTCTTCAACTTTCATCCGTCAGCCCTCATCATCAGTAGTCCATCATCCCTCATTCTTCAACCCTTATTCATCATTTCTCATCCATCATCCATCATCCCTCATCTGTCATTCTCATTCCTCATCTCTCTCATCCAACATTGTGCAGCATTGATTTTATTTAGGTGACTTATTTTCTGTTTCCACAGGCCTTGGTAAAAGCTCTCCTGCAATTGTGGTTTGAGAGGAGACTGAAGTGCCTGGAGCATATATAAACACTTGGAAAGAGGGTAATATGAGTTTACCCTAAACGTTATTTGTTTTCAGTTGTATATGTAGCAGAGAAAAGGATGTCCGACTGATGCTGCCATTAGCAGGAAGAGTTGTCTTTTTCTCTCTGTGCAGTTTATAGATTTCAGTCCCACTGGGCTTCCTGCCCTGTGTCATAATTATATAATTACACCTCTCCATAGGAATGTAATTGCATTGAAAACCCGGAAGAACATGGCTTGGCTCAGAGAAAGTTCAAGGTAAATAACACAGTAGCTGGTCACTGCTTCAATAAAAATATGTGCTAATCCACCCATTGAATTTAAAGTTAGCACAGTGTTATGTTATTTATAACCAAGTTTCATTAAAAAAAATACTTAACATTGCTGTTATACTTTGTGGGTAACTTTCATGATTTGTTCAGAAATTACATGTATTCACTTCTTTTGTGGTATATTCGAAGGAAATAGTCGCTTCAGGTAAAATGTTGAAACATTCTTAAGTTTAAGTGGTCTTTTTCCATGTAGCCATGCTACAACTGAACTGTATTTTGACCTCTTCCTCCCTGTTTAACATACTATTGTTGTTTTTTAAATACAGCTAGTTGACAGCAGGAGTATTGTAATGGTTTGCATTTCTACATACTATGCAAAGCCATAAAGTAACAAGTGCATTAAGTTGTATTTCGTATTAAGCATCAAAAGAAACCTTTTGTCATTCTTTCTTGACATTACATCCACACAGTTTAAGGTCTTCTTAAACATCAACACAGATGTTTCTATATTTGTTTAGATGGAACCGGACTACGACTGTTTACAATAGTTTATCCTGACATCTCCGCTCTACATCAGTGAAACCTTTTTGTGTCGGCATTATCTACATTCATCAGGACTGATGCTTTCTTGCAAATACTCCCCCAAAAGAGTGGGCACATTTCTACAACTCACATTTGTAATGCCCATGATGTGCAGGGAGATTTCTTGTAATGGACCTTTTCACAGATCCATGTTCGATTGCTGTGGTTTCCACAGTAATCCTGCATTGAAGGGATGCCTGATGGGCCCTTGTGAGGATCCCTATGCCAAAAGTGCATCCACTCGTATGGTGGCTGCACAACTGGCAGAGCTGAATGCTGAGCAGGCTTTATGTTTTTTTGTCTGCTCAGCATATATTTTTGTTTTCCATACAGAAATTCCTAAAGTGGGAGCCTATTTGTGAAAAACCAAAATCAATGACCATGACATATTTATGGGGGCCACTGTTTTCTTTCTCTGCCGGGGACTGCCACGCCTTTTATGAAGGATCCAGGCAGGGAAAATTTGCATTATGAAGACTACCCTAAATATTGTGGGCTTTGTTATGCATGAAAGGCAGCAGCACCATGTTTTATTGACCCTGGCAATGGCACCAATAGAAGTAAATTAGTAGCTTTCCCACTCTAAATGTAGTGGGGAGACCTCAAGTTTGATGAGACAAGAGAACAGTTGATTTACAATGGCTCCCATTCCACTAAACTCTACATCAGCTTGGAGTTTGGGATTTCCGAGCTAATGTTTTGCTTCTGAACTGCAGTTGTGCAAGAGGCAATTGAGAGAGAAGTGGGTAGTACTAAGATGGTGGTATACTAGTGTTTGAACTTCTATCATGAAGTCTAAATGAATACTTTGTTATAGACAATGTATAGACAAACCCACAGCCTCACCAAGCTAACATTAGTATGAGGATTAAAATGCAAAGGTTTTCATATTCAACTAGGATAATTCACCCTCCCGGGCATGCCTTAACGTGACTCACACACGAATATTGATTTGACATTTTGGACGTTGATAAAGATAAACATAATAAGCCCCCATCAGTGCCCTGACATTCCAGCCACTGTGAGGCTTTTAGAATAAAGTCTGGACACAGTTTGTCTCAGTGTATGGCTCCCCTGGGTGTCTATCCTTGGATGACAAGCCTATCTGAACCTAAGTCGTGTTGCAAGCATTGAATACTTTGAATTATTTACAAATCCATTTATCTGGAATCTGAAAAATACAGGGACCTACTCACAAACTGCATTTTGTAGTATGTTTTATTATACTACTACAATAGTACTACAAATGTTCTTCAGAATTCCATTCACAAACCTACATGCGGAGTTTACACCTCCACTTCTGTCTTTTTTTGTGTGGGGGTTCTCTGCCCTGACTAAGGAGTCTGAGCACATGTAAATCTACATTTTAGTAGTAAATATTGGAGAAACAGGGCTCTCTGGATAGAAAATAGGGAATACTTATCACTAAACGAGTGGGCTTTAGAGAGCAGTATGGAAGGGAAAGGGGGGTCAGGGAAGAGCTTAGGGAAGAATGTGTACCCACTCTAAAAAGAGTAAGCTCACCGCTATTCACAAACAGCACTTCTAAAGTTACAAGAGACCCAAAATAATAGTAAATTACTTGAGCTCAGAACTGAAGTAAGTCCAGCTGCACACATGGCCAAACACTGATACTGCAACGCCCACCCATAGGAAATAACAGAAAATAATGTTCAATGTTCAATAACAGAAAATAATGTTCAATTGAATAAGTTATTTGAATTGTTAAAAATATAAATAAAATATAATTTAATGTTAAAAATATGTAACAAATAGTACTCATTTTTATTTATTAGTTAATAAATGCACAAAATAGCAGACCCAAGGAGTGACTTGGACTTCCAAAAATGGTGACAGTCATCACAGTAAGACATCTGCTTAAAGGTGATTAACCAAGGAATTTTCTGGCAGATGAGGTTGGACATTTGCTAAAAGGAATGTAGCCAGTGGAACATTCTGAGCATGCTTTTGTCAGATTTGTATTACTTTTCTCCAAGACGTGGTAATTCTTTCCAGTCTCTCTTATGCATAAGCATATTAATACCAATGCTTGACCTCCAACTTTGTTCCTCTGGGTCACCTGCCCATGCAGGTACCATACATGCAGGGGTTTTCTATGGGTTCGCTGGGACCCTCATATAATAAACTGGGTGTAGTGCATTTTGGACATTTGGAAAGCAGCTGCAAGTAAAATGACAGGATAGGTTACCTGTCTTTTGGTCACAGATATCACCCCTAGGCTGTATGGAAACTTACCACATTCATATATTTTCCACATCTACACATCCTACAGATTTCTGTTGCAGGGTGCCAGAACTCCTTAAGTCTTATTGGCTTGCTAGGAGATTGCGCTGAACATGAAATTTTTCACCTTTTTAGCATTTTTTATAAACATGATAATTCCCTCAAGTTTTGTTTACGCTGGAACATATCACTGCCAAACCTTGCCCCCAACCTTGTTCTACTGGCTCTCTCGAGTGTGGTGGTACTAGCCATGCATTGAGGTTCTATAGGTTCAGGGTGCCTATAGGCTAAAAACTGGGTGCATTGCATTTTGAAAATTTGGAAAGCAGTTGCAAGCAGAATGTCAGTTTAGAGTATCTGTCTTCTGGCCAAAAACAAAGATATATGGTTGTGACATGTTTCCATACAGCCCAATCTCACCATTGGGCTGTATGGAAACATGTCACAACCATATATGTTTAACATCCACACATCCTGAGGTTTCTATCAGTGGGCTCAAGACCACCAGAGTCCTTACTGGATGGCTGGGACAACACACTGAAAAAGATGTTTATTAGATTTTTCAGCATTTTTTTCACCAAAAAATGGTAGATGATTTTAGTCTTCCTCACATAGGAACCTATCCTTGCCAAGGCATGATGCAAATCTGTGTTTTCTAGGGTCTTTAAGTGTGAGTTATGAGACGTGTGAGTTTTTCATTGATGTGATTGGGGATTTACACACAAGCCACCAGGGACTACTTTTGTTTGTGCAGTTTCAAGGAGAATATCTGGAATATTTGGGCTCAGGGTTGAGTATTTGGGTATTAGGAGGAGCCTATATTATTAAAAACAGGAGACACAGGAGGATCCATAGTGATAAGGCTTGTATGAATCCTAACACATATTAGTACATGAATTCACAGAAAATGTATGGGCGAAAGAATCATATTTTTTCATTTTACTGTGACTGAAATCTCCATAACTTCAGGCAAAATTTCTACCATCTAATGTTTCCACACTTTGCCAATTAAAATTGTATCCCTGGTGTGAGGGTGGGCTTATTGCACAGAGCATGAATAGGCCAATATTATAACTATGTGAAGACCACACTGACAGTATACTGACTTAAAAGTTCAGAGATTTGGCCTGTTCCAGCCAGTTACTGTATGAACACCCACAAATCTGAGGCTTTTTTTGTTAGAAGTGTGGTAGCACTGTGTGGTGGGAATGTCATTTTTCCACATACATTTTGAAACTTTCCATCGCAAAAACGTGATTTAATTCTGTTTTTTCAAATTAGTAGTTGACATGTATGGCATTCTGGCTAAGAAAAAGTGGTGGCATCCACTAAAGCTACACTACTCAGGACTTTTCCAGATGTCTAGTGTTCACAAATGTCTGGGGATGGTAGTTTTTCCTAGGTGACGGAAGAACCCAGGCTCAAATACCATTACTACCAAAATCCTAAAAATCTATCTAATTCCAAACCTCTTTCTTGCACTTTCCACAGTCATGTTCTTGGGCTTTTCCTGTCTTTATTGTATTTGGGAATACACTTGTGGAATACTATCGTAATCAGGAGAAATGTGGAAATGAAGGATGGTACAATTTCCATTATCTATTGAATAGATCCGATAGTTTGGCTTTGCATTATAAGTTAAAGTCCATAAAATACACTGTTTATAAAAACTTAATCGGAATCACCTACCATTAGGGGTAATCCAGAATTTGGTGGTCGTACATGTCACCTATCTCTAAGCTCAGGTTTGTGGGTATATTCTAAAAATATAACGCTTTAATTCACTCCTGATTGCTGTTTATTAGATTTTTGTTATCAACTGGTGCATATTTGGGACACATCGAAAAACGTTGAAAACCACGGCTCAATTAATGACCCATGGCATAGAAGACATTTAAACAAGTCAGAAGTATGCATGTCTTCTACAAGAAGAGTGGGTCAAAAATCGTGGTAAGTTCTTTTTAAGCATCTGCTTTGTGTGCAAAACTTTGCAGGTGAAATCTTTGCGACTCTTTACTCTTTTTCCCAACACTTCTGTGTCCCAGCAAAGGACAAGACGTTGTTTTGATTTTTTTCTTATAAGCGAAAAAAAATCAATAAAATTCAAACCGTTTGCGGTTCCTCACTGGGGTACAGTCAGGTGTGTCTGTGCTCCAGCAATGAGCCAGATGCTGTTTGGATATTTACCTAGGCTACCCAAAAAAATTGAAACAGTGTCTTGCTCTTAGCTGGGGTGCAAATGTATGTGTCTGTATCCTGGCAAGGAGCCAAATACTGTTTGGATGTTTTCTCAAAGCTGCAAACAAATCCAAACACTGTCAGGCTCCTCATGGGGAGTTAGGTGTGTGTGGGTTCGTGCCCCACCAAAGAGCAAGATGCTGTTTGGATTTTTTCTTAGGCTACGAAAAAGCGTCCAGCTCCTGGCTTAGTCACAGACATTTGAAACTGTACCCTTGCAATGATGGGCATTATAAACTGAGTTGAAAATGGAAGGTAGTTCAAGATCTTAGGAAAATAAATAAGATTGTAGCCCCATGTTGTCTGGTCATACCGAATCCTTCTGTGATTTTGTTTCAGATTCCAGCAGATGCAGAATGGTATACAGTCATTGACTTATGCCAAGCATTCTGCTCCACACCTGTTCATGAGAATAGACAATATATTTTTACATTTTGATTTCCCAACAAAGTTCTACTTTGGTGTCGAATCTGACAGGAGGCTTCAGAAAGCCCTTCAATCTTTAGTCAGAGTCTACAGAAATATGTGGAAAGTGTGCAACTGACTTGTAATTCAATGGTGATGCAGGACATAGATGACTATTTAGTGGCATCAAAAACAAAAAAGGATTGCAATTTGGATACACTTTTACTCTTGAACCATCTTGCTGACTATGGTCATAATATTTGGCCTACAAAGATGCAGTACTGTAAAAAAGAAGTGAGCTATCTTGGCCACCATAGGGTGCAAGGAAAGTGTCCAAACCACGCATTTCTGCAATCCTGAAAATGAATCCTTCAAACTATGCAGAGGGAAGTGAGGATGTTCTAGAGAATTGCTGGCTACTGTCATCAGTGGATTCGTAATTTTCCCCTAATTGCCAAGCCTTTCCTGAGGCTTACTGACAGTGATGTAGAGGATCCAGTGCCATTTGATGGCGAATGCCTGGAAGCCTTCCTAGAGCATAGAGGGAGTCTCTGCAGTACGCCTACTCCAGCAATACCTAATTATGATAAGCCATTTTTGCTTTACTGTCACGAAAGAGAAGAGGGTGCACTCTCTGTTCTTACTCAAAAGCATGGTTAGGTAAAGCAGCCTGTCACTTACTTCTCTGTTACATTAGATATAGTAGCCACATTTCCTGCTGGTTGTCTGATGTCTGCAGCACCTGTTTTGCTAAAATATATGTTGAAAGTACTTGCTTTATTTTAACCAGTAAAATGTTTTTCACATTTGGCGACAAAGTGTGTGTAATTCAGTTGTAAAATAACGACTAGTAGTTCACAGTGCTTTCAGTTACAGGCTGAGACAAGGGACATAATAGCACAGTAAATACACACGTCACTAGTCTCCAGTGCGCCAACCAGGATTAAATTCTGCGACTCTCTGGATACACACACTAACATCTGCATTATTGTGTAGTCCAATTAAGGTTTCAGCATAAAAAGTGAATTTCTCACATCTTAGTTTAACTAACATTTATTTTTTCACTTAAGATATATGCAGTAAATTGATAGGCAGTTACCTAAAGGTTAAAAAATAGTTGCAGAACATTTTGTCCTTTATGCACGTCTTTGACCAACCCCCACACTCACTGACCCCCACACCAGAGGGCACTCAGCATCACACTTCCCATACTTTGTGTTTTTATGCACTTCAACCACCATTCACATGACAGCTAACTTGTGTTCCAGAACCATGCCAGATAGTATACTCTAAGCACATTGTCCGGAATGCTACTTTGTAGGCAACCATCTAACTGAAAGAGCATCTCTTTCTTAGTGTAATCTACGTTTTCAACACCACCTTCGAAATAGGATTTGAGCTTCCCTAACCCATCTGCATTAGAATGTGCTATTAATGAGGAGGAGTAATAGTGGGCACTACATCAGGGCACATGTCTATGTGTTTTTGGTCAATTTATTACAGAAATTGAACTTGCAAATGCACAATTTCCCACTCATTTTGTAAAATGTTCTCAGGCAGAAACCCCCGATCTCCCAGTGAAATGTCAAGCTCCTTCATTGCACTTGCTTGCGCACCAAAGTTCATTAACTGGTCTTACGCCCCACCACTTTCAAATTCCACCAGCCACCACTGGTCCCTCCCATCTTTCCACCAACGAAGCAGAGCTTGCTCTATATAGGGAGACAAAAAGATTAAAAATAGCTGCTGATATGGGGGGCTTTTTTTATTTGATGTATATATATATATATAGATATATATATATATTTATATATATCTATATATATATATATTCACTGAAAAAACCACAGGTTTCAGGGACGTTATAGTTAGTTGGACATTTCACTCATACAAAACCAGAGAAATTCGGCCGTTATTGTTAGTTGAGCTAACTATAACTCGCACCCCCGCAATGCACTGCTGATAATGTCACATATTACATCATTCATGACATGGTCATTGACATCACTGATGACATCTCAAATGACATCACTGATGTCATCACTGATGACATCATCCAGTGACTGAGTGTTTCTAAAAAGTTATAAAATGTTATAAATATATGCCAAGGTGTATTGAAGAATGAGTGAGTGTAAGAGTGTCTGAATGGATGATTTAGTGTGAGCATGACTGACTGTATAAGTGAGTGATTAAACATGTCTTAGTGAATGCATGGGTGAATGACTAATCTGTGTGAATGTTTGTATGAGTCTGTCAGTTGGTGTGTAAGTGTCTGCATGGGTTGGTGAGTAGCTACATGAGTGTTTATATGTGTTAATGTTTGGTTGTCTGAGTATCTGTATGGGTGCCTGAGTGTCTGTGAGGGTGGGTGGGGGGGTGTGTGACTTTGTGCATAGATGTGTGAGTGGGTGATTCACTGGGTGTATGGGTTCAAGAGTGCATCTGTGAAGGGCTGAATGGGTGGGTGAGTGTGTGTATGGGTGTGTTGGTTAGTGAATGGATTTCTCAGTGGTACATGTGTGAGTAACTACATGTGTAAAAGGCAGTATATGTGAGTGTTGGAGTATATAAATGACTATATGTAAGAGTGAGTGATTGTGAGAGTGGCTGTATGGATGAGTATATGCTTGTATCAGTGATTTTATAAGAGAGTAAGTATGTGTTAGTATCTGTATGAATAAGTGAGGTTTTGTGTGTATAACTGTATAGTTTAGTAAATGTGAGTGTGATTGATTCTTTGCATGACTGACTAGGTGTGCGAGTAACTCTATGGATGAGTGGCAGTGTGTGAGTGTCTGTATAGGTGTATGACTGCATATGATAGTGCTTTATTGATGAGTGACTGCATGTATGAGTGACTGTATGTGTGAATGAGTGGATGTGTGTGTAGACCTAGGAATCAGTGAGTGGGTATGTAGTAACTGGTATTGGTCTGTCTATGGTTTTGAAAATGGTATTCTGTATTTTAGAGTGGGTGTATCAAAGGTTATATTAGGGTATGAGGAGGTGCATCAGATTATCACGTGGATGATGTCATCAGTGATGTCATTTGAGATGTCATCAGTGATGTCATCAGTGATGTCAATGACCATGTCATGAATGATGTAATATGTGACGTCATCAGCAGTGGATTGCGGGCGCGAATTATAGTTAGCTCAACTAACTATAACGGCCGAATTTCTCTGGTTATGTACGAGTGAAATGTCCAACTAACTATAACGTCCCTGAAACCTGTGGTTTTTTCAGTGAATTTCTAAGGTTTTTTAAATGCTAATTTCTAACTATAACATCCCTGAAACCTATTGTTTTTTCAGTGAATTTCTAAGGTTTTTTAAATGCTAATTTCTAACTATGCCTACAGAGGTAGGACATGTGCAGAAAGAGGAAGAAAAGCGCAGAAAGAAGCAAGAGAAATGCAGAAAGAGGCAACAGAAGTCCAGAAAAACGAAGAAAGGTACAGAAAGAAGCAAGAGATAAGCAGAAAGAACCAACAGAGGTGCAGAAAGAGGCCTTGTTGCAAAGTCATCCTGTGCCCCCAACGTTTTGCTGACTGGTACTGCTGGTAACTGACTCTGACTAACCAGGCCCGGAGGCAGTGCTATGCTGAAAGACACTTAGAATACAGTGAAAACACCTACATACACTAGGGTACACTATGGGTTGGGGTACCCCTGTGATTGGCATGACCTCCCCTGTAAGGCCCTAGTACTTAATAGGGCAGGGGAATTAAAACTACCTCTAAGTCAGAGGTGCAGAAAGAGGCAAGAGAAGTGCAGAAAGAAGCAACAGAGGTGCCAAAACAGGCAGGAGAGGTGCAGAAAGAAGCAAGTGAAGTGCAGAAAGAGGCAAGAGAGGTGCACAAAGAGGCAACAGTGGTGCAGAAAGAGGCAGGAGGGGTGCAGAAAGAAAGAAGAGAAGTGCAGAAAGAGGCAAGAGAATTGCTGAAAGAAGCAACAGAGGTGTGGAAAGAAGCAAGAGAAGTGCTGAAAGAGGCGCGAAGGGTGCAGAAAGAGCAAGAGAAGTGTAGAAAGAACCAACAGAGGTACAGAAAGAGGCAAGAGAGGTGCAGAAACAGGCAAGAAAAGTGCAGAAAGAGGGAACAGGGGTGCAGAAAGAGGCAAGAGAGGTACAGAAAGAGAAAAGAGGGATGCAGAAAGAGGCAAGAGGGGTGCAGAAAGAAGCAAGAGCAGTGCAGAATGAACCAACAGAGGTGCAAAAAGAGGCAAGAGGAATTCAGAAAGACTTAGGAGAGGTGCACAAAGAGGCAAAAGAGGTACAGAAAGAGGCAGGAGGGGTGCAGAAAGAAGGAAGAGAAGTGCAGAAAGAGGCAAGAGAATTGCTGAAAGAAACAACAGAGGTGTAGAAAGAAGCAAGAGAAGTACAGAAAGAGGCAAGTGAGGTGCAGAAAGAAGCAAGGGCAGTGCAGAAAGAACCAACAAAGGTGCAAAAAGAGGCAAGAGGGGTGCAAAAAAGGTAGGAGAGGTGCACAAAGAAGCAAGAGGGGTACAGAAAGAGGCAGGAGGGGTGCAGAAAGAAGGAAGAAAAGTGCAGAAAGAAGCAACAGAGGTGCTGAAAGAGGTGCGAAGAGTGCAGAAAGAGCAAGAGAAGTGCAGAAAGAACCAACAGAGGTACAAAAAGAGGTAAGAGAGGAGCAGAAACAGGCAGGAAAGGTGCAGAAGGAGGGAACAGGGGTGCAGAAACAAGCAAGAGAGTTGCAGAAAGAGAAAAGAGATGTGCAGAAAGAGGCAAGAGGGGTGCAGAAAGAAGCAAGAGCAGTGCAGAATGAACCAACAGAGGTACAAAAAGAGGCAAGAGGAGTGCAGAAAGAGGTAGGAGAGGTGCACAAAGAGGCAAGAGAGGTACAGAAAGAGGCAGGAGGGGTGCAGAAAGAAGGAAGAGAAGTGCAGAAAGAGGCAAAAGAGTTGCTGAAAGAAGCAACAGAGGTGTAGAAAGAAGCAAGAGAAGTGCAGAAAGAGGCAAGTGAGGTGCAGAAAGAAGCAAGAGCAGTGCAAAAAGAACCAACAGAGGTGCAAAAAGAAGCAAGAGCGGTACAGAAAAAGGTAGAAGAGGTGCACAAAGAGGCAAGAGAGGTTCAAAAAGAGGCAGGAGGGGTGCAGAAAGAAGGAAGAGAAGTGCAGAAAGAAGCAACAGAGGTGCTGAAAGAGGCGCGAAGGGTGCACACAGAGGCAAGAGAGGTACAGAAAGAGGCAGGAGGGGTACAGAAAGAAGGAGGAGAAGTGCAGAAAGAGGCAAAAGAATTGCTGAAAGAAGCAACAGAGGTGTAGAAAGAAGCAAGAGAAGTGCAGAAAGAGGCAAGTGAGGTGCAGAAAGAAGCAAGAGCAGTGCAGAAAGAACCAACAGAGGTGCAAAAAGAAGCAAGAGCGGAACAGAAAAAGGTAGAAGAGGTGCACAAAGAGGCAAGTGAGGTTCAAAAAGAGGCAGGAGGGGTGCAGAAAGAAGGAAGAGAAGTACAGAAAGAACCAACAGAGGTACAGAAAGACGCAACAGAGGTGCAGAAAGGCGCAAGAGAGGTGCAGAAACAAGTAAGAGAAGTGCATAAAGAAGCAACAGAGATGTAGTAAGGGGGAAGTGGGGTGGAGAAGGAGGCAAGAGGGATACAGAAAGAAACAAGAGAGGTGCAGAAAGAGGGAAGAGGGGTGCAGAAAGAGGGAAGAGTGGTGTGAAAGAGGCATGAGGGTTGCAGAAAGAAGCAACAGAAATGTAGAAAGAGACAAGAGAGGCGCAGACAGAAGCAAGAGTGGTTTACACAACATTAGTACCAATTTAATACCCACATTTAGCAATAAGTAACAGGTGACCATTCTAGGTTCGCACAGGGCCTTCCACCACGCCGTAACACTTGTCGCTGCATTTTTGGTAACGTTTAAGCCTTTTGAGCTAGAAACATTGTTTTTTTTGTTCAAATCTGCGGATTATGCAGCAGATGATGGATTATGTGGCAAATGCGGAAAATATATAATTGTGCAAAAGTCGGTGCAGCCAAACAGTCACATAATTCCAGTGGCCCTGCTCATACCTCTGACTAGGTCCAGAAGTGCTCCTCAGTGGTTCCTTCTTTTTTTTGTCTCATTGAGTACATAGTTTAGCTTCTATGGAAACGAGGAAGACTAAACCTGAGGTTACAACTCCACAACACAGACTATCATACCACACAATTACTCTCCATAAGACATAATCCCACTCTACATAATTCCTACACACTAAATACCACATACTTTCTATCCACATAATTTCACTGCACAACATACCACATAATTCCACTACACACAACCTACATCCACTCCACTCCAAGAAACATTATTAAAACACTTTTACATTTACAACGCCAATAGCTCTAACTCTCGCAAATGCAAAACCTATTACATTGTAAATGCTTCTTTAACTAGTAGTCGCGTTTGCAGAGTGGTGGAGATAGGGTGCTGGGCCTCCGACCAGTGCTCAGGAATTCCGCTGCGTAGGACTTACAGGAGGTACCAGGAGGGCTTCTTAGCCCCCAAAGTCCCTCAGGAGTAAAGTGGACTTCATCCTCCATCCCGTAGTCTGCCAGGAGGTGCGTTTGCAGAGTGGTGGAGAAAGGGGGTGTAACCTCCGAAGACGTCTTAGCAATCCCACTGTGTGGGACTTACTGGAGGTAACAAGAGGGGTAGTTGGCCCCCAAGGACATCCTTGGAGGCCAACTACCCCTCCTATTACCTCCAGTAAGTCCCACACAGCAGAATTGCTAAGTTCCCATAGCAGGCCAAGCCCCCTTTGCCCACCACTCTGCAATAGCGCTACCTGGCGCGCTCTTGGATGAGGATTGAAGTCCCCTTCGCTGCTGGGGGTGGTTAGGGGCCAACTAGCCTACCTGTTACCTCCAGTAAGCCCCACACAGTGGGATTGCTGAGAGGTGGACACAGGCCATGCCCCCTTTGTCCACCACTCTGCAAATGCGCCTCCTGGTACGCTCTAGGTTGGGGAAGGAAGTCCCCTTACCTCCTGAGGGTCCCTGGGGGCCAACTAGCCCTCCTGTTACCTCCAGTAGGCCCCACACAGCTGGACTGCTGAGAGTGGTCCAAGGCCACGGCCCCTTTTTACACCACTCTGCAAACAAGCCTCCTGGTGCACTGCTGCTTGGGGGATGAAGTCCACTTCAGTCCTGAGGTCCTCAGGACACAAGAGAACCTCATCACCCCACCAGCAGTGCGCCAAGATGCGCGTTTGCAGCGTGGTGTAAAAAGGGGCGTGGCCTCGGACCTCCTCTCAGCAATCCCACTGTGTGGGTATTACTGGAGGTACCTGGTGGGCTAGTTGGCCCCCAGGGACCCTCAGGAATGAAGGGGACTTAATCCTCCAAATTAGAATGCGCCAGGGGTCACGTTTGCAGAGTGTTGCAGGGAGGGGGCTGGGCCTCCGGTGAGATGCTGGCTTTTCTTTTTAAAAATATTTTTAGACGGGGGGCTGTGTGGCCCCCCTTCTTTTAGTATTTTTTGGGCCCTGGGGACCCCATCCCCCAGGGCCTGAGCCTTTTTTATTTAAAAAAAAAATGCGAAGGGGGCCGCGTGGCCTTCCTTTTCTGGGCCACTATTGGCCCCGGGGACCCCATCCCCCGGGGCCTGGTCTCGTTTTTATAAAATATTTTTCCCGGGATGGGGGGCCGCATGACCCCCCTCCCTTGGGCCACATCTGGCCCCGGGGACCCCATCCCCCGGGGCCTGGTCAGACATGGTTTTTTTTTGGGAGGACGGCCACATGGCCCCCCTCCTGAGGCCATTTTTGGCCCCGGGGACCCCATACCCTGGGGCATGGCCATAGCTTTAAAAAAAAACAATTTTAGGGAAGGGGCCACGCAGCCCCCCTTCCCTGGGCCACTATTGGCCCCGGGGACCCCATCCCCCGGGGCTTGGCCAATGCTTTTTTATTTTTAATTAGGGAGGGGGGCCACGTGGCCCCTCTCCCCTGGGCCACTTCTGGCCCCGGGGTCCCCATCCCCCGGGGCCAGCCCTCAAGTTGGGGACTGTGGGGGGAGCCCCAATGTCCCCACAATCCCAGCCGGCTCCCCGCCTCCTGTGGGAGCCGGCATTGCTTTTAGGCAAGGGGAGCTGCTAACATGCAGCTCCCCTTGCCCAAAAGCAATTCTGCTCTGCTTCTTGGAAGCAAGAGCAGGTTTCCTGCTCTCGCTTCCAAGAGGCAAAGCAGGAGTTTGCTATGGCAGGTCGGGGGCCGTGCACCCGCCCTGCCATAGCAAACGGCAATGTCCCAGGGGTGGGCACCCCTGGACATTGCAGGAGCCGGCCCTGGGGGGTGGAAGTCCCCAGGGCCTTTGAGGGCTCCATGAGGGGGGCCGCATGGCCCCCCTCCAACATATGTGCAAAGCCCCGGGGAGGTGGTGGTCCGCGGGGCCGGGGCTCCACTACAAACCCACAAATTCAAATTACTGTATGCCCCAGGGAGGTGGAGGTCCCCGGGGCAGTGTGGGGGGTGCAGGAGCCCCCCCCGCCACACATTTAATTTTTTTTTAAAAATCCCCAGGGAGGTGGCGGTCCCTGGGGCTGCGGGGTGCCGCGATGCCCCCCGCACTCAATGATTAAAGCCTCAAGGAGGTGGTGGTCCCCAGGGCTGTGGGGGCCGCAAGCCCCCCGCATTTGAATAAGGATCACGCTGGGGAGGTGGCAGTCCCCAGGGCTGCGGGGCCCACGCGGGCCCCCACACCATTATTAAATATTGCCCCCGGGACCTGGCCCACTCGGGGGCTTTAAGAAAATGAAGTGCGGGAGATAGCACTTTGTTTTAAAAAAAAAAATTCTTTCGTATTCGCGCACCCAGCTCGACTCCGGCCGAAAATTAAAGAAAAATAATGCTTTTTTTGGGCCTGGGGGTCCCTGTGGGACCCCCTGAGCAGGCCTAGGGAGTCAGGGTGTTTCTACCCTGCCCCCTTTTTTTCATTTTTAACTTTTATTTTCCTTTTTCTTGTAACTCGGTTCTACCAAGTCACAAGATGACTGCCAACACATTCTGGTTTGGAATGTTGACAGCCAATCAGAATTAAGCTCGTGCTCGGGAGGATTCGTGGCTCCTCCTCGGTGCTCAGATATCAATATTTTTATTTTTTGAATTTCTCAGGAACTTCTGAACGGATTTACACCATTTAAAAAAAAGGTCGCTTGCTGAATCAAGAGCTACCTTTTTGCCAAATTTGGTGTAATTCTGTTCAGCAGTTCAAGCTGTAGCCCGTTCCAAAAATTCCTATGGAAATTAACATGGGGAAAACGCGTTTTGGGATCCCCATTTTTTCTCGGCTCCCGCTTGACGAATCACCCCCAAACTTTCAAGACAGGAGCTGACCTGAGCTGGTCATTAGTTTGGAAAATGTTGCGAAGATTCGTCAAACGGCGCCAAAGATATTGACAAAAGAAAAAACGCTTTTTGAATAGAAACAAGGTCCTAACTATAACTACCTACTTGCGACTGCCAGTAGGTTATTTACATATATATATATATATATATATATATATATATATATATATATATATATATATATAAATATATATATATATATATATATATATATATATCATAAGGGCATCCAAGGGATTAGGGCCTCCTAGGGGTAACAAATAACAGTCATTCAAACCAGGATCTTGCACTTGGTTGTGTGAAGTCATAACTAACAGAATATACACAATCATCTTACCCATATTGAAGTCAGCTGCTATGACAGTTAAGTTGAATACAGGAGGGTAATACTATTTTATCAGTGCCTTTCAAATATGCCATGCAGCCTCTAGCCGGTATGCAACATGCTTGAGTCCTACTGTTTATTGATGCTTGAAAATACCCAATATTTATTAGACTGAAGGAGAATGAAAGACATTTCCACCCATTTGATTGGGCTCTTGCCTTATCATGTTCGGATTGTGGATGTCAACAAACTGTCAGTGCATAAGAGGAGGGAACAAAAGTCAGCAGCGCTAGACCTTTGATGAAAATGTGACTTTCACCGGAGGAGATCTAGAAGCTGGATATGCCGGACTGCAATGTATCACACTTATGGCAAGTATCTGTATCTATGCTTTGGTCCTCAGTGAAATCAGCACCACTCAGGAGAAATCACTTATTTACACTATACAGGGGGTACTGGTGACCAAAGAAGCTAGCAAAGATGGGGTACGGTAAGAAGAGGCACTGTCCGAAGTGCGCTATGGAGAATGTGGATGACGTGCACCTTTTCTGGCAGTGTCTGGCTATCCAGTCCTTCTGGCAGGAAGTGGGGGAAATATTGACTAAAGTAATGGGCATAAGCATTAAGGTAAGCCTCCCTTTAGTTGTTTTTGGGACACTGGATGGAGAAGGGATTCGCTTGGGGAGGCTCAGAGCCCAGTTATTCTTTACTTTGATGGTTATAGCATGGAGAGAAATCTGTTTAAAATGGATTTCGGAATTACAACCCACCTGTGAGGGATGGAAGTCCTCTGCTGGCCATGTTGCTAGACTAGATTGCCAATCTGGCTCAGCAAAGAGGGAAAGAATGTGGGCACCTTTTCTCTTAAATGTTATCTGAAGCAAAGTATAATATGGGGGTGGGGACGTAATTTAGGGAAGGGTATACTGGAAAGTCCAAGGATTAAGACAACTTTTCAACCAGTTGCCGAGGATAGTGGTGGATACCACAAGTCACTCTCCAACTACTGGTTTGAAAAAAAAAAAGGTTGACCAAAAGAGTCCACAACTAGGTGGTGTCAGTCTGCTTCACCTTAAACCATCCCTAGATTATGACTCGTACCTTTGTCGCATATGAGGACTATAAAAAAAAAAAGAAAAGAAAATGTGAATCCTGGGCGCCAACCTCCCCTCTTTCCCAGGTTTGAGGTCGAGAGCAAATAGCCCACCTCCAGGAAAATAGCTGATGCAATAATACTGACCAAGGTGTTAGTAATTCTCTGTGATTTTTCTTTCTTGAACAGTGCATTCATGATTATCACAAGTGTGCTTCTACAAGTTCTTACTAAATTTGAATAGCACACAAACCACAGTCAGGATTAATAGAGTCAGAGACAATATTTGTCCTGGCGAAGGCTGATGACCCATAGAGCAATATTATGATGGATGAAACATGTTGACAATTTCGGACAGCTTAGCAATAATAACCCATTATCCATTTGTTAAGCCATAGGCTCTTTTAACTCAACCAGGGCATCCCTGAATACACATTTTAGTGAGGAGAGCCTGAGATTGTTTTAACCACTTTTATTCTCTGCAAGCATTTGCATGTATAAGAAACAAAAAAAACTAATTTCCACATCAGGTGGTAGAGCCCACCTGGACTCATACTGAAAACCTGGTGTGGGAAGCCCAATGATGAAGCATGCCACAACACGTGGGTGAGGGCATTGCTTTCCCTTCTTAGCCCTATCGTACCTTATTAGTTTGAAAACTGATTACTTTGGGAGGATGGCAGGATAGGACTGCAACTCCTCTCCCCCTTTAGCTATGGATATATATATAGTGCATATGAGGACCCTGTGCAATCAGTATCAACGAAGAAGGACTTTATGGTTTTCAACAGAGTCAAAACCATGCAGCCCCAATTCAGATATGGAAGGTCAAATGGCAAAGCTTTCAGGACACAAGATCCCAGCAGGTGGAATGACCTGCCACTGATGCTGTGATAAGAGACTGATCACCTTTGGTTTACAAAGAAACTAAAGACTTGGATTATTTTGTACAGATAGGAAGTGCTACCAGTATCCCTGAATATTAGAGTTTGATGATTGTGGTGGTGGAAATGGCACTGGAAAGCCTGCTACGAACTGGAAAGCTCAACTAGCATCATTTTCACCAACATCTGCTCTACTAAAAGAACCTTTTGGATGGTATAGGTGGCAGTGGCTCTGCCATCGGACACTGCATTCCGCTGTCATCCAAATGAGGTGGGGAAACAAGGAAGATAGCAGACCGAACAGCTCCCTTTTTGGCTGATGCCCAATTAATACCCAGCCCAAAATAACTAAGGCTCCTGGTTATTTGGACAAAACATATCATTAGATGGAATTGATCAGAGATTTGTCTCTTCCTTTCTTAGCAGCAAAACACTGCGGTAAATATGTACTTTATGAGAAAAACGTTTCATACCATGATATAAAACCAACACTGGTGAAATTGTGAACTGGCATGTGCTCCATCTGACAGGGGAAAACATCACATTACATTGACTGACCAGTATCAAGACTGTATTTTTCCATCAGTTAATTGGTCCAAAAATCAGAGCACATTTGAGTGCAAAGTTGCTTCAGCACTAGTGCAATCCTTGTAATATGGCTCAATAGCCGGTATTATTTAAAAAGTCTAGCAACAAGGAAAGCCCCTATCACGCTTTTTCTGGGAGATTCAGCAATAATTCAAATGAATAAAGAGACAATAACTGTGACATCCTTATCAAATGGAGAACCTCATACATAATCTTGTTAAGTGAAGAAAGTAACACAGCTACAAACTTGGGAAGCTGAGGTAACATCTAAAAACGAAAGACGTTAGCAAATCCTTATGCTTTCAGTTGTCAGGGACACCATCTGTACAATTTTAGAAATATTTTGCAACTGCCTTATGTTTCTCAGTCTAGCCATCCAAGTGCTAATTGGATTACTCTAATTAAGAGAGAAAAGGCCCAGGAACAATGTGCTTGTTAAAAACTGTGAGGGCACTTTGCAGTTCAGGTGATTCTGCTCTGCATATTTTCACATGCAATATGGGTACAGTGTTTAATTATAGTCTGACTGGTTTAATAATGGATAAGAATGCCATCCAAAGCATATTTTCTGAAGATAGAGGCATATGATTTCAGAATCATCCTAATTTATTTGCTAGTGATTCTGAATTGGAGCGGGCCAACCTTCCACCGCGGCAGACCTATACAGAGCTCTGCACTGCCAGCCTACCTAAGGTTCCACACTCCTCTACCCTCTCCAGAAGAATGAATGACCTGTGTTCTTTTCACAGCAGTGTTGCTCTCAATCTGCTTAGTTGCATAAGAAAATAGTTTACATTATGATCACTATGAACATCAGCCTCAATGGAGCTGCATTCTGATTTTACTTTGTGGGCCTTCTTGAGAGATTGGGGCATTCATTGAAAAGTAGCGGATGTTGCGTCTGCCATTTCTAGACTGCCATTGACATAGTTGCACTGAAAATATGGTCTACCGGATATACGCCACCTTTTGATGGATGTCCTACATATGCCCAAGTCTGAACAAGCCTCTATGGCAGAATAGGCTTAAGAATGGGAGAGGGTATTTTTCTGTGTTGTCATAAAACATTTTGCTTTTAGCCACACAGATTTGGGATTGTCACTATTGCAATAAATTTGCATATTGTATCCAATGGAGTAAATGTATATAACTAAAGGCCTGATTAACAGTTCACAGGACTGTTGTAAGGCCATTGGGGCAATAGTGGAAATTACTTTGTCGCCCTGACAGATATCCCGCCTCCCCAAATCTAGAGATGTCCACCGGCGCATCGGACATCTCTAAACATTGTTGGAAAAGTTTGATGGACGGCTCCATGAAACAGGTCGGCCGGCCATCACACTTTTACATAGTTTTATTACTTTTCTCAAAAACAAAAGAAGGAGTTTATTTTTGAAAAATGTAAATCTAATGACCCCCACACCATGGAAGTTTGGTCCCATGGTGTAGGGCCCATCTTTTTATTTTTACTGTCCCTCACCACCAGCAATGGACAGCAAAAAAAGCCATCTGACCGCCCACTGTAAATTGGCCAGACAGACAGATGGGTCACCTCCATCAGCCCATACTCTGTCGGGCCATTGAAAAAGCATGCCAGCAATGGAGCTAGAGTAGGCTCAGTTGTTAACTTACTTAAGGTCCGCCCAGCCCTAATCAGACGGGTGAATGATGAGTTTGGTTGAGAGGGTACTCTGTCGCCGTTGTGATGGAGTACCCTCTCCAAACAACTCCAAATCAACCTCTTAATCTCAAAGCTTGTCATAAGAATTGTCTACCACTATTTAAAAATACCCAAACTGAAAAGTATGATTTCCTCGGTGGTGGCCACAACAATGAACTTTTAGCCATCTATATGTATCTGAATTCCTCTTGTTGAAATAATTTTTATAAAGCATATTTTCATAGAATGTTATTATTAATATGGCATTTCAGTCAACTGAACCATTCCACATTCCCCTGGGTGAGGCAAGTGCCAAGGAAGTCTCTCTAAATAGTAACTAACCAATGAAGGTCCATTAAAGAGTTAATGAATCCTGATGGTAGCAGTATGTTTCTCAGAGGGAGCAGGCAGTATGATTTGCTAATCCATATCTCTCATGAGTTGAACATATCTCTTGGTAATAAAAGGGGAGGTGGATCAGTTTGTGGAAAGACTGATTGTGTTAGAATGTTTAAAATGTCAAAAATTGTTCTCATTTGCACCAAAGCCTTTCCTGGACTGAAGCACCCTACCAGAGTTTGGGAGTGGGAGTAATTGGGTTTTTGGTTAAGGAGGGGGGGGTGTGATCCATTCTCAAGCAACAGTTGCAATCCTTGTCAGGTTGAATAACGAAAAGTCACTAAATTAACCTCTGCTTAACAATCTGGTAGCATGGTACAAAATCAGTTAAGCTTAACTTAGAGGCAATGTATAAAGTATTTATGCAACACTTAAACAGCAATAAAGTGAAAACACAACACAAGAAAACTTCCACACTAATTTATTAAAATAGAGTCAATTTTCATAAATTATTTGACACCAAAACAACAAAAATCCAATTGGTAAAACCAGAGTTATGAATTTTTAAAGTTTAAAGTGAAAAATAAGGCATAAAATATCAAAGAACCACTGACATCTAGTTGCGAGAGACGGAGGTAAAGCCAAAAGATATGGCCAACCACTGTGGAGCATGGTTCATATACACAAAGTTGATTGGGCCTGGTCTCTGCCTATCTTCGGACTTAAAAATGTTTCCAAGAAAAATGTCTGCGCTGGGTGAACTTTGGTGGGGCAATACAGCTGGATGTGTCCAAGGATGAGGTTTCGTTGTCAGGGAGCCACTGGACAAATTTGCAGTGAAGATTTCTTCATTCGGACTTAGTCTCTTTTTTGGGATTTGACAATCTTCAGCAGGATGCAGCTGCGGGCTGTAGCTGATGAGGCCTCCACGAGGTGGATAACTCTTCTGCAAGGAGTCGCTGAACAGGATTTGTTGTTGCAGAGAAGAACATAGCGGGTGCTGTCGCAAATTCAGGCCGACCAGCAATGCACCTAGGGCAGATCAAAGAGCAGGGAGGTCATGGTCTCCTCTCGGTTCTCAGAGCATTTTTTAGCAGAAACTTTTCTAAGTCCTATTTCAGATTTGGGCTGCCTGGGCACCTTCAGCTCCACTTCCAAGGGTTGGACTGGAGGGGCACCACTTTGATGGGTCAGAACGCACTTAGTCTGGGTCCGGTTGCAGGTTCAAGATGGTTGGAACTTTTCTGGCCCTTGGGCTTTTATCAGCAGGACAGCCAACTAGCACTTGGAGTCACTCTGGAATTCCTGGGTGCAAGCAGTAGAAGTAGTTCTCAAGCAGCAAGGTAGTACTCTGAGGGCACAGGACAGGCTTCCAGAGCCGGGCAGTCCTCTAAAGTACAGAACAGGCCACAGGCAGCAGGGCAGTCCTCCTTTCGCAGGTCCAGAAGTGAACTGAAGAGGTCTGACTGTACTATATTTCTACCTAGTCCCAGTCTGTGTGCAGTCACAATAGGCTAGCATGAAGATCTTTGTGTGGGAGCTGAGGCAGTGTCTTTGAAGTGCAAGTAGGGCTGTGCACAGCTTTGCCCCAATTCTGCTTTGGATGGCCCGTCCTGCCAAAACGCAGACCCCTCTATTATGTGGCTGTCTGGGAGGAATACACAAAGGCCAACTCCCAACTACACCTAGTCATGTGCCCTATGACACAAGCTACATGCACCAAATGGTTAAGACAAGAAATGCCAACTTGTGACTTAAAGTCCGACTTTGCCATTAAAGAGGATTTTAAATTACAATTCCTTAAACACCAAACATACGTAACCTTTCAACCTGCTCCCCCCCCAAAAAAGTTAGCACTTAATAAATGTAATGGGGTAGCCAAATGTTATCCTATGGTAACGGTAGGTCTCACAGTAGTGGAAAACATATTTTAGGAGTTTTCACAAGCAGGACATGTAAAACGTAAAAGTGCATGTCCAACTTTTTAAATACAATGCACCCTGCCCTATGTTCTGTTTAGTTTGTTTCAAGGAAAAATGGTCCCTAACAAGAAGGTTATTAGTTCGTAACATATACAAATAGCAATACAATGATGACTATTTTTTATGTCCTATTGGACATGATATTTTAATGTAAGATTAAACAGAAAAAAATATATACAAGTGGGAGCATAATCATGACAGGATTTCAGGCAACCAAGAGTTGTGGCCAAACAAATGCAACATTTAAGCCACTACGGAATAAATTTGCGCATCCTAGCACATATTGATAAAAATATTCAGTTATGTCAAGGTGCGAGAAGTTGATGACGTTTCGATCCCTCTACAAGAATGGAGGGATCATCTCCAGGACAAGGAACAGGTGCCTGAGGCAATTGCCTATGGGGGAAAAAGGAAGAAGAAGAAGGAAGGGAAGAGGAGAAAAAAGGGGGAAGAGAAGAAAAAGGAGGGACAAATTAGAGAATTGCAGGGAATGTGTCACAGGTTTAACACATATCCCAAGGACAACAGAACGTACGGCGTGTAACCATGCAAATTGAGGGGATGGTAAATGGTGATGGCCTGAGTCATAGGGCATGCAGGCTAAAAATAAGGTCCTGAGGTGCGGGGAGTGATGTGGGAATTACTGAGTGATGCCAGATAACATGGTTACCTTGAGAATCTCATTTATGAACAAGGAATCAAAGAATCAAGGTACCGGCGTGAAGGCTCATTGAGGCTGGACTGTAGGCTGAACCGTTAAGGCCATTATAGGGAATATGGACCTATAACAATAAGAAGCCGAGTTAGTGCGGCAAGAACGTGCAACTACTTGTTGCAGATGAGATGTTAAGGTGAAGATGCCTACCACGCGAGGTATTTTGCGGGGGTGCGCGTAGCTCCAAAAAACCACGGAGGGTGGTTGGCAGGTCCTCGATGGGACACGGATGGTTACTCCATGTAATATGATCTACATTGGCCAAACTACCCAGAAAGTGAGGAATTGGATTTGCCAGCACCGTAGCAGAATCCGATGTAAGGTCCCAGGTGCTCCACTGGTGGATCACTTTACTACAGAAGGACACACATTGGATGATATCTGGTGGCAAGTCCTAAATCTGATTAAACCACCACCAAGAGGAGCTGACATTAAGAAAATCCTCGAAAAAGAAGAACTTAAATGGATTCTTCGGACTAAGAGTCTATATACTGGTCTCAACCGCAGTGAGGAGTGGACTACCCTTGTCTGACCTATAATTCCTGTGCATCATGATCCACGCTCTTCTCTCAGATCGTCCCTTGTAAAGACTTGTTGATGCACCGTTTGCCCCAAAGACTATATACTCCCAGCAATGTAACCAATCTTGAAGGTGATCAGCACATCAATGTCACTAGGCAACAAGTATAATTTGATTTAACTGTGCATCTATGACCATTATATTGTTGTATGTGGCTATATCCAGTCAACTAAAGCTGTATCACATGCCTGGTCTACACTTGATATAGTTTCATACTATTACTATGTGCTCGACTAAGCTGTGGAATATGTCCCCTGTTGATCCGCACTATGATGATCACCATTTCCGATATTAATGTCTGTTTCACACGATTTTGTACGTACTTGTTGGACCTACAAAACGTGCCCCTTACGGAATTCTCCGAGTTCCAAGGAGCTATAACTGCAGCCAGGCACTCTCATTAAGGTGAACTTAATTTACTCACATGATGTGTTCCTGTGGAATTATGTGTAAATAACAACGGACTCGTCTTCCGCCATTTTTGTAAATTACAGTTTGATTCCCTCCCTTGCTATTATGTGCATATAATAATGAACTCTAACTTCCTCTTAATTTTTACTCGCAAATATTGAAGTACAATGTATTTACAATTAATTTGTTAACTTCAGTGGATCTGTCTCTGCCTTACTCAACCCCATTCTAAGATGCCGCTGCCTTCTGCCTTAACCCACACTGCCTTCACCCACACCATGTCTTTACGCCCCTGCCCCGCTTCATAGTCACGTACTCGCTTGGCCTTATTGCTCCATGACACTGCCTCCCCGCTGCTGCATTCTCTTCAAATGCCGGCAACGGAACTGATTCTAGTCGCGCTTCGGTACTCATCCAAACAGGTAAGATCACCTTACGTGGTAGGGACGCTGGCATTGACCGCACATAGCCAGGTCCCTTTTCATTTAATTTTTTCTCCTCTATTTTCACCCTTCTTCTGCAGAGACTTCCTTCTGGCTTGCCAGTTTCGTGCACCATCCGGGTCCCATCGAGGACCTGCCAACCACCCTCCGTGTTTTTTTGGACCTACGCGCACCCCCGCAAAATACCTCTCGTGGTAGGCATCTTCACCTTAACATCTCTTCTACAGCAAGGAGTTACACGTCCTTGCCGCACTAACTCAGCTTCTTATTGTTATAGGTCCATATGCCCTATAATGGCGTTAACGGTTAAGCCAACAGTCCATCCTCAACGAGCCTTCACGCCGGCACCTTGATTCTTTGATTCCTTGTTCATACAAGAGATTCTTAAGGTACCCATGTTATCCGGCATCACTCAGTAATTCCCACATCACTCCCCGCACCTCAAGACCCTATTTTAGTCCGCATGCCCCACGACTCAGGCCATCACCAGTTACCATCAACCCAATTTGCATGGTTGCACTCCGTACGTTCTGTTCTCCTTGGGATATGTGTTAAACCTGTGACACATCCCCTGCAATTCTCGAATTTTCCCTCCTTTTTCTCCTCTTCCCCCTTTTTTCTCCTCTCCTCTTCCCTTCCTTCTTCTTCTTCATTTTTTCCCCATAGGCAATTGCCTCAGGCACCTATTCCTTTGTCCTGAAGACGATCCCTGCATTCTTGTAGAGGATCGAAACGTCGTTGACTTCTCGCACCTTGACATAACTGAATATTTTTTATCAATATGTGCTAGGATGCGCACATTTATTCCATAGTGGCTTGAATGTTGAATTTGTTTGGCCACAACTCTTGGTTGCCTGAAATCCTGTCATGATTATGCTCCCACTTGTATATATTTTTTTCTGTTTAATCTTACATTAAAATATCATGTCCAATAGGACATAAAAAATAGTCATCATTGTATTGCTATATGTATATGTTGCGAACTAATAACCTTCTTGTTAGGGACCATTGTTCCTTGAAACAGTTCATACCCAAGGTCCCTGACCAATTATTGGGTTCCCTTGTTTGTCTAAAACTATGTTCTGTTTAGGGCCTACCTTAGGGGTGATCTACATGTTCTTCATGCCCTTGCCCACCCTGAAAATCTGCTATTTTCATCCCATCATATATGGGGTGGTGTAATCAATACTGTACTATGACTGTCCTGTAGTGGATGGACGACCGGGTCAGGGGTTTCAGAACCTGGAGCCAGATGAGGTTCTGCTATCAGAAACTCACCAATTCCCCACCTTAAATGAGGCATGGTAACTACAAGTTTGATGGGGCAGGAGTTAAGTCAACTGATGATGGAGCTCCTATTCCACCAAACTATAAATGACCACTTTAGTCTTTTCAGCCCAGATTTAGAAAAATGTCGCAAAACGCAGCGTAGCACCTAAAGATGTTGTGCTGCTTTACGTGACAGGGAGAGAGCAGGAAAGATTACCCTTCCAGTGCAAAATATCATGCCTATACAAACCTGAAAACTTTTCTGACTTCGGATGTGTGCTATACAGCTCAGCACACATGCAAAGTTGGAAAAGTTAGAAACAAAAGCATTTTTCCATTTAACGCCTGCTTCAAGGTGGTGTTATTTTTTGTTGCAATGTCTACTATTGTTATTAGATAGGGGTTTGAGTCAAAAACCATGAATGGTTGCATGCGGATGCCATGTACCACCCATGGAACACCCCTTTGACGTAGAATAACGTAAAACAGACCAAAGCGCTACTTTGTGTTACTTTGATTCAACTTTCCAGTGCAAAAAAAGCCTTGCACTGGAAAGTAAATCCAAAAAGCACATTTTGCACCAATTTGTTTCACTTTTGTGGTGCAAACCCAGCGCAAAATGTTTGTTAATTTGCCCCTTCATTTTTCTTTATGCGCTTATTGATTTCTATAAACGTAGTTCTTCTGTTGCTGTACATTATCATAAAAAGTGCACTTTATTGTAAGTGTTTCTGACCAGTGACATTAATGCTTAGAGGTGTTTTGTTTGGGTCTTTCATAAACGTTTAAAGCGTTAGTCTTTCTAATGACGATAGCAGTATGAGGAAACTGCAGGTAGAAAGAAACACTTCAGAAACATACTAAAACATTCGAGGGCTATTATATCCAGGTCATTCCAAGCATACGCATGCACTCATTAAGTTGATTTACTCTATGATATTGGCTTTGGAGTTGTAGTGTTTGTAGCAGTGAGTTGACCTTTCACTGCATTCTACTGAAATGCCATTTTGCAGGACAGAAGACGTCCTACGATTTTTAATTTTGACAAGCGTACTCCAACATTAGGAACGATAAGCAAGCATCCCCTCAGAACCTTGAAAATCGCTCTGGAGCACAAAACAAGTTTTTATTATCTCTGCTCCCAAGTATTGAGCTGTGTCCTTCAGAAAGAGACTGGGATCTTTCAAATCCGGATGATCTAATGATGAGATTCTTTGATGTGGCTGATAAAGCAATATAAAGTAATATGGAAAGTCTGTAAAGACCATAGTTTCCATTAATAAATACTTTTGCCCATGAACATATTTAAGGTACGAATTTTGAACCTGACAACGAAGAATGCATTACATTTTTGAATCTTTGAGTTCAAGTCCCCATGTATATGTTGTCAGCGCATAACATTACTTTATGGAGCATTGCTTCTAATTAACAAGGGACCTGTGTGGATTTAGAGAGCACACATTTCCTTAATTAATATATTAAATAGTCTATAATACTTCAAAATGTTGCCTTGAAATCAAAATGTGAATTCGTCTAGGTGGGCGGTTTGCAGTTTATTGGTTATTCTTGGTTATAGACATTACACGTGCAAGCCTCAGGCAGTCTAGTCACCCCTCAGGCTGAGAAAGCTGCCATGATTTATGTTTCCACTTTGCAGTAGCAAAGCAGACGTTTTGAAGCTGACAGTTATCACATTGCGTCCGTAGGAAAGTGTAATGATTCACCACAAGGTAAGTAGTGCAAACAGTCTTTATATCATATTGACACGGAGAGCCATCTTCGAGTGCTCCTTGCCGCACTCGACCCCTTGCTGCCACCGTTCAACTGCCACCTCCCACCAACATTCACCAGCCGCCTTCCACAGAACGTCATGAAATGGAATGAAATGAAAGTGAGATCTGAAAAGCGCACTGATACCCTGAGGTGTCTGGGTCATGAAACCCAGACCTACAGAAAGCACAATGCCACGTCATATATTTTTTTTGCGAGATTTCACATGCCTAAACAATGCAATACTGTCTCCCCAGGCTCTTTTAGTGCTACTGGATACAAACATGTATTGGTAAATCATGAAGTGCATATGACTATTTTAACCCCACATTCTGTTGGATGCTGCATATGTTGTGCAGAGCATGAAAGTTAAACGGTTCTGCATTTGAAAAACATAAAAAGCTTGGTGACAACCAGTATTTCTAGCCCTCAAACAAGGATGTTTGTGTGATTCACGCTGGTCCCTATAGTATTGGGACTGAGTGGTCCCCATTCCATAGGTACTGCTCTGGTTCCCATAGCAGGGAATCAGAGCTATGGTCCAGGGCAGCCGCGGCCCGTGCAGGTAAGAGCGGTGGGGCGGTAGGGCCGGGTGAGGGGGGATTTCAACAGACGATGAAGAGGGAAAATTAAATAAATTAATTTTCCCTCGTCATCGTCCGTCGAAATCCCCCCCCCACCCGGCCCCACCGCTCCACCGCTCTTACCTGCATGGGCTGTGGCTGGTGTAGGGGCATGCATATAGACACCTACACAAAGCCATGCTATTATATATGCAGAGGCTTACACGCAGACACCAAGACTGACACTCTCCCAGAAGCATATACACATGCTTTGTAGTCAAATGAGGCCACTCAATGCCCTTGGCCACACAGATCCATAGAGGTCCAGTGAGACTGTCATGAAAAGGCAGCCAAACAGCAGCCTCACCCCTGCAACTTTATATTGCTATTCTTTAAAAAGAGATAAAGAATCTCCTTTCCGATCACAGGATCACAGCCTGGACACAATCTTTTCTTAGAAATACAGAGAGAGTTATCCATAAAATAGGGCCATTGTACTTTTTCCTGGAACATCTTCACCATATTTAGTAGAAGTGAGGAAATAAGAGTTCAAATATATCCTCTCATCTCTGTCAATTCAGCTACGAAGCTCTGCTCCTCTTGTTTCCTTAATATCCTTGCCTTTGTAGGGCTTGGAGAGGGCACCAAGCTGAAGGATCTAAGTACAGAAGCAAATGCCAGTTCATTCTATTGGGGCCAAGGGAAATTATAAGATTCGTATTCAAAGTGGTGTCATATATTTCAATGCTTTCAGGACAGTGATGTGTTGAAAAAGGCCATCAGGTACTGTGCAAAAAATGAACACAAGTAAAATGTGCCACAAGCGGGCGATCTTTATCACCAGAAAGCACCAGAGAGAGCCAGTAAGACATAAAAGAGGCAAGAAACCCAGTAGAGCACACTAATTAGTAGAAGCCACCATACACATATCATAACTGCATTGCACTGATCCTCCTCAACATGGCTTCTTTAAAGCCTTCCAGATTATCATTAACGACCAATCCCTGAATGTCTGGAACACGCGCACTCAATTGGCGAGCTAAGATGATTCAAACACCTGCTACCTCAATGACGAAACTGTTAAACAGAAGGCAGCAGAAGTATTCCTGGGTGTAGGGTGCATTATTATATTCTGCAGTGCTGCATGCAGTTTATGGCGAGAAGGTGGTAGAAGATTGCTCTATTACTTATCGGTAATCTTCATTACTCCGGGTCCCGTTGTCCTCGTCCCATTCATTGACAAAGTGGAGATAACCATCTCCCGACAGAAAAAAGACAAGAGGAATGCTGGGACCCTAATACTGCCCCTCCCACCGGGAGTACATAAGCAGTACCTACCCAGCATCCCGCCTGAACAACCAAGTCCACACAGGAAGGCCGGCCATCCGGGAGGGAGGGAGGGGCGTATGCATAGGACGAGGACAACGGGACCCGGAGTAATGAAGATTACCGGTAAGTAATAGAGCATTACCCCCAGGTCCCTTATGTCCTCGTCCCATTCATTGACAAAGTGGAGAATACCAAAGCAGAAAACCGGCCTTCCGAACACACCAGCGCACCCAGGAAACCACACCAAACGCAGCAACCCAAGGGAGCACAGAAATCGGGAACCACAGGAAGCAACCGGCCAGCACCCCAGAACAGGACCGCAGGGACACAAACAAGGAACGGAAACAACCCAGAAAACAAAAACAGAAGGCCAGAACCACCCAAGGAGGCCGCCAACCAAAAAAACCGGAGATAGAGCAACCAGGCCAAAAAAACCAAAAGAACAAGGCCAAGGAAACCCACCGGACACGGACGACCAGCCAAGAATCACCAGGAAGACACCCAGGACCCGGCAGCCGAATAGACCAGGAGCAAACCCCGGAGAAGGCCAAAGAAAGAAGCCAAGGCCGGGCAACAGGGTGCAGACCCAAGCACCCAGACCAACAAGGCCGGAGGGAAGCACACCAAAAGAACCAACCCCCAGAAAGCCCGCAGAGGAGGCCCAGGCCCCAGAAAAGAAAGGAGGACACCACCAGGGCCGCCAAAGACCACACAGAGCCCAGAGGGAGAAGCCACAGCGAGAGCCCAGGAGCCGACCAGGAACCAGACACCAACCAAACAGAAAAGGACAAGGAAGGAGCCAAAGCCCAGAAACCCCAGGAGGCCCAGAGCCCCCACAGGGAGGGAGGCTGCAAAAATGAACCAGGACCGGACACAAAACGCCACAGCACAAGGGCAGAGGAGGCCCATCCAAAAGACCCCAGGCCAGAGACGACCCCAGAAAGACCCAGCAGGCAGCTGACCAAACAACCAAGGGCAGCAAAGACCGGGAACCAACAACCCGGAACCGAACCGGCACCGCAGGGGCGGGGACAGAGCCAACGGCCACAACCCCAAAAAAAACCCAACCCCAAAGGGAAGGAAGAACACCGCAGGGCGTAAGCCCAGGGCAACCGGGAACCCCCGACAGACCCCAAACCAGGAACCAAACAGGCACCAACCTGCCGAACCCCAGAGGGCAGACAGGAACAGGAGCCAACAAGGCGGAGGACCAGAGAGGAACCAAAGACGGAGCAGAAGCCAAAGAACACCCAGGCCCCACAAGCAGGAAGGGCAAGAGCGGAAAGGCCCCAGGGCGCACTGCACCCCGACCGGAACCGGAAGGGGACAAGAAAACGACCAGAACTAGGCCAACAAGCAAAAGGAACCAGGAAGCCAGGACCGAATCCAAGCAACCAGCCCAAGCAGGAGGACCCCCAGGCCCAACCAGCGCCAGAAGGGGCCCATGCAGCGCCCAGGCCGAAGCCAAGGACCGGGAGGCCCGCCGAGACACCCAGCACACCACATCCGGACCACACAGGGGGCCAGAAAAAAAACAAACAGAGGAAACCGCCAAAGCAGAAACACGAGGAAGCAGAGAAGCCAGAGGGCCAGGAGCAGGAGACCCCGGACAACCGACAACCAGGAGGCCGGACCCCAGAGAGGTAAAACAAGAACCCCAGAACTGGACCCCACCCAGAAAGGGAGGGGGGGGACCGGCACCCCACACAGACACACACCGGGAGCAGAGCCCGGGGAAGCAAGGGAAGACAGGGGCGAGCCAGGACACTGGAACCAGGAAAGAACCGGGAACGCCCAGCAAAACACACCCCAGAGCCAACAAAGAGGCGGCAGCACAGTCAGCAAACCCAATGTGGCACAGCCAGAGGCCACGCCGAACCACCAAGCAGCTGGCAGACCAGGAGCAACAGGAGGCAACCCCAGACATGGCAACCCAGAAGCACCGAACACCTGGACCCCACAAAGGCCCGAACAAGGCAGCCGCAACCCAGGGTAAACAGGGAAACCAACGAAGAAGGAGCCCCGGGACAACGAGGGAAACCCAAAGCCCAACAGCACCCAACAGAAACCCAGAACCGGGCAGAAACACGGAAACCCAACCAGAGGCGAACCAAGCCCAGGAAGAGAACCGCCGGTAGGAGCAGGCCCAGAAGGACCCAGCAGGAAACGGCCCGAAACCAACTGAGCGCCATGCCAGGACCCCCCGAGAGAGCACAGGCAAGAACGCAGGACCGAAGAAGGCCACCACAGGAGCCGGAAAGCCCCAGACAGACCCCCAGGGAACAACAGCCCCCGGAGCCCAGACAGACTCCCACCCGGGAGAACCGCTGGACAGAAGAGCGGCAGCAGCGAAACACAGCCAGGCCCAAACAGCAACGGCAAAACCCCAGGGGCCCAACAGGTGAACCGCCACAGGGCACACAACCAGGGAGGTCAAGGAAAGGAAGAGCAGGAGCCCAACCATACCAACCAAACCCCAGAGACCAGACACGAGCAGGAGCCGGCAGTGAGGAGAAAGCCGCAGGCCAGAAAACAAGGCACAGCGCCCCGCAGGCCCGCCAGACACCCAACCAGACCAAGCGGACCAGGAGGGGCGGCCAGGACCCATAGAAGCAAGCCCAAAGGCAAGCACTGGAAACTGAGCAGAGGCGCAGCAGAAGCAGGTGGAACACAAGGACAACCCCAAGGAAACCCCAGAAGCGCAATGGGAGTGCCAGAGCCAGACAGAGGAAAAGAAGCCGGAGACAGCCCCCAGCCAGCCAGACCCCAAGAAGCAACGCAAACACACCGAAGGCCCCGGGACAAACACCGGCAGCCCCAGGCCGGAGCAAAAACGGGGGGAGAACAGCCACAAAAAGAGGCAGCATGCAAGCCAACACCAGAAACACAGAGAGGCCAGCCCAAAGAACGGACCGGCGGCAGGCCAAGAGCGCGAACCGGACCCGAAAGCAGCAGGGGAGGAACGCCACACAGAGCCCCAGGCACAAAACCCGGAAGCCCCGAGAGGAACCAGGCGCAGCCCACGGAAACCAGAGGAGGAAGCGAACACCGCACCGCCAAACAGGAACCGGGAGCCCTCGAGCAAGGACCCCGACCAGCCGCGCAGAAGCCAGGGAACCAGGCGAACACACAGCACAACCAAGCGGAGCACACTGTTGGCCCCAACCTAGAACTAGAGAAAATGCGCTTCGCGGCAGGAATGGTGGCAATATCAAATTGGATGACTGAGAATTGCCTCCAGCTAAACCCGGGAAAGACGGAGATCATGCTAATGGGGAAAGCCCCTACCCTTTGGTCGGAGGAATGGTGGCCCCATCAACTTGGTACAGCTCCTGTGCCTAAACAAAGTGTCAAAAACTTGGGGATAAAACTTGACCAGACCCTAACCATGAAAGATCATATTGCCGCCACTACCAGTTCATGCTACTATAATCTTCGCCTTCTACGCAGAATTTTTCCCTTTCTGCCCACGAATTCTCGCAGGACCCTTGTGCAGGCCATGGTGATTAGTAGACTGGACTACGGGAATGCCCTGCTGGCTGAAGTGGGTGAGACATTGATCTCCAAGTTACAGGTGGTCCAGAACACCGCGGCCAGACTCACTCTGAACTGTCCCGCAGGTACTCCCTCTGCCCCATTGTTGAAGGAACTGCACTGGCTACCGGTAAAGAAACGGTCCTTTTTCAAAATCTGTTACCTCTCATATAAAGCCCTGAGAGGCAAAGGTCCACTCTACCTTAAAAAAAAACTTACAGTTTACAGACCATCTCGAAATCTCAGATCCAGCTCGCAGGCTCTTCTGTGTGTGCCTCGTATACGCCAAACGCGCACCGGGGGCAAGGCTTTCTCTTACCTGGCCCCAGGATACTGGAATAAATTACCCATCACTCTTCGTGAGATCCCCAACTATAATATTTTTAGGAAACAACTGAAAGCTTATTTGTATTAATTACTTTGGTGATCCCCCTGCTCAGATGTTCCTCTACAGCGCCGAGATGCCCCCGGGTGATTTGTGCGCTATAAAAGTGGCAATAACAAAAGATAACATAACATAACACACGCCACAACTGAACAGGCCGCCCGCAGCAGAGGCAAGGCCGCACGAGAAAAAGGGCGGGTAGACACAAGGACCCAGGACGCCAGACCACAGCACCCGCACCAGGGCCACCCCGGGGAGCCGGTCCGAGCAGAGACAACCAAAAAAAGCGGGGCAGCCCCGGCAGCCAGCAAACCATGGAAACACCAGGATTCGAACACGCAACCCTCAGGCCGAGAGTCAGACACCCCAACCACTAGGCCACTGCCTCCCCAGGAACGGGCAAAACGAGCCCGCAGTACCCCCCAAGCAGACGCCAGAGGAGCACGAACACCGCCCCACCAGCAGCCCGGGGCGGGAGCAACAGCGGAGCCCGGAAGCGGGGAGGAATACCAGAAGCAGAAGCAACTGGTGGCTGCCAGGAGCGAGCGGCGACCCCGACACCAGAGCAAGCAGCAGGGGGCAGAACGCAAGCAAGCACACAGGAGGACCCCAACAACCCAGGGAACTCCAGAAGCAAGCACAGAGGGTGCCAGCGAAAAAAGGAACCCGCCACCACAGCAGTGACAGAAACCCACGCCAGCCCGGGGCAGTCCACCAAACACAAAGTGCGAAAGCCAATAACATAGAGAACCATGCCACCAAACGAACTCAACGGAGAGGAGAACCCCCCAACAGAGCCCCAAAAGACAGAACTGCAAAGGCCGAAGCATGCGCAGCCAGGAACAGGGGCACCACACGAAGACAGCGACCCTGAGTGAGAAGTCCCGCAGCAGGAAGCAGCACCAGGAACCCCCCCAACGCAGCGCCCAGCACCCGGAGCAACCCCCAAAGGAGCACGAGCAAAGAAAGTCAGTCCACATCGAACCGTGACCCTCAGCAGCGACAGACCTCCAGCAACACTGAAAGCGTCGCGACCCCCCCCACCACCATCCGCGCTCCACACGCGGGGGCGGGAGCCAGAGTCCGGAGCAACTGCAGGTGCAACTTAAAAAGAATAAGAGTGCACAGGTCTCGCTACCACCACATGGAAGATATATTCCCAGTAGAGAAACCGCACCCATACACCTCCACCAAAGCCGAGGGCGAATCCAGGACCGGCTACAGTGCTGGCGGTGCCCGCTGCGGCTCTGAAAGAAAAAAAGGCAGCGCAGCACCCACCGCCGTGAAGGAGGCGGAAATGGACACCAAAAAACCGGGGAAAGAAAACCGCAGAGCGGAACTCACCCAGAGCGGGGGCCACCACCAGCAACAAGGCCCCCACCACCATCGCCAGAGGGAACAGCAGGAACACTGCAAGCGCCCACCGCTGCGATGCGTGCACCAGAGGAAGGGAAACATGAAAACCCAACCTCCGACCAGTACAGACAGCCTGCAGAAGAGAAGAGACGGAGCAGTTCGAACACACAGCAGCAACAAAGGAAACGAAACCCGGCAAGCGGGACTCACCCGGAGCGGGGGCCAACCCCAGGAACAAGGCCCCCACCCCAAACGTCCAGCACTCCAGGAGACCGGCAGGAACACAGCAAGCGCGGCACATCCCACCCGGCCAGGCACGAGAAGACGAGCACGCGACCCGGAAGAAACCGGGAGACCAAGCCCCAGCCGCAAAGGGCCGGGAGGTCAAGCAGGACACCGGCTCCAACAGAGACTGACTCCCAGCAAGCCCAGCAGGCCAGGAGACAGCCATGGGAACCCCGCGCCCGCACAGCCAGGCAGCCGGGTGGGGGGGAGAAGAGAAGCACCACCACTCCAGCCCAGCAGGAGCAGCACCAGCACACCACGTCCATTCTGTCGACAGACAGAAAAAAAGAACAGGCGGGATGCTGGGTAGGTACTGCTTATGTACTCCCGGTGGGAGGGGCAGTATTAGGGTCCCAGCATTCCTCTTGTCTTTTTTTCTGTCGGGAGATGGTTATCTCCACTTTGTCAATGAATGGGACAAGGACATAAGGGACCTGGGGGTAATCTCACTGTCATGCAAAACATGAAACATAAAATGATTGACACTGAGGAGTGCCACAGACTGCATCCTTGAACTAGCAAAACCAAGGAGACCACTTTTACTAATATCAAGTAAGAAAATCGGAAATATATATGAAGGGAAATTGAGGAGATTTACGGAAAATAATAACTGTAAAATCCCAGATAAAACAGAATTTGCAGAAGAAAGATTAACTGAGAGAGCTAATGGGAATTTTCATGTCACAATACACTTACACAAGCATACAATTATTGAAAAAATAAACATCTACTTTTTATTATCCAAAACCAATTCAAACTATCATCGGAAAACATCAAACCCCATGTAAAAAAAGAAATCAGTACCACAAATACAAGTATTTCCAATTCTACATAAAAAGTATACAGAGATTCTAGAACAGTGTAATGAGGCAACAATTAAAATGGTGGTAAGAGCTATAAAACATAAAACAATTAAAAATGACATCCAAAGCAATACAGCAACAATCTATACTTATGAACGTCATCCATTATGTGACATCGCCAACACTTGAGACGGGTTTAAATATTTCAATGGGACTGCACTGCACTCAACTCTAGAATATCTGGCCTGTTAGATATGATGGTGTAAACTGATGCTTTAGCCACCCTTTCAGTGTTATCCGCCATCTTCTCGACGAAAGAGCCAATGGAAGACTCTCTTCAAGAAATGGGCTCTCTCTCAATTTGCTTTGGCATGAATTACATATTTCGACAACTACAACTGTATGCCACATGTGGCCAAATTAGAAGGGTCATATTAAACAAAAAAAAAATTCGATGACTGGCATACTAAAATCAATTCAATTATTAGGATCACTAATTTGCGACATTTGAAACTGAATGAAGGACATAAAATCAATAAAAATGGGAGTATTTTGTGTAAAATTTAACTGGATCTTTATTTAGAAAAGTATAAAGTCCGCATGGGATATATTAAGAGCAAAAAAAACGAAACAAAAGAAAAATGTACGGAAATATTTAAATAATGAATTTTCCCTTTTAAATTTGGTATAAAATAATTTTTGCAACATTTAATAATATTTGCACAATAAGCACTTTGTCACTTTTTATTCTAATGTTTCCCTTGGTCAAAAAAGACTGCAAGAACCATCATGCTTTGTAAAACAGGAAATGGTGTGGCAGGGAAAAGAAAATATAGGTTGCATTGATTGTTGGGAAATTTACTCGCGATCAAGGTCTGTGTGAAGGCCGAAACGCGTTGGGTTTGTGTGTTCTGATAAAATAATAAGCAAAAGAAAATTACCGAGAGTGCGGTCCCATTTGTTTGGCACACACGTGCTAAAGTTGTGGAATAATACCAGTGTAGTCTGGCCGGGAGACTTCGCACACCAACATGATGAGCGCCAATCTGTCCTAATTAGGACCAAAATGTTGTATACATATATATATGTATGTATGTATGTATGTATATATTATCTACTGGCGGTCGCCAGTAGATAGTTATAGTTACAACCTATTATCCATAGGAAATCCACGACATTCTATTTGAAATAACTCTCTTGCCGGTTGACGTATCTTCGCAAAATTTTCAAACTTTATGGCCCGCTCCGGTCCGCTCCTACCCTGAAAGTCTCGGGGGATTCGTCAAGCGGGGGCCGAGAAAAAAGGGGGTCCCAAAACACGTTTTCCCCATGCAATTTTCCATAGGAAACTTTAGACACGGCTACAGCCCGAACTGCTGAACGGAATTACACCAAATTTGGCAAAGAGGTAGTTCTTGGTTCAGAAAGAACCCTTTTGTTAAATGGTGTAAATCCGTTCAGTAGTTGCTGAGAAAATCAAAAGTAAAAAGATAGTGATATCTATGGCCGCGTCGGATTCGCGCACCCTCCCGATCACGAGCTGCATGCTAATTGGCTGTCAACACTCCAAATCAGGAAGTGTTGGCAGCCATTTTGTCCCTCGGTAGAACCGAGGGACAGAAACAAGTGCGCAAAGCGCACAAAGGGGGCAGGGTAGAAACACCCTGACCCCCTAGGTTTGCTCAGAAGGTCCCACAAGGACCCCCTGGGCAAAAAAATAATGTTTTTTTTAAAATCGGCAGGATGCGCTCAGGGTGCGCGAATCCTGCCGAAAAAAAAATCGAGCGCGGTCTCCCGCGCTTTGATTGTATTTTGCCCCCGGGTGGCCCAAGTCCCGGGGGCATGGTGGGGGGGTTAATTTTATGTGTGGGGGCCTCAAAGGGCCCCCAAGCCCGGGGACCGCCACCCCCGGGGCTTTATTGAAAAAATGGTGCGGGAGGGCTCTTCTGCCCTCCCGCAGCCCCGGGGACCGCCACCCCCCGGGCTTCTTTTTTAATTTAAATAAGGTGTGTGGGGGCTCCAGCCTCCACACGCCCCGGGGACCACCACCTCCCCGGGGCACTTATAAAATAAATGTGGGGGTCCATTACGGACCCCCAGAGCCCCGGGGACCACCACCTCCCCGGGGCTGTGCAATTTAAGGGAGGGGGCCGCGCGGCCCCTCCTGGAGCCCTTGATGGCCCTGGGGACCGCCACCCCCAGGGCCGGCTCCTGCAGTGTCCCGGGGTGCCTACCCCGGGACACTGTAGTTTGCTATGGCAGGACGGGAGCCTCGCGGCTCCCGTCCTGCCATAGCAAACTGCTTTGGATATTGGAAGAGAGAGCAGGGAAACCTGCTCTCTCTTCCAATATCCAAAGCCGATTGCTTTTTCACATGGGGAGCTGCATCTTAGCAGCTCCCCATGTGTAAAAGCAATGCCGGCTCCCAAGGGACGCGGGGAGCCGGCAGGACTGTGGGGGGATTGGGGACCCCCCCCACAGTCCCCAACGGAGACAGGCCCCGTGGCGCGTTTTAAGATGGGGAATTAAATCCCCTTCAATCCTGAGGGTCCCTGGGGGCCAACTAGCCCAACAGGTACATCCAGAAAGCGCCACAGAGCTGCGTTGCAGAGAGGTGTAAAAAAGGGTGTGGCCTCTCTACACGTCTCTGCAACGCAGCCCCTGGCGCATATTGGAGGTTCCTGGTGGGCTAGTTGGCCCCTAGGGACCCTCAGGATTCAAGGGGACTTAATCCCCCAACTTAAAACGCGCCACGGGGCGCGTTTGCACAGATGTCACCTCAGGCCCCGCCCCTTCCTTCACCATTGTGCAAATATTCTTCTAAAATCATCCGAAATACGAATTCCGATTTACTCACCTGTTATAAGGAGAGACCTGAGTGCTGCACCTTTCAGCCCAGTACTGGTCCTGAAAAGTAATTTTAACCGTACTTACCAGTAACTTGAATTTCCTTCCATAGGATATCATTGCCTGCTTTTTGCTGAAAAAGTTTCTAAGTGTTGATTTTTGAAACATACAAATATTCCTCTAAAATCAGCCGAAATACGAATTCCGATTTACTCACCTGTTATAAGGAGAGACCTCAGTGCTGTATCTTTCAGCCCAGTACTGGTCCTGAAAAGTAATTTTAACCGTACTTACCAGTAACTTGAATTTCCTTCCATAGGATATCATTGCCTGCTTTTTGCTGAAAAAGTTTCTAAGTGTTGATTTTTGAAACATACAAATATTCCTCTAAAATCAGCCGAAATATGAATTCTGATTTACTCACCTGTTATCAGGAGAGACCTCAGTGCTGTATCTTTCAGCCCAGTACTGGTCCTGAAAAGTAATTTTAACCGTACTTACCAGTAACTTGAATTTCCTTCCATAGGCTAACATTGACTGGTTTCACTTGGAAATTCTTCTAAGTGTGGAGTTTTGGAACTTTAAAATATTCCTCTAAAATCAGTCGAAATACGAATTCCGATTTACTCACCTGTTATCAGGAGAGAACCCAGTGCTGCATCTTTTAGCCCAGCACTGACCCTGAAAAGTAATTTTAACCGTACTTACCAGTAACTTATATTTTCTTCCATAGGAATCCATTGTCTGGTTTTCATCAAAAAAGTTTCAAAGTGTTGATTTTTACAAACTACAAATATTCCTTAAAAATCGCCTGTATGACTTAAACGCATTCTTTCAACTGTTTACAGGAGATGCACCAGTGCTGGATCCAGGATCCAACACTGAGTAAGAAAAATTAACGATAACAGTTTTTACCTGCTAAGTGAATTTCCTTCCATAGGATAACATTGGTGACTATATGAGAAAAAGTTTCTAAGTGTCAACTTTTAAAATACAATAATATTCCTTAAAAATCAGTACTGAAACCAAAACGCTTTTACTCAACTGTTTACAGGAGATGTCCCAGGACTGAATCTAGGATCCAGTCCTGTGGTTAGAAAAGTAATCCATAAAGTAACTAATTGCATTTAACTAGAAATTCACATTGAGCTGAATGTTGCATTGTGTTTGAAAATGTGTTGCCCATTGCAACAACTGTAACTACTGTACTTAAAAGTCTATTGCCTATGTGCAAAGTATTTAAACTAAAGTAATTCATTCTGAGAAAGTATTTTTGTAATGTAATGTATAATGTAATTACAATGTAATTTAAAAAATAAAATATGTAAAACAAAATTGTTTCTAAAAATGTAGTAAATCAGTATGAAAAAATTAATATAACAATTAATACATTTAAAAATTGTCATTTACAAAACCTTTGAAATTCACTGGAAAAACCGTAGGTTTCAGGCATGTTATAGTTAGAAATTAGCATTTTAAAAACCTTTGAAATTCACTGAAAAAACCATAGGTTTCAGACATGTTATAGTTACAAATTAGCATTTAAAAAACCTTTGAAATTCACTGAAAAAACCATAGGTTTTAGGGACAGTTATAGTTACTTGGACATTGCACTCGTAAAAAACCCGTGAAATTCCCACGTTATAGTTAGTTCAGCTAACTATAACTCGCGCCCCGCAATGCACTGCTGATGACGTCACATATTACATCACTCATGACATGGTCAGTGACATCACTGATGACATCACTGATGACATCTCAAATGACATCACTGATGACATCATCCACGTGATAATCTGATGCACCTCCTCACACCCTAATATAACCTTTGATACACCCACTCTAAATTACAGACTGCCATTCGCAAAACCATAGACACTCCAACACCAATAACTACATACCCACTCACTGATTCTTAGGTCTACACACACACATCCACTCACTCACCCGTACAGTCACTCATACTTATGGTCACTCAGTACAGGACTATCATATGCACTCTTACTCCTATATAGACACTCAAACACCGCCACTCATCCATAGAGGTACTCACACACCTAGTCAGTCATGCAAATAATTAAACACACTGCCATTTACTCACCTATACAGTTATACACACACCAGCTCACTTAATCATACAAATACTAGCACATTGTTACGCTCTTATACAATCACTGATACAAGCACACACTCATCCATACAGCCACTCTCACAATAACACACTCTCACTTATAGCCATTTAAATACTCTAACACACATATATACTGCCTTTCACATATGTAGTTACTCACACATGTACCACTGGGACATACATTCACTCACTAACACACTGTTACACACACTTACCCACCCATACAGTCTATCACAGATGCACTCTTGAAACCATCCACCCAGTGAATCACCCACTCACACATCTATGCACAGTCGCACACACCCCATCCACACAAACACTCAGGCACCCATACAGATACTCAGACAACAAATCAATAACTCTTATAGACACTCATGTAGCTATTCACAAACCCATGCAGCCACTTACACAGCAACAGACAGATACAGACATTCACCCAGTTTAGTCACTAACCCATGCATTCAGTAAGATACGTTTAATCACTCACTTATAGAATTAGTCACGCACCTACTAAATCATCCATACACACACTTATACACCCACTCATTCTTTAATACGCCTTTCCCTATATATATTAAAAATATTTAAACTTTACAGAAACACACAGTCACTGGATGATGTCATCAGTGATGTCATTTGAGATGTCATCAGTGATGTCATCAGTGATGTCACTGACCATGTCATGAGTGATGTAATATGTGACGTCATCAGCAGTGCATTGCGGGGCGCGAGTTATAGTTAGCTGAACTAACTATAACGGGGAATTTCACGGGTTTTTTACGAGTGCAATGTCCAAGTAACTATAACTGTCCCTAAAACCTATGGTTTTTTCAGTGAATATATATATAGATATATATATCTATATATTTCCACCACAGTGCTCCAATTTCAGGAGCCCGATCCAAACAGGGCGGTCATAGAGCTGCGGGCATAGAGCTTCCTGTATGAAATGCACACTTTACCACTTCTCCTTCAAAGAAGCACGCCGAAGCCAAATTTCGAAAGGCTGCAAGCACTTTTAATTCACACTGAGATATGCACAGGTTGCTCAAAGTCCTTACACGTTTCACCTCCAAATGAGCGTTGATCACAGGTGAGTCTTTTACTTCCAACATGACCACGTGGTATTGAGAATACGCGTCGCATTCAATCTGAAGAGTGCACATTGTGAACCAAATGAAATGTTTTTTTCTGACTTCTGCGCAGCCACAATAATTTCATTTTTTATCTTTTTCATCGCAGTAGCTTTTAGTTTACATTCATCTTGTCACAGTGCGCTTTTAATGCAAGCCTGTTAATGGTTCTACGTCTCCTGTAGTGCCTAGCATCTTTGAAGTCAGCAAGTAAAAACACCATGTTCCACCACCCATCCCTTGCCACACTTTCACTTCGAATGTTAACAGTAGGAAAATCCTGTCTTCATCTCGGTAAAAGTAGGCGGTTCAGGCTTACATCCCATTCTTTACTTCCACTCTTCAGATAGAATGTGACACATATTCTCAATATCGTGTAGTCATGTTGGAAGTAAAAAAGTCACCTTTGATCAAGGCTCATTTGGAGCTGAAATGCGTAAGGACTATGAGCAACCTGTGCATATCTCAGTGTGAATTAAAAGTGCCTGCAGCTTTTTGAAATTTGGCCTCGGCGTGATTCTTTGAAGGAAAGTGGTGAAACACAGTGACATCCACGATGAGCAAGAAAAAACCTTTTGCTATTTTTGCAGCAAAGTCTTCAAACATAGGATTAGCAAGTAGAATCCATGTCGACTTGAAAAATGAGAAAGGCCTTTTACCATTCCAGGTACAGTATTAATGCTTTGGATTGGTAAAATATCATCGAAGCCAAACTGAAATGAATAAAAGCAACCTCTAACATATGTTTCACTCTTATTAGGGCTCTTCCGAGAGGCATAGTTTTGTCCACTCACAAGGAATAAGCCAGTGTAGGTTAAAACAATGTCTTTTCAAGCTTAGAGTGTGGCATAAATTATGCAAAAAAGAAGCAGGGAACCCTGGGTAGTTTCCAAGTTTTAGTTGCGGCTCTAGTGGAGTATCATGCACCATTGTTTTGGTTTCTTTCGACATCAGCTATCTGGCTAGTTTCAACAATAGGAAGTAGCACACAGGTTGCACTGTAGATTTAGTGCTGACTAGGGTGTTCTTGAGATGTCTTAAGACTCATAGGCTGCCCATGTTGTGCTAATAAAGTCCCTGTTGCTTGTCTTTTTGCCAAACCCCCAGGGTTACTAACAGGCCCTGGTTTGTGGTTAAGGCCTTCAGGAGATGGTGAAATATAAAGAGTATTTCTGCACATTCAGTCCTAGCACCAGGTGTCACGATCTTTCAACATTTCTTTAAAGCACCACGTCGGCTCAAGCCATTTATTCACTTAGGGCAGTTGTCAGAGACCTATTCACCTACTCAACATGGGAACAAATGTTCTTCAGTGACAAGGTGTGAGCCCCATATGAGCGCTAACATATCAATATGTCCTTCAATCAGTAGAGCATCAGTGTCTGTTGTCTGTAGCTGAAGGTGCTAAAAATTGTTGGGAGAGCTAGGTCAAATGAATAAAGGAAATATAATGATTTCTTTATTAGTAGGCCCTGTAACCCTCTTCCGTGATGGCTGATGCTGTGCACTCTAGACAGATTATATTCAATTATGCATGGTACAGACTTTATTACCAAAATCTCTTCAAAGATGGCCGCCATTCAGTTTTCTAGTTGATCCTCTTTTTATTACTATTGATACAAATGCCACTGAGCCTGGGCCTGTATGATGGCTCTTCAGCGTGCCATTCCTAATCACCGCAGTGCAACCAATATCTAAGCAACGTGTGATCGATAAGATACCTAACCAAAATAAATACTTTAAAATAAGTGAGTCTATTTACTTCTTCTCCTCTCATTGGCAAAAAAGTGTATTTGTAAGCCTCAACTTCAGACAGCTTTAGCCGTCAGTTGGTAAACAGACCTATTCTATCCAATATAGACTTTTTTGGCCATATTTATGACCCGGTTTGCTTTGCTCTTGCACCACGCAAGCCTAAATCATATTTTTGAAGCCATTCAAAGCCACTTAGCATGACTTTGAGTGGCTCCAAAAATATGGAGTAACGCAACGCAGAACAAATTGCTGTATTGCGTACTCTGCCCTAGGTAGGTGTTCCCATGCAACTCCCATGGTTTTTGATGGATTACCAAATTAACGAGACTATGTAAACCTGGGAATGAGCCAAAAAGATACGCCTCCCCAGGGGAGGAGTAACGAGGAGAAATATGTTAATTTTTCCTCTTTCTTTGTGTGCTGCATTCTGAAGCACACATAGGAATAAGCCTCTCACAATTGTTTTTGTGCAGGAAGGTGTCCCTTCATACACAAAAACAATACTGCCTATAACACAGGCACCCTTGCACCATGGTGCTATAGTGCCTGCATTGGTGCTAGGATGCCAAAACGGTGCAAGTGCAAGGGGAAAGGACAGGAATGCACTGTATTGGATAAATACGACATATTCCTGCCCTTTCCATGTGACGCAGTGCAGCACAGCAAGGTTAATTGCTGCGCTGTCCTGCACCTCTAAACTCATAAATTTGGCCCTTAGTGTGTTTGCCACAAACAAAGAGCACTTCAGTTTCCCCCTGTTTACATTCAAGGACTTGCATCATTCCACTGCTGATGTCAAAACCTTGCTTTGCAGTACATGAGGAATATGTCCTACTCCCTCTTGTCTTTCCATGCTTTTCTCCCCCTCTTTTGGACCCTCAATTCTCTCTAAGAATTATTAAATCTTCCTGTGCCTAGTTGGCTCTCCAGCCCTTCCGCGCGCTGCAGTGGCTGTCTTGAAATGTTTTTTCTTTTGTTTTGTAAACAACCATTCAAAGATGGCCACAGCACTTTAGCTTGTGCGCATATGCAGCACCATCTTTGGAATGTTTTTAATTTCATTTTCCTTTTTCAAGAGAGACATGGCTGTGTTTCAGCTTTTCCTTTTTTTGCTTAATAACAACCTGGAACAAGATTGTTCAACACTCACCTTTAAGAAGGGCTTTACTCTTTTTAGTTGCCAAAGAAGGTGTTTTAAGACCAGTTCTTGACACTTGGCGATGGGCCAGATTATTTTTTCAATTCTGATTTTATCCAATTGTCTAAAGCGTTGACAACAGGAATATTGCAGTGAGAAAGCAGCCGCATGAGTAGAAAATCTACTCGAGCGGCAGCAGAAATCAACTCGAGTAGTTACACCCGCTGAGTTTTCATGTAACTCTACATGTTCCTCCCACCCCTAATTACATCACATTAATTACTAGTTTCTTTTAGGAAAATAGGCTGTTTTTTTATTTTAAAAAGGACCCCAGCAGGCCACCATCCCTGTGATGACTACGATTTCTTAGTGGGTCGCAAATTGCGACCTATCTCATTAATATTCCTGAGGTTGATGGATTTGTGACCAACTACGAATTACTTTTTTTAAAAATAAAACTGTCATACATTAGGATTTGTGATTTCCAAATTGCAATTCCATATGAATGGCAATTTGGAAATCGCAATTCCTAATGTTGATACAGCTAGCCCGAAGTTTCTTCTGCCATCCGAGTCTGATGATGTAAAAGGTAATCGTGACAAACAAAGATTTCTGCGTAGCATACAAAATCAAATATCAAAGATTTGCAGGAGGTGGAAGAATATGTAATACTTCTCTGTCAAACCAATAAATAGTGATGACTTACACAAGTCACACTGACTTTAGCTTGGAAACCAGTTTGTTCCTGCCTAGACAGCATCAATGTTTATCAGTGAGAAGAAGAACTGGCTAGTATTGACCTCACTAAAGTCCAGAGAAGCTGAAGGCTGCCTGAAATAGACCAAGACCTTTCCTAGAAATGCCTTCCATGTTCTCACAGGGCTCTTGTAGAGGTGCCTCAGCGTCTTCAGTATGCCGTCCATGATGATTCATCTTTGTGTAGAAATGAGTTCTCTCCATGAAAAATCTTTACCTTCTCTCCTCAGAATCAGTCTGGATTTTGCTTAGCCTTGACCCACTATTGTCGTGACGCTGTATTCTGCTAGATGGTGTGGGGTGGGGTGGGGGGGGGTCTTTTGTGATTTGAAGGTACTGGCTCCTGTTGATTTTGTTGTTTTTGTTCTTATATAATAGGATTTTTTCTACTTTACTGCAAAGATATGTACTGTCAACCTTTGTGGGACATGTCTGACCTCTTTGATGCATTGCATGGCCAAATATCCAGTTAACTATTGATATGCGAAAGTCATTTGTTGTTCCCAGAATCGCTTGACTGACGGCCCCCCACACTTGTAATCTTATTTTGGCAACTCTGTATTAACGCTTGCTTAGTTTTCTCTGACTATACTTGAGACTGCAATCAACCTGTGCTTTTTTGCAGATATTGTGGACTAATAAACTCGGATAAAAAGATGCGAAAAACATAAATAAAAGTGAGGAAACTATTGTAGGAGATTTCTTGGTTTATGTAACTTCGACACTTCTGCCTGACCTGGAACAAATAAACATGGAAAGACTAAAAGGAAGAGTGGGTCATTAGACTTCAGTATTTTGAGGGTAAACACTGAAAATAAATATTTGTAGATTCCGTGCAACATAACGTATAACCTACTAATAAACCATCTACTCATAGATACACAAAAACGTTCTTACTGCTAAGCATAGAGAATTTGGTACATTGTTTGTCGTATCCTGCACCCTGTTCCACAGGATGTGGTACATGCCTAGTTTGGAATCTGTCCTATAAATAGAATGATAGAGGGAGAGTTAGTATTGTAGATGTTTTCCTTAAAAGGTCAGTGCCACTCTCAGATGTATGTCTGTGGATATGCATGGTAGAGATAAACTCACATAGAAGCACTCATATTTGATTGCAGGACAGTAACACCGCTGCACATTTGCAGGTAAATGCAGTGCTACCCTGACGTACCTGAAGGGGCATGTGCCCCCACTACATTGATGTACCCTGTGATGCCTCTCCCCGATCATTGAAGTCTGCAGCAGGACCTCCTTGATTACCAAATGTATCTCCATTCTATCACTGCTATTTTGTCCTCCACCGAGTGATCCATCCCTTCAATTTCACCTATTGGACAATCCTTCTACAGTTGACAGGTTTTAATCATTTTTCATCACTGAGCAGCAGACACTACATCACAGCAGAGTAAACAAGCCCCCCCTTCATCACTTCCTCATGTAGATCCCCACCTCTATTGTTGACAGATTTGGCATGTCTTCCTTCGCTGCACTTGACACCCTTTTACGATCACTGGATAGTGCATACCTCATCCTCCATGACTGAGCAGGCTTTAGTTTATCACTAGCCCATCACTGATCACTATATCACTTTTAATCTGGGTGCCACCATGGTGGAGGTTAAAAACTGCACTAAGGATATAATTTAAAGTTGCCAGCCAGGCCACCAAAACACCCCGGTGGAGGAGGCAGGACTGCCCCAGTAAAGGCCAGGCTGTCACAACTGGAAGAGCCCACTTATTCATGTTAACATTTTTCACTCAAAATGACCCCTAGATGCAGGTGGAACTTCCTCTACGGCTGTCTGTGTGAGAAAAACGTGCTGAGTTGTATTTGTAAGGAATGTTTCGACATCTGCTACCATAGTAGCACCTGTTTGTGTTTCCCACTGAATCCAGGGAAACCTGTTTTCTATTAAAAAATAAAAAAAGCGAAATGCTTGACTCTTTTAGTGCTTGTTTTGCTTGCACGTGTTTATACCCCGAAGCGATAGTCTGAATCAAGGAAGTTACTGGGGCAGCTACAGAAGGCATTACCATTTTTATTTGTTTAATGTAATTAAGCTCGCTGCATGATTTCAGCCTGATTGTTCATGCAAAAAAACGAGAATATCTCACGCGCATCTAATTCATCTCTATTAGCGTTTTCATAAATATTGGATAATTAGGGGTTGTCCTTTTTTATCCTTGCTCATCATCTGATCCATTGCAAATGTCATCTAAAAATTATCTCGCTCAAATTACTTCAAAACTGTAGAGTGTTTCTCATGCCGCAGGCTCTTATTTCTTCAATCGTGTTTTATACAAACAACCCCCTTGAGTGATATTCTGGCAGGACCGGGGGCTTATCTTCTTGAGACTCTAGTTCACTGGTAAGTTGCAAGCAAGTTTGGATAAAACATGTGAATTTAAGACAGCAATTTCAGGGCTCTATGGGCTGATCCACATTGTCCAAACGGTGTAACCTTGCAGAGGACCTCATGGCCAAAATGCACAAAGATTTTTCTACCTTTGTTATACTCCTGTCTTATTCCTAAATTGCATGTGTAAATTAGGCATACTCCCAGTGGCGGCCAGCATGGATCTGGGGTGGTGAGGCGGAGGGGAGAGGGGGTAAGGAGGTATAATTGAAAAAAAGGAAATATTCAATTACCTCCTCTCCGCTCTTTTTTCACGTCATCTCTGCTCCGCCAAACAGGAAGCAGCCAGGCTCCCCTGAGCCAATCACAACTCTGCAATGCAGCTTTGTGATTGGCCCCCCTAAACCAATCACAACGCTGCAATGCAGCGCTGTGATTGGTCTGAGCGCTGTGGTTCGACGCTCAGACGGGGACTGGGTGCCGGGGCATGTTTATGCATTGGAGAAAAAACCCCTAGGCAATTAATCGTCTTTAAATTCAACAGACCATTATATCTAAACAAATTGATACATTAGACTCAGTGTAACCAAACAGTTATTGTTTAAAAATTCATGTTTTTAATTCATATTATTATAAAATACAATGAAACATAACATCAACCTATATCTAATTCTTAGAAAATTAATGCACAAAATTACAATATATAAAAAATAATTAATAGTTCCAAAGACACATGGACTTTCTAAACACAATATACAAAAGACACACAATGCATAAAATACATAAACAAACAGTGGCAATGAGATGGGTCTCCGGGCTTTCTAAACACAATATACAAAAGACACACAATGCTTAAAATACATAAACAAACAGTTTCAATGAGTGGCATCTCATTGCCACTGTTTGTTTATGTATTTTAAGCATTGTGTGTCTTTGACCAAAGAAGAATTTAAAAATGTCCACATGTAGGTTACTTCCTTCTCTTAGTGCAACTGTTTGTTGACACCTTAAATACTGCCAGCTCCATTTCAATTGCCTTTTTTCATACCTGACCCAAAAGGGACCGTATGAACAACCAGAGTCTAAAAATCTTGGGCAACACATACAAACTGTCACATTCAACAAAGAAAAACTGCTGCGCAGCAAAAAAACCCCAAAAAACCTTTGCTCAGTACTTGAGGCTGGAAGCTATTTCTGCACAAAAGGGCTGAGCATTTATGTGCAGACAGTCCACAAAGTCTATAAGCATGAGGTAAGTCGCGAGTGCACACATCAGTGATTGTGAGAAATTGGCCCTCTAGTTGGCAGAGGTATGCACCCTGTCCCAGCAGGAACCACAGTCCTAGTCAGGGTAAGTCAGTAACACACTTTAAATTAACCTGTGCTCACCCTCTGGTAGTTTGGCACAAAGCAGTCAAGCTTAACTTAAGAGGCAATGTGTAAAGTATTTGTGCACACAACAGACAGTAACACAGTAAAAACACTACCAAAGTGACTACACACCAGTTTTGAAAAATAGAGAATATGTTTATGAGTAAAACAAGACCAGAATTGCAAAAATCCAATAAATAGAAGTCAAGATATGAATTTTTAAAGAATTGTTTTGTAAGGCTTAGAAAGAAATAGCACCAAACAGGGCTACCTGGTCGCGCTAGACTGGGTCAAATCTAAAAGTTCGGGTTGACCCCAATGGAGCGCTGGTCAGATACAGGGACCAGCCTTGGCCCGCTGAAACAATTCCTTCGATGCGTCAATGCTGAGGACGATGTGGGGCAGCAGCGGAGGCAACGCGCCGTCGTTGATCCTGTCGAGGAAGGCAAGGCGTTGGTTCCAAGCTGCTCAGCATCAAAGGTGCACAGAGGCGCAAGGGCGAGACACAGTGAAGCAATTTGTCGAAGTGGAACCTCTGAGTTGAAAGCAATGTGTCGGCCCTGAACCATTGCAACATCAAGGATACTGCAAAGCTTCGAGACAATGTGATGTTCGTGGTCCATGCAGTAGCGGCAATGCATCAGCATCATGGAAGATGCAACGGTTCTGATCAGCGCAACATTGCTGATGCATGGATTTTCACAGAAGCAGCACTTTAAACTCACTTCTAAGGGCCCAGGACTGAATTGGCACCACTTGGCAGAGCAGGACTCACAGCAGATAGAGTTCAGGTGCTTGATGCAGGTTGCAGGGTGAAGTCTTTGATATTGCTGAGAATTTAGAAACACAAGGCAAGTCAACAAGCCCTTAGAGATACTTTGGTTCTGACATGTAGATATGCAGGTCCAGTCCTTCTCACTCCCAGGCAAGAAGCAGGAGGAAGCAGGCCAACACAGAAAGGCAGTTCAGCAAAGTGGCACTCTCTCCTGGCAGCACTGTAGTGCTTCTTCCTGGTAGAATATCCTCAATTCCAGAGGTGTTCAGCATTGGTGGTGTCAGAGGCCAAGTATACCCAGTAGGCCCTTTTATGTAGGGTGCCTTCAAAGAGATGCTTTGCAGTGCACAAAACCCTGCCTTCCCTGCCCTGGCTCCAAGCTCACTCCAGGAGGGTATGCAATCATTTGAGTGGGGACAGGACACAGCCCCTTCAGGTGTTAAGTGTCAGGTCCTCTCTCCCATCCTGCTCAGGATGACCCATCAACATGCAGATGGCTACTCAGTCACACTTACCCTCCATTCTGTGTTGCTGTCTAGAGGGAATGCAGGAAGCCAGCTGTCATCCACCCCAGATGTGTATTCCATAGACAGGAAGAAGGCTTAAAATGGTTTAAGTAAGAAAATACCAACTTTCTAAAAGTAGCCTTCGCCATTAGTTGTGTTTTTAAATTGTGAGTCCATGGACACTAAATTTGGGTTTCCCATTTCTTCTGAATTGGAAACTACACTTATATAATGTAATAAGGCAATCTCAATGTTATCCTATTAGAAACATAAGCATTACAGTAGTGAAAAACAAATTTGAGTATTTCACTACCAGGACATGTAAAATATAAAAGTACATGTCCTGCTTTTTAAATACACTGCACCCTGCCCGTGGGCTGTCCATGCCTATCTTAGGGGTGATCTATATGTATTAAAAAGGAAGGTTTGGGCCTAGCAAGTAGGTTAACTTGCCAGGTCGAATTTGGCAGTGTTGAAACTGCACCCACAGGCTCTGCAGTGACAGGCCTGAGACATGATTAGGAGGCTACTCAAGTGGGTGGCACAATCAGTGCTGCAGGACCACTGATCCTAAACCAATACTTAGTAATCAACAGAGTAATTGAAAAGGGTACTACTATTCTCTAATAGGAGCCACTCTTAAGTCAGCTCACAATAACAGGTAACCAATACATAAACAAAAAATGTGTGCACCAACCCAATCATCGCAAAGCAATTTTTTCAAAAAATGGGCATGTAATTTTTTTTTTACATATATATACAAACAGCACAGTAAAAAATCATCCCATGATTCAGAAGAGTCAAGGAAAAGGAGGAGAGGGTTGCTCCAGAAGGAATGTGAAAGAATTTGGTGCTCAAGTGTAAAGAGATTTAGAACAGGAAAAAGTTTCCAAAAGAGTGAAGGGCATATATTTACATAGTTCAATGTAAGCCTGGTAATTAATAACCAGTCAACAGGAACCTGGCCTGATACAATACTACATGTATTCTAGTCATACATATAATTTCCAAAGGTTAGAGAGATAAATCTCTTTTGGCGAAAGGGCACAGGGAGCGCAGGTCCAGGTTTCCAAAAATGGGGTGGGGTCTTGGTGTCGACGTTTCGGTTGGTTGAAACCGCATCGGAGACGGTCAGCGATTTACTGCGCTCCAGATCGTGTTGGTCGAGAAATTTCCGACCCGCCGGTATCTTTTTCGTAACTACGTATCTAATACGGGTTATTCATTTTGTAAATTAACACCACGCATCGATGCAGGGTTTCTTTTCCAATCCTTTGGGCACCATGCCGCACCCATGAGGCGGATACTAACATTGGGCGTTACCCATGATATTGTGAGGGTTGCCCCTCCCCCTTCTGGTTCCCTGTCCTGAGGAAGACCCGCGTGGCTGAGGTAGAAAATTCCTCTCCTTTGCCCTCAAGTTGGGTCGAAACGTCGACACCAAGACCCCCACCCCATTTTTGGAAACCTGGACCTGCGCTCCCTGTGCCCTTTCGCCAGGTCCTGTTGACTGGTTATTAATTACCAGGCTTACGTTGAACTATGTAAATATATGCCCTTTACTCTTTTGGAAACTTTTTCCTGTTCTAAATCTCTTTACACTTGAGCACCAAATTCTTTCACGTTCCTTCTGGAGCAACCCTCTCCTCCTTTTCCTTGACTCTTCTGAATCATGTGATGATTTTTACTGTGCTGTTTGTCTATATATGTAAAATAAAAATTACATGCCCATTTTTTGAAAAAATTGCTTTGCGATGATTGGGTTGGTGCACACATTTTTTGTTTATGTATTGGTTACCTGTTATTGTGAGCTGACTTAAGAGTGGCTCCTATTAGAGAATAGTAGTACCCTTTTCAATTACTCTGTTGATTACTAAGTATTGGTTTAGGACCGTTGTTTCCTTTGCTATATTCAATACCCAGGTCCAAGGACTCTTGTTGGGTTACCCCATTTACCTAATGGCAGGACCACTGATAGCATTTGATTTATCGGCCCTCTGCACATGTAGCGCCTCTACTAGGGACTTATAAGTAAATCAAATATGCCAAATGTGGACAGACCGATGCTATCATGTTTTAAGTAAAGAGCACATGAACTTTAGCACTGGTTAGTAGTGGTAAAGTGCCCACATTCCTAAAGCCAGGAGAACCCAAATCAGCAAAAACAGTCGAAAACAGGTGGTCAGCAGTCAAAAAGTCAGGGAAACCCACACCAAGGATGACAGGTCTAACTGTGACATCACTGCATATAATGGTGAAAGGAAGAGGAAAGACCATCGTGAGACAGCCCTTATATCATTGCCCATCAGTGGGCAGGAGTCACAAAGCAATTTAAAGGTGTGTTTGTAAGGTCCACTTAAGGGTAACTGAGCCGCCTGGACTACTGTAATGCCCTGCTGATCTCAGCCAAGGAAACCTCCCTGAACAGACTGCAAGTAGTCCAAAATACGGCTGCCCGCTTAGTGACCAGTGCTCCCCCCAGAACAGCTTCTCTCCCCCTACTCCGCAAACTGCACTGGCTGCCCATACGCAAAAGAATCAAATTCAAGGTTTGCTGCTTAGTGTTTAAAGCCTTAAATAAAATTGGACCCAGATACCTGTTGAACAAGTTGGTCAATTACACCCAACCCCCCCGAACCCTCCGGTCAGGGTTCAAAGATCTTCTCGTCGTACCACGAATAAAACAAACCAGATTAGGAGGCAAATCCTTTACTTACCTAACCCCCCAACTCTGGAACCAACTACCCAGGGACATCCGTCTCTGCACCAACTACCTGTCATTCAGAAAAATGTTGAAAACTTCACTGTTCTGATCCACCTACTCTGGCTGCTCCCAAGGGCTACTATAGCGCGGAGATACCCCGACTGGGGTGATTCATGCGCTCTAAAAATGATAAAACAAAATAAAAAAAATTATTTATAAACCTGGGAGCGTTAGTGAATATTTAGTGCCTGCTCAGGGCAGGGGGCATTCTTCTCCACATTTGCCATTGAAAGAGCAGTCACAAACACCTGGAGCATCTCAGTGCGCCAAATTAGCATGGACAGCTGTCACGTTTGCTAATGGGGCCAAGTGACTCCCAAGGGGATGTTTTCAATATAATTCTTATTGTAGTTGAGCATGCTGTTTGTGACCCGCAAGCTGGTTCGTGCCTAGTCAAAACAAGCTGCTTTGTGCTATATGTTTTTTTTCCAGGAACAGGCAGATTGTTCTCCTGTATCATTATATTGGAAATCCTCTACTAAGCAATGTGAGATGGCAACATTTTAAATCTGGAATCATTGTGATACTAATCTGGTGAAGTGTATTAATAAACAGGCAAAAGTTGTGAATAATGCACTTCTCAGAGCCATAAAATCTTTTCCCAGACCTTCAATGCCTTACGTACATTCCTTAGAATTCACTGTCTTCACCATTGTTCAAATTCTGCATACATTCAATGCTGGTAAAGTGCCTCATTTCTAAGCCAAGGAATGCTGAACATTTCATGTGTGCACATCCCTGTGACAAGCAACATCCCTAAGATTGTGATCTTTTCAGCAGAACGCCTTATACAGAGCCCTTGGCATCCTACTGGCAGATCTGAAAATAAGTATCCCTCAACATGCAAATGACACCCTGTAATGTTCATAAAGATCAATTTAGACCATGATGTCTCTCACTTAGCAAAAGTATCCTAGCCCTTTCTCAAACTCCATCCAATCATGACGGAATTCAGTCTCATTGACAATACCAGCTAACAGTACCACAATCAAAAGGATGATTGGTCGAGAAGATCCTGGAAGACTTCACAAGCTCTCTTGTCAATAGTACTGCGCTTTCTTGGTTTCTATTTTTAAGCAACCTCACCTTCAAAATAAACATCACACACAAAATAAGAGCATCTGCTATCCAATTTGCAACTTGAAATTTTCTCCTAGTAGAAGTTGAATTCAGAACGAGCGTGCAAACTCTTCTCTTATCACTCTCTTGAGTTAAATCTTGCAGTTCTTCAAAATACCCATGAGTCCACTATGAAAAGAGTCCTTCATCTTACAGTTCACCTCATTACAGGAGTATAAAAGTGTGACAAAATAAAACCTGCTCCTACATATCTCTACTGGCTCCCTTTGCCTGCACACATCCTCTTCAAGACAAGCAATATTACAGTTGTAAAGCTTACAACGATGCTATCCCGTGGAACATTATCTCCAAAATCAAGATATCAGGAAGACGCTGAAATAAGCTGTTTGAGACTAGAGACTACAAGATGAAAGAATCAAACAACAAGGCTCCAGGCCGCCTCATAGTTACCGCAGGGTGTTGAATGTCACGCCAGTACAAATGAGCCATGCTCCATCCATTCTCCACTTTTGAAATAGTTCAAGACTCTGCTCTTAAAGCAACACTTCATCAATGTATGATTGCAGACCTATCAATGCAGATCTTTATGCCACCTGAAATCTCCCCTCTCCCTCTCAATTGGCAAGCCTGGTTTCACAATCAGGCCTATCTGTCCTTACTCTACTCTAACCCCTCCTTTAAATCCTTAACATGAATGTTCCTCCCACACTCCTGTTTAAACCCACAGGCACTGTAATGCTTCTCTTACACTGAACAACTTTCTAGTTTTATAGCTAGGTTCAATCTTTACAAATTCATATACATACATACATCTGTTTCAAGATGGGTCTAGTGCATGTGTCAGATTGGAATATCAGTCTCTTGATTTGTGTCATCATCCTTAACATAAATTAAACAGTGGATCCTTCTCTTCAGCTGGCTTCTGCAGCATGTCTGTGTTTGTGAATGCAAAGTATTCATGATGCAGCATAATAAGATGATGTGTATAGTAATCTCCTAATTGTGACATACAGGCATTTAAATAATTCTTTATCAAAGCAAATGTGTAGAGAGCACCAGAGAGACCTGAAGCAAGATGGCAACATTAGCTGAGAGCTCCTGTGGCTGACTCTAATAAGATAATCTAACATATTAATCCAAATCAATCGTTTTCATCCTTACAGCGGAATTATTTGGATAGCGAACTACACCGGATTGAGGATCTTCTTAGTGAATTTGAGCAGAAGATATGGCGATCTGAGAGGTTGTTGCCTGTCAGTGGATGCTGCCTAAGAAACATTGTACTTTCTGTGGTGAGGTCATTGATCCTGAAGAGTGACTGTAACAGTGCAGAGGTGAGTGCATTAACTGTGACAAGAAGACCATTAAGTGAAAGGTGTGGTGCTCATTGAGCAGCTTTGAAAGAGGAACAGACATACTGATCATTGTGCCTCAACTAGGCAGAAGCTAACAACCTAAGTGCCGTGGAGTGGCAGTCTTATCTGAACAATGATGGAGAGCAGTGGCGACTCTGTCAATGCTGGGAGATGGCTCCTTCAAACAAATGATTGATTCCAGACCCACAACCTGGAATAGACCAAGAGTGAGTTAAGATAACACTGTTGTATGGCTATGTGGATTGCTTGCACTCCAATCTGGTGATGGCAACTTTTGGTTATACTCAGGTTATTTAATTATTTCACATCTTTATCACATCACACTTGTTCTTTTAGCTGCAAGTACTTTTACATTCAGATGTGATCCCTACTGTATGGTTGTCTCTATCTCATACATTCAATGACAATTTTTCGAGCACATCATTTTTAAATTAAACCACAGATTCTCTTATTGCACTTTGGTGACCCTGTCCTATTGGTACAAGTATATGATGTAAACATATATGCATATCACTGCAAACTGCAGTTGGACCCAAACTGTCAGCTGCAGGGACTGTAAGGCTAAACTCTTTCAACTTCCTTGTGGAGTCCCGCAGAGGCCCTCCCTCAGTCCCTCTTTGTTTGATGTTTATGTGGCCCGTTGGCGAAATTGGTGTGATCCAGGTGTTGTCCTATGCAGGCGACACCAAAATTATTCTCTCTGTATCTGACAACTGGACACTGGTGGTGAACAATTTCAAGTCCTGTATGACTGATATTAGTGCCTGAATGAAGGAGAACTGGAAACTGAACGCAGAGACGAAGAAGATTGTGGTCTTTGGAGCGGATAACTCTGTGTTGACTGAGCGCTGGTGGCCTGAGACAGGCAGCCATTTACCCATCTCTATGGTCGTCGCTAAAAATCTTGGAGTAATTTTTTTATAACACCTTTACCTTTGACTCTCAGGTCAACAGGACGGTGAGCTCTTGCTTCTTCATTATTAAGATCCTGATGAGGAATTTTCCCTTCTTACTTGGGGAATGCAGAGTTTCAGTGGTCATTGCTCTTATTACATCTCGCCTTGACTACTATAATGCTTTATATTTAAATGCCACCCAGTACTCTCTTAATAAACTTCAGGCCATCCAAAAAGTGGCTGGATGGTTGGTCTTGGATGATCCCAAATATCTATCTGCTAGCAAGGGATTGCGGTAACTTCATTGGCTACCAGTGAAGAAGAAGGTGATATTGAAAGCTCTATGACTGGTCTATAAGGCTCTTCACCAGCAGGGCCCATGGTACCTGAAAACCGTGTTCAACTGGTATTCTCCAAATAGACAGCTTAGATCTGCAGCACCTAGGAAGGTGATCATTCCCAGGTATCGGAAGGCTAGATGGGGTGGCCTCGCATTCTCGGTGGCAGCGGCCAGGATATAGAAAGTGTTTCCTATACTTATTGTGAGTCTGAATTCTTAATCTGTTTCGCAAGCATCTAAAAACCTGGTTATTCTCTCAACCTTAATAATGTATTTCCTGTCTCCGCCCTGGCTGTTTTTGACCAGTGCTAGCACTTTGATGCCTTTCTGGCTTAATGCGCTCTATAAATCCAAAATAAAAATACTGCAATCCATGTGTATAAATGAAATGTTCTTGTAATGTCACAGTCTTGAAAAAAGTCCATGTGGACGAAACACATGTTGGCTGTTTCCCTAGAAACAGATATCTATGCATCTAGGATAAATGATTGGAATCAAAGCTAATTAAATATATCAAAAACAACTCTCTCCTGTGTGGCATGGACATTGAAGGAAGAATTGATCAATATTATTGTTGTTTGCGCTCCCCTATGATTGTTTTTTAGTTTTGCTTGAAGGTTTAATTAGTTCACTCACAGAACACCCTTGGGTAGCAGGGTGTCATTTTGGTGATCACCACTACAATAAAATTTATATTCACGTTTTATGACAAATGGAGTATACAATTTAGCCATACTCTTTCATCTGAGATGTGCAATTCTCTTGTCTCCACTACTACCATTGTATTAGTTAATAAAACACTGGGGAGAAGGGGCATCAGGCAAGGTAAACTCCAATCCAATAAAGAAACACTGCTACTAAATCCACAGACCTTACATCTTAGTCAGATAAAGTCATGACACAAAAATTACAGCACTTCACGAGAAAATACAAAGTAGTCTTGCCACCACAGACTCCCTGATGCTGTGCATAGATCAAATGGAAAAATGGACAAACATGCAACCATATTTGGCAACACAATGTGGAATGAGAAGGTGCTCAAAATGTAAAAGCTGTTGGAAACCAATGCACCAAAATGAGAATTACGAAGGGCCATCCCATAAAAAAAAACATACGAATCATATGGGGTGGAGGAAACCCATCTATGAGGTGGATGGAAGACTTCATTGAATCCCTCTAATGATGCTGTTAGATGATAGGCATTTTTCTTGTGTTAACTGTTTAAAGAGCACGTGGGGCATTTACGCTCCAACCTTGACCAGGGTAGAAGCTACACCCCATCATCACAAGACTTTTTAATTATAGAGCCTAAGACGCAGTGCTCCACCTAGCCAGAACCAAATAAACAATGCAGTATGAAGTCTTCCCTATATCTTTCTTCCCAAACTTCACTTAAACAGTGTAAAAAGACCAGACACTTCTCTGTGGAAGTAAAGAAATACGAATGGAAATTGGACCTGAACCATGCAATGTTCTACCCAGCCAAAGTATGAGTGGAGACAATTGAAAAGCCTACTTCTTGGCACTTCTTGACATCAGAAAGTGCACTGCACTTCATGGACGCTCAGGATAATGGGCTAAAGCAAATGGCCAGGGCGACTTCCAATAGCTGCATAAATGGAGAAAGTTCATGCCAAACCACTGCGATGACTAGCTTTCTGCTGCTCCCCTTTACTACATCTACAGTTTTGTGCTGTTATATTACAAGCAAATTGATGGATTGAAATTTAGATAATAAACTGAGCACTAGAATGATATAGCACACAGTGCTAGTTCTGTTTACCCTCGGCTGCAAATTAGTTTGATGATCCAGAGGGTCTGAAACACTGAGAAACATATTCATTAGATGGTAGATAACGTAATTTATAACTGTAGTAGATTTCAATAATAACCTTCTTTAATTCAGTCAAGTACTGAATCCCCACGTTTGCTGTGTAACTCGGTTGACCCATGCATGAAGCACACAGTTTGTCAATATTTTCGAGTAGTGGCTTGGTTATGTCTCGAGGATTAATGGGGTGGGATATTCACTTGTGATTGGAGGGTGGTGTGGGTGGGATGGTGGGGAAAACAGGGAAAGACACTGAATGGATATAGTAGGGAACCCATTTGAGATGTGTTACCTATCTGGTACAGGAACTAGTTCCAAAGTGGCAGATATCATGTACATCATTCTGACAGTTATGGTTGTAAATCTTCCAGGTATGAGTAGTAGGCACGGCAAAATAACCCTAATAAATATGTGACTTTTAAATACCCCTAACATGGCGAGGAGAATCCTCATATCTCAATAGAACATAGATATCGTTTTGTTGCAAGAGATGCATCTCTCACCCAGTACCCAGGACTCATTTGCAACCAAATGGGGTCTCACAGATACTTCTCCCCCAATAACAAATGCTCCAGAAGAGTGATGCCATTAGTTTGTAAAACTCTGAACTTTAATAAGAGCAGTTGAGTTACCACTACTCAAGATAAATATGTGGTTTCTATGGGTCATACATACTGAACAATTTACAATTATAAATGTATATGGTTCACATATAGACTTCCTGGATTTATGTGATGCATACCTCTCAAATGTAAAGATCTTAGCTCAACCCATATCCCATGGGAGGGGGAGAATTCTAGACAGATTCAATTGCACATCAAGGAGTCCTTTCAAGTCAGCCAACGCCATTATCCTGGACTTGAGGATTTCAGTGATATCTGGAGATCCCAATACCCTGCTGAATTACAATACACATTCTACTCTTCGGGGCAGGACTCAAATTCTTGAATAGACCTCTGTTTACTGTCACATAGTATGATGGACTGGGCACAGGTTACAAAAGTATTATCAAAAATATTATCAGACCATTTTCAAGTTTTATTGATGTTTTAAAGCCCCATAGAAGAAAAACAAAGATATTCTGTAGCACCTCATTACGTGGTTCAGTATTTAAAAGATCAATATGGCAAATTATAGATGAATATTCCAAGATTTATGATGGCTCAGTACCTAGAGCAGAGATGCTCTGGTAGGATTTAAAATGTATATATGAAGGTTATGTATCTCTAAGGAAGCAGGAGATTTCAAGGCAGTCCGTCAGTGCCTTGATTCTATTGAAACCAAGTTAATAAATCTGAAGCTAGAATATGAAAGAATACATAGTAAAGCCACATTACTAGAGATTAATAACTAAGGGCAAGACTTCCGGGAAGTGGAGGGAGACAGACCAGGCAAAGTCCTGGCCTGAGTAAGTAAACGGCCAGTGGGGACAAGAGAACATTCAAAGGGCAAACAATTCTAACAGGAAATTAGCTTTCATTAAGCAGACATACTTAACTCTTTTGTTGCATAATATTAGAAATGTAAGGCCTCCAACTTAGGATATCGCATATTTCAGCATACTCAGACATTGCAGCCTTAGTATTGGTATTGGTTGGTACAGAAATCTGAGAGGAAACAAATGCCCCTATGTCAATAGAAAAAATTAAGTTGAAGTAATGAAACTGGATACAGGCAAAGCTCTACTCCTAGATGGTCTCAACACAGAAATGTATTAAAAATGTCCAGAATACTGGCGCCGCACCTGTTAATATGCACGTAGAGGCTCTGCAATCTGGGGTACTTGTACTGCCAGATCAGTAACTTTTCATACCAAAGAGATCTACTTTAAACAACCTGCAGTTACTCACATCAGTTTTCCATCATTTTGGTCCACTCATTCCAGCAGCAGCACTTATGTTACAAGGAGTTTATTTCTTGAAATTGCCACAAGGGGGGAGTTGCATTGGAGAGGGGTGGAGATTTCTTTCAAAATTTGGCCCCGCTCCTGTATTCTGAGCCTGTTGCAGGTTCCCACAGATTAGGTTCTACACATTAGTGTTAGACCCCATTGAGGTGAGATGCCGTACCAGGCATAGTTGTACACTGTTGCACCTCTTTTCTCCCTGTCCAAAGATGTGCAAGCCACTGAAAGCTCGAGCCAGGCTCGAACTTGAAGCCTGACTCTGGCTCAGCTCAAAGTCCTGTTGGAACCACAAGCCCATAAAGAGCCGAGCTTTAATGTGGCTTGGGCCTGCCACACTTGCTCTACCCAGGATGTGGCATTACAGCCAGAGCTGCTGACTCTGGAACTAGGGACCCAGCTTTAAGTATTGGTGTCGGCTCACCATAATGTGGTTCTGGGGATATCATTTTTATCTCCACTTGCCTAAAAACAAAAAATGAATGTGACCTTGTGTAATATAATTGGTGTTCATGTAAAGCGCATCATTACTTTTGGATCGAGTTTGCACCATATAAAAACTGCAGAAAAATGCACAAAGAGGTAAAAACAAAGCATTCATATAAAAAGGAGAGACAAATAGATACCCATTTAGTGGCTGATTTGTACAAAGCGAAACCAGAAAACCTGAATAAATTGCAACTTCCTCGCTTAAATTGTGTGCTCTTAGGCAAATATTTTATTTCACCAAAAATCTTTTTTCTTCATATTCATGTACAAAAGCATTTTCAAATGCGTGATTTCAGAATACCAGCTGTACAAAAACCTATTGTGTTTAATTTAATAGATTGCAATGTTGCTCTTTAAGAATCTGGGCCGCATACAGTGTTCTCATGACAACTGTCTTGCCTGTTGGTTCACTAATGGCACTATCCCAGTGTGGGGGTGGGGGCAGGCATGTTTCTAAGTTCATGTGCATAAAACTATCACTATTAATAACTGTTTCTCAGTGCAGTGCTAAGATGTGAGGTATTAATGTCAAAGCTTTCACATTTTAAAGAAATACACTTTTTTTTATATTTTGAAGACTCTTTATCATATTTCACAAGATTTTGTTGTATGGTTTACATAGCAAACATTTCCAGGGCTCGGCTCAGGCTCGGCTCTCCTGAGCATGCAAGGTGGCAGAGTTCTGCTCACACTGAGGCAATTATGTATGAGGGCACTCACTAATTATGTCTCTTCATGCAGAGGGCATTGTGAAGTACAAGCAAAACACCTCAAATAACATTGATCTCACAATTTGAAAAACAATCTATTTTGGAGGATATTCCAGGTTATGAATTAACTCGTTCAAGTCTGAAACACTCTCTCTTTCCAGTGCTTCAGGGCCACTGAAATAACAAAGAATATGATAAGATAGGACTATGGAAGATTGTTAGACAGTCTTATAACACAAGTAGATAGATGGATTGGTTTGCCTAGGTCTATAATGGGGGATTTGTGTAAACCAGCATGGGTTTTCCCGTATTACAGGGCTTTATCTTTCTGTCTAATTCTCTTTTCTTCAGTCCAACAGAGGCTTAACAAGGAAAGTGATGCCAGCTTGAGCAACACATACGTTGACCTCTTTTTCAGGTGCAAAACTCATAAAGTTGACCTCACTGCTCCATAACCAGCTGTCTCTGATGCCCTTCATTCCATACATCTAAGATGAAATGCACGTAAAGGCCTGAGTGTAGTTATTCACTTTAGCACCAAACCCTCTCCATTCATGGTGAGAACAATAACCCTACCTTTTTTATCCTTGCAGGTGAACACATAACATGGGGTATTTTGTTCTTTACCAGTTATTATTTTAGTTTATTGATTGTTTTCAAACCCCCCTTTTCCTGGGGTCAGCTGCTCTATCAACAGGTGTCCCGATTCTTGGTAGTGGTCAGGCGATCACAGGGGACCCCTCTTTGATCACGTGAAGAGAATACTGCATTCCACCAGGACTCTAGTGTACCTTTTCATCGTTAACAGATGCAATTTTAAAACCTTGTGCACACCATATTTTTGTGATGATTAAACCATCTCTAGGCCACACAAGAGGCTAAATTACATCGTCAACCGTTTTTTTACTCTCACACCGGCTATCAAATGTTTTCCATGTGGCATTAAAATCATCAATGGTAGTGCTTTGAAATAATGCAACATATACAATCGTGTGGGTTGGATTATATATGCAATGAAGATTTGTTCATATTTTGAACATATTGTTTTTGTGGGGGTCCTGCATTGATGATTGATTCCACAAGATGGATATAAAAAGAATATATTTTTTCCTGATTATATTTAACTTTTATTTCTGTAATAATAATTTTGATATTTGAATAAATATGCAAAATTGAGAACTGGAGAAACCTAAAGGTTTTAGCTGAGTATTTGAGCTCTGGATTCTCCTTTTCCTGTGAACTGACCCTCCTTACTGTTAATTAGCTTGGAGCATCAACAGTTTGATAATAACAATTTTGAGGAAGTGCTCCTATCAAGAGCACCTTGACTGTCAATGTGTATCAACAGCATGATCAAACGAACAAAGGGTGATGAGAAGAATGCTTGCAAAATGTCAAACCACTGGTAATTGCTCGGGGTAGCATTCCAACCCATGGCTCTTTTGCCCACCATGCCACCTCAGATGAGACATAGCGATATGCAAATCAGTTTTGGCCCTACTGCAATAGAAAAAACCCAGCCCGCACTGCCAAGCTGGGTCCTCTCTGAATCAGAACACATGCAAATCAAAACCAGTTTCAGCATAATTGGGCCTCCTTAGTCGGACGTAGCTTGTTTCCAATGGAACAGAGAACAAGGGACTCAGGTCTGGGCATATCCTTGGCCACTTAGGGCTTTACAAAAGTGATGGGAGGAATGCATGCAATAAGTCTAACCGCTGGTAATCGCTCAGGGAAGCATTCCAACCCACTGTTCTTTTGCCCTCCATGCCACCTTAGATTAGACCCATCCATATACAAATCTTTCTTGGCCCTGCTCCAATAGCAATAGCCCAGCTCAAACTGCCAAACCTGAACTCAAGCAACTCAAAACCGGTTCCAGCCTGATTGGCCCTCTTCAGCCAAGTGTAGCTTTGTTCCATTTCCCGTGCTCTTTGTGCCACAGATGATTTTAAACCCCTTCCGCCAGTCACTCCCCTTATGACCACTTCCAGTCAAGATTCCAGGTAAAATACCCCATTCACCTCACCTGTGCCCAGCCAGCATGCAGCCCACTCCACAACTTCCCAGGTTGGAGTGACTAATGTAGCCCCACCGTCTTTTGCCGGTGGTTGCTCCCGGGGCAACAGGAACAACAAGAACATTTTTAGACTGCTGTTTAGATTCTGTATTCTATCTTTGTCCATTCCTGTGGTTCTGAAAAAATTGGTTCCAGGGATAATCCATCACTATGACTTTCTTTAGGAATGTGGGGAGGAAATAAAACCCCCAAGTTTCAAGTCATTACATTTAAATGGGTCAATGACTTTGATGGCACCTCTATACAGGAGACTCAGGGACACATTTATCAAATTTTCAAGAAGTGCAATGCAGCAAGCCACCTTGCTGTGCTGTGCGAAAGGGCAGGAATGCACTGCATTTAAAATCATATGACGCATTCCTGTCTTTTCCATGCACTGGCTCACTCTTGGCTAACTAGCGCCAATGCAGTGTGCCTGCATTGTAAGCAGGATTGTTTTTGTGCAGGAAGGAACACCTTTGAGGATGTTAGACCTGACAGCCTTGGGGTGTCTTCCTCAACCTTTTTGCCTGCTTTCCTCTACCTTTTGGAGTATTCTTTTTGAGTATTCTTTTTGTTGGCCTGAGGATTCTTAGCACTTTACTACTATTAAACAGTGCTAACGTGCATGTGCTTCTCCCCTAAACATGGTTTCATTGACTTATCCAAATTGATATATTCCATAAGTCCCTAGTAGAGTGCAGTACCTGTGCACTGGGTCTGTAAATTAAATGCTACTAGTGGGCCTGTAGCACAAATTGTGCAACCCACACAAGTAGCCCTTTAAACAGGGCTCATGCCTGCCACTGTGGAGCCTGTGTGGGCAGTTTACACTGCCATGTCGACTTGGCATTTAAAACCCCTTGCTGGGCCATAAACCTCCCTTTTATTACACCCCTAAGGTAGGCCCTAGGTAGCCCATAAGGCAGGGTGTTGTGTAAGTAAAAAGTAGGACATATCCTGCTAATTAAAAATACCTGAATTCATTTTTCACTACTGTGATGTGTACCCCTCTCATAGGTTAACATTGCGAATTCCTTACTACACTTTTAAGCTGTATTTCCTGATTGAGAAGGAGTAGCTCTGTCATGTTTAATATCATTGGAATGGTAATGATAAATCCTCTATGCTGGCAAAGTTGGTTTTCACATTACTATTTTAGAAATGCCACTTTTAGAAAGATGGCATTTCTTTAGCCTGTCTCAAATACACGTCTGGAGTGGGTAACAGCTGGAATTTGTGCATTCCCTCTAGACAGCCACACATAAAGGAATGTTAGGTGTGACCAAGCGGCCATCAGCATCCTGATGGGTTATCCTGGGCAGGATGGGAAGGAGGAGCTGACACTTATACCTGAATGGGCAGTGTCCTGTCCCCACACAAAGGGTTGCATACCCTCCTGTAGTGAGTCTGGAGCCAGGATGGGAAGAAAGGGCCTCTGTGCACTTCAAACCCCCACTATGAAGTCACCTCTACTTCAAAGGCACAACTGGGTGCCACCAAATCATACACTTCAGGACCTGTAAAGAAACTCGGCAAGGGGGAAGGGACAAAGGGCTGCTGTGCTGCTAGAAGGACTGCCACTCTTGCTGAACTGTTGCTCTGGAAGAACTGCTTTCTGCTGTGCTGCCCTGCTGCCTGCTACCTTCTGCTCCTGCTGAGGAAATTCTGGATTCTTGCTTGAACCCAGAGTGATCTCCAAGGGCATGCTGGCTTGACTCCTGTTTTGAGACTCAGAGATATCAAAGTCTCACCTCCTGGTCATGTGCCTGGTCCATTTGAAATGGATCCAGGTGCTTTCTCCAGTGGAACCATTGTATCCTCTGCTGTGTGAAGCAGAATCAATGCATCGCCACTGTTGCAGGATCAAAAACAGTGCATCACACTTGGAACTAGCGCATAGCCTCCAGAACCGATGCATCAGATCTGCCATGTTATGTTAATATAACTTTGAAAGCGCACGAATACCCGGAGGTGTCTTGGCGCTGAACCTAAATGTAAGCCCTGTGGGAAAGTGAAGAGAAATAAATTAATGTAAAAATAACCAAGTTTTCAGGATTTTTCTAAAGGAGACAAGGGAGTTGGCAGCTCTCAGTTCCCTCGGGGGCGTATTCCATAGTTTAGCCGTGCCATGGCCTATGCTTCGACCTCCCCAGCTCGAGGTTCGAATCCTTGGTACCAACATCAACCTGGCATTTGAGGACCTTAACTGTCTACCTGGGTGGTACCAGGAGAAAAGGCTTTTCAGAGATACCAATCCTATATTATTCAGGGCTTTGTAGGCTAAGCAAAGTGCTTTGAACTTAATACGTTTTGCCACTGGCAGCCAATGAAGTTTCAGAATGTCTTCCGCAACTGATTGATACTTTGGTAAGTTCAATAAAAGCTTGGCAGTAGCGTTTTGCACCATCTGAAGTTTTTTCAGATGTTGTTTCTGTAACTCAAGATAGAGGCCATTACAATAGTCTAATTTCTATAGTACTAATGTAGTTACCACCGTCCTCCTGGAATCAGGGGGGATGTAGGGCAGGACTTTCTTCAGTTTCCTAATCAGTTAGAACGAAGCCGAAACTGTGGCATTGGTTTGTTGGGAGAAGGTGAGTTTACTGTCAATCAGAACTCCAAGGTTCTTTGCCTTATCTACCGGTTTTGGTAGCTCTCCGATTTCAGCCGGCCACCATAGTCCATCCCATCTTGGTCGGAGGTTACCAAAGATCACTACTTCGGTTTTGTCTGAATTCAATTTGAGGCAATGCCTTCCCATCCAGCTGCTGATTTCCCTCATGCAGTTTTGAAACTGCATTGCAGGTGATGCTTGATTTTTATGAGCTGCAATCACGATCTGAGTGTCATCGGCGTATGACGTTAAGTTGAAACCGAAGTGTTGGATTAAAGGAGCCAGTTCCGACACATAGATGTTGAATAAGGATGGGCTCAGCGACGAACCCTGAGGGACCCCACAAGGGAGCACGTAAGGAGTCGCTTTGAACTGGTCCAGGGTCACAGTCTGTTTTCTATTCTTCAGGAAAGATGATATTAAAGACAGAGTCTGATCCTTAACCCCTAATTTTTCCAGACGCTGTAGCAGTGTGTCATGATGGACGGTATCGAAGGCCGCTGACAGATCCAAGAGGATCAGTACAGCCGCACCTCCTTTATCCATCACTGCTCTAATCTCCTCAGTGGCCTTGATCAGTGCTGTCTCCGTACTATGTCCTGGGCGGAAACCAAACTGGGAGGGATCAAGTAGTTCGTTTTGTTGAATAAATTGTGTTAACTGGTTATTCATAATTTTCTCTACTGTTTTTGCTGGAAAAGGCAGCCTAGCAATCGGCCGGTAATTACTAGTTATTGATGTGTCCAGATTTGCTTTCTTTATTAAAGGAAGAATAGCTGCATCTTTCCAAATAGCCAGGAAAATGCCTAAGGAGAACATATTGTTAAATATTTTAGTCAGTATGGGGCTCACCTCCCTTTCAATGTTTCTCAAAACTGCAGGAGGGCAGGGGTCTAACGGAGATCCCGATTTGATTTCCTGGATTAGTTCTTCCACAAACTCACTAGAACCCTGTGAGAAATTCGGAAAAACGTTCACTCCAGTCTCAGTACTTAAGAGCTCCTTGGCTGGCTTGTTGGAAGTGGCAGATTTAAAGATGTTATCATTGCTTGGAAAAAATCAACACATCACCTCAACTGCGGGAACGATACCGATGCATCGCTTGGCTGCACCTGGCATCTCGCTGTTGTGAACAAAATCAAAGTACTTTGTTCAGTGGGCCTTCCATGCCTACTCTATCTGGCCCAAGCTCCATTGCAGTCTGTCTGAACTCTTGACTTTGCCCCAGTCCAACGTGACCAGATAACCCCCATAGGTGTTTATTGCTTCTAAGCGCTATTGATTTATTTATTCTTTAACAAATTATAGCTTGACATCTACGCATTGGATTTTTGTAGTTTTGGTCAAGTTTTATATATAAAATCATAATCTATTTTTCAAAACTGGTGTGGAGTCTTTTATGGTGTTTTCATTGTGTTACTGTTTGAAGTGCTGCACAAATACTTTACACATTGTTTCTTAAGTTAAGCCTCCATGCTCTGTGCCAAGCTACCAGAGGGTGAGCCCATGTTAATTTATGGTGTGTATCTGGCTTACCTTTGCTAGGATTGTGGTTCCTGCTTCAACAGGGTGTATACCTCTGCCAACCAGAAACCCAGTTTCTAGCAAAGGCATTTTCCTCTTTCTATGTGTGTTGCAGAACACACTTCGAAAGAGGAAAAAACGAGGAGAAATAAAAATGTTTTTCGTCATTACACCTCACCTGGGGAGGCGTGGCATGTTGGTATTTTCCCAACTCTACCAAATGGTAAATCTGGGAATGCACAAACATCCATGGGAGGATGCGTGGGAACACCCACACTCCACCTATGTAACACCTCCCTGGGGCAGAGTAACACAGCGCAGCAATTTGCGCTGCGTTACTCCAGATTTATCAAGTTACTTAGGGCCACGCAAGGTGGCCTTGCGTGGCTTGTTAAATATGACTTTGTTGTTGCATCACTCTTGTGTCGCCTTGCTTGGCGCAAGGCGACGCAACAACAACGATAAATATGCCCCCTAATGTACTAACCTTTTAACAGACTGTTCAATTTAACCTCAGTGAAATACCACTCTGAGCCTCCACTGCTCAATTGTTGGAGATGTAATTAAAATTGAGCTCCTCAATCCTTGCTTATTGCGCTATTATTATGCTTATAAGGCAAATAAAAACATTATGTGAATGAGTTTGATTTATTGCTATTAGTTATAAGCACATACACTCCTGGCATACCTTTGATATGTTTGCTATATCCCACTGGCACTGCATCGACAAAATGGGAACCCTGCCTTTTATAGCACATTGTATTAACAGAAATCATGCCTGCCATCTAAACCAAACAATGACAACAGCCAGAAGTAAAAAACAAAGGGGCATATTATCAAGGCCTGGCGATAACATTATCGCCGTTTTAGCGTACGTTTTCGGGCGAAAAGCGGCGATAATTTTATCGCATTATCAACAATGACATGCTAGCGCGTGTTTCCTTGCCTTAGCACCCGTTGTCAGCACGCCTTGCATCGCATCGTTAATGAGATGCAAAGGAGGCGTGCCTGACAAAACTCCATGGGATAATATCGCTAACCCAGCTTCATGATATCATCAACCAGGGGTAGCGATATTTGAAATCGCGTTAAGTATGCCTTAACGCAGGAATTTAACATCTGTTAAATTCCTGACTAAGGCATACCTAACATGGGAGGTGGATTGTGGGGCTAAGACCACAGGGCCCTATCATCAACCATATCGCCGTTTTCCATGGAACATCGCTGGAAAACCAGCGTTTTTCAATGGAAAACGGCGATAGCCCCGCTATCACAGGAATTTTTATCGCCTCGGTGATACGCGTTGTTAATAACGCGCTAACCGGGCGATAAATTCCAGAGATAGACGGCGATAAATAAAAAAGCGCTAAGCGCGCTTTGCAATATTTATCGCCGTCTATTGATGATATGCCCCAAAGAGAGTTATTTACTGAGGGTTCCACAGGCGCTTTGTGTGGCTCTTTTGCCTCGCTGGTGCATGCGTAAAACCATTGCAAAAGAAATCCAAAGTGTTAACCTATTCCCAAAGCGAGGAGCAAGCAGTAGGTTTGCAAACATAATCGAAACAGGGAAGCAAATATATACTACTGCAATGCATCAATCTCCCATTGCAACCAACGCTCGCACAATGTATTTCTAAAAATACCATGAAAAATGAATCTCAATATTTGCGCACTGACATAAATTGATTCATCCAAGGTAGCTGATCCACGAGGAGCAGAAATACAATATTATGCATCCTGGTTATTTAAAAAAAAATCTATTTATGTCTGAAAGAAACCCTAAGGATTGCAAGCCTCGTGGGGTGCTTAGGTGTAAATGCTCTGCTTAAAAGATGCATGATCTTGCTTTCTACATTCCCAGAATACTTAAAGAGATAGAACCCACACAAATATTTCAGTGCGTTGGTTAGCAGCCTTTATTCAATTAGTGAGCATCTATTCTCTGCCTTGCACTTTAAAGCTTCTGAAAGAGCAGCACAAACAACATAATAAAACAAATCCAAACAAAGGCAATTGATCTGACTTTTTTTGTAGATTTTGAAGTACAGTGTTTGAAAGGGGTAATCGGGATTTGTTTTTTGGTATTTTTTATTGTATTAACTCATCAGGAAACAAAAGTAGAAATTATGAAAGGGTGGGAGTACATATAGAGAAGCATTATATATTTGCTCTTTCTACTGTGCAGTGGCTGCTGTGTTCCAAAGTAGTGTGTCAAGGGTAGTTCAAATGTTTGGAAGTAACAATTCTAGACCACCAAGGAATATTGGGTCCAAGCTGTATTCTCTGCTAAAAGGAATCGCTCCATTGTGAGCTTGAAGGAGGAAGCTGTCTCTACCCCAAACTGTATATTAGCACCTTGCTCCTATTCTCTTTTATTCTCACTCCCTTTCAAATATCAGCTCCATTCGAGTTTTGAGGGAGTTAGGGAGTCAGGTAAAGCCCAGAAAAAGGAAGGTGGAGCTGGGCAGTGGAGTAGTGTAATTTAGGATCCACACTTTCTGCGTTACAATTTGCAATTGTATACTCATAACTGACATTGTATTCAATGTGTGTCTTAACATCTGTAACATATGTGAAGCATTTAAATGTATTAATGAAATATAATTATCATAGCAATTAGAGGTTTAAATCTGAGTGCACTAATGTTCAGTTGAAATTTGTAATCATGCCTTTTTTATTCATGTTTTGCACTTCTTCTTAAAGTTATACGTGTGTATGTATAACCATGTATTCGACTGCTGAGTTAACCTAGTCTGACTACAGGCCTCAACTAAAATGCATTTAGCCATGCCAGTATATTTTTTCTTTCTTTTAGCAGGTGCATTATCATGCTTCTCATTGGTTAGAGAAAGGCGTATTGTTTGTATTAGACTGCTGATAGCGAGGCCTGAAGGGAAGAACTTAACAGTGAATGTGGAGAATTAATGGTCAAAAGAGGCCTTCTGTTCATCAAGTTCCAGGAAGGCGGAATGTTCAAGGTTGTGGCTTACGGTCTAAGTTTCAATGTGATGGGAAACGTAAGGGAGGTTGTGCTCCTCTCAAGTAGCAATTTGGTTGGTTCCTGGTTGAGTGAAAGGAGATAAGGATGCATCTGAATCTCCTGTTATTTTTATTGGTGTTCTCACAGTTAGAGAAGCAGATTTCTTTTAGACTTGGCGACGGACAGACATCTCTGCTTACCCTTTCCTGCAAGTGTGAAACTTTAGTCTTTTTCCAAGACTTCTACAGAAGACTATATCACTCTGACAGCTTCTAAGCTCCCCAAATAGAATTACTAGTTAGATGGTCCTGTAGTTAATCTATATTTAGAAGAGAGAAGGAAAGTTTCTTTATGGAACACCTATTTACTCTAATTTGTTTAATTATTGTTGTGGCTGTTGCTATTCTGTATCTCATTTTATTACGACTCACTCTATTGAGATATTTCAGCTTACCTGAGTGGCGGCTGCCAACTATGGAAGTGGTGGGATTGGCACATGGGTGGTTATCTTGCATGCATGCAATTACATTAAATAAATTGCCGACATGCAGGCAAGATGGTGGCTGCGTGACCTGTGTGAGAGTCACTCCTCGACCGCTGTGGTTCTTTTGTGGGGTCAATGCCTAATTGAGCCTGATGGTTGAGAGGAATACAGCTGAAATGGAATCGTAACCTCCCTCATTCTGGATGACTATCTTTCAGGAGATTTACACCTCGTGGAAACGTGCGGCGAGGCTTGGTTTTAACGTTCTGCTAAGTCGGACGTACCTGAGGGCTTGGCGGGCGTGCTTCGCTGGGAGTAAGCAGCTGTGTGAGAGCGCGAACGTGAGCGCTAGCCAGAACAGGATGGGTCCACGGAGAGCGGCTCCAAGGGAGGGAGCGACTGGCTCCAAAGCTGTTCCAGCGCCCAGAAAGCTGCCTGTATCAAAGGAGACTGAAGTGGCTCACACTCCCATTCAGGGAAGAGCGGAGAGGGCGGGGAGCAACGGCGGGTCTGCCAGGAGCGGAATACAATCTTCAGAAGGAGTTGTGAGAGGGAAGACTCCGACGGTTCCAGCGATGTTCTCTGGCAAGCCGGTAAGCGGAAAACAGATTAAGCCGCTGTTGGAGAAAATGTCAAACACACTGATAAACGCCGGCACTGGCTCTGACACTGCTACTAACATAGCTTGCAACAGTGTATCTGATGTGACTGAGATCGCTACATTGGATCCTCTCAGTTCTGTTGAAACTTGCACTTTGCCTAATGTCCCTGAGGTTTTAAACACCCTAGCACGGGGAGCAGGAGAAGAAGTTTCTAATTGGAGGGAACATGAGGGGGGAATGGATGCAATCACCATCTTAGCCCCTACCGAGTGTGTTGGCGAGCAGCAGGAAATGGGGGACATTGTGCCTGGTACTCCAGACGGGGAAAACTTTTTTTCTTTGGCAGAAGAATCTGATCTCAATAATGCCAGTGATCTTGACAATACGGATATTGATGCCTCGGGGGATGACAGCGATAGCCCCCCTACGACTGCAGATACATTAAGGAGGGCTACTAACCGATCGAATCGTGCTAGGAAGAAAAGCCCCGCGGGCTTACGACATGGCAGCTCTCACTCCGACACTAATGAGCACCTTCAATGGGATTACTCTACTACTAATTTGGTTGCTGAGGGGGAGCAAGGGCCAGGATTCCAGGCGGAAGCTACTATTGTTTCGGAGAGTAAATTGGAACCGGTTCCTTCAATTGGTTTAATTTACGCAACACTAAAGGCTATGCAAGTAGAGGCTCGCCAGGAGCATAAAAGAGCCCAACTCGCTACTAAAAAAATCCAGGGCGCTAATCGTAAAACTACAAAAGCCTGTTCTGAGATTGTTGTAAGAACTACCGCCCTGGAGGAACGTGTAGTAGGATTAGAGGCCGGGTTGGAGAGCACCGATCAAAAAACTAATGCCAACGACGCAAGAATGATGGATATTTTGTGAAAACTTGAGGAATCCGAAAATAGGCAGCGGAGAAATAATTTACGTTTGCTGGGTATTGAAGAGAAAGCCGAGGGGAGTGATGTACGAGGTTTTGTACTTAAGCTTTTCAAATCCGCTTTCCCAGAACTATCATATTGGAACTGGGAAGCTGAGATTCAGCGGGTACATAGATTTCCCCTAATGGTAAAAAGCAACCCTGGCCCTAGTCCTAACCCTAAGCCTCGAGCAATTTTAATTTTTTGGGGAATTTTCTTTTGCGGCAGGCGATATTCGAAAAGGCAAGACCGGACGCAAAAAATCAGCTGAGGGCCAGACATTTTTGTACGGCCAGATTTTTGTCACACAACTGTGGAGAGAAGATGGCGGCTGCGGCAGCTGATAAGCCCCTTTCAAAAACTTGGATGTGAAGTGTATTTGATGAACCCTGCTCGGCTGAAAGTTATTTTTCAGGGGAGGGTTAGGGTGTTCACTTCTGAGATACAGGCGGAAAATTACCTAAAGGAGGTTAATGGTGGTTGAATGAGTCCGGGACTTTCTGAATTATTTTTTTTTCCTTCCTCCTTCTGTCTCCCTACGAGTGAGCAGGCCGGAAGTTAATGATGTGATATATTGTATGTACATGGGTGATTACGGTATTTTTGGGCTGTTCTAAATTTTAATTGAGTTGGTTCTATCTTGTTTGGGTTTTTTAAGATAGGTTGGGGAGTGACAGGGGTCTCACACTGGAATGCGGGAGGCATCACAAGGGTCTGAGGACCTTTTTGCCTTATTGAGGGGTGTGGGGGGGATGGGTGGGGGCGAGAGCGGTGGATCGTATTTGGGAGAAAGGGGTCTGTATGTGGGGTAGGTTTGGATTGTTTTGAGATGTATTTTGTAATGACTTGGGATATTAGGTATCTAGATTTGTTAGCCATTAATAATGGGGTGTATTAGGATTGCTTCTATGAACATTTGTGGTTTAAATAACGCGGTAAAAGGCGTAGAATAAAGGAAGACATTCGCTTCCTGAAGGCAGATATCCTTTGCCTCCAAGAAACACACATAGAAGCTAGCAGAAATAAAATTATGGAGTTTCAGGGGTTTCAATTAGTCTCATGGACCAAGCAGGAGGTCAAGACTAAAGGTGTAGCAATATTCGCACGCCGGGGCATGGCAAATTTTACTCGTTCTCTTTCCGATAAATATGGTAGATGGGCTATTATACAATGCTCAATTGATAATAGTTTGTTCACATTATGTTCTGTCTATGGACCAGTAGTGGATGATCCTGAATTATACAATTGGTTGAGTTTAGAACTGGTGGGCTGGCCATCCCCGATTATACTATGTGGTGATTTTAATATAAATTTGGGCTGTGCAGTATTTAATCACCCTGGTTCAACATATCAAGGGCGGAAACCGAAGGTTTTAAGTCTCTTTCCCAATTAAAAGAATTGCACGGGTTAGTTGATATTTGGGCACAGTTAGAGGGTAACGACCCAGGGTTTACTTATTTTTCTGCTCCACACAGAACTCACGCAAGACTGGATTATTTTTTTATTTCTCAATGTCTGGTGCAGGGCAGTAAAATCACTAAGTTTCCTAGGGTAATGTCTGATCACAACCCTCTGGTACTTGAAGTGAATATCAAATATAAGAAACAAATAACCGGTTGGACTTTTAATAGGGCTTTGTTGACTGATAACTTCTATAAGGAGCATATGGCAATGTGGATCACTAGATTTTTAAAGGAAAATATGGGTAGTACGGGTATTCAGAATGTCTGGGATACTTGTAAAGCAGGGATCAGGGGGGAGACCTCGCAGTTTGGGTGGGAGACTCAGAAGAATGAGAGGAATAAGATCAAGGAGCTGTACGAAACATTGGGGAAAGCCGAGACTAATCTCGCTAAGGTACTATCGGAGGGTGGGGATGCCGAAACAGCTCAAACTAAGATTATAATTGCGAGATCTGCTATAACGGAAATCTCATCTGCTAAATCGGTGGGTAGATACTTAGCCTGGCGGTCTAAACTCTACGAGAGCAATGAAAGGGTCGGCCATATGTTAGCGGTCCGGATTCGAGAAAAAGTGGCACAAACTCAGATTACGGGTATTCTCGATCTAGATATTGGGTTGGTTACTGATGCAGGTGCAATTCTCTTGGCTTTCCAGAAATTTTATCAGACGTTATACCTGGAGGATATAAGTGATAATTGTGGGATTCAGGATGAAATTAATAGATATCTTAAGGCGGTTAAGTTGATTCAATTGACTTCTGCAGATCGGGATAATTTGGATGCTCTGATTAGCCAGGAAGAAATACTTAATGCTATTGACTCACTTCCATCCGGCAAAGCTGTCGGGCCTGATCTTTTACCCGGCGAATTTTATAAGATTTTTCGAACACAGGTGGCGGCAATACTGCTTGAGATATTTCGTTTGGTTCAGAGCGGGGACACACCTCCAGAGTCTTGGAGGTTAGCAAAAATTGTTATATTTTTAAAGAAAGGGAAAGTGGCGACCGATCTAGGGGCATATCGGCCCATAACCTTGATCAATAGTGATGTTAAAATTTATTCCAAGATCTTAGCAAATAGATTGGCGAGAGTTATTAAAAAAATGGTATCTCCCCAACAACATGCCTTTGTGCCCGGTCGGGAAACTATTGATCACATTCGTCGGACAATAACATTGTTTGATTATACCAAGGTTACAGGAGACCCTATGGCCTTAATTCTGCTTGACGCAGAAAAGGCATTTGATAGGGTCTCCTGGTCTTTTATGGGCCGTCATGAAGTATTATGGTATAGGGGATGGATTTATAAGAGCAATTCAAAGTATGTACAAAGATCCAACTGCGACAATTGCCCTGATGGGAGCACAGTCGGGGTAATCAATATTAAGCGTGGAACGAGACAGGGCTGTCCGTGTTCCCTCTCTTATTTGCTATCTACATTGACCCTTTAATTAGGAAGATTCAAGAAGACCAATTAATTCAACCTGTGCATGCTAGAGGGGGTGACGTCAAAATTTTGGGCTACGCGGATGATTTAGCTATTATAACAGCTGCTCCCCGCCGGGCTTTAGATGAAATAAATATTTTAACATCGCAATTTGGCAAGATCTCCGGCTATCATTTGAATGATGGTAAAACCCAAATTGTTATAAATGATAAAGCTATATTAGTGGATTCACGGATAGTTGCAAGTGCCAGATATTTAGGTATCGAAATAAGCTCCAAACCCGAAGATATTGTTGACATTAATCTGAAACCATTAGTGCAAAAAATTAAATTGGATTCTCGTAGAATGAATAACTTATATCTGACATTAATTGGTAGAAGCAATGTCATTAAAATGATATTTCTGCCCAAAATATTATATTGCTTTAGAGCAATTCCTTTAGATATAAATAAAATTTGGTTTCAGAAGTTAGATCAGGTAGTCTCATGGTTTTTATGGGCTGGACAGCGCCCAAGGAGGGCTTTTAGATATATGACTCTACCTAGAGATAGGGGAGGGTGGGCCGTCCCTAATTTCCAAATTTATTATTGGGCTACTGCACTGAAACAGATGGGGGAATTGTTAAATGGGGAAGTTCAGGATGTGTTGAAATTTCGATCTATCATTTAATATATGGGACTGCAGCCAGGGGACTTCTGATGCGCCATATAGATTTTGCCTATTTTAAGAGGGTCAAATTTAAGGTTCTGCTAGGTGCTTACAGGGTTTGGACAGCTGTCAGGAAAAAGTTTGGGATCGGGCGGATACATTTATATTCACCTTTAGCAAATAATGCTCTATTTCCGGAAATATTCCAAGATGTATATTTTAAAAATTGGACTCAAAAAGGCATTTGGTGTATAGGGGATCTTATATCCAATGCTGAAATGCTTACTTTCGAGGCTATTAAAGAAAGATTCGGGATCGAGAACAAATATTTTTTTAAATATCTACAGATAAGGGATTTCCTTACTAAAAGACTTTGTCAGTGGGATCGAATCCCTTTATTAGACTTGATTATTCAGGGTCGATCTACAACATCCTCTTTATATAAATTGGTAAATGAGAAGATGGGCGATGATTTAGCCAAACACTATGATCGATGGCAAATGACTTTACAAGCCGGGCAGGGTGAATGTGAAGATTCCCTTTTGTTTAGCCAAACGGCATGTATTTCAGCTAATCTGCAGGTACAATGCTATAAAACATGGTGCAACTTATATATGACTCCGGCGCGTATTCACCGATGGGGTGGGACTTCGGGGATACATTGTCCTCGGTGTGGGTTGCTGGCTGCAGATAGTATACATATGTTCGCCACTTGCTCTGGCCTGTCTCAATTGTTGGCTAAAATTGAACTGCGCTTAGAATGTATATTGGGATATTCAGTCCCACTGTCTTCCCAGGTTATTATATTAGGGATTTCTAATCAAGAAATGGAGGAGGCTGATAGGAAAATGTTATATATAGCAATGGCGGTATTGCGGTTGTGTTTGGCCACGGTCTGGCTAGATCCGAACCCTCCCTCGATACATGTTTGGTTTAGTAAATTATTATTTATTTACAATTGGGAGATCTCCGTGTTTAGGAGAAGGGGAAGTAGGGCAAGGACTAAAGGGGAAAAGATTTGGGAACCTTTAACTAAATGGTTACATAAGGATGAATTGTTAGTATGATTGAAGTATCCCCTTGCTATATATTTGTTAATTTTGTTATATTGATATATTGACGCATCTTTCCGGGATCCACCGCGCAGGGGTGGGTGGGGGTATAAATTCAAAATTTGGGCATCGTGTATGGTCTTTTTTTTTTTTCTCTTTGTCTTTTTTTCTGTGAATTTATGTCACATTGTATTTCATGCCGATGTCCTAATAAATAAACAAAAAAAAAAAAAAAAAAAATTGCCGACATGCATTACATTATTGTTTGAAAGTTAAAATGTTTAACTTTAAAACGTTAATGTAATGCATGTCGGCGATTTAGTGACCATTAAATACATTTAAAAAGTCAAATAAAATATCCACTTACCTAGCTGCACGTCCTAGGTCCAGCTCTGGTGTTCTTCTGTCGTCCAGTTCGGGACCCAACCAATTCCCCTAACTAATCCTAAAGCTGCTCTCATGCTTTTAACCAGCATGAGAAAAGTGCCAGGATTGGCTGGAATGGTCTCTCTCAGTGCTCCCAAGAGCACTGGAGGCCTGTGCTTGCTCTCCGCCCAGCTGACTAAGACAGCTGGGTTGGAGAGATTTAAAGTGCGCATGTCTGGCTGGTCATCACAAAACTGTGCTTGTTTTTAGTAATCCCCCGGGTGGGCCAGGTCCCAGGGGAATGAATAATTAAATATTTTGGGGAGGGGCACAGGCGGTCACCCTCCCTGGGCTGACTTTGGCCCCAGGGACCCCAAACCCCTGGGGCCTGGCCTTTCTTATAAATTAGGAGGGGAGCACACAGCCCCCCTCCCGGACTGATGTCGGCCCCGGGGACACCCATTCCCAGGGCCCAGCTGCAAGTTCAAGAGTGAGGGGGCTGTGGGGCCCCCCTCCAAGAGCCATTAATGGCCCTGTGGACCCCATCCTCCAAGCCCAGCTCTAGCTATGTCACAGATATGTCCCGGGTTGCCCACTCCTGAGACATAGCGGTTACCCTGCCCGCACTGGCATGGGCAGGGAGCAATTTCAAAGTGGTGGCCAAGAAAGAGCAAACACTTGGGCCAGATGTATGACCCTTTTTAGTGGTCGCAAACAGGAAATCGGCCCATTTGTGACAGCTATTAGGAAGGGGCATGCTAAGGTCTTCCTAAAAGCGAGTCACGCTGGTATGTACGATTGATTTGCGACCGCAAATGCGGTCGAAACAAACACAGTTACCACCTACTTCAAGTAGGTGGTAAGCCAGTCGCAAACAGGAAGGGGTCCCAAGGAGACCCCTTTCCCTTTATGAATGTATGCAAAAATATTTTTTAAGGGCAGGCAGTGGTCCCATGGACCACTGCCTGCCCTTAAAAAATTTAAATAAATCTTTTCATTTTTTTCTTTTAAACGCATCCCATTTTCCTTTAAGGAAAACGGGCTGCATTTTTAAAAAAAACGTTGCTTTAATTAAAAAGCAAACACGGACATTGTGGTCTGCTCTCTTCAGCAGGCCACCATCCCTGTGAAATGTGAGATTCCTATGGAGTCGCAAATTGCAACCTAACTCATTATTATTAATGAGGTAGGTCTTTAGTGACTCCATTAGGAATTGAAAACAATGTCTGAGACACTGTTTTACATTCCATTTTGTGAGTTGCAAATTGCGAGTTGCAAAACGTTGCAATTTGCGACTCTCAAAATGGAATGGTGTACATCTGGCCTTTGGTCCACTCCCCGATGGCGGGAGCATGAAAAATCCTCCCGCCCGCTGGTCTTGGACTTTTCATCTGTTTCCCTGCCCGCACTGAAGCGGGCGGGGAAACAGATGAAAAAATTGCTCCCACTCACAGGGAGAAGCATTTTTTCAGCTGCTCTCTGCAGGCAAGAGCAATGCCACCTCCGTCTGGAGGCGGGGAGCAGGCTGGGGCAGCGGGCCAATTGGGGCTCCCACTGTGGCCCCCAACAAAGATGAACTGGGTACCCTGGGTGGGCTACAGGGCACCCACCCTTTATTGACCAGGCCTCAGGGGATGGGGTCCCCTGAGCTGAAATTGGCTAGGGGAGGGAGGCTGCGTGCCCTCTCCCCCTTTTTCCAGTTCAGCTGAGCCTGAGGGAATGGAGTCCCCGGGGTCTAAAATGGCCTGGGAGGGGGCATTGTGGCCCCCCTCCCCTTGCTTAATTAGCTGGGCCACGGGGAATGGCATCCCCAAGGCTAAAATCAGCCCAGTGAGGGGAGCTGCATGCCCCCTCCCCCTTTATAATATAGCCGGGCCCAGGGAGATGGGGGTCCCCGGGGCCAGAAATCAGCCTGGAGAGGGGGGGCTGTGCGCCCTCCTCCCCAATAAATGAAGCATTGGGACCCATGGGGTGGGGTCCCTGGGGCCAAATACGGCCCTGGGAAGAGGGACCACATGCTCCCTCCCCTAAAAAAATGTGGTGGGCACTGGGGGATGGGGTTGGCCACAGGGCCTGGCCGCAGGCCGCACCAAGTTATAATTATTTGAGAGAACTCTAACTATAACTGTTGAATTTCTATGGTTTTGTGTGTGCTGGACTACAGCCTTAACCGCTGAACGGAATTACACCAAATTTGGCAGAAAGCTAGATGATGGTCCACAAAGCGTTCTTTTTGTGATTTGGTGGAAATCTGTTCAGTAGTTTCAGAGAAATTAAAGTTTGAAAAATATAGATAACTGAGAGTCCAACAGTATACTGGGACCCTACTGAAATTTGTTTGGCTGCCAACACTTCAACCAGCAAGTGTTGGCAGCCATCTTGGGACTCGGATGAACTAAGTCCCACCATAAGTGTAAAAAAAAAGAAAAGGGGGCAGGGTAGAAACACCCTGACCCCCTAGGTCTCTTGGAGGTGGGGGTCCCACTGGGACCCCTTCAGGGACAAAAGAAGCAATTTAAAAAAAAAAAAATTCGACGGGATCCGCGGATCCGGCCCAAAAAATGAAGCACGGTCTCCTGCGCTTCGTTTATTGTTGGCCCCTGGGTAGGCCAGGTACGGGGGCTTTTGTAAATATGTAGGAGGGAGCACACGGGGCCCACTCCTAGAATCCCTAAAGTGCTGGGAATCACCAGCTCCCCGGAGCATGTTAAATCATTTATGCTGGGTTGCCCTTGCGGCAACCCCTGCACCCTGGGGACCGCCACCTCCCCAGAGCAAGTTTTTTAATAATGTGGGGGGCCCACGTGGCCCCCCCACAGCCCCGGTGACCGCCACCTCCCCTGGGCTAAATATAAAAATAATGCGGGGGCTCCACCCCCCCATCAGCCCTGGGGACCACCACCTCCCCAGGGCAAATGCTAAAAATGTAAAGTGGGGGGTAGTGCGGCCCCCTGCAGCCCCAGGGACCACAACATCCCTGGGGCAAAACATAAGAGAAATGCAGAGGGGCCCCCCTCAGCCCCGGGAACTGCCACCTCTCCGGGGCTATGTGGCCCCCCTCAGCCCCGGGGACTGCCACCTGTCTGGGGCTAAATATAATATTAATAACAGCCCCGGGGACTACCACCTGCCCAGGGCTAAAGCAAAGAAAGGAGGGTGGGTCACGCGGACCCGCTCGTGAAGCCGTGTATCACCCTGGGGACCACCATCCCCCAGGGCCGGCTCCAGCAGTGGCCCGGGGTGCCCACCCCTGGGACATTGCAGTTTGATATAGCTTTTTTTGGCTCCGGCCAAGCCATAGCAAAGACTCTTCTTTCAGCAAGGAAGAGTAGAGAATGCTCTTGCTTGCTGAAAGTGGAGCATGTCTGTTTCCCTGCCTGCTGTCAAGCGCGCAGGGAAACAGACAAATTGCTTTGAGATCCAGGGAGCTGCATGTTAGTAGCTCCCTGGATCTCAAAGCAATGCTAGGTTCCCGCAGGAGGCGGGGAGCCGTCAGGGACCGTGGGGGCCTTCAGGCTCCCCTGCAGTCTCCAACGTTCAAAAAGTGGGTGCCCTGGGTGGGACCAGGGCACCCACACCACAGACCGGGCCCCAGGGGACAAGGTCCCCCGGGGCAAAATTGGCCCAGGAAGAGTGGGCCACATGGCCTCCCCTCCCTTTAAATATATGATAAAAAAAAGGAAAAGCCAGGCCCAGGGGTTGGATCCCTGGGGCTGAAAATGGCCCAAGGAAGGGAGGCTACGTGGCCCCCATCCGTTATTTAAAAAAAAAGAAAGACTGGGCCCTGGTGGATGGGGTCCCCGAGGCCAAAATTAGCCCAGCAACTTGCCGAGGCCCCACCCCTTTTCTCCACCACTCTGCAAACGAGCCTCCTGGCGTGCTGCTGGTTGGGGGATGAAGTTCCCTTGGCTGCTGAGGGTCCTTAGGAGCCAATAAGACCTCCTGTTACCTCCACTAAGCTCCACACTGTGGGATTGCTGAGAGGTGGTCAGAGGCCACGCCCCCTTTCTCCACCACTCTAAAAACGCATCTCTCGGCTTACTGCTGGTGGGCGATGAGGTGCCCTTGCCTCCTGAGGGCCTCAAGACTGAAGTGGACTTCCTCCCCAAAGCAGCAGTTCGCCAGGAGGCGTGTTTGCAGAGTGGTGGAGAAAGGGGCATGGCCTCTGATGACCTCTCAGCAATCCAGCTGTGTGGGTCTTACTGGAGGTAACATGAGGCGTAGTTGGCTCCCAAGGACCCTCAATAGCCATGGGGACTTCATCCCCCTACTAGTAGTGTGCCAGGAGGAGCATTGCAGAGTGGTGGAGAAAGGGGGCGTGGCCTCCTACGTGGTCTCAGCAATCCCGCTTTGTGGGACTTATTGGAGGTAACAGGAGGGGTAGTTGGTCTCCAAGGACATCCTTGGTTGGGGGATAACGTCCCTTTGCATGCTGAGGGTCCTTGGGGGCCAACATGCCCTCCTATTACCTTGAGTAAGTCCCACACAGTGGGATTGCTGAGAGGTCTTCTGAGGCCACACTGCTTTCTTCACCACTCTGCAAATGTACCTCCTAATGCACTACTAGTTGGGTGATGAAGTCTCCTTGGATGCTGAGGGTCTTTGGGGGCCAAGAACTCCTTCTGTTACCTCCAGTAAGTCCCACACAGTGGGATTTCTGAGAGCTGGTGAAAGTTCCCACCCCTTTCCACACCACTTTGCAAATGCACCTCCTGGCGCACTGCTGGTTGGGGGTTGAAGTTCCCTTGCATGCTGAGGGTCCTTGGGGGCCAACAAGCCTTCCTATTACCTCCAGTAAGTCCAACACAGCGGGATTGCTGAGAGGTCTTTGGAGCCCACGACCCTTTCCCACGACTCTGAAAACACACCTCCTGGTGCACTACTGGTTGGAGGATGAAGTCCCCTTGCATGCTGAGGGTCCTTGGGTGCCAATAACCCCTCCTGTTACCTCCAGTAAGTCCCACACAGTGGGATTGCTGAGCGGTCTTCAAAAGGCCCACCCCTTTTCTCCACTACTCTGCAAACGCATCTCCCAGCACACTACTGGTTGAGGGATGAAGTCCTCTTTGATGCTGAGGGTCTTTGGGGGTCATGAACCTGTCCTGTTACGTCCAGTAAGTCCTCTCTGGACAGGAAACAAGCATCCTGGGACCGGTTTTGCGGTAATAACACTCATCAGCCAGGCTGGCTTGAATCCAGTGGCAAAGTGAGCAAGAGACCCACGACTGGGCATAACCTGCAAACCTAGGGTGAACAATGCAAACACAATAAGATGATGGACGGAGAGCTGAAACTTTTCAGACACTCGCCCCCAATCATTATTAGACCTGGGTTAAATCCATCATCATCATTTAGCTCACTTCACCATCCCAGTTCAGACCCAGCCATATGTAAATCTGTCTTGAGCCTGTTCCTCATAGGAACAGTCCAACCCGAACTGCCAGGTCAGGTCCTACCTGGACCGGAAAAAGCATCCTTGGACCCGTTTCGGGGAAACACCTATTATCAGCCAGGCTAGCTTGAATCCAGTGGCAAAGCGAGCAAGGGACCCACTTCTGGGCATACCCTGCCAACTTAGGGCGAACAAAGCAAACACAATAAGATGATGGATGGAGCGCTGAAACTTTTCAGACACTCACCCCCAGTCGTTATTAGATTGGGGTTAAATCCATCATCGTTTTTTAGCTCACTTCGCCAGCCCAGTTCAGACCCAGCTATATGCAAATCAGTCTTGACCCTTTTCCTCATGGGAACAGTCCAGCCTGCACTTCCAGGCAAAGTCTTCCCTGGACCGGAAACAAGAATCCTGGGACCGGTTCTGGGGTAAAACCCCTCATCAGCCAGGCTAGCTTGAATCCAGTAGCAATGTGAGTAAGGGACCCATATGTGAGGTCTTCAGCAGTGCATTTCTGGGGCGTAAGTTATAGTTAGCTCAGGTAACTATAACTGCTGAATTTCACTGGTTTTGTATGAGTGAAATCTGAGCCTAACTATAACATCCCTGTAACCTTTGTTTTTTCAGTGAATTTCCAATTTTTTTAAAACTCTATTTCCTTACTATAACGTCCCTGTAACCTTTGGGTTTTTTAAGTGAATATATGTTCATATTCAAAAAACGAAAGAAGACCAGTTTTAGATGAATTTATTATTACATTTAATTTTTAGACATAAAGAGTATGCACTTTTCAAGGCACTTTACGTGAGTTTGAGGGTTTGTGTTTAGTTTTGAATTTTTGATTTGTGGTTCCAAAGCAATGACGAGTATAACATTTTTACAGTACATGTAGTGGATTACAATACAAATAGGAGTAAGATATAATTTCTATATTAGGCAAAGGGTCTAATTTTCAATGGCCATCTGCAGTGGCAGTAATCGAAGGATAATACTAATCAGAGCAAGGCTATCAATTTAAAGCATGCCAGGACATACGGTGGAGGGGGAAGGAATGCACCCACTTGGGAGGCTCCACCCTGTAAAAGCTCTTTTAATTAATTTAAGTAATAGAGCTCTTTTGAGGTTTCTATCATTTATTCATTTATTTGTATATTCACCGGTCTGGCAGCTCAGCCCCAACCTATAGACAGAAGATTCTAACCATTGACAGAATGGCCAGCTTTAAGTTAACTATTGACAATATATAGTTATTGTGTTTTTAGAGGTATGATTATAGATATTTATGTAATTTGTTATGAACTGTATGTTTTGCACATTGTAATTTATTATGTACTGTATGTTTTGCACATTTGCACATTGAAGCACTTGATTGAGCACCTTGTACAGTACTAGCACTTTGAGATTCTAAACTACTGAAATATAAGTAGAAAAAGTCACCAAGAATAATTGAAATAATGGAAAAAAGGAAGAGAAAGAAAAAATAAGAAAAAGAACACAATTCTAACAAAATTATGTGTATAAATATTTGTACTAGTGTGTTTAATATGTCTATGCCACTATGTACACACAACGTGGTACGGTATATATAGTGGTGCAACAATGGCACCTATCTTGCATGAGAAAGGGCAGTGGAGACTTTGAAATGTGTTACGCTATAGTATTTTAGTAAATAAAACAGTGTAAGATGATTCCAGTGGGGTTGGTACCTGTTTTCAGAGGTCATCAAATAAGGGGGAGCAACAGAGGGATAGTAGCCAGGTCGCCCTCCACTCACTGATCCATACACAAATGACCTGATTACATAGAACACTACAAACTTCCAAGAAAGGGGGCGGTTTTGTAATATATCTGGCCCTAGATCAGGATCCGCTTTTTTCTCAGTCATGCCCATCTCCAAGTGTTCTGCGTTCTAAACGTTTAGAGTTTGTCAACCCACCACTCACACACTCGCATCAAAAATAGAGAAAGAAAAAAGGTGTGAGAGCTCAGAAAGTACCTCACGTAAGCATCACCCAAGGAGCTACTGGTTGGTACTCAGCAGTTGGCTCACGTTGTCATCATCTGTAACTTTCATGACCAAAACAGAAAAGGGGAAGTGAGAAATGTATGCCCAAATCTTAAGATTGTGTAAGAAAAGGTGAAGAAAAGTAGGGTGTCAATGATTATATCATCCATCAACCATCTGGACCCCGTAACATGCAAAGAAATAAAACACTTTTCCAAGCTAAAATGAGTTGTGGCTCACTTTTAGTTACACATACTTTCCTTTCCACAGTGACCACACTCAGATTAAAAAGAACGGCATGTTTAGACCATCTTAATTGGAACGGCCGACATGTTTCATTGCCTTGCAAATTTTTGGCAATTTCATCAGGGCTCGGGGATGCATCTCCACCTTGCTGATGCTTCAAAAACAATCAAGTGGTTGCCTGGTGGACTCCTACCAGCAACCCACTCACACCGGGGAACAAAATAGAATTTTAACCACGTTTCCCCATCAGGTAAACTGCTACCACCAGTCGTCAGCTAAGTGGTTGCCCGGTGGATTCCCACCAGCAACACACTCACACCGGGGAACAAAAGCAAATTTTAAACACGTTTCCCCATCAGGTAAACTGCAGCCACCAATCGTCAGCCGCTTTACCAGTAGTCTGGCTCCTGGACATTTGAGATGTCATCAGTGATGTCACTGACCATGTCATGAGTGATGTAATATGTGACGTTATCAGCAGTGTATTCTGCGGGCGTGAGTTATAGTTAGCTCAGCTAACTATAACAGCTGAATTTCTCTGGTTTTGTACGAGTGAAATGTCAGCCGAACTATAATGTTCCTGTAACATGTGTTTTTTTTCAGTGAATATCTAAGGTTTTTTTAATGCTAATTTCTAACTATAACGTCCCTGAAACCTGTGTTTTTTTCAGTGAATTTCTAAGGTTTTTAAATGCTAATTCCTAACTATAATGTCCATGAAACCTATGTTTTTTTCAGTGAATTTCTAAGGTTTTTGAAATGCTAATTTCTAACTATAACTTCCCTGAAACCTGTGGTTTTTTCAGAGAATTTCTAAGGTTTTTAAATGCTAATTACTAACTATAATATCCCTGAAACCTGTTTTTTAGTGAATATATATATATATATACATATATAAAAAAAAGAATTTTGTTTTTTGTTGCTGTACGTAAAAGCTAATTTATTTCTGCATATATATTTTTTTCCCAAAAGAATTTTTTTATATATTTTAATGTTTGACTGTTATAGTAGTGCCTGGGTGATTGGATGACTGCATGACTAGTGCGTGTGTGATTGCATGAGTGCATGCGTAGTGCCTGGTTGATTGGATGAGTGCCTGGGTAGTGCCTCAGTGAATGCATGAGTGCAAAGGTAGTACCTGAGTGATTGAATGAGTTCATGGGTAGTGCCTGAGTGATTGGAAGAGTGTAATAGTAGAGCCTTTCTGTGGCAGCTTCACTATTCACCGACTGCTCAGAATGTTGAGCCTAGCCAAATATAAAACAGCAACCCTTCCCATGTCACTGTTGTAAGCCTCAGCATGTTTCTGAAGGCTTCAATGCATGTGTCTGTACCTTTTTCTAGTGGCATGATACATAAATAGAAACCTAGAAATAGTAGAATACCTGTGTTTCAGACCGCATGCTCTCTAAGTTTCTGTAGAAGAAAGTGTATGTATTCCTTTCTGCTCATAATACAGGGCACATGCGTATTCAACAGTCTATTTGAGGGGTTCTGTGACACCTACATAGGTAAGACATGTCCCCCTCTGCGACCGAATGATAGAGCGGAACTGAGAAGATTTGTGCATCTGTATGTAAAGCTACCAGGTTTTTAAGCTAGCATCTTCAGACGCACAGCACGTGTCAGAATTCATGTACAAGTAGACACATACCTGAGTCATGAGAGCACACAGACCTTGAAACTTGACCGAGGGCACTTCCCATTGCAAGTAAACCTAAATTTATATGGCCTACTTCAAGTGTACCTTTCCAAAGACTCATACAAAGTAGCCTAATCCCTAATCCCTCTGCCAACATGTCTTAAACCTCACTTTTCCCTGGCAGCTTCACTATTCACCGACTGCTCAGAATGTTGGGCCTAGCCAAATATAAAACAGCAACCCTTCCCATGTCGCTGTTGTAAGTCTCACCATGTTTCTGCACATCTCTTGCTTCTTTCTGAACCTCTCTTGCTTCTTTCTGCACCTCTCTTGCATTTTTCAGCACCTCTCTTGCTTCTTTCTGCACCTCTCTTGCCTCTTTCTGCACCTCTCTTGCTTCTTTCTGCACCTCACTTGCTTCTTTCTGCACCTCACTCTCTTCTTTCTTAACCTCTCTTGTTTCTTGTTTCTTTCTGCACATCTCTTGCTTCTTTCTGCACTTCTCTTGCTTCTTCCTGTGCCTTTCTTCCTCGTTCTGCACTTCTCTTGCCTCTTTCTGCAGCTCTCTTGCCTCTTTCTGCACTTCTCTTGCCTCCTTCTGCCCCCCGCATTTAATAACTAGAGTCCCAGGGAGGTGGCAGTCCCTGGGCCTGCGTGGGGGGGCAGGTGTAATTTCGTTTCGTAGCTGTGTCTAAAGTTTCCTATGGAAATTAACATGGAGAAAAAGTGTTTTAGGACCCTCCCTTTTTTCTCAGCCCCGCTTGACGAATCACCCTGAAACTTTCAACACCACAGCTGAAGTGAGCGGGCCATTAGTTTTGAAAATTTCGCAAAGATTCGTCAAAGGGCGCCAAAGATATTGGCAAAAGAAAAAATGCTTTTTGAATAGAAACAAGGTCCTTACTATAACTACCTACTAGCGTCCGCCAGTAAGTAATATATATATCTATATACCTATCTCTCTCTCTCCCTCGCTCTATATATATATATATATATAGTATATATATTTATACTTAAATGCGAGCAAAACATTTTTGTTGTAAAGGCATGTGTGTTACAGGCATATGCTTTGTAATGGATGCGTGGTAACGGTTGCGTTATGAAGTCTGTTTCCCCTCACATTGCCTTGTCTTCATTTTCAGGGAGGGATAGAGTCAGGGCCCATCTTGGTTAACCCTCCCTAATGTATGACGCGGATGTTAAAGTTCCAGAAATATGATCGTTGGTTATTCCCAGATTGTGATAAATGTCTTGCAAACCGATGTGCACCTAATTGATTTTCTTTATTATTCATTGGTCAGTGATGTTCTTAGCATTCTCTAGAGGGTGGTGTTCGCTGACTGAAGAGATCAGTAATGCTTAACTACACCATCAGTTAAGATTACTTTTGTTATAGGCTTCTGGTAGTTTGAGAACGGAAGCAATTGGGATTCCCAGCAGATAATATAATTGGGTTGTGGCATGTTCTCCCTTGATTACTGATGTGATCCTAGTCTTGATCTGCAGCCTGTGATAAAGGATGGCTGGTTGCTTCCTTTCATCAAGGTGCTAAAAACATGCATCAATGGCATACAAACAATGCCAGCTTGCTGTGAAAGAAGGGAGTTTAAATACTTTTTGTTAAACAGCAAGAGAGAGACAATGGAGAGTAGCACACAACAGCATTACAATCCATCCGCTGTAAACAGTACCTAAAGCTGTAACAACAACAGAAGCTTTGCCCCTTTTCTAAAGGCAAAACAATCACTGAAGCACCAATCAAATGTCAGGGAAGCATACCATAATCAAGTAAAATTATTTATCATTACAAGCATGAGCTCACATACCGCCTCCCACTAAAGATTACACCTAACTCCTAGTAATTTTTTCCACCACAAACGCACTGAAGTAACTGCATGGAATGGTTTCCTTGTGAGCACAAGGCCAGTCCCAATAACCAACAATAACAACTAGATTAACCACTAGCCTTGGGTTCGGGAGCAGAGTGCTGCCTGCCGTAAAGCACTTTAATGCCTCATTAGAGACAGTAAGCACTATATAAATGCAATTAAAATGCAATACTAGGTCAGTCATGATGCTTTCAAGTTAAGAATGAACACAAATCAAAACATCACAAATTCCCTCTTTCTCTCTCTTACTGTTGTTAGCATATGTATTGGTATAGAGCGTCTAACAAGGAATGCATCCCGCTGGTGGAAATTGCTAAGGTTCGCTTTTAGAAATGATGGTCTCATTCTTACACGAGTTGTCAGTGCCGTGAGTTTTTATTTCAGGGGCATTGCAGCATGATAGCAGGATTGATGTCATTTAGGGGCCATCAGGGGTCGAAGCTGCAACCCCTGCCTTGCCTCTTGTGAACCCTGGCACTGTCTTTTGAGAACCCTGGCTTTAGAGGTGACAAAATCAGTACGAGGAGCACAGGGCAGCTCGCCCTTATGGATGTCGTGGGTTGGAGCTGCACTTTCCTTGTTTTCTGTCAATTTTTTATTAGACTAATAATGAATAAAAAATGATTCACTATTAGTGTAATAAGGAATGGTGTACAATTAGCTAGAACATGACCCTCACTGGCAGTTGAGGTAAGTAAAAAATACTTTAAATGTAAGTTGTGTGCTTGCTTGTGGGTGGCAGTCTGTTTATTAGAGAGAGAGTGTGTGTGTATATGTGTGAAAGTGTGTGTATGTGTAAGTATTTGTGTGTGAGTGGAAGTAAAGATCAAATGGCATGTGAAAGGACTTCCACTACTCCTTGCATTTTGGTGAATTGACGTTCATGGGAGCAGGTGGTGTTTAAAGCAATTTCACACCTCTTCTCTTCCACAACTTAGAATTCTGATGTGAAAATAAGTTATCGCTACAGTAGCTGTTTTTTTTTTAGATCTTCTGGGTGTTTCATTTATTTACTGATTGGGGGTTTATGCAGTGCCACCTGTCACCTAGGCTGCTTCAAATGCTTCAAATTCTGAAGGAGAGAAAGAAAAGACAAAGAGAGAATGAGTTAGAGGGGTTAGAACACAGCTGGGTTTGAGGACTGGAGCTAGACCAGACTTTTTACATTCACGTCCTTTGATGCAGCTTCCGCTTAAATGAAAGCTACTTTGAATAACTCAGTTTACAGGAGATTTTCGAAATTAATACAGCTAGATTCAACCAGAGCCCGGACCAAGAATTTTCAAAAGTCTTGGGCCTAGAATTTATTGATAATATAATTGGCTGTGAATCGGATCCTTCGGTAAAACCAAAAGAGTTGTTCATAGACTGATTCATTCATTTTATCATGTGTTCATATATCGATGTGAGTCTCTATAAGTGTAAAAAGATGCGCTGTTCCCTTGAGATTGGGGAGCGTCCCCAAACCGCACTCGAAGTTTTCAATATAAAAAATAAATTATGCAAGATGTATTGAATTCTTTTTATTTAATGTTCTTTCCATGAATTATATCCTTATTTACATTGTAATATACATTTTAATTCCTAACTCATGTATCCATAACTTAAATCTGCCCAATGCCTTTCGGGCTGCGCCCTTCATCAGGGGCTTAATCCTGCGAAAATAGAAGAAACTCTAACTCAGTATGATGCAATACATTGTTTATATTCCCACAAATGAACCAGGTTATGAAAAAAGTGATAGAGTGTGTGTTAGTAATCGTCGATCTGAAAAGGTCCTGGATGTTATAACCGGTAAAAGCGTGCTCGTGAAAAGCCGAAAGAAGGAAGAAATGTGTTTTGTAGTGAGAGAGATCTGTGGGACGTGACTCGTTATTCAAAGTTCGTCGTTGAAACTGGTGCCCGATAAATTGAAACGTGCCGAACCGACCTTGAATGTATCCTCATAAGTTCATCATTCATGCAAGTAATTATAACACCTCGTGTGATGCAGACCATTGTGAACCGTTGGATTCAATCCTTATAAACGTGATGGTGTGAACCGTATACCGCAAATGTGACTTACTATTCACAGAAACCTATTTCTGCATATCACGGGTCCGATTGTTTTGCCTTTAAAAAAATAACGTACAACAATTGGTATTCCCCAACTTATTGCAGTAGAAAGGCATTTGAGAGTACGTGGTCGTACTATAGCTAAGAACTTACCCGGTAAGTTCGGAGTGTGATGGAGCCAATTCCCGCTGTGTAATGGTTGACTTTCTCCGATATGTGGAGAACCGGATATATATCGCTTCGTCACCCGGAAGTGAAAAGCTACAAGTGACGAGTGAATCAGCTTGACTACAAAAACGACAGTAACAGAACAATTTTTTTTTTAATAACAATACCGTATGGAGTAACGAGGGGTAAAAAGTGTAAAAAAAATGTAAAAAATATTTGTATCAAAAATGATACGCGTCAAAAAAATGTGTGGGAATTTCTAAGGGGAGCTCCGACTATCCGCTGTGCATAAGCCCAAAATGCATTTGGCAGATTTAAGTTATGGATACATGACCCTCTTCAACATCTACATGGCCCCCCTCGCAGCCATCGTCCGACAATACGGCCTCAACATCGTATCCTACGCCGACGACACCCAGCTCATCCTCTCCCTCACCCGAGACCCCACCACTGCCAAACTCAACTTCCAGAAAGGTATGCAAGACGTCGCAGACTGGATGACCAACAGCTGTCTGAAACTCAACGCCGAGAAAACAGAAGTCCTCATCCTTGGAACCACCCCTTCAGCATGGGACAACACCTGGTGGCCGACCGCCCTCGGAAGTCCGCCTACCCCCTCAGACCACGCCAAGAACCTAGCCATCATACTCGACTCCTCACTCACCATGAACCAACAGGTCAACGCCGTCACATCCAGCTGCTTCAACACCCTCCGCATACTTCGCAAGACCTTCAAACGGATCCCCCCTGAGTCAAGGAAGACAGTCACCCACGCACTCATCACCAGCAAACTGGACTACGGCAACGCACTCTACGCCGGCATCAACAAGTCCCTGCTCCACAAACTCCAGACCATACAGAACACCGCAGCCAGACTCGTCCTCGGCATCCCCCAGCAAGAACACATCAGCCAACACCTACGAAGACTCCAAAGGCTCCCCGTGGAGAAAAGAGTCACCTTCAAAATCCTCACCCACGCCTACAAATGCCAACACAACAACAGACCCAAATACCTCAACGACAGAATCAAGTTCCACGTACCCAAAAGAAACCTCCGATCTTCCAACCTCGCAATGGCCGAAACCCCGTGCATCCACAGAGCCAGAGCAGGCGGAAGATCCTTCTCTCACATTGCAGCCAAGACCTGGAACGAGCTACCGGCAGACATCAGACGCGCCCCCTCCCTGAACACCTTCAGGAAGACTCTCAAGACCTGGCTCTTCGGCTAAAACAGACCTGCGGACCCCCCCCCCAGCGCCTTGAGACCCTCACGGGTGAGTAGCGAGCTTACAATTCCCCAGATAGATTCATTGCTTGATGAGTTTGGAACTAAAATGGATATTACAATGTAAATAAAGATATCATTCATGGAAAGAACATAAAATAAAAATAATTCTACTAATTACCTCAATACAACTTGAATAAATTATTTTTGACGCTCCCCAATCTCAAGGGAACAGCACATCTTTTTGCTGATTAATCATACCTCATACTCAGGAGGACTTACCAACCGGCACCATTAAATAGGCTCAACCAACCACCAAGTTTACCAGAAAGTGCGTGAGTCTCACCACTATTTGGATTGCTCTTTAAGTGTAAGCATAAAACCCATCTTAGAGGAGGACTTGTAAGAAAGCACTGGAAACCAGTCTGGAAATAATTAATTTAATTCTGTTCCTCAATTAACTTCATGTTTTCTGAAGACAAGTGCATAAGAGTCTTTCATTTGATGGCCTCGCTCTAATCCTTCTACGTCTGATTGGTGTACAATGAGATGCTAAATTGAAAACAATATTCTTTCAAAAGTGCCTCAGAAAGACACTGAGCAAAAGTGGTAGGCAATAAAGGGGAAAACCGAAGACCATTAGTAAGGTGATGTGAGTTATTATCAAGCAGGAAAGGTGCAGACTCCGTCTGTCTGTCGATTCCCTACTGTCAGATTATATATTCCCTGGCTGCAAATCAAATGACTCAAGGGAAAAGGTAAAATGTAAAGGCACTATTCGTGATATAATAACAGAGTGGGGCTTTCTGATCACTTTAGCTTGGCAGTGCTCACCCAAAATGTTACTGGATTGGCTGATGGCTATCTCAAGGAAGTAGTGACGTAGGGTGGGTTAGTGATTTTGGGAAATAGTGTATTAAGGTGCACTTCATTCAGGTGGAGTAGTGTCCTTCGAGTTCTTGGTGATGGGTTATTGTTCCTTGGATCCATTTCAATGTGGTACATGAGTGTCACTGTGATAATGTTGTCTGCTGAGAGAGTTTTCCTAAGATAAATCACAGTGTAGTTGAATAGTATTCTGGTATGTAATGGAGTATGTGGAATTAGTGCCTGCTGGGTGCAGCACAGTGTGGTGGGTTAGTGTGCCTAGAGGGAACTGCAATGTCATGGTTTTAGGGACCCTAGGATTTAGTGCAGTGGGGTAAGCTTGTGGCACTATGATGTGATTAGTTAGCACCCTCAGGAAGAAGTAAAATGTATTGGGTTAGTGCTGCCTCCAATGCAATGCAGTGTGGCGGATTAGGAACGCTAGTCCACAGTGCATTTTATAGGACGTATATCTCTTGTTTGCAATGAAGGGTTACAGTGGTAAGGGTGTAGTTGGAGTGGTAGGTGAATAGCTGTAGGATGTAGTCATACATGTCAGAATTAACTGAGTGAAGATTAATGGGTTAGTGTCCACAGTGTGCTGTGTCATGTGACTTGCAGCAAGGCTAGGGAGAAGTGAGGTGTATTAATATCTGTAGGGTATAGGGCAGTATGATATATTATTGTTCCTAGACTGGAGCTCACTGTGGCAAACTGGTGTCCCTAAGTTGCAATGCAGTGAATACATTTCCCTATGGCACAATGAGCTGAAGTGTGGTATCATTCCTACCGTGTAGTACATTGTGGTACAATAGCGCTTTGAAGCTGGAGAGAAGTGAATGAAAGTTCATAAGATATAGTCATTGTCATGGGTTAATTTCCACTGGAGATAGTGGTCTGTGATATGTTGGTGCATTGAGGATGTAGTTTAGTGGACGTGGAGCTCTGATTTGGTCTCCAATCAGTGTCGGCCGGCATGATTCACGGGTGGCAGGCGGGGGCGGACACAGGAGGGGTAAGGGGGGCCCGGGGGGCACAATGAAAAAATAAGTAAATAACTTATGCACTTACCTTGCTGCTGGGCCCTGCCTCTCTGCTCCTTGCTCCTGCTCTCCTTGTGGGACATGAAGCCAGGAAGAACAGCCAGGCTCCCCTGACCAATCACAATGCTGCAATGCAGCGTTGTGATTGATTTTGAGAGTCCTGGTTCGACGCTCAACCAGGGAATGGGGGCCTGGGCTTGTTCTCTACGCAGGCTGTAATGCAGCCTGTATGGAGAACGGAAAAAGTGCGCATGACTGGTTTTGAGCGGCCCAAGAGGGCTGACCAAACAGTCATTGCGCACTTAGGAGTAGGCAAAGCACTCCTCCCTTGCCCTGCTCCGTGAGCAGAGCAGCCCCGCCCACCCACCCGCCTGCAAAGAAAACATAAAATCAAAATAACTCAAAGTTATTATCATTTTATATTTCCTTTCCTTTACACTGCTCAAAAGCAGTGGGGCGACGCTCCTCCGCCATAGTGGAGGAGCCACCACTGTCTCCAGCAACTAACTGGATGGAAAGTATTAGTTAAGGAGGCATTCCTGGAGAAGGGGATAAGCTAGAGACTCTTTAACTTTGGTTTTTGGGAATTGGTGCTGTCCTCCCACCTTGAGCTACTCCAATCATGAGAACATTACCCTCTAGGAGAAGTAGGCCTCCTTATTATATTTCGCTGTAAATGTGGGGTCTCCTGATTCTTCAGGGTTTTATTGTGGCCTGTTCTTTATTATTAGACGTGAATTACATACATATAAATTATGAACTATTTATTTATGCGGCATATTATATATGTTTTGATCAAGAATTTGCACTTACGCCTGTTGTACAGTGCAGCCTTACTCAAATACTGTATAGCGTCTGATGCATTTGATGAAGCTCAAATTCATGTATCTTACTACTGCTCCTATGTTATTTGAAACTTTTATAACTGTTTCTTTTATCTTTAATACTGCTGCTTGGCACTTTACACACAATATTTATTTATGCTGTTAGCTGTACACGATCTTATTATGCATTTGCACTTTACGTTTTTTTGCACAAATGTGGATGTACTGTAAGTATTTTATAATTTCTTTTATAACATCTGATTTATCTGAGGAAGTTTATCATGCTCCTTATTACTGCATTTATATAATTTGAAACTGTACATACTCTGGTCAAGCATATGCACATTACGCCTTCTGCACATATGTAGATGTATTGAAATATCTTGTACCATTCGATGTATTTGAGTAAGCTTGATATCATACTCCTTATGATTGTCTATTGTATCATTTGAAACTCCCTTACCTGCTCTCTTATGGATGATATTGTGGTTGATACTTTAATGCCATATTTGAGGGGCCATGATCAGTCACTTTTGTGGTGAATTGTATTGGCAAGCTCCTAGGCCTCCTCTCATCTATAAATCATATGCACTTTGAAGTTTGACTGATCTAAGGGGCTAATTACTGGCCTGATGAAATATGTATACTGTTACTTAGCACTGCGTTTATGCCTGCTGTTAATGTTATATGAATTGTGGTTCTGTATTGCCCATCAAAATACCAATAAGAAAAAGAGGATATAGTTTAGTGTGGTGGGTTAGTGACCCTGGGATGCGATGCCATGCCTTATTATAGAGGCCTTGGGATTCAGATTAGTGTGGTATGAGCTGGTGTCCTCATGGTTCGGTGCAGTGGGTTAGTTTACCTAGAGTACTGTGCAATGTGGGGGGTCACATTCTTAGACTTGCACTACAGTTTGGTGGGCTAGTGTCCCTAGTAAACAGTGAACTCTGATGGGTAAGGTTCTGAAGGAAGCAGGACAGTGTCATGGGTAGTGTCCCTAGGAAGGATTGCATTGTGGTGGGTTAGAATCCCTATGGTGCAGGTGGTATAGTGGTTTATTATACATAAGATAAATGGAGGTGTGATAGTGTCTGTAGGAGACAGTTGGTGTTGTTGTATAATGTATCCACAGTGCAGTGCCATCTGTTTGTTCCCATTAGAACAGTGAGGCATGTTAGTGTTGTAAGGATTCAGTTACATGTGGTGGGCTAGTCGCCCAAAGTTGCAGTGGAATTTGCTCTCTTAGAATACCTCTAATATAATTCAGTGGGTCCCTGTCCCTAAAATGCAGTTTGATAGATAAGTGTTTCCAACATGCAGTGCATTGTGGTGCTATTTCTTTCCATATGGTTTAGTGCATGTGGGTGCATCCGCACACCCAGGAGCAGTGTCTTTGGTTAGTGTCCCTAAAATGGAGTGAGGCATTATGGGTTAATGTCCATAGCCACTGTCACCACTGCCAAAGATAGCACCAGCACAATAACCATTGCACTCCTATAAGTGTGACAACTCAGACTATTCCAGGCCACGCAAACCTATAAGAATGGCGTGGGTGGCAGTTATTATTCTTTTTAATGTATATTGGATTATTTAACACTGTTGTGCTCATCTCAAAATTATACAAACAGCGCCACTGAGTGGAGGACTGTCATTAGTGCTGGTGTTGAGTATTAAGTGCCGGCACCAAGCACAGGAAACCACTGGTTCAAATTAAGCACTGAGTAGTGTGTGGTTAGTGCCTGAAAAGCCCTTGTGTTACAGCAAACAAATGATGGACGGAATGCTGACAATGCAAACATTCTCCCCCAGTCAAAAGATCTGGGTTAAATCCATTGTTCTTTTGCCCACTACGCCACACCAGTTTGGACCCAGCCATATGCAAATCAGTCTTGACCCTGTGCCCCATGGGAACAGTCCAGACCGAACTGCCAGGCAGGTCCTCCCTGGACCGGAAACAAGCATCCTGGGACCGGTTTTAGGGTATGTCACCCATCTTCAGCCAGGCTAGCTTGAATCCAGTGGCACAGTGAGCAAGGGACCCACGTCTGGGCATACCCATCCCACTTAAGGCGAAAAGTGTTACAGCAAACAATTCATGGACGGAATGCTGACAATGCAAACATTCTCCCGAAGTCAAAAGATCTGGGTTAAATCCATCGTTCTTTTGCCCACTACGCCACCCCGGTTTGGACCCAGCCATATGCAAATCAGTCTTGACCCTGTGCCCCATGGGAACAGTCCAGACCGAACTGCCAGGCCAGGTCCTCCCTGGACCGGAAACAAGCATCCTGGGACCGGTTTCAGGGTATGTCACCCTTCTTCAGCCAGGCTAGCTTGAATCCAGTGGCACAGTGAGCAAGGGACCCACGTCTGGGCATACCCATTCCACTTAGGGTGAAAAGTGTTACAGCAAACAAATGATGGACGGAATGCTGACAATGCAAACATTCTCCCCCAGTCAAAAGATCTGGGTTAAATCCATTGTTCTTTTGCCCACTACGCCACCCCAGTTTGGACCCAGCCATATGCAAATCAGTCTTGACCCTGTGCCCCATGGGAACAGTCCAGACCGAACTGCCAGGCCAGGTCCTCCCTGGACCAGAAACAAGCATCCTGGGACCGGTTTCAGGGTATGTCACCCTTCTTCAGCCAGGCTAGCTTGAATCCAGTGGCACAGTGAGCAAGGGACCCACGTCTGGGCATACCCATCCCACTTAGGGCGAAAAGTGTTACAGCAAACAAATGATGGACGGAATGCTGACAATGCAAACATTTTCTCTCAGTCAAAAGATCTGGGTTAAATCCATAGTTCTTTAGCCCACTACGCCACCCCAGTTTGGACCCAGCCATATGCAAATCAGTCTTGACCCTGTGCCCCATGGGAACAGCCCAGTCCGTACTGCCAGGCCAGGTCCTCCCTGGACCGGAAACAAGCATCCTGGGACCGGTTTCAGGGTATGTCACCCTTCTTCAGCCAGGCTAGCTTGAATCCAGTGGCACAGTGAGCAAGGGACCCACATCTGGGCATACCCATCCCACTTAGGGCGAAAAGTGTTACAGCAAACAAATGATGGACGGAATGCTGACAATGCAAACATTCTCCCCCAGTCAAAAGATCTGGGTTAAATCCATCGTTCTTTTGCCCACTACGCCACCCCAGTTTGGACCCAACCATATGCAAATCAGTGTTGACCCTGTGCCCCATGGGAACAGTCCAGACCGAACTGCCAGGCCAGGTCCTCCCTGGACCGGAAACAAGCATCCTGGGACCGGTTTCAGGGTATGTCACCCTTCTTCAGCCAGGCTAGCTTCAATCCAGTGGCACAGTGAGCAAGGGACCCACATCTGGGCATACCCATCCCACTTAGGGCGAAACGTGTTACAGCAAACAAATGATGGACGGAATGCTGACAATGCAAACATTCTCCCCCAGTCAAAAGATCTGGGTTAAATCCATCGTTCTTTTGCCCACTACGCCACCCCAGTTTGGACCCAGCCATATGCAAATCAGTCTTGACCCTGTGCCCCATGGGAACAGTCCAGACCGAACTGCCAGACCAGGCCCTCCCTGGACCGGAAACAAGCATCCTGTGACCGGTTTCAGGGTATGTCACCCTTCTTCAGCCAGGCTAGCTTGAATCCAGTGGCACAGTGAGCAAGGGACCCACGTCTGGGCATACCCATCCCACTTAGGGCGAAAAGTGTTACAGCAAACAAATGATGGACGGAATGCTGACAATGCAAACATTCTCCCCCAGTCAAAAGATCTGGGTTAAATCCATTGTTCTTTTGCCCACTACGCCACCCCAGTTTGGACCCAGCCATATGCAAATCAGTCTTGACCCTGTGCCCCATGGGAACAGTCCAGACCGAACTGCCAGGCCAGGTCCTCCCTGGACCGGAAACAATCATCCTGGGACCGGTTTCAGGGTATGTCACCCTTCTTCAGCCACGCTAGCTTGAATCCAGTGGCACAGTGAGCAAGGGACTCACGTCTGGGCATACCCATCCCACTTAGGGCGAGAAGTGTTACAGCAAACAAATGATGGACGGAATGCTGACAATGCAAACATTCTCCCCCAGTCAAAAGATCTGGGTTAAATCCATCGTTCTTTTGCCCACTACGCCACTCCAGTTTGGACCCAGCCATATGCAAATCAGTATTGACCCTGTGCCCCATGGGAACAGTCCAGACCGAACTGCCAGGCCAGGTCCTCCCTGGACCGGAAACAAGCATCCTGGGACTGGTTTCAGGGTATGTCACCCTTCTTCAGCCAGGCTAGCTTGAATCCAGTGGCACAGTGAGCAAGGGACCCACGTCTGGGCATACCCATCCCACTTAGGGCGAAAAGGAACAAGGAACAGGGTCAAATCTGATTTGCATATGGCTGGGTCCAAACTGGGGTGGTGTGGTGAGCAAAAGAATGATGGATTTTACCCAGATCCTTGTGACTGGGGGTGAATGTTTGCATTGTCCAGCATTCCGTCCATCAATTGTTTCTTTTGCATTTGTCGCCCTAAGTGGGAAGGGTATGCCCAGACGTGGGTCCCGTGCTCACTACACCACTGGATTCAAGCTAGCCTGGCTGAAGAGGGTGATGCCCTGAAACCGGTCCCAGGATGCTTGTTTCCGGTCCAGGGAGGACCTGGCTTGGCAGTTTGGGCTGGACTGTTCCCACAAGGAACAGGTCACGATTGATTTGCATATGGCTGGGTCCCAACTGGGGTGGTGTGGTGAGCAAACAAATGATGGATTTAACCCAGATCCTTGTGACTGGGGGTGAATGTTTGCATTGTCCAGCATTCCGTCCATCAATTGTTTCTTTTGCATTTGTCGCCCTAAGTGGGAAGGGTATGCCCAGACGTGGGTCCCGTGCTCACTACACCACTGTATTTAAGCTAACCTGGCTGAAGAAGGGTGATGCCCTGAAACCGGTCCCAGGATGCTTGTTTTCGGTCCAGGGAGGACCTGGCATGGCAGTTCGGGCTGGACTGTTCCCACAAGGAACAGGTTGAAGACTGATTTGCATATGGCTGGGTCCAAACTGGGGTGGTGTGGTGAGGAAAAGAATGATGGATTTAACCCAGATCCTTGTGACTAGGGGTGAATGTTTGCATTGTCCAGCATTCCGTCCATCAATTGTTTCTTTTGCATTTGAAGCCCTTGTAACATGGAGCATTGTTGTCCATAGAATTCATTGCTGTGAGTTAGTGTCTCAAAATGCAGGTAGATGCATAGTGTCAGTGACCCTAGGGTGAAGTACAGTATGACTTGTTTGCATCCCCATATTGCAAAACGAGAGCTAATGCACAGTGTATGGAGTGAAGTGTGCTTGGTTAGACGCCCTATGAGGAAGTGCAATGGGTTAGTGTTCTACACAAGGGCATTCTGGTGGGTTTGTAGCTTCCACAATGCAAAACCATCAGATTGGTTAGTGTCCGTACAATGTAGTGCAGTGTGCTGATCTACTGGCCCTAGAACGAAAAACAATGTGGCGTGTAAGAATCCCAGCTGTACAGTGTGGTCTGTTATTGGACCTTGGGAGCAATCTAGTGGGTGTGTCTCTAGGATGAAGTTCACTATAGGGCTTTAGTGCCCCTAAAAGGTAACAACATATAGCACATTGCAGTGTGCTGGACTTTGCTCAAGAATGAAGGGCAGTGTGGTGGCATCTTGTCCCTAAGATGGACAGCAGTTTCATGGAATAATGCCGTCAGGGTGCTGTACAATGTGGTAGGTTTGTTTCCATAGAATGCAATATAGTTAAGTTGCATGCACTCGCTAGTATATAGTATAGCTAATGGAATTGTGTCAGAGTATCCTTAGTGATTGTTGCTACATTGTTCAGTGTCAGAAAAGGAGAGATGTTTATCTCCACAAAAGCTGGCATTCGAATCAATAAATATCTGTATCTTTGGGACATAAGAGCTACATGCTACTTCGCGATCTGAGCATTATTTTTCAAATTTTTCAATTTTTTAATTGGTATTTCCTTTTTTCTCCCTCCACGTATCTTTATGCTACACGGGTCAACAATATATCATTTACCATATTCTGGGGCACTTTACTTCTGAAATATTTTTTTCGGAATGCGTTCAATAATGGCCAAGAAATAAAAGAGAACACATGCTAACTGGAAAATTCACCTCACTACCGCAGCCTGGAATATAGATCAGGATAGTGGAAACCAGCAACAAAGAATAAGAATTCCTGAACATATATGGATGTAAAAGGGGATCATTTATAGTAAAGGTCGCAAAAGGTTGCAACTTCTGCCCATATTTGATACTTCCCTGATACATGCACTGCCTTTGCAAACTCTCATTCATGGACTCCTGGTTATCTTCTACTAGTGCCTAATTTGTACCAGTGGTTGAAGGTGGTGGGCTCTGCCACTCTTTTAAGGAGAAGGGACTTACATTTCATCATCAGACCTTGAGCACATGCAAGAGGGAGAAAAGCAGAAAATGGAGAAAGAAGATGGAGTAAGATCAGAAAACAATGACAAAGGCAGAAATTGGGGATAAAAAGAAATTTTAAGAAGGACATAAAGAGACATGAAGTGCAGGGGTGGAAAAGAAAGGCATGATGTGCATTTAAAAGTAGGCAGCGTTAGTATTCGGCAACCTCGATGTTGGAAATGGCCCTTTTTGCAGGGTTATCCCCAAACTATTTGCTTCTTCCTCCTATTTTTTCCTGACCTGTGTTTGTTGGCTATAGGACTCTGGGCACTTTACCACTGCTGATCAGTGCTAAAGTGCATTTGCTCTCTGTGTAAAGTGTTATTGTGATTGGTTATCCATGATTGGCGTATTTGATTTACCAGGAGGTCCCTAGTAAAGTGCACTGATTGTGCCAGGGCTGGTAAATCAAATGCTACTAGTGGGCCTGCAGCACTGATTGTGCCACCCACATGAGTAGCCCTGAAAAGATGTCTCAGGCCTGTCACCGCGGTGCCTGTGCGCAATTTGTTAACTGCCATGTGGACTTGGCAACTGCACCCACTTGCCAGGCCCTAACCTTCCCTTTTCTTACATATAGGGCACCTCTATGGTAGGCCCAAGGTACCCCCCTTGGCAGGGTACAGTGTATGTGAAAGGTAGGACATGTACTGGTGTGTGTAACATGTCCTGATAGTGAAATACAACCAATTTCGTTTTTCACTATTGAAAGGCTATCTTGCCCCATAGGACAGAATGGGGAATGCTTTGTAACATTTTACAAGCAAATCTTCCCATAGGGATAAGATTGAAAAACGGAGTTTGGTATCTCTGAACTCAGAATTTGATAACACATCTTTTAGTAAAGATGGTTTTTAAATTGTGTGTTTGAAAATACCACTTTTAGAAAGTGGCTATTTTCTTGTTCAACCATCCTGTGTGCCTCTGCCTGTTTGTGGATTGACTGTCTGGCTTTGGAGTTCCAGAGGCTGGGGAGGTGCAGTGGCTCCAGGAGTCTGGATGAGTCAGCACTGGGCTGAATAGGCCTGATCTGAATTTGGAGTGGTGGGAGGAGTAGCACCTGTACCTGAATAGGGCTATGCCTGCCTTCCACAATGCTGGCTCCGCCCCCCCTATGGTGTGTCTGGAGCCAAGGCTCACACTGACAATGGATGCTGTTGTGCACTTGCAGAGTGCCCCCCAGAACAGGTCTGACCTGGGCTCAGAGCCCCTTGCACAAAGAGAACAAAGACTTTTAGGGTATAAGTATCAGACCCAAAACCCCAGACTTTTAGATCATTCCTGGAATTCAAGAGGAACCTTTGCCAAGGAGAAGAGCTGGAGAGACTGAGAAGTGCTGCCCTTGCTGTGTGTCTGGGGTTTGCCTGCAGTTGCTGTTTCTGCCAAGGAAAGAGAAGGACTTTGCTGTGTGCTGTGCCCCCTGCTTGAAGGAGATCTCCAAGGGCCTGAAGTGTGCTGGCCTCCTGTTCTGAAGTCTCAGGGACACAAAGACTTCACCCCCAGCTCCCCTGAACTCTGCTGCTGTGAGTTCTAGCCTGCCAAGAGGTGCCTGTGCCAGTTTTGGGCCTCTGAAGGTTGTTGCTGCTGTTTGGGAGCTGAAAGAAAGAAGAAACATGAAGAACTGCTAAAATCGACGCATCGCTCTTCTTGCAGCTGTTTTCTTGACGCATCTCCACGGCGCAAAAGAATTTCCATGCATCGCTGTGCTGCTGCGAAAACTGTTGCAGCGCCTATCACCGCTGCAAGAATCGACGCATCAAGGGATCGCGGCTGAAGAGGACCGACGCAGCGCCGCTCGATGCCACCGCATCGATCGCCGATGCATCCCAGATTTCCACGGATCATACCTGTGCGGCACGCTTTCCCAACGCATCACCTGCAAACCGGAACCGTCACAAAGAATCGACGCATCACTCCCCATACAGATCGGATTTGACGCAACTCGTCCTCTGCGTGTCGCAGAACTGTCACATCGCCTCCCCAAGGTCTCAGGAGTGTCGCATCTCTTTGTTTTCCGACTCTGTGGCTGTTTGGCTTTTGGAACTTTGATGCATCTACAGGTACTTTGGTGAAAAGACACGCATCCATAGTTTTCTATGGTACAAGTTCTTGAAACCTTTTTAAAGTCATGTTTTTAACTGTGTTTGTTGGATTTTTGTCGTTTTGGTCTTGTTTAGTTTAGATAAAGATATTTTATTTTTCTAAACTGGTGTGGTGTCCATTTGTGGTGTTTTCATTGTGTTACTCTGAGTGTTGGTACAAATACTTTACACATTGCCTTGGGGATAAGCCTGTCTGCTCATGCCAAGCTACCAAGGGGGTAAGCAGGGGTTATCTAAAGAGTGTATCCCCCTTACCCTGACTAGAAGCAAGGGTCCCTATTTGGACAAAGGTACCTACCTCTGCCAATGAGGGACCCCCATTTCTAACATTGGTGGTCAGCGGTGAGGATTTGAACCTGTATTTGTGCTTGACCCACAATGATTGGTGTACATCACTAGTTTAGTGCAGACCACTACGCAACCACATACTGTGTTTTGTTTTTGGTTCTATTTTTTAGTAACCTCTAAAGTATCCACGCATCATGTCTCAAAAGGGTAAACCAGCAAGTGATGTTGCAGAACTGGAGTTTGATATTGAAATGTTAAGTAGTTACAAAGTAGGTCAACTCAAGCTATTCTGCAGGAACTTTGGATGTCCCATGAAGAGCAGCTCCAGGAAGGAGGAGCTACAGAAGGCCTTAAGGGCCTGGTGGGAGGCCAGAGAGGCAGGGGAGGCAGAGGATGCAGAGGTAGATGAGGATGCACAAGGGGATGGTTTCAGATCACAGGATATGTCTGTGGGAAGAGCATCCTCTAGGGCTGGCAGCAATCATTCCTCTAGCAGTTTTTCCCCAGGGGAACTGGAGAAGAACCAAAGGGTCAGGGAGCAGGAGCTAGAAGTCCTGAGGATCAAAACAAAGCAGATGGAAATGGAAATCCAGGCCAAGGCAGAGGAGAGCTGGAGAGCTTATGCCTTGGAAGAAAAGAAATTGATCTTGGCAATGAGCTTGTTATATTCCATATAAGTACCATAATATAGGCCCCGGTAACTTCACTACCTTTCACCTATATTCTTCCCTACATTACACTTATAAAGGTTTACAGGGACTGACCTTTTACCTAGCTAGGACACTGCATCCAGAAACACGGGTTTTCCCTAGTTCGGAAGCTCATACATTATGCATGAGGATTCTTGGAAGCACAGCAGGACGACCATCTCCTGTATAATATCTATGTACAAAGTTCATGCTCAACATCATCCTTAGGCCGACACAGTAATACAGCAAGGTAGGACCCCTGGGGAGACCTATGGGTATATATACATCACATCTTGCTAGAAAGCTAGAGGAGACCGAGACTTCCCGGCAGACACACTGACCAGAGACGCTGAGGTTCCTGCATGCAGACACTCCAGCTTGCAGTGGTCTAACATCCCTTGCAGGTGTCCAACTCGAGACCAGGATGGGGTCCCACAGTCTCTCAATTCAGGTAATGGGGTTGACTTTATCCTAGAGGGATTCTTGGCCTAACACCTACACACATGCTAGGTACATTTAGGTACATCTAGTTAGGGAAGCATCGTAGGAGTACGCATCTTTTATCATGTGTTTTATATACTCGTATGTATCCATGATTATTGTAAGATGGCAGAACTATACTATCCATTTACCTTTTTAGTACTACTAATCATTTATATCTTCTACTGTCTAACGGTTGTTGCAGCTCATCTATTCTACACCAGAATAACAACTGTTCAATAAATACTTATTGAAAACGCCCAGCCTGTTTATTTCGTGTATCTCTCTGAGACAGACTAAGTAAGCACGAGTGACTGAGTGAAAAGTAGTATATTGTTTCCACGGTTCTGAGGGTTCAGGGTTGTCATGTTCGATGGTTGCCAGAAACTATTCTCTCCTTGGTAAGAGTAGATTCTAGTGGCACTGTTAGCTAGTTGGTACAAAAAGGCCAACATACTCGGTAGGGGTGTTCAGAAACAGTCTGACACCAATCTTACAGTTTATGCTGTCCAAACACGCAGATCCTGTATAATTATTATAGGAGCTACACGACAAGCTGAGAATGAGAGAGCTCGATGAGGAGTTTGCGAGGCTTGAGGACCTGAGTGTCTCAAATAAGCAAAAAGAAATGTGTGCAGCACATGAAGTGAGCTTGGCTGGGTTGGAGGTGGAGTCCAGCTCAGATGGTGGCAGCAAAAATGTAGTGTCTAGTGCTGAGGGAGAAGTACACACACCCAGAGATGTGGTGCCTGACTTGAAAGAGGGAGTTAACATACACCGGGGGTTCAGGTTTATGAGGTAGCTCCAGTGGTGTGCAGTGTCCCTGAAGTGGATTGGGGAACTTACACCGGGGATCATATTCCTAGTGGTGGGATGGACACTCTACTGACTCTAGATGAGAGGTGCAGGGAGAGGGGTTCCCCCATGGTAGGAGTCCTGGTGTGTGAGTGTGGAGACCGCCCAGAAGAGTGTGGGTTGAGTGACAGAGACAGTCAGACACTGTCTTACCAATCTCAGGCGAGTGGTGTGGGGTACTTGTGTGAGGCACTGGATGGTGAGGCAAAGGGTAACTTGGTTAACAACTGTTGGGGGCTGTGTGATGCAATTGTTGGAGAGCATATTTTAAGTCCCTGTTTTCCAGAGTTATGCCAACACCCGGTGGAGTGTGAGTTCTCTGATTCCAGGGAGCTTGCGCTGGAGGCAAACCTTTTGGTGGAGTCCAGAGGGTCTGATGAGGCTTTTGGGAGTGATCCTGAAGGAGGTGGCTCAGGTTTTCCCCAACCAGGTGAGGTAGAGGAGGCTTGGAGTAACCCAGGTAGGCCCCAGTGTAGTGGAATGGGTAAGGAGCCCCATGTCCTGTCTCTGAGTAGAGGGAGTGGGGGTGGGCTGAGTCCCAAGGTGTCCGAGGCCTAGTTCCAGGGCCTGGTTGGTTCCAATGAGTGAACACGAGGAGGGAAGCCGCCCCCCCTGTGGTGTGTCTGGAGCCAAGGCTCACACTGACAATGGATGTTGTTGTGCACTTGCAGAGTGCCCCCCAGAACTGGTTTGAACTGGGCTCAGAGCCCCTTGCACAAAGAGAACAAAGACATTTTGGGGTATAAGTATCAGATCCAAAACCCCCGACTTTTAGATCATTCCTGGAATTCAAGAGGAACCTTTGCCAAGGAGAAAAGCTAGAGAGACTGAGGAGAAGTACTGCCCTTGCTGTGTGTCTGGGATTGGCCTGCAGTTGCTGTTTCTGCCAAGGAAAGGAGAAGGACTTTGCTGTGTGCTGTGTCCCCTGCTTGAACGAGATCTCCAAGGGCCTGAAGTGTGCTGGCCTGCTGTTCTGAAGTCTCAGGGACACAAAGACTTCACCCCCAGCTCCCCTGAACCCTGCTGCTGTGAGTTCTAGCCTGCCAAGAGGTGCCTGTGCCAGTTTTGGGCCTCTGGAGGTTGTTGCTGCTGTTTGGGAGCTGGAAGAAAGAAGAAACGTGAAGAACTGCTAAAATCAACGCATCACTCTTCTTGCGGCTGTTTTCTCGACGCATCTCCACGGCGCAAGAAGAATTTCCATGCATCGCTGTGCCGCTGTGAAAACTGTCGCAGAGCCTGTCGCTGCTGCAAGAATCGACGCATCGAGGGATAGCGGCTGAAGAGGACCGATGCAGCGTCGCTCAACGCCGCCTCATCGATCACCGGCACATCCCGGATTTCCACGCATCGTACCTGTGTGGCACGCTTTCCCGACGCATCACCTGCAAACCGGAACCGTCACAAAGAATCGACGCATCACTCCCCATACAGATCAGATTCGACGCAACTCGTCCTCTGCGTGTCGCAGAACTGTCGCATCGCCTCCCCAAGGTCTCAGGAGTGTTGCATCTCTTTGTTTTCCGACTCTGCAGCTGTTTGGCTTTTGGAACTTTGACGCATCTACAGGTACTTTGGTGAAAAGTCACGCATCCATAGTTTTCTATTGTACAAGTTCTTGAAACATTTTTAAAGTCATATTTTTAACTGTGTATGTTGTATTTTTGTCGTTTTGGTCTTGTTTAGTTTAGATAAAGATATTTTATGTTTCTAAACTGGTGTGGTGTCCATTTGTGGTGTTTTCACTGTGTTACTGTGAGTGTTGGTACAAATACTTTACGCATTGCCTTGGGGATAAGCCTGTCTGCTCGTGCCAAGCTACCAAGGGGGTGAGCAGGGGTTATCTAAAGTGTGTTTCCCTCTTACCCTGACTAGAAGCAAGGGTCCCTATTTGGACAAAGGTACCTACCTCTGCCAACTAGAGACCCCCAGCTCTAACACTCGGCATTCGGCACCGCCTGTGGTAGGTTCCTACGAAAAGCTTTGGGCTCCTAGCACTTATATTTGTTCTGCAAATTAAGCACAGGGTCTAGGACATACAGAACACAGGGATCTCTAAGTGACATTTACTTAAGCAATTTTCACCTCTTGGAACAGGATGTCAGAATGTTTCCTCTATCTGCCACACTTTCAGCACATATCCCGCAGCCAGTATCACCATGAGTGTACTCCACATAGTGGTGGTAGGCCTCATCATCTTTCTCTGGTGGTGTCTTTTGCAGTGGGCAGCAGCAAAGTGCCAGGCTCAGTCATAGCCGATGAAGAGTGGCCTATGGCTGCATCGCACAGGATACCCTCATTCTTCCACCCCCGGGTAAACTGCAGGAGACAGAATGATACTGGGAAGAAGCTGCACTGTCAACCACAGACCCCCTTACCCTGAACCTAATGTTGTGGTCGTGACAGACCTCAGAACACATATTGCATGTGCCCTTTGTACAAAGCAGGGGCTCAGGATGAGGGACCTGGGAACACAAGGCTGTAATTAGCCTTATAGGCTGCATCTGATGCAAGACTACGTTACTTGAGCATATGAAGATGTAATAGGCTCACAATGGTAGCATCAGGCACATGGTAATAGATGCTAAGTAACATTTCGTCATTGTATTCATCTTCAGCTAACGGCAGTTCTTTTCCTCAGGTGTGGGTGTGAGTTCATACATGTGTGTGTTTGTGGGTGTGTGAGTGCATGCACGTGTGTGTCTGTGTGTGCGTATGCGTTCATGTGTGTGCATGCGTGTGTACATACCACAGATGTTTTTTTTTCATCGTACAAGTTGCTATGCAAGTTGTGAACACTGTAGCAGTTCACATGATCCTTGCGATTAATAAGCACGGGCAGTTAAACTATCATTGAACGACTTCTTATGATATTTATAAGGTAACCACAACTAGAGCTCAGAGAACAGAATAACGTAGCAGCATAATGATACGTCTGAAAAATATGACATCCATAACCTGCTCTTTGAAAGTCTTCACATTGAATTCATAATGAAAAAGAGAAGCAAAGAATGTCACCCATCAAACGGCCAAGCAGAAAACAAGTCGCCACCTTTAGGAAGCTGTCATGGTGCATTTTTGAAAGGGCCAAGCAGAATTATGAAGAGGGTATAATAGTCCAATTCACTCAATGGAATGAATGCAATAAGAAAGGAATCCATCCCTTCTCCAGTGTGACCATAGTAAAAATAAAAGCAAGCGTTCATTAAAAGCATTCATTCAAAATTCAGTAACTGATCCTCAAGACAAACATGAAATGCGAAATTCTACGTTTCTAAGAAAAAAGCAATGTCTATCATGAAACCTAAAAGTCTCCTTATTTAAAAAATCTTACCCAGGTGAAGGAATCAGTTTATTCTAGAAGTTCTTTAAATAAGGAGCCCGATTAACAAAAATTCTTGGGGCTGATGAATTTAAGGTTTTTCACTGACTAAAGCCTGCACTGTTGAAAGTGGAAGGTTTTACAAGGTGCAAAAACAAGCACATTGTTTTAAAATGCCTTTGTCAACATGTCACTTCCTTGTGAATCACGAAGAAATGGGGTCAACACTGAGGTGTTCTCCTTCCGTGATATTTGCAATGAAATGTGTCAGTGCCTTATGGTTGATAATGCTCTTGCAAAGCATGGAATGGTTACTACCTGCCCTTGTTAGTTAGTAAATCTTCACCTAGTGCGAGCAACTAGTTGGGACGATTTCCACTACTGGTATGACAGCTGTGGACATCACAAAAAGAAAAGGCTGTCTGCTTCCCCAATAACAAACACAATTACAATTTGGCCCCTTGTGCGTGCTGTGACACCCTTAAAATAGTTTTCAACAAGTGTAATAAAATCCTTTACAAGGTGTCTGTCCCATTGCCTACATGTGCACAAGTGAGTGGAAATCTGCGAAGGTTTTTCTTATATTTTAAAAAAATGCTTGGAAAGTCAATAGCTCAGCAGCCGCAGTCAAACCTATTTACTTTGCCAATGCGTGTTTCTCCATGTGGAAAAATATTTTGTCAGTCACCTCAATAAACTATGATTTCATAGCTTGTGGGTGTGATCTCCTCAGCCTGGCAAAAGTGTTTTGAGGCCCTCCCCCTCATGACGTGGGGGAGCTTCACTGATTGCCTCAGACCAGAGCACTTCAGTTTTAAGTCCTGAAGGGCCCACGGCCAATTGTCAATCAGTGACACAACTCGTCACAGAGTGGGATGGGGTCAGCAGTTCCACTAACACCATCCAACTCAATGACAAGTGAGGGACTGATTCTGTGAAACAAGGGCTGACATATGCGGCCCAAATGGCACTTTTTTCTCAACTCATTGCCACTAGATATGCAAAAGTTTTTGTGACTAAGGCCCACAGTGAAGCCCCGTACTTTCTAAAAGGACCAGATCGATTTGAAAGACTGATACATGTATAACATATAACCCCGGATATGTATACCAATCTCGAAAGATCTATAAGAATATAACTATATGGCAAATATTTACTGTTGAAGGCAGAACTACCTCTGCCAATATTTCAGTTCAGGGAACATAATTTCTATTTGCTTTAGAGCACTGAATCACAAACAGCTTGAAATTAACTGTGAAAGTATTATAATTCTCTGTTCTACAAAAAATCCCTCTAATCTGTATCTGTATATATAATCAATTGGGTAGTCTAAAAATGGTACTTTACAATGAACTCTTTAAAAAATCTTGTTATACCTCCAGAAGCTTTGTGATGCATGGATTTCCATATTTCTGGAAATACACGAGTATTCCTTCTCCTTTTTGATGATCATGCACCCAAATTTACATATTATTATCAACAACAGGGTAGTTCCTCCTCTGCCAAGTGGACACAGACATTTGTGTCAGATGGCTAGGATACGTGTCGCTAGAAGATCTGAAGATCAGATCTTAATGCCCTCACACACCTGTTAGGGTGTCATGCTTCATCATTGGGCGCTCCTCGTCTGGCCGGCGCTGCAATGCCTGACGGGCCTGTGGGCTTCTATATCGGAGATCTTTTGATCTGACGATGCCGTAATGATGAATGCAGGTGAAGGAGTTCAGTGAGTTTAGTGAGTCAGTGGTGACTAAAATAGGCTCTGGTAACCACAAATTCTGTTTTATGAGAAACGGGTACCAGCACTAGGCAGACGAGGAGCGCCCAGTGATGAAGCATGACACCCTAACAAGTGTGTAAGGGCATTAAGATCTGAGCATCAGATCTTCTAGCGACACGTACCCTAGCCATCTGGCACAATTGTCTGTGTCCACTTGGCAGAGGAGGAACTACCCTGATGTTGATAATAATTGTACTGTTTCCCGGGAGGAGCTAGGGTGTAGGACCTCATTAAAATATTTTGCTCTTCCGTCCCCCATTGATTTATAACCCAAATGTACATATACTTAGGGTCTTACTTAGAGCCTGGAGGATGGGACAGTCTGTCATAAAAGTGGCAGATAACCTATGCGCTGTATTACGAGGGCCTCATTTATGAGGCCCCTTGCGCCGTCGGAACGTCACTTTTTGTGACGTTCCCTGGCGCAGAAGCCTGCGTGATATTTTTTTGGCTTATTGCTGCCTGATAAATATCGGTCCCTTTAACCCAGTTTTCTGCATTAAAGGGGCGTGCAATGGGTGTTGCTGGGGGCGTTCCCAGCAACATCCATGGCTTTTTGACACTGCCCAAGATTTACGAGAAATCGCAAATCTGAGCCAGCGCCAAGGGAGGCACAACGAGGAAAAATATCTTTATTTCTCCTTGTTTTTCCTTTTTCTATGTGTGCTGCATTCTGCAGCACACATAAAAAGAGAAAAAAGCCTCTTGTGATTATTTTTGTACAGGACGGTTTCTCTTTCTGTAGAAAAATAATCATCCCCGGAACGCAGGTACCCTTGCACCATGGTGCAAAGGACCCTGCGTTGGTGCACGGCAGCCCATTGTGCGCCGGCCCAGGGGAAAAGGACAGGAATGCGCCATATCTGATAGATACGTCGCATTCCTGCCCTTTTCTTTTGCAGTAGGGCAGCGCAGAAGGAAGGCCTGCTGCGCTGCTCTGCGCTGCCCTACGGCAAAATCTCATAAATGAGGCCCCAAGTGTTTTTATGCCCAAGTGCTTGTAATACAGTAGATAGGATATCCATCATGTTTGTGACAGAATATCCCTTCTGCCAAGCTCTAAATAAGGTCCTTAGTATTTCAATAAATCTTGCTCTTTCCAAGGAGTCCCACTGATGGCACTACTCTCTCTGTTGATGTGCTCTTCAAATGTTATATTATATTGATGATCAATTGAAAAGCGTTCCCCAAAGTTGAACTCTGCTCCACTATGAACATTACTATGAGTGCCCTGCTCAGTCATCCAGTAACTCCGCCCCTACTGGAGTGGAGTTACCAGGGGAATGCTGGAGTCTCTCAAAAGTGAGGAATTACCTAGTGAATTGTTCATTTGGGGTCCAATTCCCCCAGTAATTCCATGTTTTTTCCTGGTGTTTACCTGAATCTTTGGGTCAATCACCACAAATCCACTGAGTTCACCTGGATCTCATAATTCTGATGGGGTTGGTAACTGCTATTTCACACTTCCACTTTCAGTTCTACTTCTTTTTTAGTTTGATTTAGATCCTAAAACTTTAATGCTATTCATTTTGACTTGTTGATCTTGTTCTGTTTGCTTTTTGCATTTTTTAGAAAGTGTTTTGTGTTGGTATTACGCAAGGAAATGTTTATATATCTTCATAACTATAATACATATATAATATGACTGCCATTAGACATTACAATGCCCCATCATCCATAGTTCTGTCTCCTCTCCTACTGCAAACAAAAATTTACCAGAGCACAAAGCAGGTCAACGGCTTCTAATATAAGTTCTTGATGGCCAATGCGGGTGACTCCCAGCTCTTCCAGTTCTTGGTGAGTGATGCGCAACAGTTGGTCTCCACCGATTTTCTCTCTCTCAAAGTTCTTGATATACTGCTGCAGGCAATCATCAAGTCCTAGAGAAAAAAGTGCTGTTCAGTGATCACAACTTATCCAACGGTACCACTCTTACGTAAAACAAGCATTTAAAAACAAGCAAAGCAAAATGCTGAAACAATAACTCCTGCAATGATTGCACAGGGTTATATGCATTGTGAAACAACACTTGGCTATATCTAGCATCAAAAAGAACACCATACTATCTGCCTGACTGCTGTGCACTACAAGTCACAAAAGCACTGTAAAATGCTGGGAACCAAAACATGACTCGTTGTGAGTAGTGACAATAGCAAGTGCCTTTGATCTGAAGAAGGTTACTGTCCTTACAGAAACTATTTGTTTGAGTCTCTTTTCCGCACAGCTTGTTGAATGTGTTGTGGCTCAGAAAAACCTGGTGCACAGTGTGCACTGAAGCTCTTTATCAACTCCTGCATGGTAATAAACCCAGGGGTGGCTCCTCCACATGGACGGAGTAGCGTCGCCCCACTGCTTTCTCACAGTGCGAGAAGCAGAAACATAAAATGGTATGAATACCATTTTATACTTCTGCTTCTCACACTGCGAGAAAGCAGAAGGGCTTGGTTGGGGCCGGGCGGGTGGGTGGTCCTGCTCCTGCTCCAGGCAGGGGAGGAGTGGCTTGCCCTCTGTTGTGGGCGCTAATTGTTTGTTTGGCCCCAGGGCCGACCAAACCAGTCATACGCACTCTCCTGTTTTCTCCACGTAGGCTGCATGCAGCCTGCATGGAGAGAACGACCTCCCCATAGAAGCCTGTGCGGTCGGCGTCCCAGGCAATCACAACGCTGCCATTGCAGCGTTGTGATTGGCTTAGGGGACGGGAGGGAGGCTGCCTGCTTCCTGTGAGGAGCAGAGAGAGGAGACGCGACGCGGGACCAGAGGAAAAGGTAAGTTTTAATTTTGTTTTTAAATTAACCCCTCCCGCTCGACCACCTCCCCGCGCGCCCCCCGCCCCGCCACCCGCGAGTCATGCCAACCGCGACTGAATAAACCTCTGTCTGCGTGGGTGCACAGGCGCACAGTTTAGAGAGAACATAGATAACAGCTACTAACAATTGCACAGCCAGCAATGACTTATCCCCCTCAGGCAACAAATGATATATTTTCTTATGTGTCGAAATATTAGGTTGATATTTTTTAAAACTGTAGATTCTGAATTAGTGTATTGATTGGCCTGTTGAAGGCGGGTAACCTATCAGTGGAGACGTTTCAAAGCATGGGCAAAGTGGGCTCTAGCCCAGGGCTTCAACCTTTCAGGGGTCCCTGATAGAGCCAGCGCTCTTCTGTAGAGAGTCTTGCCCTGATGACCTTCAATAATTCTTAAACAGATTGCTTTAAATACCGTTTTCTTTTCATGTATTTTTAATGTGGGTGATGTGTGAGTCTATTACAGACATTTTGCAGATAAATGTTGTGGTTTTTTTCATACAACATCCATAAAAAAGGTTTCTTTTAGATCTCAATAGGACCTCACATATGAGAAATGGGAGGGTGTCACATAGATTATTTGCAGTAATATTACTGAGCTGCTGCTGTGTTACAATATTGAAAACACACATCACCATCCCTAATTATTAGAAGTAAACACATTTAGAATTTGAACAACTGTGCACTGTCAGTGACCTGGCCAAAGAGGGCATGAAAGATCTGAAATTGAATCATAAATTCAAACCTGTTCTGAACAGGGCCCCCCCAACTAGGTTTGGCCTAGGGCCCCCCAAAATCCTTACGACATCCCTGCCTATCAGACTGCAACAGTCCTGTTAGATGAACAGTGAAAGGGGTGGTGAAAGTGCTGGGACATTATGTCCTAAAAGCATTGCTGCCTTACAGACAGTGTTTTATTTGTATTGAAAAGTCAGCCACAAGGGCTGGTTCTACCATCATGAAGTTGCAGGCAAAATGGCAATAGGTGGACCCTGGAGTGTAAAACCTTAGGCACAGTGCTTAATTTGTAAAATATTAAGTGCCAGGGCTCTGACCAGGAGGCCACTGCAGCTTGCACCACCCTTCGCCTTTGTCATCGCTGCCAAAACAACTACTAACCATCTCTCTCGCATGTAAATGCGACAGTTCCGATTATTCCAGGTCCCCAAAGCCAAAGGAATGGCTGGGGAGGCAGGTATTAGCAATTTTAATGTATATCGCATTCCTAAACAACCGTTGTTCTGCTTAGATGAGCAGCGCCACCATGTGGTAGACTGTTCTAAGTATGGTGTTGACAATTAGGTGCCGGTGCCGAGCACCGGAAACCAATTAAGTGCTGGTGATGAGCACCGGAAAGCACCAGCTCAAATTAAACACTGCTTAGGCAAAGCCATTTGTACATCTTGATTTCAGCTATCTTATTTGTAGACGTTTGTAACATACTAAAATAAAACGAGTTTGATTCACAAAGATTTTTCTGTGACCTACTAGTATATTTTCGGACATTTTGGACTCTATTTGATATGTGGGGTATATTCTGTTTGGATTGGGTCTCTTGACATTTTAGTGCATTGTATTTCTGTTGTTTTTTGCTTTTTCTAAAAGACAGGAGTACTACAAGAGTAAGTCCAAACTACAAAGTAAAAACTTTGTGACTCGAGCCCATTGTTTCTTTCAAGGAAGGAACTGAGTATTAAAATGTTTTGCTAACCTAAGTAAAACATTGGTGCGCTGCATGCGGGGTGACGGAATACGTGAAAAGGAGGCATATTTAAGGGTAAACAGCCCTCACAACGAAGCCATCACCCCGCATGCAATTACAACACGGTTGTTACCATGACCGCGTTGTAACAACGCATACCATTACCCCGCAAGTCAAAACAACAACTTGCGAAGGGGGGAGAAGGTGTTGGATTTAAAATCCAACACCTTCCCTACTGTCCGCACAGACTGGAGTTGGAATAGTAAATTATACTATTCCAACATCCAGCGCCCCCCTCCGCAAGTCGTTGTTCCGACTTGCGGGGTAATGGTATGCGTTGTTACAATGCGGTCGTTGTATCGACTGCGTTGTAATTGCATGCGGGGTGACGGAATGCATGAAAAGGAGGCATATTCCTCTGCAAGTGCTTGTTTTCTGTAGCTCCAAATGACAGTTGCTGAATCACAGAACTGTTGGACTTTGGCTGATTTTGGCTGAAAATATATTTTCTTCTGATGAAAGTGACACAGGGTTGTTGTTCTGTGAGGGTGTGAGGGAATGACAAAATGCAAAATGTTGAGCACCTACAAAGTTGTTACTTTTTAGGTATTCAGAAATAAACTATTCCTGTATACACACAACAAAATTGGTGTTCAAGATTTTTAATTAGTATACTATGATGCAAGGATGTGAACCAACTGATTTCATTGAATATACAAGAATATATATAAGAATATATATATATATATATATATATATATATATATATATATATATATATTATCTACTGGCGGTCGCCAGTAGATAGTTATAGTTACAACCTATTATCCATAGGAAATCCACGACATTCTATTTGAAATAACTCTCTTGCCGGTTGACGTATCTTCGCAAAATTTTCAAACTTTATGGCCCGCTCCGGTCCGCTCCTACCCTGAAAGTCTCGGGGGATTCGTCAAGCGGGGGCCGAGAAAAAGGGGGTCCCAAACGCGTTTTCCCCATGCAATTTTCCATAGGAAACTTTAGACACGGCTACAGCCCGAACTGCTAAACGGAATTACACCAAATTTGGCAAAGAGGTAGTTCTTGGTTCAGAAAGAACCCTTTTGTTAAATGGTGTAAATCCGTTCAGTAGTTGCTGAGAAAATCAAAAGTAAAAGATAGTGATATCTATGGCCGCGTCGGATTCGCGCACCCTCCCGATCACAAGCTGCATGCTAATTGGCTGTCAACACTCCAAATCAGGAAGTGTTGGCAGCCATTTTGTCCCTCGGTAGAACCGAGGGACAGAAACAAGTGCGCAAAGCGCACAAAGGGGCAGGGTAGAAACACCCTGACCCCCTAGGTTTGCTCAGGGGTCCCACAAGGACCCCCTGGGCAAAAAAAAAAAAAAATGTTTTTAAAAATCGGCAGGATGCGCTCAGAGTGCGCGAATCCTGCCGAAGAGAATCGAAGCGCGGTCTCCGCGCTTCGATTGTATTTGCCCCCAGGTGGCCCAAGTCCCGGGGGCATGGTGGGGGGTTAATTTTATGTGTGGGGGCCTCAAGGGCCCCCAAGCCCGGGGACCGCCACCCCCGGGGCTTTATTGAAAAATGGTGCGGGAGGGCTCTTCTGCCCTCCCGCAGCCCGAGGACCGCCACCCCCGGGGCTTCTTTTTTAATTTAAATAAGGTGTGTGGGGGCTCCAGCCCCCACACGCCCAGGGACCACCACCTCCCGGGGCACTTATAAAATAAATGTGGGGGTCCATTACGGACCCCCAGAGCCCCGGGACCACCACCTCCCGGGGCTGTGCAATTTAAGGGAGGGGCCGCGCGGCCCCCTCCTGGAGCCCTTGATGGCCCTGGGGACCGCCACCCCCAGGGCCGGCTCCTGCAGTGTCCCGGGGTGCCTACCCCCGGGACACTGTAGTTTGCTATGGCAGGACGGAGCCTCGCGGCTCCCGTCCTGCCATAGCAAACTGCTTTGGATATTGGAAGAGAGAGCAGGAAACCTGCTCTCTCTTCCAATATCCCAAAGCCGACGCTTTCCACATGGGGAGCTGCATCTTAGCAGCTCCCCATGTGTAAAGCAATGCCGGCTCCCAAGGGACGCGGGAGCCGGCGGGACTGTGGGGGATTGGGGACCCCCACAGTCCCCAACGGAGAGGCCAGCCCCGGGGGATGGGGTCCCGGGGCAAGTGAGTGGCCCGGGAGGGGCCACGCAGCCCCCTCCCCAAAGTTTAAAAAAATAAAAAAAGGGTATGGCCGGCCCCGGGGATGGGGTCCCGGGGCTTTAAATGGCCAGAGGAGGGGGCCACACAGCCCCCTCCAAAGAATAAAATTAAAAATAGAGGCCATGCCCAGGGAAGGGGGCCAGGCGGCCCCCTTCCCGTTTTTAAAAATTTTAATTACAAAAAGGGGTAAGGCCCTGGGGGATGGGGTCCCCAGGGCCCAAAAACAGGAAAAAGGAAGGGGGCCACACAGCCCCCTTCAGGCGACAAAAAAAAAAAAAACGATCGGGCCCGCAGGCCCCGCCCCTTCCTTCACCACTCTGCAAAGCGCCCCTGGCGCGTTTGCAGAGGGAGAACAATCCCCTTGAATACTGGGGGTCCCTGGGGCCAACTAGCCCACCAGGAACCTCCAGTATGCGCCAGGGGCTGCCTTGCAGAGAGGTGTACAGAGGCCACGCCCTTTTACACCTCTCTGCAACGCAGCTCTGTGGCGCTTTTGGAGGTATATGGTGGGCTAGTTGGACTCCGGGGACCCTCAGGATTCAAGGGGACTTAATCCCCCAAATTAAAACGCGCCACGGGGCGTGTTTGCACAGTGGTGAAGGAGGGCGGGGCTTCAGGTGACATGTGTGCAAACAGGCCCCGTGGCGCGTTTTAAGATGGGGAATTAAATCCCTTCAATCCTGAGGGTCCCTGGGGCCAACTAGCCCAACAGGTACATCCAGAAAGCGCCACAGAGCTGCGTTGCAGAGAGGTGTAAAGGGGTGTGGCCTCTCTACACGTCTCTGCAACGCAGCACCTGGCGCATATTGGAGGTTCCTGGTGGGCTAGTTGGCCCCTAGGGACCCTCAGGATTCAAGGGGACTTAATCCCCCAACTTAAAACGCGCCACGGGCGCGTTTGCACAGATGTCACCTCAGGCCCCGCCCCCTTCCTTCACCATTGTGCAAATATTCTTCTAAAATCATCCGAAATACGAATTCCGATTTACTCACCTGTTATAAGGAGAGACCTCGGTGCTGCATCTTTCAGCCCAGTACTGGTCCTGAAAAGTAATTTTAACCGTACTTACCAGTAACTTGAATTTCCTTCCATAGGATATCATTGCCTGCTTTTTGCTGAAAAGTTTCTAAGTGTTGATTTTGAAACATACAAATATTCCTCTAAAATCAGCCGAAATACGAATTCCGATTTACTCACCTGTTATAAGGAGAGACCTCAGTGCTGTATCTTTCAGCCCAGTACTGGTCCTGAAAAGTAATTTTAACCGTACTTACCAGTAACTTGAATTTCCTTCCATAGGATATCATTGCCTGCTTTTGCTGAAAAAGTTTCTAAGTGTTGATTTTTGAAACATACAAATATTCCTCTAAAATCAGCCGAAATATGAATTCTGATTTACTCACCTGTTATCAGGAGAGACCTCAGTGCTGTATCTTTCAGCCCAGTACTGGTCCTGAAAAGTAATTTTAACCGTACTTACCAGTAACTTGAATTTCCTTCCATAGGCTAACATTGACTGGTTTCACTTGGAAATTCTTCTAAGTGTGGAGTTTTGGAACTTTAAAATATTCCTCTAAAATCAGCCGAAATACGAATTCCGATTTACTCACCTGTTATCAGGAGAGAACCCAGTGCTGCATCTTTTAGCCCAGCACTGACCCTGAAAAGTAATTTTAACCGTACTTACCAGTAACTTATATTTTCTTCCATAGGAATCCATTGTCTGGTTTTCAGCAAAAAGTTTCAAAGTGTTGATTTTTACAAACTACAAATATTCCTTAAAAATCGCCTGTATGACTTAAACGCATTCTTTCAACTGTTTACAGGAGATGCACCAGTGCTGGATCCAGGATCCAACACTGAGTAAGAAAAAGTAACGATAACAGTTTTTACCTGCTAAGTGAATTTCCTTCCATAGGATAACATTGGTGACTATATGAGAAAAAGTTTCTAAGTGTCAACTTTTAAAATACAATAATATTCCTTAAAAATCAGTACTGTAACCAAAACGCTTTTACTCAACTGTTTACAGGAGATGTCCCAGGACTGAATCTAGGATCCAGTCCTGTGGTTAGAAAAGTAATCCATAAAGTAACTAATTGCATTTAACTAGAAATTCACATTGAGCTGAATGTTGCATTGTGTTTGAAAATGTGTTGCCCATTGCAACAACTGTAACTACTGTACTTAAAAGTCTATTGCCTATGTGCAAAGTATTTAAACTAAAGTAATTCATTCTGAGAAAGTATTTTTGTAATGTAATGTATAATGTAATTACAATGTAATTTAAAAATAAAATATGTAAAACAAAATTGTTTCTAAAAATGTAGTAAATCAGTATGAAAAAAATTAATATAACAATTAATACATTTAAAAATTGTCATTTACAAAACCTTTGAAATTCACTGAAAAACCGTAGGTTTCAGGCATGTTATAGTTAGAAATTAGCATTTTAAAAACCTTTGAAATTCACTGAAAAAACCATAGGTTTCAGACACGTTATAGTTACAAATTAGCATTTAAAAAACCTTTGAAATTCACTGAAAAACCATAGGTTTTAGGGACAGTTATAGTTACTTGGACATTGCACTCGTAAAAACCCGTGAAATTCCCCGTTATAGTTAGTTCAGCTAACTATAACTCGCGCCTCCGCAATGCACTGCTGATGACGTCACATATTACATCACTCATGACATGGTCAGTGACATCACTGATGACATCACTGATGACATCTCAAATGACATCACTGATGACATCATCCACGTGATAATCTGATGCACCTCCTCACACCCTAATATAACCTTTGATACACCCACTCTAAATTACAGACTGCCATTCGCAAAACCATAGACACTCCAACACCAATAACTACATACCCACTCACTGATTCTTAGGTCTACACACACACATCCACTCACTCACCCGTACAGTCACTCATACTTATGGTCACTCAGTACAGGACTATCATATGCACTCTTACTCCTATATAGACACTCAAACACCGCCACTCATCCATAGAGGTACTCACACACCTAGTCAGTCATGCAAATAATTAAACACACTGCCATTTACTCACCTATACAGTTATACACACACCAGCTCACTTAATCATACAAATACTAGCACATTGTTACGCTCTTATACAATCACTGATACAAGCACACACTCATCCATACAGCCACTCTCACAATAACACACTCTCACTTATAGCCATTTAAATACTCTAACACACATATATACTGCCTTTCACATATGTAGTTACTCACACATGTACCACTGGGACATACATTCACTCACTAACACACTGTTACACACACTTACCCACCCATACAGTCTATCACAGATGCACTCTTGAAACCATCCACCCAGTGAATCACCCACTCACACATCTATGCACAGTCGCACACACCCCATCCACACAAACACTCAGGCACCCATACAGATACTCAGACAACAAATCAATAACTCTTATAGACACTCATGTAGCTATTCACAAACCCATGCAGCCACTTACACAGCAACAGACAGATACAGACATTCACCCAGTTTAGTCACTAACCCATGCATTCAGTAAGATACGTTTAATCACTCACTTATAGAATTAGTCACGCACCTACTAAATCATCCATACACACACTTATACACCCACTCATTCTTTAATACGCCTTTCCCTATATATATTAAAAATATTTAAACTTTACAGAAACACACAGTCACTGGATGATGTCATCAGTGATGTCATTTGAGATGTCATCAGTGATGTCATCAGTGATGTCACTGACCATGTCATGAGTGATGTAATATGTGACGTCATCAGCAGTGCATTGCGGGCGCGAGTTATAGTTAGCTGAACTAACTATAACGGGGGAATTTCACGGGTTTTTACGAGTGCAATGTCCAAGTAACTATAACTGTCCCTAAAACCTATGGTTTTTCAGTGAATATATATATATATAATTTGAAGTGGCTTTTGCTAACATTATTTTATATTAAAAAACAAAGGCAGATGTTATATGGGAATAGTTCCACTGAATTATTAAAGAACTACCAAAGGTTCATGGACCATTAGCTACTGTTAATTTATTTCATTGTGTTTTTGTAAAGTGCTAGGGTGGCTGGAAAGGGTGCTTTAGAGCACTGAAGGAGAAAGAGGTTGTGGGGGAAAGATAGTGGTGAGAAAGACATTGGGTAGAATAATCTAATTCCACATTAAAACTTAGAAGGAGAAGGCAAGTCTTCAGGTATTTGTGTAATTTCCTGTAGTGTGTCTCTCATTGAAGGGTCAGGGGCTGCAAGTTCCAGAGGGTGTAGCCTTGAATGGGAAGTGACATTCCCTCGGAATGCATTAAAAGAGTCATAAGTAGCGGTGGGCGAGTCAAGCAAGACACTAACCAGGTTCTTCCCCGGTGTAGCAGGCCAAAAATACTCCTGCCCAGATTAAACCCGGATATAGTTTGGCCCAGGCCAGAGTATACCCGGGGAGGGATAAAGTGTCTTAGGCTAAACTATACCCGGGGGTTTAAAATAGACTGGGCCAGACCATACCCCACCAAGCCAGAATATGCCTCATCTGAAAGATGATGCAGAGAACCAAACCTTTTAATTATAATTAAACCTTTTAATTATAATTAATTGTTCTATGGAATCTATTGAGTTGTGACATTGTCATTCGCACAAAAGTCGGTGACTCCATGGATTGGTTGACTTATCTCGCAAGCTTCAATCTGCATTCAACAACAGACAATGCACTTTATCTTGAAAACAAGCATGATCATTTTGATGTTGTTATCACTGTTGAACTTTAAACATTTATACTAGAGCGAGCATTATAGAGTGTTAGATATGTGCTTTTATTTTAATGTCTTAACACTACTGAGAAGTATGGTACTAATCTTTGATCTTTGTGGAAGTTTATTATTTTTTCTGATTAAAGTTTTTCTGGTTGAAGCAATCAAATTCTATTTGTTTACAGTTTTAAATAAAATGCTGAAAAATGTAGTAATTCATGTGTATATCGCTCAACACTATTAATATCATGGGGGTATAATTTGGACTAGAGGGGTATGGTTTGGCCTAGGCCATAATATACCCCAGCATATAAATTGGCTCAGGCCATAAAATACCCGGGTATAATCTAGCATAGGCTGTTTTAACCCCAGGTATACTCCGGCCTGGGGGTATACTACGGCGTGTTACACTAGTTCTTGCCCCATATGGACTGCCAATCTAAAAGAAAGCCCAACCCCACAACCCAGGGACTACTTCTTCCCTCCCTAATGCAGTTGTGAGAAACAACAACTGAAGAACAGCTGAGTAAGCTCAACTGAAACTGATGCTTTTCTGTTGTATGCTTCTCTACTACCCAGCCACAACTCACATCTCATTCAGGTCCGGACTGGGAACCGAAACGGGCCCTGGCAAACTGCTAGACCGCCACCCAGGGGAGGGGTGGGGTGCGGCCGAGCTGTTTGGTAGGGCCGGTTTTGGCGGATTTTGTTACAGGGGGGCGATATTGCCGGCCCCCTGTAACAAAATCAGCCAGTCTGGCCCTGATCTCATTGGCCACCTGTAATTTGAAAGAAACCTATTTCAGAAGTTTGAAATCTCTTTGTTTTGCATACACAACCTCTGTCCTTGAGATGCTGACTCTCTCTTGAAATCATATTGTTTCTGTAGTCAAGGTAAGACAGTAATTTAATTATAAAAAATAAAATATATATATATATGAATATATATATATATATATATATATATAATTCACTGAAAAAAACAAAGGTTACAGGAACAACATGACCTTATAGTTAGGCTCAGATTTCACTTGTACAAATCCAGTGGAATTCAGCAGTTATAGTAACCGGAGCTAACTATAACTATCCCCCCGGCAATGCACTGCTTATGACCTCACATACTACATCACTGAGTCTAACTATAACAGCCCTGTAATCTTTGTATATATATCACGGAGTCAGTGCCTGTCTGTTCGTCGCTGCCAGGATTGGTATCAATATATATATATATATATATATATATATATATATATATATATATATATATATATATATATATATATATATTGTATATATTTATTATACCGACTGGCAGTCACCAGTACGTAGTTATAGTTAAGACCTAGTTTCCATGGGAAAAGCCAATATCTTTGACACCGTTTGACAACTCAACACAAAATGTTCAAAACTAGTACGAGAGTCAGTTCAGCTGCTGTAGTAAAAGTTTTGGGGTGATTTATCAAGCGGAGGCCGAGACAAAGGGAGATCATCGCAGTGCATACAAATATACAATAAAAGAAGAAAAAAAAGGAGAAACCGGAGTAGCGCCAGATCACATAATTTCCATAAAACAAGATTGGTTAATTAAAAACATATACAGCAGGAAAATCATATTTAAATTATCAATCCTTAAGTACCTTATGCCAAACAGTTTGAAATTTCCGCATGCCGCTTATACCTCTGGTTTTTGCCACAGCTTTTCCCCTTTCACAAATCTCGACCACCAGAGTCCACCACTCCACGAGCTACTAGGTTTAGGGGAGATCCAAGCCCTGGCGATGGTGAGCGATGGTGAGCCTTGCAGTAACCAATAAGATGGCAAAAAGTGCATGACGTGCCGGGCTAGGGTCAACCCTAAAACCCATCATTATCTCCTGTATGGTAAATCTTAGTTCTAGACCCAATCTGTCTCTACAAGCGTGGCTAACGTCCTCCCAGAAAGCCCAGATCGGCGAGCATGTAGCAAATATGTGCACTATGTCGACCGCAATGGCTCCACACTTGGGGCATTTTGTTTTATCGTCGGGGGCTTGATCGCCTCTTTTTCCCCGCCAGCTTGCTATCTTCTTAGGGGTGTAATATAGCATACACAGTGTCCTAAAATGTTGGAGCTTTAAATTAACTGAGACTACAGCTTCTTTTAGTGTCGATAATGCGTTGTTAATTAGTACGGCAGGGATATCTGTCCCCAAGGTACGGCTCCACTTCAGTGCGATCTGAAAACAAGGGTCTATTCTGAGTTGTGAAAAATATTGGTAAGCAATCCGTATTGAGTGTTTCCGGGGTGTTTCATGAATAAATGTCAGTATCTCATATGCAGAAATGGATACGAGCCTTTGTGATCTCAAGAAAAAGTCTCTAATCTGCAAATACTTGTAATAAAATTGTTGAGGAAGAGAAAATGTGTTCTGGAGACTTTGAAAGGTCTTGAAACCATTAATGTCGTATAAGTGACCAAGTCTCTTCACCCCGTGCGTAGCCCAGATTTTTGCCACCATATCCTTGAAGATCTCAGGCAAGAGTGGATTATCCCAAAGAGGGAACCTATCGTGAAAAATTGGAGGCGAATAGCCAGAGAGAATATCCCACCAAACAGTAACAGTGTCTCTAATGGTCTTGAAGCGGACTCGCTTGTAATAATTCGGATCTAGAGTGCGATATAAAAATCTACTACTGTCTTGGCCCAATAAAAGCTGATGGTAAAAATCTTGGTCTTTATTTGAGAGGAGGCTGTGGAGACGGCCCGAGAAGGAGGCCCAGAAGTAGAGCTTAAAATCAGGCAGTTGAAGACCGCCTTGTATATAAGGATATTTTATAAATTGAATTGCTCGGTGAGCTCGCCTATAGCCCCAAATGAAACTGCTTATAATCCCGTCAAGTTTAAAAAAAAAAAAAGTTTGGAACTCTAAGAGGAATAGCACGGAATAGATATAAGAATTTAGGTAGTATCAACATCTTTATTATGTTACATCTGCGATAATACTGATGGGGAGATTATGCCATTTTTTTCAACTTTTTAGTGACTTCATGTAAGAGAGATTCATAGTTCAGATTAAGTATGTTTCGTAGTTCCGAAGTGATTCGTACGCCAAGATAAGTGGCCACATGGCAAACTCCTGCTATAGGGCTAGCAGGTTAAAAGTTAATAATCACTTGTGTCTTACTAGTGTTTAGTTTGTAACCAGAAAGTGACCCAAAAGTTTGTGCCTCTTTCTTGATTATTTCTAAAGAAGCAGCGGGAACAGCTGTGAAAATCGCGATGTCATTTGTGTAAGCTGTAACTTTAGGCGCACATGTTCCAGAACATAAAGATGTAATTCTATTGTTAGTCATCAGTATCCGTATTAAGGGCTCAATGTAAAGCGCGAATAAGAGTGGGGACAGGGGGCACCCTTGCCGTGTCCCTCTATGTATACGAAAAGGCATGGATTGAGTGCCAAGATAACTCAATTTAGTCTGCAGTGTACAGTATAAAGCTCGGATCCACGTAAGAAATTGGCCAGTAATTCCTCACATGCAATTACCATTGGGGTTTTTTAGACACGACTACAGCCCGAACTGCTGGATGTAATTACATCAAATTTGGCAGAAAGGTAGCTTTTGGGCCAGAAAATGACCTTTTTGTGATTTGGTGTAAATCCGTTCAGTAGTTTTTAGGATATTAAAGGAAAAAGAAATTTATATATCTGGGCAGAGCCTAAGCACAGATCTCAAGGTGAGATCTGATTGGCTGTCAGCACTTCAACCAGGAAGTGCTGGCAGCCATCCTGGTTCCAATATACATGATAGCACCTTCTAAATGATCTACAGCGCTGAAAACAAGAACTAAAGCTTAAATGTAGGGAAAAAATGCACTAGAATTAATACATATATAGCCTAGTTGAAGGCTTTGGCCTGACACTATCAGCACGGAGCACTTTTTGCAAAAATGGAAAAATAAAAAATATTGTGGAACATACCAGATTGGTGCCGTCTCCTGTTTTAAGGTGAATGGAAGTGGTTGAAGGAAGACCGGAACTGAACTTATATATATATATATATATATATATATATATATATATATATATATATCAGCAGAAGGTCCCGTAGCAGTTTGCAGGCAGTAAAAGAACACACGGGCACAGACCACGTCAGCAGGTACAATGGTGGGATTATTCACATCATAAAGTTGTCCACATAACACGTTTCGGCCGCCGACCTGCGGCCTTGATCACATATATATATATATAGATCCCAAGCCTTTTTTCTCCCAGTTTACTTTGTGCTCTTATTTGGCTTCAAAAAATGGGAGACGGCACAAGCCCGGTCTGGTTTCACTTATATTTTTTTGTTTTTTTCTACATTTCATTTTCAAATCCAAAAGTGCTCCGTGCTGATGCAACAGGCCGACACGTTTCGGCAAAAACCTTCTACTAGGCCATAGAGTTCTAGTGTCAAGAGTGTCCATTTGAAGGGAAACTTCCCTCCTTTTAACACCATCACCCAATTAAAATCCTTACATTGAGCCTTGTCCTAATTTATTTTCAGGCAAAGTACCTTTAAGTCACAAATTTTATAGAATATACACATCAAAGCATTTTATTCATTTCAATTTTTTGCAAAGTACTTTGTGTAAATTAAATATTTTATCAAAATATATCTATTTGTTCTTTTTGTTGTTACACAAATATCCAACTTTTGAGGTGAAGTACCTTACATCTTTATGGACATTTATATCAGATCACCTATATTGTTTTGCCTTGATCTTAAAACTTTTTTTGTCAAGTACCTTATTGTGCAAAAAGACAAAGATGCGCAAGGAGATTTTGTTCAATAGTGCAGGTTAATGCCAAGTGCAAAGAAATGCAGGAAAGTGCATCAAGTTTAAAAAAGTGCAAAGGCATGCTGAAGAAAGCTGCAAATTCCATAAAGGTGCCACATTGAGAGGAGCGGAATTTGTGACTTATCATCAGATCTTGAAAATGGCAGAATTTTCTTGATTGGTTGTCACATTCATCTTGAACCCATATGTATAAAAATATATACATGAATATATAATTTTAAATATACCTAATAGAAAACGGCCACACATCTCTGATATTCAATAAGATCTAAAATTTTGGATAAGAGTATATAAAACTTGATTATCCATTACTTCAAAAGAGGTGGATTTGAGATAAAAACAGAGGATTGATGAAACATATGAGGATGCGTAGGAGTATCATGGTAGGAGTATCATGATCCATCAAAAATACATGTTAGAGATGCACATAAAGTTTGGTGTCTGCATTTAGACCCCAAGTGATCTCAATTCCTATAGCAAGTATCCATTTAGACTCCCATCTTCTTAATGCCATCTCTCGATCTCCTCCTCTAGGTTTGATCCCAATGTGCTGTATTACATAATAACATAGCACTCCTTTGTTCCCTCCATGTTCTTCCCATATGTGTTTCGCGATTACATAACTGTATATATATAAAACATGCTGTGGCAGTCGTTACAAGGACTCTTGGACATGGACCCCATTGAAATGCATTGTAGTCAATGGCAGGTTTTGAGGGTACTAAAAGGAGAATGTATAAAGGGTGATAGCAGATTTTAGTTACAATATCAATCATTTGTTGATGGTACCACACACATTGTAGGAATTGTGATGTGGTCTAAAGTGATTTTACCCTGTAAATAAGCCTTCTACTGGGATTTCTTGAATCATGTTTGAGAGAAAAATGTTTTTTATGATTTTCTCATACAGGTTAATGAAGGTGCTCCAAAAGCTTAAATGAGAGCATATTTTCTGTGGATTCACACTATCTTACTCATCCATATGAGAATAAAGCCTGATATTCTCAGTAAAACATGAATTTCCAATAGGAGCAGCCTGTCAGTTGATTCCCTTGTGTTCTACTGCAGCCTCCCAGAGCTCTAAAGATCAACTAGAGCGCTAACAGTCTTACTTATGACAAAAGTGTGGCACACCTGATGGCATCTTGATTTAATCAAACTGTTAAAACTTAAAACATTTAATTTATAAAGGAACAAAATGATGGGGTTCATTTTGTCATAGAAATGATGGTTAGTGCTGTAGAAAGAAAAATTTGAACACGTTTTAAGTGAGTTCTCAAATATTTTCCTCTTCTATTTTATTAAAACATTCTGACATGCAGACTGAAACATGCAATTTCAACCCCAGCAGCAGACTGCCAGTTAACTCCCTGGTGATCAGCAGCTTTACTACAGTGTTCTGATGAGCAACTAGAGTGCTACCATTCTAAAATTATGCCAAAAGTGTGGCACATCTTAACGCCACCTTTATGGAGTCAAAGTGGAAAATTGAAAGCATTTTCTACTGAGAATACTGCAGTAAATGAGCTTCATAACAAATCGGTCTCCCAAGATACCCACCAGAGAAAAAAGAGCCCAAATGCAGCACAAATATCACACAAATGTAGCCCAAGTATAGCCCAATGAAAGAAGTGTGGATTTTTAAATAGCACAGATTTGATCCAAAGGTATTGGAGTGCTTCACATGAGCATCAGAAGAGAACTATCCAACAGGTCATAATTAAAAAGTTGGATCTGGTCATGAATCGTTTAGATCTTAATGCAGTATCAGATACCCTAATCCCAAACTTTGTAGAACTACTTGAGGAAATCAAGCTGTCCCTGAATCAGCCTAATTCCACACAGGTGAGGCGGGAAATTTGTTGGTTTGACGAGGCTTGCACTCAGGCTTCACAAGATCTCCGTAAGGCTCTCAAAGCATCTCCCAGAGATCAGCTCCTGATTAAGGATTTACGTAAGAAATATAAGACAACTAGTAAGAATAGGGAAGCAGAGATGATTGAGGAGGCCTGGGAAGATCTGGCCAATGCAGCTTCATCTAATAATAGCAGGAAATTTTGGAAAGTCGTAAATGATCCTTACTTCAAGAATAATACGGAGAAAACCTTGGACAACCATGTAGATGAAGACACATGGGTGGTGCACTTTTAATGTATTTTTGGGAGTAAGATTGTTCCGAGGGATGACTAGTTTGACCTTACGGAACTTTCTAGCAACCCACTGATTTTTAATTTGGATGAGGTGAGAATTGCATTGGCCAAGTGCAGTCATGCTAAAGTTCCAGGCCCAGATGGGGTCCCGATTGACTTCTTTTTAGAATATCAAGAGCTGTGGGCCCCACTGCTAAATATTATATTTAATGAAATTTCTTAGAAGGGACCACCACATCATGTAAAACTAGTGTCATTGTCACAATATACAAAAAGGGTGACAAATCTAACCCTCAGAATTATCGCCCGATCTCCCTTTTGGACTGTACTGGTAAACTGTTGGGCTGTGTCCTACTGACTAGGCTCGACGACTGGGCGAGGGAAAAAAACATCTTGATGCCAACCCAGTATGGCTTTCAGAAGGGAAGAGACACGATTGACCAATGTCTGAACATAAGTCTGACCCTCGCTAAGTATACTGGAGCTAATGGAGGGCACATTTACATGGCCTTTATGGATTTAACAGCAGCTTTTGACTGCGTAAGCCACGTGAAGTTATGGTCTATAATGTTGGAGATGGGCATTGATCCTCAGTTGATTAATTTAACCCGTGAAATGTACTCACAGGCGACAGCGTGTGTTCGTTAAGGAAGGGATGGGGAATGCACGAGACCCTTCCAGATAATGAGAGGAGTAGGCCCCCGTACGAAAAAGATTTTTCAATTTAGGGTAGGATCTACTAAGGTTCCCCGCACTGATGCCTTCTCGTATCTGGGGGTTGTATTGGATGATCAGATGAAATGGGGCCCCCTTAAACAAAGAAAGAGGGAAGACCAGGTGCGGGTGAATACAGCCTTTTTTAACTTTGCCTCCAAACTGGGTAAGAGACCAACCGCGGCCCTTTTAAAAATATACCAGGCCAAGTGTGCTGCGTCGGTCTCCTATGGTAGTGAAATATGGGGGCATGTTACCACAGATATCTTACAAGTGGCTGAGAACGCATTTCTGAACCTCCTATTAGGCGTGCCCCGTGGTACATCTAATATGGTGGCACACGAAGAACTGGGCTGCCCTATTTGAGTGATATGCTGGCCCTCCGCCCTTTAATATTCTGGTTGAAAATCTGGCTTAGAGAAGGATTATCATTGAATCAGCTATTATTGAAAGAGTGTATGACTCTGGATTATGCTCACCACATACCTTGGCTCAGATACACTAAGCGTAGCCTTGGACGTCTAGGAAGAGAAGAATTGTACACCAATCCCGAATCAGTAACTAAAAAGGATTTGGAGTGGTTAAGAACATCTTTTATCAATGTAAGGAAACTAGAGAGGGAAGAGCTGGAACTGAGGAAACCTAGTGTGCGGAAATTTATAATGCTGAAAACAACACCGTTGACCGAGTCATATTTTTTGGGGTCTTTTAGTACATATGAACGCTTTTTACTGACCAGATTTTGTCTGGGCCTCTTTCATTTTTTGCTGGCTTTGCCACGGGGGAGCTGTAGAGGACAGTTGCTACCCTGTGGCTGCGACCATGAGTCTCCACAGGATTTGCTACATTTTTTGATATTCTGTAAATTTGATGAGGTCCCTTGGAAAACTTTTATTACCCCTATTTTAAAGAGGTTGAATTTTAAGCAGGCTCGCCCAGAGCTTATTTATTTACAATTGCTCCACGAAGATTGTATTCTTTTTGTCCTCAGTTTCCTGAAATCTGCTGTGAAGGCTAGGACTTGTTTCGATTAAATGGCTGAAGGAATTGTGCATTTAACTCTGTATTTTATAGACTTCCATTTGAATCAGGACTATTATGTGATGAATTGTGTAAAATTTTAATGGATTTTTTATGTAATGGTAACTTTTATGGTTTTAATCGCTAAAACCGAATAAAGTTGTTTGAATTTGAGAGGAGTCAGACAAGGTTGTGTTCTCGCCCCATTTCTGTTTTCATTATACACGAATGGGGTGGAAGCCGCCTTAATAGGATCTACGACAGATATTCCATCCTTCCCACCAGCACTACTACCGATTCTGGCTTATGCGGATGATGCAGTCCTAATAGCCAGGACAGAAGTAGCACTGCAACGCCTAATAATTGCCTATGTGGGGTACATGTCATCCTTGGATCTAAAGGTTAATGAGTTCAAATCTTTCGTTATGGTGTCAGGAGTACTTCCTCCCAACAGGATTCCATCTTTTCATATTGGGACTAGGAAATTTGCAGTAGCGGAGACCTTCTATTTGGGAGTTTAATTTGACAGTAAACAAACTTGGTTGCATATGGTGGGTTGCAGGGCACTAATAATGGAAAGAACTTTGGTTGCAATTTCTATTTTCATAAAGAAACTGGGATCCAAGCCTATAGCGATGATAAAAAAGATATAACGCAAAAACGATTTCAGCCACAACATATGGGGCATGGTTGTGTGGAATGGTACCAATAGATTCCCTCCAGAAGATAGAGGATGGTTTTATGAAGAGGATTGTCTCTCTTCCTGTCTCGTTTTCTAATTATATCTGTCACTTGGAATTGGATTTACCTTATATAACGGACATAGTGAGACTCGCCCCGATTATGCTGTGGCATTCAATTTGGAAAATAAATACAGTGGATCTTAACCAGGCCATAATACAAAATTGTTTGTCATTAGACAAGGTACATAAAATTGCTTGGTTACAATATGTCAAATCCACGTTTACTCGATAGGCGTACCTGAATTTTATACAAACCCGAGTTCTTGTTCCAAATTCCCAAAAAAGAAACTTAAGGCTTTATTTCTAGCTAAGGCAGCCTATGTAAGGAAAGAAATCCACAGTGCAAAAACAGTTGGGAAACTTTACTATCAGATTCCCCCCTTAACGGAGGGCGAATATTCGTACCTGGAGGGTGTAAGAAATTTACAGCATAGGTTTGTCCTTCTAAGATTTCGTACCAACTTAATTCCTTTGATGTTGGGCTTTCCACCCGAAAAGTATTCTCTTAGCGAGTTGACACTATGCCCATGCGATAATCTATCAGCGCAATGTGATTGTCACCTTTTATTTTTTCTTTTGTTACTTTTTTTAAAGAACAGAGATCTAGATACCTTTTACACCTTTTAAGGCGGCACAATTTTAATCAATGTCGTATTGCCTTGTTTTTCATGAAGAAGCTCTATGACCCTTATGTCTGTCTCTGCATAGCATCTTTTTTGTGGGCCTGCTTGCGTAGGAGACAAGCTCTATAAGGGAGAAATGTGTAAACCCTAGCTATTTATTCACCTGAGCTTTTAATGGTAACATGAAAAACAGCCACGTGATTTAGATCTGACATGATAAAACATATGTGTAGCCCACGTTATTTTACAATGCTTTTAAAGAACATGATCGACGTTTCATTTTTAATTAATTTTATTTATTTACTAAGTAATTGTTAGTTGGGTGGGTGAAGATAGCTGACGATTGATTAATGCACTTATAGCATATAGCACTAAGACTAAAATGTGAACTGCTGTGTAATGTATATACTGAAGCTTATTGTGTTGGGCCGGTCACGGGTCCTTTTAATTACTAGTTTTTACTAATTTGAAAAAATTAAAAAAAGAATGTCTATTTTTACTTTATATGTATAATTTTATGATCTATGATTATCAATTAGATCGAATAAAGTTATTGGATTGGAGCATCAGTTACATTACACAAGAACACATTCATTTTGGCTTTAGACATGGGGAGATTGAGTGATTTGCCCAGAATCATAGCATGTCGGGCTGACGCCGAAACTCAAACCTGGTTCCCCAGTTGCAAAGTCTGCAGCTCTGGCTGTAACGCCACATCCTCCACCCTAACCGTAACAAATAATCAAGAGATCAACTGGATAAAGAAACATAAACATAGCTAATAATTTAAAAGTGCTTTGCCACTATTGGAGAACTCAGAAAAAATGTCCTCATTTTTGTTTTTTAGAACACTAACCATAATTTATATGGGATTAAGACCCTTTCATTTTTATAATTTCTAAAGGAAATGCTTTAGGTAGTACCGTTTTGATCACATCAAGATGACGTCAGACGTGCCACACTTTTTAAATAAATATAGTATGTTAGCAATCTAGTTGTTCAATAGAATACTGTGGGGAGGCAGCGATCAGGGGTATGGACTCAGATAATTGAGGTCAGGGAGGAGGGTGCAGAGGCAATAAGTTAAGTATGCTAGGCAGGCGGGAGGGGCAGTGGCAGCACAACAGACCATGGAAGGCAGGGGAAAGGGTGGCTGGGGCAACAAACCAACCATGCAGGACAGGCAAGAGAGGCTGAGGCAATATAACAGACCATTGAGGTGAGAAGGAAGAGGCAGTGGCAGTACAACCATACATGCCAACAGATCCAATGAAGGCAGGAGGCTACCAATATTTTTAATCGCAGAAGTAATTCATTTTATCTGTCTCTTCTTTCTCAATGTAAGTCAATTGGGAAATCATAACCCCAGGATTGTTTTACAAAATCTCCCTCTTACCAAGTTCAAAATGTTGGTAATTATGGCACATTGGATCACGGAGGGCAGGAGGAATAGGCCAGGGACATGCACTCGGATAACAGAGGGCAGGAGGAAAATGGGCAGGGGCACCAAACTGACCTTACAGGGCAGGCGTCAGAGGTTGCAGCAGCACAATACACCACACAGGGCAAGCAGAATGGCAGTTCAGCACAACGGATCATGGAAAGTAATAGGAAGGGGACAGGGCTATGCACATGGATAACAGAGTACAGAGAAGAAAGAGGTAAGGGCAGCAAGCTGACCATACTGGACAGACAGGAGGGACAGTTGCAGCATAACGGACCATGAAGGGTAGAAGGGAGGGGGAAAGGGCAGGACAAGGGACTAGACAAGGCAGGAGGTAGGGAATAGGGGCCTGCACTTGGAAAACAAAGGGCAGGGGCAGGGCAGGAGCAGCAAGCTGACCATGGAGGGCAGGCTGGATTGGCACTAGAAGCACAACACACCATGGAGGGCAACAGTGAGGGGGCAGGGGCATGCACAAAGGACCATGGAGGACAGAAGGGAGGGGTAGGAGCTGGACATAGACAAGAGAGGGCAGGGGAAGGGGCTTCACAACAGACCACACAGGGTAGGCAGTAGGAGCAGTTGCAGCACAACAGAGCATGGAGGGCAGAAGGAAGTGACAGCAAAAAAGGACAGGAGGGAGGGTGTAGGGGCATGAAACACAGATAGGCAGAGTGGAGGTGTCAGCAACAAGTGGCAGCCATCTGACCATGCATTTGACAGCAGAGTGCCTTCTGCGCTGAGCTGTAAAATGACAAATGCCTTTTACAGAGGTTGCCTTTATTCCTTCCAGGTTGGCTTGGATGGTATTTTGCCAATCCAAAGCTTTAATATTGTGCCTGGAGTGGTAAAAGGCTTTTGTCATTTTACAGCTCCATGTGGATGTTCCTGTGCTAATCCTATGCTTAAAGACTTTGCTGTAGAAATGGCAAAAGATTTTATCCCTTTCTATCTCAGCATGGATGGCACTGTGCTAATCCTATGCTCAAAAACATTGGTAGAAAAGCAGACATTTGAGGTGAGTACATTTAGGGTGTCGCTGGTGTTGTAGGGTGCTCCATACAGGAGCTGCTCTCCACCTAAACGTGGGAACTACCCAGGGTTCTCTGCTTCTTTTTTACATAATCTATAGATCTATATTAACCAATTGCCTTACAAACAATGGAAGTTTCCAGTGAAGATTTAAATATGTGTTTTAAATTTTCTTGTATTCCAGCCACTTGGCTTCTACTCAATGATTTTAGTTTTTGAATTTGTCAGGCACTAGATAATGATGTCTCCTCAAGTATTGAATTATGCACAACTATGCCTCCCTGGTCATCACTGAGAGAAAAAATATACTCCTATCAGTTCTCTCGTGATTTGCTCATGAATTGCTCTGAGATATGTCTACCTTTGGAGTTGCATTCTGGTTTGGAATAACAATATCATTGTACAAATGTATTATTATTATGCTTTGTAGTTTCCATTGTATTAATTTATCTAAAATGAGCAATATTTATAATTACAAGAATTACATGCTCATGTCTTCTGAGCCTGTACAGACAACATTATTTATCTATGGCATGGTTGAACTTTTTTGCTGTAAAGGGTGGTTGGGCACAGTGCTTTGTAACAGGCTGTGACGGAGCCCGAGTGAGGGTGAAACGCATTGCCAGAATAAACTCGCTTGAAATCTTAGCCTCGGAGTGTGAGCCTTACTGGAGTTTATGGACTAACCCTGGTTTTTCTTTTGATATTAATAATGGGTCCTGCACCCATGTGCTCACACCAGCCCCGCTAGCGTGGACGAGGCTGGATTCAGCTACGGGACTTTCCTTTGAGCATATATATGTATATATGCTCAAAGGAAAGTCCTGTAGCTGAATCCAGCCTCGTCCACGCTAGTGGGGCTGGTGTGAGCACATGGGTGCAGGACCCATTATTAATATCAAAATATATATATATATATATATATTTTTTTTTTTTTTTTTATTATCGCAAAGAGTAAACATAAGAAAAAAAAACACAGACTGAGCTTCAAAGAGGATCATAATACATTAAATAAATGAATATGTAGGAAATACATACAAGAGAAAAGAAAAGGTACAATATTTTGATAATATTCAAGACCATTATAATCCTACTTTAGTCTAATTTAGCATAGGCCCCCAAATACGATAAAACTTCTTTCCAGAGCGGACACCTCTACTCTTAGCAATAGACATCTCTCTTTCAAAAACCTCCCTTAGCATTGCCCACCATTCATACGCTCTAGGTGGAAGTTTGGATATCCATGCGCGGGCAATGCTAAGTCTTGCTGTTGTTATGATGATCGATATGAAGGATCTTAATCCCAAAGCCACCTCTGGCTTATAGCCAAGTATCAATTCTTTATCCGTTAAGTGTATATTAATTTTTAAGCGATTGGTTATTATACAAAAACATCCCTCCAAAAAGCAGTCAGACCTGGACAAGTAATAAACATGTGCAGAATGTCGGCAGCAACCAATCCGCACTTTGCGCATTTACATTTGTCATTCGTATTTATGCCATTAGGATCAATCCATTTAGTTATTCGTTCTGGGGTATAATAGAGAATATATACGGTTTTGAACTGTTGTAACTTTAAATTAATAGAGTGTGCCGCAATATTTAAGCTCTCTAATGATTCTTCTATGTCCCCAGGACCTACATCCTGTCTCAGTATCTCGCTCCATTTAGATGCTATTTTAAGACTATCAGTCTCCCATATTTGCGAGAATAGTTGGTAAGCCTTACTAATAGTCAATTTTCCCCTAGGTGTAGATACGTCAGTATATCTGATCCCGTAAGATGTCTTATTTCTCTACGCCCCCATAAGCAGTCTCTTATCTGTAAATATTTATAGAACATGTTCCTAGGGATACCAAATGTCTTCTGAAGATCTAAAAACGTACAAAACCCAGTGGCATTATATAAGTGACTAAGTTGGCTGATACCATATGTATTCCAGGATTTGGCCTGCGTATCGTGAAAGATTTCCGGGAGCATCGGATTGCACCATAATGGCATGTTGAAGTGCATCAGAGGCAAGGTACACTTAGTTGTGATATCCCGCCATATGTATACTATGTCCCTCAGGGTCTTAAACCGTACTCTTTTAAAATAGTTTGGGTCGTTAATCCTGTATAAAAACATAGTACTATCATTACCAACAGCAAGATTATAGCAGCAATATTGCCTATTAGGAACAAGGAGATCACGGAGTCGCCCTACGAAAGAAGCCCAAAAGTATAATTTAAAATCAGGTAGTTGAAATCCTCCATGTCTGTAAGGTAGTTTTAAAAATTTGATAGCACATCTCGGTTGTTTATAGCTCCATATAAAGCTGCTAATAGCCCCTTCAAGTTTTTTAAAGAAATAATTCGGGACACGTAGCAGTATAGCCCTAAATAAATACAGGAATTTGGGCAAAACAATCATCTTGATGATATTGCAGCGTCCTATAATACTAATAGGCAGTTTATGCCATTCCTTCATTTTAGAAACCATAGTTTTAAATAAAGAGTCATAGTTCAGTCTTATAACCTGTCCCAAGTCTGCAGTAATCTGCACTCCTAGGTAAGTTGCTGATGTGACAATCCCAGTTATCGTCCTGTCTGCCTGAAAGTTAAGGATAATCTGAGTCTTATTGACATTTAATTTGTATCCAGAGAAGGCCCCAAATGTGCTAGCTTCAATTTGGATAGCCTCTATGGCCCTGACTGGATCCGCAGAAAAACGGCGATGTCGTCAGCGTAAGCCGTAACTCTCAGTTCTTCAGAGCCTAATAGAACTGACGGGATATGTGGGTTAATAAGTAATGATCTAATAAACGGCTCTATATATAAAGCAAATAATAGAGGTGATAGAGGGCACCCTTGCCGAGTACCCCTCAATATAAAAAAAGGAGCAGACTGATAGTTTAAGTAAATTAATTTAGCTGCTGGGCGTTTATACAAAGCTCGGATCCAATTATAGAAACGGCCATGAATGTTATATACCGAAAGTATAGTCCAAACACAATCCCACGTTACACAATCAAATGCTTTCTCAGCATCAAGCATGATCATCCCTATGTCCTTATTAAGTTTAGAGGCAGCATCAAAAGCAACTAGAGCTGTATTCACGTGCACAGTTGTATCCCTGCCAGGTATAAATCCGTGTTGCTGGTCAGAGACTAGTTGTGGCATGAAGGGTGCAAGACGCATCGCCAATATTTTTGCGAAAATTTTTGCGTCTGCATTTATTAACGAGATCGGGCGATATGACCCACATTCTTCTCTCGGTTTATTCTTTTTCAAAAAGAAAACAATATTTGTCATATCCCACGAGTGAGGTATCTTCCCGCTTACACCAATAAGGTTCATAATCTGAGACATAATAGAGATTAAACTAGTCTTGAATATCTTATAAAATTCCAATGGTATTTTATCTTCTCCTGCTGCCTTTCCGGAGGGAAGTACATCGGTGGCGTCAGATATTTCATCAGCTGTGATATCTATATTAAGAGCTTGAATCTGATCTATTTCAAGTCTATGAATAGTTTCATAGAATTTACACTTATCCATATAGTCGTTAAATTTCCTTTCATCAAACGCATTAGGATTACTATATAATGTCTGATAGAAGCCTAAAAATTGTTCTAATATCTCTTCAGAGTGTGTATAAAGTAAGCCCCGCCTCCTCTTATACTCTTTATTACTCGTCCCGCCCTTTTATCAGAAAGTTGGTGTGCAAGAACTTTACCTACTTGTTCACCATACTCATATTGGAGAGCTCTATTTTTGTTGTAATTAGCTGCCGTTTTATCTTTTAGGGACCGTCCTAATGCAGCGCGTTTTTCAATTAAAAGTAAATATGTTTGAGAGTATGTAGAGGCTGCAGTCCTTTGAATATCACCACGTCCAATTTCATCCGCATGTGCTATTTCTAGATGTCGGATTTCTTCTCTGGTAGCTTCGCTTGTCTGATTCTTAATGCGATTTTGTCTCCAGATATATTGCTGAGTAACTCCTCTTATACAGGCTTTAAGCGAGTCCCAGACAGAAAAAGGAGAAGCAGAACCTTCATTATCAGATAAGAAATTGCTAATACTCTCCTTCATAAAAGCTTGGTACTCTATGTCGGTCAATAAAGAGCGAGGAAAAGAGAATTGTCGTATTTGTTTGTTAGATGAATTAGATATAAGTGTCAGCATCAAAGGATTGTGATCTGAAACTATCTTAGGACAGACTTCACATTTAACTATATTAGAGATAGAGTTATTAACAAATATCATATCAATTCTTGAATAGTGTCGGTGTGGTATACTATAATAAGTGTAGCCAGGTACTAAAGGATACAATAAACGCCATGCGTCTTTCAGATCGTGCAATCGAGCCATTTCCACTATAGCAGCCCTGACCTTCCTCATTCTGATTGAAGCGCCTTGATTAGTTGAATCTATATGTGGATTCATAATGCAATTAAAATCACCCATAATTATTAAATCCCCCTGCCATTCAAAAAGATCTAAAGATAGTGACTCAAAAATAGATGGATCGTCCAAATTTGGACCATACAGAGCACAGAGTACATATTTATGGCCATTCATTAGTAGCTGCACAATTATCCATCTGCCTCGATTATCATAAGAAGTTCTGAGCAAAGTATAATCAAGCCGTTTATCGACTAACATAGCAACACCTCTGATAGAAACCATCTGTGAAGTGCAGACAACTGTCTTATAACCCAATTGTTTTAACAAATGTCTGTCCTTATATGCCAAATGTGTTTCGATCAGAGCAACGACATGGGGTTTATAATTCTGGAGTTCTGCTCGCACCATCTGACGTTTGCTCTTTGAGTTTAATCCGGCAACGTTCCAACATAAATACTTAATTAGCCCCATTTATAAATCATATGAGAACCTAATGCCATCAATGCATATCTCTGCCCATTGTCTTTAACATCAATCTTTAATAGGCAGGAAAGCCTTGCGACCAGGAATTTATAAGCTTCTAAGCTATGTATGCTAACAGTACTATAGCTGTAAGCATTAGAGTTCAGATCGAAAATTCTACCAGTAATTACTCCTTCTGGCATTTTTGCGAAGAGTCCTACAATCCATTCAATAAAATTAGACAAACAAAGAATTATTTCAGCCATAATTTGATAAAATCCTAAACTATATATATTGACAGTATTATTACTATAGGCGATAAAGCTCAGTTTAGAAGTTATTCCACTGTTTACTCCTTTTGACATTTTTAACTTAACCCCCTCCACCCAAACCACCCAGAACTGCACCCAGACCCTCCTCCCGCCCCACCCTGTAACCTAGAGAAGGAACCACCCTATCCAGGCTGTCGATGATCCTGACAGCCAACTAGAGCTTATGCAACCGCGAAAGCTACCCGCTACCTGTTGACATTGGCCCTTGTCATAAATAAAGGAAGACCCCCAACAAGCAGCCATTCAAAGGTACATTATCATATACTATGGTCATAATCATAAAGTCTATCCTAAATATAATCATACTTTTTGTCTTATAAGTTATTATCCCTATTTAACAATCATCTCCTATCTAGATAAATCCACCTAGTCTCCTAAACAATTATCTATTCAGAAAAAAAAAAATTCCCCTTTTTTTTTTTTTCCTCCTTCCCTTAAGATCGCCAAAGAGGGGCCAACCAAATACATGTTCAAGTTTTAAGAGGCCGGCTTTTCCGAAGACTTCCAAGAATTAAGAATTTGTTGGGCCTCAGTAGCTGTATAGAACATCCATGTGTGTCCACCACGTATAACTTTAAGTCTTGCTGGCTCTTGAAGGAACACTTGAGCACCAACTGCCTTCATCGGGTCTATCAATTGACGTAGATTCCAGCGTCGTTCCATTGTTTCCTTACAGAGGTCTGATCTCACAGAAAATGCAAATGAATTAGTCGTACCTGGGCGAGCCCGGAAGAAGACAGCTTGTCTAAGCAAGAAGTTCCCAAAATAAATAATCATAGGCCTGGGATGTTGTCTGCTTGCTCGTGCATCTTGACTCAGAAACAGAGGAAGTCTATGGGCCCGTTGAATCTGGGAGTCCCAGTCCCAGTCAGAGAGATCTGGAAATGACTTCTGAAATAATTGAACAATATAGGCACGAGAGTCAGCCCCTCTTTTTCTTCAGAAATACCAAAAAGTCGTAGATTATTCCTACGTTGTCTATTTTCAAGATCTTCGACCTTGTTTTTAAGAGATAAGAGCTGGGTTTCATGTACTTTGGTTGTATTTGCTGTTGCCGCCACAGTATCTTCAGCATTCGACAAGCGTTGTTGTAGCTCTGTTATTTCATGTGTGAGGTCAGCTACCTTAGCTGAGACCTCTGACAAACCCTGCTGTATCAAACAGCTATCCGTTCTAGCCTGGTTAAAGCTGCTTTGGATCTCAGCTCTTTGTTCATGAAGCGCTTGAAGGATAGTGGATAAGGAAGGCTCCCCGGTAATAACAACCCGTTGCTCTCCCTCTTTTATAAAAGTAACAGAAGTTACTGGAGAAGATGAATCTAGCCCAGTACCTTCCATGCTACCACCCGAAGGTGAGCCACCAGAAATAACATTGGCTTGATCGATAGAGCCGGGCTAATATTGACAGATTGTTGCGCGTCGCTGCTAGGAGATGACCCAGATAATCTTGATATAATGGTTTTAACATCCCCTTAGCAGTGACCCATTTTCGAAGAGGGCTAAATTTTTTAGAGCAGCCGCCATTATCCGCTAGTTTTGACACGTTAGAGTATGATACAGATTGCTCTTTGACTTTCTGTTTTTTCTCTGCTTCACCCCCTTATTGAGTCCAGTGACAGTGTCCGTCTGTTGTTTTTTCAGAGCATCAATTGCTCTAATGCTGCAATTCGAGTTGCTGCCCATGGAACCCAAGTCCCCTGTAATAACGGAGGTGGGAACTGAGGGAGAAGTAGCTAGCATACCCTTGTCAGTTCGTTCGTTTCCTGGCAAAGCCGTATCCCGGTGAACTGCTCTCGGCGTTACTATGCGACAATCTTCCCCTTCCGCTGTATGTGCAAGATCCTTTTTCTTGGGATGTTTCCCCAGGGTAGTTACCTCCCTCAGCTTCATTATAGCTTTCATCTCCACCAGCAACCTCTTTACCGCTCAGTAAGGTGGTAATTTGAATATCTTCAGTCGAACGCTCACTACATTGTTCCTTGTAAGTCGTGACTGAGTTACTACAAGTATCAATACCGCTGCCACTACCTACGTTTGCAGTATCCTGTTGAGAGACAGTTAAGTCAAGTTCTTGTTGATTGCACAAATCAATGTCCTGCTGAATTTCAGCGGCCGGCCCGTTAGCCCCATTTGTAATTTGACCACAGCTTAGTAGTAATAGAGAGGCATTACCTTGTGTTATTACAGAATTCGCCAAGCCGTTGCCTTGATCTTTAGAAGACGTAGAAAAAGAAGCTGCAGCACTGTCGCATTCGTAGCATTGTTCTGTCTGCACCGCCTCCATCAAAGCCACTGCCATAGATTGTTCCGGTGAAGGAGGAGCGCACGCCTGTATAACGCCAGCTGCCTTGCCGGACTGAAGAAATTTAAAAACAGATTTCCCCAGTTGGGAATTTTCTCCTCTCCCTACGGTAAGTGCGCGCTGACCAGACAGCTCTGCAAACTTAGTCTTTTGTTTTCCGGCAAAACCGGAGAAGCAGAAGCAGAGGAAAGAGCAGGAGCGGGTGTAGCGGTAGAGACAGCAGGAGCGCGCTGGTTTCGACCTCGAGGGGGAGCCATACCCATCCACTGGTAGTGTTGCTCCTGCCAGCAATATGGACTCAGAAGACTTGGGAAGTAAACACTGAATGAGCACCGTCGCGCTACACGCGAAGTCCACCTTGCAACTCTGCAGGCTTGTAGCGGACGGCAAGCGGTGATTAGCATCAGGTTTTCTTATTTCCTCTCGGGTTGTCAGTAAAGTCTCCGAAATAGTAATATCGGGAGCGGGAGCAGCCGCGGTTGCTAGCTCACAACGGCGGTATCAAACCGCCATCTTCCTTCCCCCACGCATGCTCTGTCAATGGCCGGCCCAAAATATATATATATATATATATATATATATATATATATATATATATATATATATATATATATATAATCCACCGCACAGCAATGCTTCCGCAAAGCAATCGCCTCACCCGAGCCTCTTATGACGGCGTTCCACGGCAGGATGGCGAATCCTCAACATAACAAAACGCAGTGGTTGTAGGTTGTAAAACAGCACACCGTGGCCCAATCTTTTGCAAAGCGGTTTAAATCTGTTCAGTAGTTGCTGAGAAAATCCAAAATAAAAGTTTCGATATCTATGGCCGCGGTGGATCCACGCACCCTCCCGATCACGAGCTGCATGCTAATTGGCTGTCAACACTCCAAACCAGGAAGTGTTGGCAGCCATCTTGTTCCTCGGTAGAACAGAGGAACAAGAAACCAGTAAAACAACAGCGTAAAACGCAAAGGGGGCAGGGTAGAAGCACCCTAACCCCCTAGGCCTGCTCAGGGGGTCCTATAAATTTTTTTTTTTTTTTTTTAAATCGGCGGGATGCGCTTAGGGTGCGCGGATCCCGCCGAGAAAACGAGCGCGGTCTCCGCGCTCGTGAGTTAATTGCCTCGGGTGGGCCAAGTCCCGGGAGCATGGGGGGTTTATTTAATAATATGGGGGCCTCTAAGGCCCCCCAAGCCCCGGGGACCGCCACCCCCCGGGGCTTCTTTTAAAAAAAATAATATACCTGTGTGGGGAGGCTCGAGCCCCCCACACGCCCCGGCGACCACCACCTCCCCGGTGGCACTAAAAAAAAATGCTAATTTGGCGGTCCGGAACGGACCCCCGAGCCCCCGGGACCACCACCTCCCGGGGGCTGTGCATGTGAAGGGAGGGGGGCCACGCGGCCCCCCTCCTGGAGCCTGTGGTGGCCCTGGGGACCGCCACCCCCCAGGGCCGGCTCCTGCAGTGTCCCGAGGTGCCTACCCCCGGGACACTGTAGTTTGCTATGACAGGACGGGAGCCTCACGGCTCCCGCCCTGCCATAGCAAACTGCTTTGTTTTGGAAGAGAGAGCAGGAAACCTGCTCTCTCTTCCAAAACCAGCAGATTGCTTTTCACACCGGGAGCTGCATCTTAGCAGCTCCCCATGTGGAAAAGCAATGCCGGCTCCCGCAGGACGCGGGAGCAGGCGGGACCGTGGGGGCATTGGGGACCCCCACGGTCCCTAACGGAGAGGGCCAGCCCCGGGGATGGGGTCCCGGGGCTAGTAGTGGCTCGGGAGGGGCCATGCGGCCCCCTCCCCAACATTAAAAACATTTAAAAAAAAATAAAAAAATAAAATAAAGGACGCCCGGGGATGGGGTCCCCGGGGCCAGTAGAGGCCTCAGGAGGGGGCCACGCAGCCCCCTCCATAAACAAAAATATATATTTGGCCATGCCCTGGGGATGGGGTCCCCGGGCCGGAATTGGCCATGGGAGGGGGGCCCACGCGGCCCCCTTCCCGTTAATTTTATTTTTTTTTTAAATTAAAAAAAAGGTCAGGCCCTAGGGGATGGGGTCCCCAGGGCCCAAAAAAAGTAAAAAGAAGATGGGCCACACAGCCCCCCTTCCAAAAAACAAAAAAACACGCGATCGTGCCGAGGCTCCGCCCCCTCCCAGCAACACTCTGCAAACGCGCCCTGTGGCGCGTTTTAAGTTGGGAAATGAATTCCCCTTCAATACTGGGGGTCCCTGCAGCTGTGTGGCGCTTACAGGAGGTACCTGGTGGGCTAGTTGAACCCCAGGGACCCTCAGGATTCATGGGGACTTAATCCCCCAACTTAAAACACGCCACGGGGCGCGTTTGCACAGTGGTGAAGGGAGGGGGCGGGGCTTCAGGTGTCATGTGTGCAAACAGGCCCCGTGGCGCGTTTTAAGATGGGGAATTAAATCCCCTTCAATCCTGAGGATCCCTGGGGGCCAACTAGCCCACCAGGTACCTCCAGTAAGCGCCACGGAGCTGCGTTGCAGAGTGTTGTAAAAAGGGGCTTGGCCTCTGAACACCTCTCTACAACGCAGCTCTCTGGCGCATACTGGAGGTATCTGGTGGGCTAGTTGGCCCCTAGGGTCCCTCGGGATTGAGGAGGAATTAATTCTCCAACTTAAAACGCGCCACAGGGCGTGTTTGCAGACATGTCACCTCAGGCCCCACCCCTTCCTTCACCATTGTGCAAATATTCCTCTAAAATCAGCCGAACAACGAATTCCGATTTACTCATCTGTTATCAGGAGAGACCTCAGTGCTGCATCTTTGAGCCCAGTACTGATCCTGAAAAGTAATTCTAACCGTACTTACCAGTAACTTGAATTTCCTTCCATAGGCTAACATTGACTGGTTTCACTTGGAAATTCTTCTAAGTGTGGAGTTTTGGAACTTTATAATATTCCTCTAAAATCAGCCGAACTACGAATTCCGATTTACTCATCTGTTATCAGGAGAGAACCCAGTGCTGCATCTTTTAGCCCAGCACTGACCCTGAAAAGTAATTCTAACCGTACTTACCAGTAACTTGTATCTCCTTCCATAGGAATCCATTGTCTGGTTTTCAGCAGAAAAGTTTCAAAGTGTCGATTTTCATAAACTACAAATATTCCTTAAAAATCGCCTGTATGACTTAAACGCATTCTTTCAACTGTTTACAGGAGATGCACCAGTGCTGGATCCAGCATCCACCCCTGAGTAAGAAAAAGTAACAATAACACTACTTACCTGCTAAGTGAATTTCCTCCCATAGGATAACATTGGTGATTCTATGTGAAAAAGTACAGTCACTCATACTTACGGTCACTCAGTACAGGACTATCATATGCACTCATACTCCTATATAGACACTCAAACACCGCCACTCATCCATAGAGGTACTCACACACCTAGTCAGTCATGCAAATAATTAAACACACTGCCATTTACTCACCTATACAGTTATACACACACCAGCTCACTTACTCATACAAATACTAGCACATTCTTACGCTCTTATACAATCACTGATACAAGCACACACTCATCCATACAGTCACTCTCACAATCACACACTCTCGCTTATAGCTATTTATATACTCCAACACACATATATACTGCCTTTCACATATGCAGTTACTCACACATGTACCACTGGGACATACATTCACTCACTAACACACTCTTACACACACTTACCCACCCATACAGTCTATCACAGATGCACTCTTGAAACCATCCACCCAGTGAATCACCCACTCACACATCTATGCACAGAGTCGCACACACCCCACCCACACAAACACTCAGGCACCCATACAGATACTCAGACAACCAATCAATAACTCATGTAGACACTCATGTAGCTATTCACAAACCCATGCAGCCACTTACACAGCAACAGACAGACGGATACAGACATTCACCCAGTTTAGTCACTGACCCATGCATTCAGTAAGATACGTTTAATCACTCACTTATAGAGTTAGTCACGCACCTACTAAATCATCCATACAGACACTTATACACCCACTCATTCTTCAATACGCCTTTCCTTATATATATTAAAAATATTTAAACTTTACAGAAACACACAGTCACTGGATGATGTCATCAGTGATGTCATTTGAGATGTCATCAGTGATGTCATCAGTGATGTCACTGACCATGTCATAAGTGATGTAATATGTGACATCATCAGCAGTGCATTATGGGCGCGAGTTATAGTTAGCTGAACTAACTATAACGGGGAATTTCACGGGTTTTGTACGAGTGCAATGTCCAACTAACTATAACTGTCCCTAAAACCTATGGTTTTTTCAGTGAATATATATATATATATATATTATCTACTGGCGGTCGCCAGTAGATAGTTATAGTTAGGACCTATTTTCCCTAGGAAATCCGCAACATTCTATTTGAAATAACGTTGGCGCCGGTTGACGAATCTTTGTGAAATTTTCCAACTTGTTGGGGCGCTCCGGTCCGCTCCTATCCTGAAAGTCTCGGGGTGATTCGGCAAGCGAGGGCCGAGAAAAAAGGGGGGTCCCAAAACGTGTTTTCCCCATGCAATTTTACATAGGAACCTTTAGTCGCAGCTACAGCCCGAACTGCTGAACGGAATTACACCACATTTGCCAAAAAGGTAGCCCTTGGTTCAGGGTCATGCCTTTTGCTTAAATGGTGTAAATCCGTTCAGTAGTTCCTGAGAAATTTGAAAAAGAAAACACATATATATCTGGGCGGAGCCTAACCACACATGTCATCGTGAGATCTGATTGGCTGTCAGCACTTCATCCTGGAATTGCTGGCAGCCATCTTGGGACCAATATAAATGATAGTACCCCATTGAAATGCATTGTAGTGAATCGAAGATTTTGAGGGTTACCAAAAGGAGAACTATAAAGGGTGATAACAGACTTTAGTTACATTAGAATTCATTTGTTGATGGTACCATACTAATTTCAGGAATTGTGGTGTGTTCTAAGGTGATTTTACCCTGTGAAAAACCTTCTGCTGGGATATCATGAATCATGTTTGAGAGAAAACTATTTTCACATGCTTGTCCCATACAGTTTTGGAAGGTGCTCCAGAAGCTAAAATGAGAGCATATTTTCTGAAAATTCACATTATCTTTCTCAGTCATGTGAGAATGAAGTCTGACATTCTCAGTAAAACATGTACATCCAACAAGGGCAGAGACTGTCAGTTGATTCCTTTGTGTTCTACTGCAGCTTCCCAGAGTGTTCTAAAGAACAACTAGAGTGCTAACAGCCTTACTTATGACAAAAGTATGGCACACCTGAAGCCATCTTGGATGGAATAAACTGGTAACACTTAAAACATTTAATTTAAAAAGGAACAAAATTATGGGGTTCATTTTGTCATAGAATTATGGTTAGTGCTGTAGAAAGAAAAATTAGGACATGTTTCAAGTGTGATCTCAAATATCTTCCTGTTATATTTCAACAGGAGCAGCCTGTCAGTTGATGCCTTTGTGTTCTACTGCAGCTTCCCAGAGTGTTCTAAAGAACAACTGGAGCGCTAACAGTCTTACTTATGAAAAAGTATGGCACACCTGAAGCCATCTTGATTGGAATAAAATGGTAACACTTAAAACATTTAATTTAAAAAGGAACAAAATGAGGGGGTTCATTTTGCCATAGAAATTATGATTAGTGCTGTAGAAAGAAAAATTAGGACAGGTTTTAAGTGAGATCTCAAATATCTTCCTGTTATATTTCAACAGGAGCAGCCTGTCAGTTGATGCCTTTGTGTTCTACTGCAGCTTCCCAGAGTGTTCTAAAGAACAACTAGAGTGCTAACAGCCTTACTTATGACAAAATTATGGCACACCTGAAGCCATCTTGATTGGAATAAACTGGTAACACTTAAAACATTTAATTTAAAAAGGAACAAAATGATGGGGTTCATTTTGTCATAGAAATTATGGTTAGTGCTGTAGAAAGAAAAATTAGGACATGTTTCAAGTGTGATCTCAAATATCTTCCTGTTATATTTCAACAGGAGCAGCCTGTCAGTTGATGCCTTTGTGTTCTACTGCAGCTTCCCAGAGTGTTCTAAAGAACAACTAGAGCGCTAACAGTCTTACTTATGACAAAATTATGGCACACCTGAAGCCATCTTGATTGGAATAAACTGGTAACTCTTAAAACATTTAATTTAAAAAGGAACAAAATGAGGGGGTTCATTTTGTCATAGAAATTATGGTTAGTGCTGTAGAAAGAAAAATTAGGACATGTTTTAAGTGAGATCTCAAATATCTTCCTGTTATATTTCAACAGGAGCAGCCTGTCAGTTGATGCCTTTGTGTTCTACTGCAGCTTCCCAGAGTGTTCTAAAGAACAACTAGAGCGCTAACAGTCTTACTTATGACAAAAATATGGCACACCTGAAGCCATCTTGATTGGAATAAACTGGTAACACTTAAAACATTTAATTTAAAAAGGAACAAAATGAGGGGGTTCATTTTGCCATAGAAATTATGGTTAGTGCTGTAGAAAGAAAAATTAGTGCTAAAACACTACCCCCAGCACGACACCCTACACTACCCAAACATAACTGCACTGACCTAAACCCTAAAACACTACCACCAGCATGACTCCCTACACTACCCAAACACCACTGCACTACACTAAACCCTAAATATACCCCCAGCATGACCACCCACACTACACAAACACCACTGCACTACCCTATACCCTAAAACACGACCCCCTACACTACACAAACACGTCTGCAATACCCTAAACCCTAAAGCACTACCCACAGCATGACCCCCTTCACCACACAAACACCACTGCACTGCCCTAAACCCTAAAACACTACCCCAGCACTACCCCCTACACTACCCAAACAGCACTGCACTAACATAAACCCTAAAACACTACCCCCAGCACAACCCCCTACACTACACAAACACCACTGCACTACCCTAAACTTTAAAACACTACCCCCAGCACGACTCCCTACACTACCCAAACACCACTGCACTACCCTAAACCCTAAATCTATCCCCAGCATGACCCCCTATACTACACAAACATCACTGCACTACCCTAAACCCTAAAACTCTACCACCAGCATGACCCCCTACACTACTCAAACACCACTGCACTACCCTAAACCCTAAAACACTACCCCAGCACGACCCCCTACACTACCCATACACCACTGCACTACCCTCAACCCTAAAACACTACCACCAGCACGACCCCCTACACTACTGTACTACCCTAAACCCTAAAACACTACCCCCAGCACGACCCCCTACACTACCCAAACACCACTGCACTACCCTAAACCCTAAAACACTACCCCCAGCACGACCCCTACACCACCCAAACACCACTGCACTACCCTAAACCCTAGAAAAGAAACCCCCACCCCATGCCCAATCCCCTTACCTCTCACTCCTCATGGTTCCTCTCTCCTTGTGGTTCCTGCTTCACGTCATCTCTGAGGGGCAGTGCACGTCGTTGTGAGGAAACAGAACAGCCTCTGTTTCCTTACAACGACATGGATCGATCTACATGTTTTTGAACGCATGGTCATTTACCATACATACCTTTACAACAAAATTCGTTGTAAAGGCATGCGTGGTAAATGACCATGCGTTCTAAAAATGCGTAGTAATGACTTTGTGATGTACAACGCATGCGTGGTAATGCATGCGTTGTAATGGTATCGCAAAGTAAAAAGTCGTTGTAACGGCTGTTTACCGATCGAAGCTGGCCCCTGTTCTTCAGTGAGACGTTTATTTGATTAATTAGGAGGAAGGAATGTGGTTTTTTACCGAAAAGTGCATTCCCGGCTGTTGTATTGTGAAAGTGTCCGCGTGGCCTGGTTTCACTTCCGGTGAGAGAGTGGAAGAGTCTGTTTGGATCTAAAGGAGTTCTGTTGTTGGACGGGGCGGGCGCGACATGTCATCAGAAAACATAGCTAATGGAAAGCGTCCTCCCTGAAGTGTGGAGCAGTGCCATGAGAGGTCAACGAGTGTGCGTCCCACCGCAGTATGACCGAACCGCGTGACCCATTTGCCGCCTCCAGGGTACGGGAGGCAGAAGCGGCATCGCAGGTCCTCTTGAAGACCGTTGTAGCACTAATTCTACATTTTGGTACTAGGGCATTTTAACTTCGTTGTTCCTGCCAGATACAAAGAGAAGATCCTGTGTTATTCAGTGCCCTCGTTACCTTTTTTGTGGGTTGTGGTACTTGTCACTTCGCTGCCCCGCCGGTGCACACAACTGGGCACCCCACCTCGTGTGCCATCTGCAGGGCCTCGGATCACTGGTTTCGGTTTCTGGAGTGGCAACATAAACAGTTGCTCCCAAAGGACTAGCCTGAACACTTAGGTGAATATCCCCTGCACCAGCATTCCACGGAAATTCTTTCCTAGCTCTCCCACGTCAACGAGCACGGCTCCGCTCGCGACACCGTATGACGTCATCGGAGCCATAAGAGGACCTCGTCGGCGTGCTGACGTCAGTTCCACCCATTTTTTCCGTGCCACCGAGGCAAACAGGGGACCGAGACATTTTCACATGTATACATAGTATAATAAATATATATATATTCACTGAAAAAACCATAGGTTTCAGGCACGTTATAGTTAGAAATTAGCATTTAAAAACCTTAGAAATTCACTGAAAAACCATAGGTTTCAGGGGCGTTATAGTTAGTTGGACATTTCACTCGTACAAAACCATAGAAATTCCCCGTTATAGTTAGTTCAGCTAACTATAACTCGCGCGCCCGCAATGCACTGCTGATGACGTCACATATTACATCACTCATGACATGGTCAGTGACATCACTCATGACATCACTCATGACATCACTGATGACATCATCCAGTGAATGTGTGTTTTTCTGAAAATTAAATATGTTTTATATATGTATATCTCAAGGTCGATGGAAGAATAAATGGGTATATAAGTGTATAAATGGATGATTTTTTTGTAAAATTGATTGTATAACTGACTAAGTGTATCTTAGTGAATACATGGGTAAGTGAGTAATGTTTAAATATGAAAATATCTGTATCAGTCTCTCACTTTGTGTATAAGTGGCTGCATGGGTTGGTGAGTAGCTACATGAGTGTCTATATGGGTTATTAGTTGGTTTTTTGAGTATCAGTATGAGTGTCTGAGTGTCTGTATGGTTCGGTGGGGGGTATTACTTAGTGCATAGATGCATGAATGAGTGTCTCACTGTTTGTATGTGTTGAAGACAGCATGTGTGCAGGACTGTATAGGTGGATGAGTATGTGTATGGGTGTGTTAGTGAGTGAATGACTGTCTCAAGAGTGTCGTTATGAGTAACTACATATGTTTTAAACTAGTATATGTGAGTATTGGTGTATATAAGTGAGTATATGTGAGAGTGAGAGATTGGAAGAGTTCCTGTACAAATAAGTAGGTGTTTCTATAAGTGATTGTTTAAGAGAGTAAGTATGTGTAAGTTTCTGTAGAAGTAAGTGTGGTAGTGTGTGTATAACTGTATATGCAAGTAAATGGATGTTTGATACTTTGTTTGCATGTGTGACTATGTGTGTGAGTAACTCTATGGATGAGTGGCGGTGTGTAACAGGATGTATAGGTGTATGAGTACATATGATGAGTGAGTATATGTATGAGTGACTGTATAGGGACTGTTGGTGAATGAGTGGATGTGTGTGTAGATCTTGGAATTAATGAATAGGTGTGTTGTAACTGGTATTGGTATGTCCATTGTTTTGAAAATGTTAGTTTGTATTTTTGAGTGTGTGTATCAAAGGTTATATAAGGGTGAGAGGAGGTCTGCTACTCTATCACAAGGATGATGTCATCAGTGATGTCATTTGAGATGTCATCAGTGATGTCATGAGTGATGTCACTGACCATGTCATGAGTGATGTAATATGTGACGTCATCAGCAGTGCATTGCGGGCGCACGAGTTATAGTTAGCTGAACTAACTATAACGGGGAATTTCTATGGTTTTGTACGAGTGAAATGTCCAACTAACTATAACGCCCCTGAAACCTATGGTTTTTTCAGTGAATATATATATATATGTATATATAATACAAAAAGAGTTGCCTCTAGGTGGGATGCACTCCCAGGTGGAAATTACGCCAAAGCAAGGGCACACGCCATGAACAAAGTCCTTTTCTGGTTTCCTGCCAGACGCGTTTTGGGCCAACGCCCTCTTCAGTGACAGACCATGTGACGTGATGGCGTGCGGCAACCACCAGTAAATCTCCGTAATAATTATGCTCAGGTGAACCACCTGAAGCAATGCTTCCTGGGACTGGTGGTTCAGTAAAACCCAAGTGGGTCGCTGCTGTCACTCACATTCAAAAATGTCTTTAAAAGGATTGCCGATGTTCAAGCGGCACCCCTGCATTTAACAGGCACCTCCTGTTCCACAGTTAGTTGCCCCATTAAAGCAGCCGCGGACCCGCAAATGTTTCGCGGTGGTGCATCGCGTGACCAGGCAGGCCGCTATACAAAATACAAAAAGAGTTGCCTCTAGGTGGGATGCACTCCCATGTGGAAATTACGCCAAAGCAAGGGCACACGCCATGAACAAAGTCCTTTTCTGGTTTCCTGCCTGACGCGTTTCGGGCCAACGCCCTCTTCAGTGGCAGACCATGTGACGTGACGGCGTGCGGCAACCACCAGTAAATCTCCGTAATAATTATGCTCAGGTGAACCACCTGAAGCAATGCTTCCTGGGACTGGTGGTTCAGTAAAACCCAAGTGGGTCGCCGCTGTCACTCACATTCAAAAATGTCTTTAAAAGGATTGCCGATGTTCGAGCGGCACACCTGCATTTAACAGGCACCTCCTGTTCCACAGTTAGCTGCCCCAATAAAGCAGCCGCAGACCCGCAAGTGTTTCGCGGTGGTGCATCCCGCGACCAGGCAGGCCGCTATACAAAATACAAAAAGAGTTGCCTCTAGGTGGGATGCACTCCCAGGTGGAAATTACGCCAAAGCAAGGGCACACGCCATGAACAAAGTCCTTTTCTGGTTTCCTGCCAGACGCGTTTCGGGCCAACGCCCTCTTCAGTGGCAGACCATGTGACGTGACGGCGTGCGGCAACCACCAGTAAATCTCCGTAATAATTATGCTCAGGTGAACCACCTGAAGCAATGCTTCCTGGGACTGGTGGTTCAGTAAAACCCAAGTGGGTCGCCGCCGTCACTCACATTCAAAAATGTCTTTAAAAGGATTGTCGATGTTCGAGCGGCACCCCTGCATTTAACAGGCACTTCCTGTTCCACAGTTAGCGGCCCCAATAAAGCAGCCGCGGACCCGCAAGTGTTTCACGGTGGTGCATCCCGCGACCAGGCAGGCCGCTATACAAAATACAAAAAGAGTTGCCTCTAGGTGGGATGCACTCCCAGGTGGAAATTACGCCAAAGCAAGGGCACACGCCATGAACAAAGTCCTTTTCTGGTTTCCTGCCAGATGCGTTTCTGGCCAACGCCCTCTTCAGTGGCAGACCATGTGACGTGATGGCGTGCAGCAACCACCAGTAAATCTCCGTAATAATTATGCTCAGGTGAACCACCTGAAGCAATGCTTCCTGGGACTGGTGGTTCAGTAAAACCCAAGTGGGTCGCCGCCGTCACTCACATTCAAAAATGTCTTTAAAAGGATTGCCGATGTTCGAGCGGCACCCCTGCATTTAACAGGCACCTCCTGTTCCACAGTTAGCTGCCCCAATAAAGCAGCCGCGGACCCGCAAGTGTCATGAGTGATGTAATATGTGACGTCATCAGCAGTGCATTGCGGGGGCGCGAGTTATAGTTAGCTCAACTAACTATAACGGCCGAATATCTCTGGTTTTGTACGAGTGAAATGTCCAACTAACTATAACATCCCTGAAACCTGTGGTTTTTTTCAGTGAATATATATATATATGTATATATAATACAAAAAGAGTTGCCTACATATATATTTTTTTCACTGAAAAAACTACAGGTTTCAGGGACGTTATAGTTAGGCTGACATTTTACTCGTACAAAACCAGAGATTTTCAGCCGTTATAGTTACCTCAGCTAACTATAACTTGCGCCCCCGCAATGCACTGCTGATGACGTCACATATTACATCACTCATGACATGGTCAGTGACATCACTCATGGCATGGTCAGTGACATCACTGATGACATCACTGATGACATCTCAAATAACATCACTGATGACATCACTGATGACATCATCCAGTGACTGAGTGTTTCAAAAAGTTATAAAATGTTATAAATATATGCCAAGGTGTATTGAAGAATGAGTGAGTGTATGAGTGTCTGAATGGATGATTTAGTGGGAGCATGACTGACTGTATAAGTGAGTGATTAAACATGTCTTAGTGAATGCATGGGTGAGTGACTAATCTGTGTGAATGTCTGTATGAGTCTGTCAGTTGGTGTGTAAGTGTCTGCATGGGTTGGTGAGTAGCTACATGACTGTTTATATGGGTTAATGTTTGGTTGTCTGAGTACCTGTATGGGTGCCTGAGTGTCTGAGTGGGTGGGTGGGGGTGGGTATGACTCCCTGCATGGACGTGTGAGTGGGTGATTCACTGGGTATATGGGTTCATGAGTGGATCTGCGGGAGGCTGTATGGGTGAGCGAGTGTGCATATGGCTTTGTTGGTAAGTGTATGGATGTCTTAGTCGTATATGGGTGAGTAAATGCATATGCGAAAGGCAGTATATGTGAGTGTTGGAGTATATAAGTGACTGTATGTGTGAGTGAGTGAGTGTGAGAGTGGCTATATGGGTGAGTGTGTGCTTGTTTCAGTGATTGTAGAGGAGAGTAGGAATGTGTTAGTATCTGTATGAATAAGTGAGGTATTGTGTGTGTATAACTACATAATGAGTAAATGGCAATGTGACTGATTCTTTGGGTGACTGACTAGGTGTGTGAGAAAGTCTATGGGTGAGTGGGGGTGTGTGAGTGTCTGTATGGGTATATGAGTGCATATATCAGTAGCTGTATTGATGAGTGACTGCGTGTATGAGTGAATGTATGGGTGAGTGACTGCATGTGTGTGTAGATGTATGAATTAGTGAGTGGGTATGTACTAACTGGTATTGGTGTGTCTATTGTTTCAAAAAAGGTAGACTGTATTTTAGAGTGGGTGTATGAAAGGTGATATTAGGGTGTGAGTAGGTGCATTGGATATTAAGTGGATGATGTCATCAGTGATGTCATCAGTGATGTCATTTGAGATGTCATTAGTGATGTCATCAGTGATGTCACTGACCATGTCATAAGTGATGTAATATGTGACGTCATCAGCAGTGCATTGCAGTGGCGCGAGTTATAGTTAGCTCAGGTAACTATAACGGCCGAATTTCTCTGGTTTTGTACAAGTAAAATGTCAGCCTAACTATAACATCCCTGAAACCTGTGGTTTTTTCAGTGAATTTCTAAGGTTTTTCAAATGCTAATTCCTAACTATAACGTCCCTGAAACCTGTTTTTTCCAGTGAATTTCTATGTTTTTTAAAATGCTAATACTAACTATAATGTCCCTGAAACCTCTGTTTTTTTCAGTGAATTTCTAAGGTTTTTTAAATGCTACATTATAACTATGCCTACATAGGTAGGACATGTGCAGAAAGAGGAAGAAAGGTGCAGAAAGAAGCAAGAGAAATGCAGAAAGAGGCAACAGAAGTCCAGAAAGAGGAAGAAAGGTGCAGGAAGAAGAAAGAGATGTGCAGAAAGAACCAACAGATGTGCAGAAAGAGGTATACTTCAGCTGTACCTTACAACAGACTCATACAAAGTAGCCTAATCACTAATCCTTCTCCCAAGATGTCTTAAACCTCACTTTTCTCTTGAAGGTTCACTGTTAATCGACTGCTCAGAATGTTAGGCCTACCAAATATAAAACAGCATTATATCACTGTTGTAAGTCTGACTAAGTTTGTGAAGGTATGCATGCGTGTCTCTGCTTTTACCTAGTGACATGTTACATAAAAATAAACATACAAATACTTGAATACCTGTATTTCAAACTACACTGCAACAACCACCCATTAATTCTAACTATGTAAGTCTCCTCCTGTAATCTATCGCAACCTCCAACAGGTTTGATAGTCTCTCCAGCCTTACTGGGGTGGATTGACTAAAGGATGAATCATTGGTGGGAAGCATATTGCAAAATCATGCTCCTACAATTCCGACTCCTGCCAATAATATACAGCCAGAGACGGGTTTTAATGTCCTAACGATCGTGGAACAATCCCCGTTAAGCAAGGAGATAATTGCGGACTCTATGTCCCCAGATTTAAATAACATCACAGTTTTAAGCTGGAATGTAGTGGGGCTGCGTAGTAAGCTCAATTCTCCAGATTGGCTTGAATTTACAGCTAATTTTACTATTGTCTGTTTACAAGAAACTTGGGTTATTGAACCATGTCATCTCAATGGTTTAAACACTTTTAATTCTCCTGCTATTCCATCAAGGCATGGCAGACCCAAGGGTGGTCTTCGCATCTATGTGTCAAATAAACTACCCGCCTTTACTGTAAACTTTAAGTCACCTAGCACTTTCTATCAAATCGTTACTAATGATTTTTCTGCATCCTCTGACCTGATCTTAGTTAATTTTTACAACAAGGCTTGTGATTCAGACATACTGGTCATATTAGCCTTACTCGATGCTGATTTGGAATCCATTCTTTCGAAGGGGAACGGGGATAAAATCCTAATTTGGGTGGAGGACTTTAACATTCAACCCTGTAAATTGCCTTCTAACAGTATTTGTGGCATGACCTCACCATTGAATGAAGACGACACTCATTTCCTATATTCAGACTATGGTAAGAAACTCAATGAGCTTATTTTTAAATATGATTTAGGCTTCAGTAATGAACTTGGGGATAGCCCAACTGAGGTATCTTGCACCTTTGATGGCACTATGGGTAAAAGTGTCATAGATTTTCTGCTTTTCCCCAATCGTTATTCGGCACTAGTCTCTAACTTTACATTACACGACTGTGCCATGTGTGACCACTATCCTCAGAGTTTAGCGCTAAACTCTGGGTTAGCAAAAGACCAAAGGGCCTGTCATCACACTCTTGCTGTGGAGAACTTAGAGCTCTCTTGAACGAATGGCTACACTTTACGTTGGTTCATGATTGACCCGACCAGCTTCTTAGAGCAACTAATCCAGCAGCAAAAGAGTGCCTTTGATGTGTGCCTGGACATTTCGGAGGAAGCCTATGCTATTACAGAGTCTTTTGGCCAAATTATAAGAGCTATTAAAGTGGGGTTAACATCCAAGCAGAAGACAGGAACGGCAAAGAGGAAGGGTTGGTTTGACCATGCCTGCAGTGAAGCCCACAAAAAACTCCTAAGAGCTCTGAAAAACAATCCTAGGAACAATGAGGAGGTTCAGCATTGGAGATGGGCATACAGGCTTACCTTAAAAAATCATAACAAGGCCATAAAAGAGGAGACCTGGGATAAATTGTATGAGGCTAGCCATAGTAACGATACCACCGAATTCTGGTGTGTTAATAACTCCCCATTTTAAAGTGAAGGTGATAAACCAAAAATAGAGGTTGCAGTGACTGAAGAGGACAGGGTAGCACATTTTTCCAGCTTGTATTCAGCAACTGCAGATTGTGTTATTGATCATCCTGTTTCAGCTCCTACGGTAACTCCCTCGACACTCACTCCTGCCCTTGATTGGTCTGCTCTAAACTTCACCCTGGAACAGGTTTCCCTTGCAATTAGTTCAAGTAAGGGAAATAAAGCTCCAGGACCTGATGGGGTCCCGATTGACCTGTTTAAAGCTAATATCAGTCTTTGGGGCCCCCTGCTCACCCATGTTTTTAGATCCTACCAGAGTGTGGGGTTCCCTTCGCCATGGGCAGAGTCTCAGATTGTACCTACATTTAAAAAAGGTGACCGCAACTGCCGAGCGAATTATAGACCAATCTCCTTATTGGATGCGTTGGTCAAGGTAGTGGGCCATATTCTTTTAGGTAGACTACAAAGCTGGGAGGATAGTAACAATAAGATCTCTGACTTACAGTATGGATTCCGTCAGGGAATTGGGACCACGGAGCAAGCTATCAACTTGAATTTGCTACTGGGTAAATATGTGTATATCAAAAGTGGCAACCTGTATATGGTTTTTGTTGATTTATCATCAGCTTTCGATTGTGTAATCCACTGAAAAGCTCTGGTTTGTAATGAGTTCAATGGGTATTGATTGTACTATTATTAACTTTTTAAGACACTTATACTCAAACAGTTACGCAAGGGTGCATTTTGGTCTAAAGGGTGAGTGTACATGCCCCTTTAGTATTGAAAAGGGGTTCACCAAGGGTGCGTACTTGCCCCTTTTTTATTTAATTAGTATAAATAATAACCTGGGAAACAGACTTGCTAGTAAGTGCGCGGACTTGCCTCAAGTTAAGCACCGGCCAATACCTGTTCTGCTTTAAGCAGATGACACAGTACTTATGGTGCAGCGTCTTCTTGACAGCTTTGTCCTCTTTATGGAAAATCTGGGGCTACAAGTTAATATAAGCAAGACATTTGTTATGAAGGCGGGCCATAATTTAACTAAGTGTCGTAACATTTTTATAGGAAAAGATACTCTACCTTTAACCCCGACTTTCTCCTATTTGGGAATTTTATTTGACTGTGAAAGAAATTGGAAAGGTGCTATTAATTAGAGAAGATTGCAATTTGTTAGATCTATCATGGCTCTTCATAGTTTTGCAAGAAAACTGGGGAGTACTCAGCCGAAAGAAATGTTAACCATATACAATGCAAAATGCAGAACTATTGCAATGTACGGTTCTGAAATATGGGGACACACAAATGTTGAATCACTGCAGGTGGTGGAAAATGCCTTTTTTTTTAAAATCTTAAGGCACTCCCTTCTAGCAATACAAACTTTGTATGTCACTCTGAACTGGGAGCTAATTATTTAATAGGTTTGATCAAGATTCAGCCAGTCCTGCTTTGGCACAAAATATGGACCTCGGACTACATGGATTTGAACCGCACCATAGTAAAGGACTGTCGTGACTCAGAGCTTACTTTAAAAATCCCCTGTCTAAAGTTTATTAAGAATTTTATGTCAGATATTGGTCGCCCGGAATTTTATGATCAACCTGAATCTTTGACAAACATCTCGAGGAAAGCACTAAAGACAGAGTATTTGAGATTGTGCGTGGAATTGGCCAAACAAACTGTTCAACATAACCAAATGGTTTTGACCACCTTTACAATGCAACCGTACCTTTTTAATGTTCTTAATGCCCAGCACAGATTTGTTTTAACGCGCTTTAGGCTAAATATATTCCACTGCCTGATAAGTTTCCCAAATGTCAACAATTGGTCAAATGATCTACTGTTCTGCCCTTGTGATAACGTGTCTAAACAATCAACCATACATATAGTGTTCTTCTGTAAATTTTATATAGGCTTAAGAAGATCTCTTAGTATACCTTTATTGAAATCTTTAAATTTTAAACAATGCAGACTGGCATTTTTATATTTGCATCTTCTTCCAAATCTTTACACATGTGTGGTACTTGCAAGGTTCCTTAGGGCAACTCAAATGAGAAGAAAGTCTCTACCTGCGGTATGCTAAAGTGTGACCTGTACCGTACTGTGTCTGTTTTTATTGTTTTATATCTGTCTTTTAACAAATTGTCGTTTTTTAATGTATTTTTTTTATCATACACCTTGTGTGAGTCGAATAAAGATGAAATTGAACAACATACTCTGTAAATTTGTGTACAAAAAGGTGTATGTATTTCTTTCTGCTCATAATACAGGGCACATGGGTATTCAATAGTATATTTGAGGGGCTCTATAACACCTACATACATAAGACATGTCTGCCAGTGCAACCGAATGACAGAGCAGAACTAAGAAGATTTAACCACCTTTAAGTGAAGCTACCCACTTTTTAAGCTACCATCTTCAGATGCATAACACATGTGAGAATACATGTACAAGTAGACACATACCTCAGTCACAAGAGCACGCAGACCTTTATACTTGACAGCTTGCACTTCCCAATTGAAAACAGAAAGAGGCGAGAGAAGTACAGAAAGAAGCAAGAGAATTGCAGAAATAAGCAAGAGAGGTGCAGAAAGAATGAAATGTGCAGAAAGAGGCAAGAGAATTGCAGAAAGAGGCAAGAGAAGTGTAGAAAGAGCCAAGAGAAGTGCAGAAAGAGGCAAGAGAGGTGCACAAAGAGGCAAGAAGGGTGCAGAAAGAAGGAAGAGGGGTGCAGAAAGAAGCAAGAGAAGTGCAGAAAGAAGCAAGAGAAGTGCAGAAAGAAGCAAGAGAAGTGCAGAAAAGTGCAGAAAGAGGCAAAAGAGTTGCAGAAACAGGAAAAAGAGGTACAGAAAGAAGCAAGAGCAGTGCAGAAAGAACTAACAGAGGTGCAGAAAGAGGCAAGAAGGGTGCAGAAAGAGGCAAGAGGGGTGCAGAAATGTGCAACAGAGGTGCAGAAAGAAGTAAGAGCAGTGCAGAAAGAACCAACAGAGGTACAGAAACAGACAAGAGGGGTGCAGCAAGAGAAGTGCAAAAAGAAGCATCAGAGGTCAAGAAGGAGGCAAGAGAACTGCAGAAAGAGGCAAGAGAGGTGCAGAAAAAGGGAACAGGGGTGAAGAAAGAGGCAAAAGAGGTGCAGAAAGAGGGAAGAAGGGTGCAGAAAGAGGCAAGAGGGGTGCAGAACGAAGCAACAGAGGTGCAGACAGAAGCAACAGAGGTGCAGAAAGAGGCAAGAGGGGTGCAACAAAAGGCAAGAGAAGTGCAGAAAGAAGCAACAGAGGTGCAGAAGGCGGCATGAGAAGTGCAGAAAGAGGGAAGAGAGTTGCAGAAACAGGCAAAAGAGGTGCAGAAAGAAGCAAAAGCAGTGCAGAAAGAACCAACCGATGTGCAGAAGGAGACAAGAGGGGTGTAGAAAGAGGCAAGAGGGGTGCAGAAATTTGCAAGAGAGGTCCAGAAAGAAGCAAGAGCGGTGCAGAAAGAACCAACAGAGGTGCAGAAACAGACAAGAGGGGTGCAGAAAGAGGCAAAAGAAGTGCAGAAATAAGCAAAAGAGGTGCAGAAGGAGGCAAGAGAACTGCAGAAAGAGGCAAGAGAATTGCAGAAACAGGCAAGAGAGGTGCACAAAAAGGGAACAGGGGTGCAGAAAGAGGCAAGAGAGGTGCAGAAAGAGGGAAGAAGGGTGCAGAAAGAGGCAAGAGGGGTGCAAAAAGAAGCAAGACAGGTACAGAAAGAAGCAAGAGAAGTGCATAAAGAAGCAACAGAGGTACAGAAGGAGGCAAGAGGGGTGGAGAAAGAGGCAAGAGAAGTGCAGAAAGAAGCAAAAGAGGTGCAGAAAGAGGCAAGAGGGGTACAGAAAGAAGCAAGAGAGGTGCAGAAAGAGGCGAGAGGTGCACAAAGAGGGAGGAAGGGTGCAGAAAGAGTCAAGAGGGTGCAGAAAGAAGCAAGAGAGGTACAGAAAGAAGCAAGAGAAGTGCAGAAGCAAGCAACAGAGGCAAGAGAAGTGCAGTAAGAGGGACGTTTAGTGCAGAAAGAGGCAAGAGGGGTGTAGAACTTTTCAAGAAAGGTTCTGAAAGAAGCAAGAGCAGTAAAGAAAGAAACAAGAAAAGTACAGAAACAAGCAACAGAGGTGCAGAAAGAGGCAAGACGGGTGCAGAAAGAGGCAGGAGAAGTGCAGAAAGAAGCTACAGAGGCACAGAAAGAGGCAAGAGAAGTGCAGAAAGAGGCAAGAGAGTTGCAGAAACAGGCAAAAGAGGTGCAGAAAGAGGGAACAGGGGTGCAGACAGAGGCAAGAGAGGTGCAGAAAGAGGGAAGAGGGGTGCAGAAAGAGGCAAGAGAAGTGCAGAAAGAAGCAACAGAGGTGCAGAAGGAGGAAACAGAACTGCAGAAAGAGGCAAGAGAGTTGCAGAAACAGGCAAGTGAGGTGCAGAAAAAGGGAACAGGGGTGAAGAAAGATGCAAGAGAGTTTCAGAAAGAGGGAAGAAGGGTGCAGAAAGAGGCAAGAGGGGTGCAGAAAGAAGCAAGAGAGGTGTAGAAAGAAGCAAGAGAAGTGCAGAAAGAAGCAACAGAGGTGCAGAAAGAGGCAAGAGGGGTGCAGAAAGAGGCAAGAGAAGTGCAGAAAGAAGCAAGAGAGATGCAGAAACAGGCAAGAGGGGTGCAGAAAGAGGCAAGAGGGGTACAGAAAGAGGCAAGAGAAGTGCAGAAAGAGGCAAGAGAGGTGCAGAAACAGGCAACAGAGGTGCAGCAAGAGGGAAGAGGGGTACAGAAAGAAGCAAGAGAGGTGCAGAAAGAAGCAAGAGAAGTGCAGACAGAAACAAGCGAGGTACAGAAAGAGGCAAGAGAAGTGCAGAAAGAGGCAAGAGAGGTGCAGAAAGAGGCAAGAGAGGTGCAGAAAGAGGAAAGAGGGTGCAGAAAGAGGCAAGAGAAGTGCATAAAGAAGCAACAGAGGTGCAGAAAGTGGCAAGAGAGGTGCAGAAAGTAGGGAGGTGCAGAAAGCAGAAGAGATGTGCAGAAAGAGGCAAGACAAGTGCAGAAAAAGGAAGAAAGGTGCAGAAAGAAGCAAGAGGAATGCAGAAAGAAGCAAGAGTAGTTTGCACACCATTTGTACCAATTTACCACCCACATTTAGCAATAAGTAAGAGGTGACCATTCTAGGTTTGCAAAGGGCCATCCACCATGCTATAACACTTGTTGCTTCATTTTTGGTAACGATTGAGCAGTTTGAGCTAGAAACAAGGTTTTTTTTTATTCACATCTGCAGATTATGCAGCAGATGATGGATTATGTGGCAAACGCGCAAAATGTATAATTGTGCGAAAGTCGGTGCAGCCAAACAGTCACATAATTCCAGTGGCCCTCCTCATACCTCTGACTAGGTCCAGAAGTGCTCCACAGTGGTTCCTTCTTTTTTTGTCTCATTGAGTTTATAGTTTAGCTTCTATGGAAACGAGGAAGACTAAACCTGAGGTTACCACTCCACAACGCAGACTACCATACCACATAATTACTCTCCATAACACATAATGCCACTCTACATAATTCCTATACACTAAATACCACATACTTTGTATCCACATAATTTTACTGCACAACATACCGCATAATTTCACTACACACAATGTACATCCACTCCACTCCAAAAAACATTAGTAAAAAACTTTTACAATTAACACGCAAATAGCTCTAACTCTCGCAAATGCGAGACCTATTACATTGCAAATGCTTCTTTAACTAGTAGTCGCATTTGCAGAGTGGTGAAGAAAGGGGGCTGGGTCTCAGACCACCGCTCAGGAATTCCACTGCGTAGCACTTACAGGAGGTACCAGGAGGGCTTCTTGGCCCCCAAAGTCCCTCAGGAGTGAAGTGGACTTCATCCCCCAACCAGTAGTGTGCCAGGAGGTGCGTTTGCAGAATGGTGGAGAAAGGGGGCGTGTCCTCTGAAGACCTCTTAGCAATCCCACTGTATGGGACTTACTGGAGGTAACAGGAGGGGTAGTTGGTCCCCAAGGACATGCTTGGGGACCAACTACCCCTCCTATTATCTCCAGTAAGTCCCACACAGCAGGATTGCTAAGTTCTCATAGCAGGCCAAGCCCCCTTTTGCCCACCACTCTGCAAACGCGCTCCCTGGCATGCTCTTGGATGGGGATTGAAGTCCCCTTTGCTGCTGGGGGTCCTTAGGGGTCAACTAGTCTACATGTTACCTCCAGTAAGCCCCACACATGGGATTGCTGAGAGGTGGACACAGGCCACGCCCCCTTTCTCCACCACTCTGCAACGCACCTCCTGGAGCACTCTTGGTTGGGGAATGAAGTCCCCTTGCCTCCTGAGGGTCCCTGGGGGCCAACTAGCCCTCCTGTTACCTCTAGTAAGCCCCACACAGCTGGATTGCTGAGAGTGGACAGAGGCTATGCCCCCTTTTTACACCACTCTGCAAACGCGCCTCCTGGCACACTGCTGCTTGGGGGATGAAGTCCACTTTAGTCCTGAGGTCCTCAGGACACAAGAGGACCTCATCGCCCTACCAGCAGTGCGCCAAAAGGCGCGTTTGCAGAGTGGTGTAAAAAGGGGCATAGCCTTGGACCACCTCTCAGCAATCCCACTGTGTGGGGCTTACTGGAGCTACCTGGTGGCCTAGTTGGCCCCTAAGGACCCTTAGGATTCAAGGGGACTTAATCCCCCAACCCAGAACGTGCCAGGTCGGGATACCGGCTTCTTTTGTTTGTCTTGTTTGTGGAAGGGGGGCTGTGTGGCCCCCCTTCCCTTAATACTTTTTGGGCACTGGGGACGCCATCCCCCAGGGCCTAATCCATTTTTCAATAAAAAAATAAAAAAACAGGAAGGGGGCCGTGCGGCCCCTCTCCCGAGACTGATTTGGGCCCCGGGGACACCATCCCCCGGGGCATGGCCACTTTTTTTTAATTTTTAAATACCTTTATTTAAAGAAGGGGGGATGCGCGGCTCCCTCCTGAGGCCATTTTTGCCCGGGGACCCCATCCCCCGGGGCTTTGCCTCTTTTTTATTTTATTTTTTATTATATAGGAGGGGGGCCACGTGGCCCCCCCTTCCCTTCCCCGGGGCCTGGCCTGCCTTTTTATTTTTAAACCATTTTGGAGGAGGGCCACATGGCCCCCCTCCTGAGGCCATTTTCGGCCCCGGGGACGCCATCCTCCGGGGCTTAGCCTTTCATTGGGGACAGCGGGGGGAGCCCCAATACCCCCACAGTCCCAGCCGGCTCCTCACCTCCGCAGACATGCTGCTCCCTTGCCCTTTGCAATTCTGCTTTGCTTCATGGAAGCGAGAGCAGGTTTCCTGCTCTCGCTTCCATGAAGCAAAGCAGGAGTTTGCTATGACAGGGCGGGACCAGTTCTCCCGCCCTGTCATAGCAAACTGCAATGTCCCGGGGGTGGGCACCCCGGGACCTTGCTGGAGCCGGCCCTGGGGGGTGGCGGTCCCCAGGGCCAACTAGGGCTCCTGGAGGGGGGCCGCACAGCCCCCCTCCCAGCATTTGCACAGCCCTGGGGAGGTGGTGGTCCCCGGGGCCGGGTGTCCACAACAGACCCCTGTATTTGCATAAGGTGTGCCCCGGGGAAGTGGTGGTCCCTGGGGCAGTGTGGGGGGGCTCAAGCCCCCCCACACTTAGATTTTAAAGGTAGGCCCGGGGAGGTGGCAGTCCCCGGGGCTGCAGGGGGGCTGCATGGCCCCCCACATTTAAAATTAAAGCATGTAGCCCCGGGAAGGTGGTGGTCCCCGGGGCTTGTGGGGGCCCGTGATGCCCCCCGCCCTAATCAAATGAAACCCCCAGGGAAGTGGCAGTCCCCGGGGCCTGGGGGGCCCGCGAGGCCCCCCCGCTTAAAATTATTTAATGACCTGGGGAGGTGGTGGTCCCTGGGGCAGCGTGGAGTGGAGCAGTAGCCCCCCCAAGCATTTTTAAGAATAAGCCCCGGGGATGTGGCCGTCCCAAGGGCTGCGGGGGCCCCCGCAGGCTCCTGCACCATAATTATGCATTGCCCCCGGGACCTGGCCCACCCTAGGGCTTAAAACAAACAAAGCACGGGAGCCCGCGCTTCATTTTCTTTTTATTTTCTGCCGGATTTGCGGACCCTATGCAAATCCCGCCGAATTTCTTTTTTTTTAAAGTTTTTTTTGGGCTCTGGCGGTGCCTATGGGACCCCCTGACCAGGCCTAGGGGGTCAGAGTGCTTCTACCCTGCCCCCTTTTCTTTTTTTTTATCTTTTTCTTACTGTTTTCTTGTGACTCGGTTCAACCGAGTAACAAGATGGTTGTCAACACTTCCTGGTTTGAAGTGTTGGCAGCCAATCAGAATCAAGCTCGTGCTCGGGAGGGTTCGTGGATCCACCGCGGTCACTAGATATCGATATTTTTTTATGTATGTATTTCTCAGAAAGTACTGAACGGATTTACACCATTAAAAAAAAGGACACTTTCTGAACCAAGAGCTACCTTTTTGCCAAATTTGGTGTAATTCCGTTCAGCAGTTTGGGCTGTAGCTTTGTCTAAAGTTTCCTATGGAAATCAACATGGAGAAAACGCGTTTTGGGACCCCCCTTTATTCACAGCCCCCCTGACAAATCACCCCAAAACTTTCAAGACAGAAGCTGACCGGAGCAGGGCATTAGTTTTGAAAATATGGCGAAGATTCATCAAACGGCACCAAAGATATTGGCAAATCAAAAACGCTCTACCTATGGAAACTAGGTCCCTACTATAACTACCTACTGGCGACCCCAAGTAGGTTATATATATAGATAGATAGTAGGTAATATATATAGATAGATAGTAGGTAATATAGATAGATAGATAGATAGATAGATAGATAGATAGATTGATATGGATATATATACAGATATATCTATATATATACATATATATATATATATATATATATATCGCGTACCACTCCACTTTCCATTACAGATCGCCGCCAGAGATAGGAGCACGGACACCAGATGAGTGCAAAAGTTTCTTTTTTATTTTCCTTTCAACAGCAAAATCGCCATTACGCGTTTCAGCCCCGGAGGGCCTTGATCACATGACGCGCATTCCAGCTTCACTACCTCTTTTCTACCATTTTTTTCGTTTTTCTTAAAGTGACAAGTGCAATAACCATAGCAGTTTGTAAACATAAAAGATAGACTGTTCCTTTGACATTCATCTTGCTTAATAGTGACCATGCCAGTAAATACATAATCACATTAGTTTTGGATGTCTGTAGATTTCGACTTTTTATATTCATGTATAAATACATAAAATATTTCATAAAATCAATTTAAAATTTATATCATTGATTTTTCAAGATAGAACACCACCATAAAAAATTTATCCCAACTTTCTATTGTGCAAATTTGCCTGTATATTTCTGTATAATACCAGATGTGCAAAATCGCAAGTATGTTCTTTCCTTATGTTGACCACATTTATGTAAACATCAGAACTGCTTGAAAAGTGCTATGTGCTTTGGTACTCTAACTGATAAAGTGCATGTGCTTTCACCAATGTGTAAAAGATCATTAAAATTGAGATAAAAAAACTGAAATATGAATATGAACATGATGAGGGGCGGTTTTAATGTACGAATAATTCGTCATTTATTTATTTCAAACTCAATAGTTTGTATATATACCACCTCGGCTAATGACATTTTCCCCTCCTAGCTTCTGAAAGAAAATATTTTGCTTATGCCTAGAGACAGGTATAGCGGTCCTCTGTGACATTGAGACCCCCCGGAGACCTAGAATCTAATTCGAGAATGTATCTTGTTTCCAATTTTTTTTTAATGACCTCTCCCGGTTCAACCCTCATCTGTTGGGAGGAACGGAGTCTATCAAATAATATGTTAGGTCTTTTGGGTCCGCATTGTGGCACTCCTCAAAATGGCGTGCCACCGGATATGTGATGTCTTTGTTTCTGATTGCCCGAATGTGCTGGAGTATCCTCTTGTGACTCTGGAGTATAGTGCTTCCTACATATCGTAGGCCACAGGGACACTCCAGCACATAAATGGCATGGTCAGTCTTGCAGGTTAATATTTTGTTAATAGTCCTTTCCTGATTACCGAAAGGGGTTCTATACGATGTTCTGTTTGTGCCGTGTTGGCAAGATTTGCATGTCTTGCATTTATAGAATCCCTTCCGTTGTGTGAGCAAAGAGGTACTGGTCTGGTGTTCCAAATTACTTTTGACCAGACTGTCTCTCATGGCAGGAGCCCTACTGTACGTGATAGACAGATTTTTTGGCAGCAGATGCCCTATGGTAGGGTCATTAAGGACTATTGGCCAATTTCTTTTAATAATCTTTTTTATCGCCTTTTCCTGCTTACTGAACTGTAAGATCATTCTGAATTCCTGACCCTTTGCATTAGTATCTGCCACAGCCTCCACTTGTTTCCTTATTATGGATTTTGAGTTTTTCAATAAGTCAGATCTGACTAGTGTATTACTTTTAGAAATGGCTATATTTACGCATTTTTTAGAATAGCCCCTTGCTAAGAACCTTTCTTTACTGGCCTCTTGTGCCCTTTTTAGATCATCTTCATTGCTACAGATTCTTTTCAATCGTAGCATTTCCCCGTAGGGGATGCTTTGTATGAGATGACATGGATTTGAGCTGGATGCATGTAATAATGTGTTGCCTGCCGTCTCCTTTCTGTAGGCTCTGGTTTCTATACGATTGTTGTTTATGTATACTTGTACATCCCAAAAACTCACAATCTTTGCACTAATGTTAGCGGTAAAGTTAAGATTAATATTGTTGTTATTCAATCTCGTGATGAACTCCTTATGCGCTCGACTCAGTCCATTGCCATACCTCAAAGAGATCATCTATGAACCGCAGCCACATTATGACATTCTCGCTGAAACAGCTCTCATGTGTCGTTTTGAGTACCAGCTCCTCCCACCAGCCCATGTGGAGACACGCATAGCTGGGGGAGAAGCTAGCACCCATCGCCACTCCATGTAGCTGCTGATAAAGGGACTATTGAAACATGAATACATTATTATGAAGACAGAATTCCACCATGTTCACCAACATTCTGCTATGTTGCAGCATATGATTTGGTCTATCTTTTAAGTAGTCTTGGAGAGCCCTCAGTCCATCCTGATGATTGATGCTGGTATATATATATATATATACACATATATATAGATAGAGAGAGAGAGATAGATATATAGATATCCTTTACACTCCAGCTCGTCCTTGCAAAAGTCAATATGTAGTGTATGTATTTGAATGTCCTTGGGCTCTGAAGTATGTTGGAAGTACCATTTGTGAGCTAAAAAAACGGATCCTAGAACACGTACGAGCTACCATAAATAAAGACTGAAGTAATGCGGTAGCAAAACATATGGAGTCTCACCATGGAGGAGATTGGAGACTTTTGAAATTCTTTGCAATTGAAAGTGTGGACCGCCATGAGCGGGCCGGAATAGAGAAAGGAGGTTGAGACATAGAGAATTGCGTCAGATATTGGCCCTACGTACCTATACATCGTATGGACTAAATCAAGATGAAGAATTATATGTACATTTAGACTAAAGAAATCAATCATAACACGTTGCTTCTCAAAGGAAATTCACAGTTTTTAATAATCACTTTTTGTAATTCACTTCTCTGTACAGAAACAGAGTGATTGAATATATTGAAGTTTGGCTTGATTTGTAAGTGGTAAATGATTTGGAAGAACTTTATTGAATATGCAAATGATGTTGTTCGAAGGAGGAAGTGCAAACTTGAGACATTAGTAATTGACACGACCACCCACTGGAGGGTAGGATCGCTCTGCATGTCTAAAACGCACTGGAGGGTTGGACTCGGCTCTTTGAGCATTATTTCACACAATCATCGTGTGATATCATTTGTAAGAATTGTCTCTGCATTTGCAACAAATACTCCATAAATTCATGTATAATCATAAAAAATACCATCAAGTATGTTCTGATCTAATGCCAAATCCCCCTAGATGATAATTAGACTGGATGGTATAATGGTTTTTTGCACAGTGTCACTTTATTCACAAATGGATTCTTATATTTAAAAAAAAATCCTTTAAACTACATCTCCCAGAAAGCATAGCGATGTATTGACAGGAAATGATGACAGAAGTATTGTATGTGAGAAGTTGGCCTGGTATATGCTGTCCACTTATTAAAGTGGGCACATTGCACCAGTACAAATGACCCTTATGATGTATGAGGTCAAAGATAACCTTTAGAAAGCTATCCTTGAAGGAATGTAAAGCAGCTTGTTTTACCAGAATATCACCTTTAGTATTAACTAAATGAAAGGAGAACCACACAGTAGTTATAAAAATATGTATTTATTTATATAACACTCTCTAGTATCCTCTACACGAGGATACAACACAAAGCACACAATACTTTAGCAAAGAAACAGTTGTAAGTAGCACAATACACAGTGGGCTCCAGGGGGAGACCAAACTGTATACTAAAATAGTGGTATAAGAACCACAACTGGAGTCGAGACAGTGTCTAGAACACGTAGAATCGCTGGGACCCCAAGGAACCACCCAAGGTGAGTAGAAAGGGACCCCACGGAGGATGGGTGCAGTGTGCTAACACGACCGCGGGCTCCGTACAATTCTATGGGGAAGTCGCGGTTACAATTTTAATGTTTAAGGACCCTTCTCGTTGGACTTCGAGGAAACCCTTTAGAACTTAGGAGGTTGGAGAGCCACCCCACCCGTGGATACCATAGTACCCGAGTTACCTATCCCAGATGAGCCGGGTGCATAGGCCTGGAGTGGGGTCGGAAACCGCCGTCGTTTTCAATGGAGGGTTACAAAGAAGAGCTGCTGCCGGGAAGGAAGAAAGTGTCCATAGGAATCAAAGGGTGGATTCATGATGGAAGGAACCTGAAAGCAGAGGGGACAGAGTCTGGTTTACTTCAGGGTGACCAGGGGCTCGGTAGACGAATGCCCACCAAGGTCTGGTGCTTCAGGTGCAAAGAAGGGATGCTTGACTCTGCAGCCACGAGGTCCAGGAAATGTCAAGGATGACCAGGAGCCAGATGTGAGGTGTCCCATGAAGGATGACAAGTGCTGAGGGGTCAGTGTCCGGCTGGAGCACCAACAAGCCTTGGCAACAGCAACCCATGCAGGAAGGTCAAGCAGGTTACGGTGTGGACCAGCAAGGTCCAGGGGACTCACAAAGCACTGGGGAGTCAGAGCACATCTGGAGCAACCAGGGAAACTCAATAGAAATCAATATGACTCTCAAGAGGACCCACATGTTGAAGGACCGGGATTCGCAAGGGGACCTCGAGCAAGATCACAAAGTACCAGCCCACGGAGCACTGGGTGTGAGGAGGCCAGAGTTCTTTGGTGGAAATACTGCTCTAGATCAGGACTGCACGGAGTCTAATGCACAAGCTCAGGAATTGCCAACAAGCATATGCACTTGCAAATCTATGTGGTGCACAGGGTTTCAAGTTATGCGGTCCCCACGAGGGATACTGGCCTTAAACTTGGAGAGATGGCAGCTTGACCTCAAAGAATTTTGGAACCCACCTCCTGTGTTGCTAGAGCCTTTGGAGTCTGCAGGAGCTCAGGATCAGCAGACCGGTCAGTTGCATTGCAGTGCCTGCGAATGCAGGGGAGTGACTCCTTCACCCCAAGGGAGATTCTTCAGTTGTCCTTAGTGCTCCACAGGTCCTGCATGGAGCCTGTATGGTGCAAGGGCACAGACGATGCTTTGGACGGAGAGGGCGACGAAGTCGGCCCAGTCGAAGTCCAGCGAAGTCCAGAGTGTCCAGACGGTCATAGGTCAGTGGTTTCTTGTTGCAGAATCTTGTCCACGTCAAATCTAAAGTCTTACAGCCAGGTAAGCTCTTATGTACCCACGGGAGAGGGTTGGACAGATTCAGGGGACCCTCCTAGGGGAGGGTCTGAACAGAGGGGAGGTTACTCCCATGTCCTTTGTCCAGTTTTGCACCAGAGCAGGAGCCAATGGCTCCCAGAACTGGTTTGAGCTGGATATGCACAGGGACACCAAATGTGCCCCAGGTGCAGACTTTCAGGCACTGTGGAAGTGCACCCACCCAGCCCCAATACACTAAATCCTGTCTGGGAGGTGGTCACACCTCCCTGTGACAGGATGCCTATTGTGCTGCCTTCCTCTGCTCGAGCTTGGCTCAGCAGCAGGAGGGCAGAAATGTGTCTCTGGTCGGCAGCATCCATTTTGTGCTGACCGGGTCGAGAAGGCTGGCACCGGAAACACAAATGACCCCACGAAGCTCGCTTCAGAAGGGTGGAATCATACCTCCCACACCGGTTACCGGTGTGGAGGTATGATTCCTAGGTGTTTGATACCAAACACGACATGTTTTGTTTCAGCCGTTTTCGAGATAGCATTTACCATGAGGTTATAATGCACCTCTACCTATATGTCTGGCTGAGCCACAGACAACCCGGGAGAATGGTCTCCGAAGGCTGCAGAGGGGCTCTGCTCATGCAGGGGCACCCTCTCATGTAAAACCCAGCACCCTGCCTTCAGGATTGTCAAGGCCTGCTATAGGGGTGACTTATAAGTTTTAAGTGTAGTGACCTATAGATATAGTTAACCTATATCTAAAGTAAGTGGTGCAAGCACCAGCTTACACAGACTGCAATGGCAGACCTGTAGTTCCATTTTGCATGGCCTCTCATGGGTGGCATAATACATGCTTCAGCCCATGGAGGCCTCTGGGGTACCTATGCCCTGGGTACATCGGTACCATATGCTAGGGACTTATAAGGGTACCCCTGTATCCAATCTGGAGTGTACCAAAGTACATGGTATAACATTTTGGGAGAAAGCAGATACACCGGGGTCCTGATTCGCAGGATCCCAGTCGGACTAGTCAAAACAGTGTAACATCAAGCAAAAAGTGGGGGTAACCATAAGAAGCAGATCCTTCTTTCCTACATTGTATAGCAATGTATTTAATAGGTCCAAACATTTCGCTGAGTGTTAACCGTGAACAAGGTCTCAGGAAGACCGAAATGCGTTGGTTGCAGGTATTTGCCCGTAACGATTGGAAATTGCTGAAATTAAAGGAATTCGAATCTCCCCGTGAGTGAGATCCATTCTTCCAGTTTTGAGAGGTCTGCTCGATTTGATACGGCGTGGCTCAGCCGCTGGATGACGCACCGCCGAGAGCGCCGAAAAAACCCGCAAGGACGAGCTGGAGTGTAAAAGATACATAGATATAGATATATAGATATAGATATATAGGTATATAGACATAGAAATATATATATAGACATAGATATATAAATATACATGGAACACATATTGAATTGATTTGACATAACATATGAATATATATATATATATATATATATATATATATTCACTGAAAAAACCATAGGTTTTAGGGACAGTTATAGTTAGTTGGACATTGCACTCGTACAAAACCCGTGAAATTCCCCCGTTATAGTTAGTTCAGCTAACTATAACTCGCGCCCCCGCAATGCACTGCTGATGACGTCACATATTACATCACTCATGACATGGTCAGTGACATCACTGATGACATCACTGATGACATCTCAAATGACATCACTGATGACATCATCCAGTGACTGTGTGTTTCTGTAAAGTTTAAATATGTTTAATATATATAGGGAAAGGCGTATTGAAGAATGAGTGGGTGTATAAGTGTCTGAATGGATGATTTAGTACGTGCGTGACTGACTCTACAAGTGAGTGATTAAACGTATCTTACTGAATGCATGAGTTAGTGACTAAACTGTGTGAATGTCTGTATCCGTCTGTTGGTGTGTAAGTGGATGCATGGATTTGCGAATAGCTACATGAGTGTCTATATGGGTTATTGATTGGTTCTATGAGTATCTGTATGGGTGCCTGAGTGTTTGTGTGGATGGGGTGTGTGCGACTGTGCATAGATGTGTGAGTGGGTGATTCACTGGGTGGATGGTTTCAAGAGTGCATCTGTGATAGACTGTATGGGTGGGTAAGTGTGTGTAAGAGTGTGTTAGTGAGTGAATGTATGTCCCAGTGGTACATGTGTGAGTAACTACATATGTGAAAGGCAGTATATATGTGTATTGGAGTATATAAATAGCTATAAGCGAGAGTGAGTGATTGTGATAGTGGCTGTATGGATGAGTGTGTGCTTGTATCAGTGATTGTATAAGAGCGTAACAATGTGCTAGTATTTGTATGATTAAGTGAGCTGGTGTGTGTATAACTGTATAGGTGAGTAAATGGCAGTGTGTTTAATTATTTGCATGACTGACTAGGTGTGTGAGTACCTCTATGGATGAGTGGCGGTGTTTGAGTGTCTATATAGGAGTAAGAGTGCATATGATAGTCCTGTACTGAGTGACCATAAGTATGAGTGACTGTACGGGTGAGTGAGTGGATGTGTGTGTGTAGACCTAAGAATCAGTGAGTGGGTATGTAGTTATTGGTGTTGGAGTGTCTATGGTTTTGCGAATGGCACTCTGTAATTTAGATTGGGTGTATCAAAGGTTATATTAGGGTGTGAGGAACTGCATCAGATTATCACGTGGATGGTGTCATCAGTGATGTCATTTGAGATGTCATCAGTGATGTCATCAGTGATGTCACTGACCATGTCATGAGTGATGTAATATGTGACGTCATCAGCAGTGCATTGCGGGGGCGCGAGTTATAGTTAGCTGAACTAACTATAACGGGGGAATTTCACGGGTTTTGTACGAGTGCAATGTCCAACTAACTATAACTGTCCCTAAAACCTATGGTTTTTTCAGTGAATTTCAAAGGTTTTTTAAATGCTAATTTCCAACTATAACGTGTCTGAAACCTATGGTTTTTTCAGTGAATTTCAAAGGTTTTTAAAATGCTAATTTGTGACTATAACGTGCCTGAAACCTACGGTTTTTTCAGTGAATTTCAAAGGTTTTTAAATGACAATTTTTAAATGTATTAATTTTTATATTAATTTTTTTCATACTGATTTACTACATTTTTAGAAACAATTTCTTTTACATATTTTATTTTTTAAATTACATTGTAATTACATTATACATTACATTACAAAAAATACTTTCTCAGAATGAATTACTTTAGTTTAAATACTTTGCACATAGGCAATAGACTTTTAAGTACAGTAGTTACAGTTGTTGCAATGGGCAACACATTTTCAAACACAATGCAACATTCAGCTCAATGTGAATTTCTAGTTAAATGCAATTAGTTACTTTATGGATTACTTTTCTAACCACAGGACTGGATCCTAGATTCAGTCCTGGTACATCTCCTGTAAACAGTTGAGTAAAAGCGTTTTGGTTACAGTCGTGATTTTTAAGGAATATTATTGTATTTTAAAAGTTGACACTTAGAAACTTTTTCTCATAGAATCACCAATGTTATCCTATGGAAGGAAATTCACTTAGCAGGTAAAAACTGTTATCGTTACTTTTTCTTACTCAGTGTTGGATCCTGGATCCAGCACTGGTGCATCTCCTGTAAACAGTTGAAAGAATGCGTTTAAGTCATACAGGCGATTTTTAAGGAATATTTGTAGTTTGTGAAAATCGACACTTTGAAACTTTTCTGCTGAAAACCAGACAATGGATTCCAATGGAACAAAATATAAGTTACTGGTAAGTACGGTTAAAATTACTTTTCAGGACCAGTACTGGGCTGAAAGATACAGCACTGAGGTCTCTCCTTATAACAGGTGAGTAAATCGAAATTCGTATTTCGGCTGATTTTAGAGGAATATTTTAAAGTTCCAAAACTCAACACTTAGAAGAATTTCCAAGTGAAACCAGTCAATGTTAGCCTATGGAAGGAAATTCAAGTTACTGGTAAGTACGGTTAAAATTACTTTTCAGGACCAGTACTGGGCTGAAAGATGCAGCACTGAGGTCTCTCCTGATAACAGGTGAGTAAATCAGAATTCGGATTTCGGCTGATTTTAGAGGAATATTTGTATGTTTCAAAAATCAACACTTAGAAACTTTTTCAGCAAAAAGCAGGCAATGATATCCTATGGAAGGAAATTCAAGTTACTGGTAAGTACGGTTAAAATTACTTTTGAGGATCAGTACTGGGCTGAAAGATGCAGCACTGAGGTCTCTCCTGATAACAGGTGAGTAAATCGGAATTCGTATTTCGGCTGATTTTAGAGGAATATTTTAAAGTTCCAAAACTCCACACTTAGAAGAATTTCCAAGTGAAACCAGTCAATGTTAGCCTATGAAGGAAATTCAAGTTACCGGTAAGTACGGTTAAAATTACTTTTGAGGATCAGTACTGGGCTGAAAGATGCAGCACTGAGGTCTCTCCTGATAACAGGTGAGTAAATCGGAATTCGTATTTCGGCTGATTTTAGAGGAATATTTTAAAGTTCCAAAACTCCACACTTAGAAGAATTTCCAAGTGAAACCAGTCAATGTTAGCCTATGGAAGGAAATTCAAGTTACTGGTAAGTACGGTTAAAATTACTTTTCAGGACCAGTACTGGGCTGAAAGATGCAGCACTGAGGTCTCTCCTGATAACAGGTGAGTAAATCAGAATTCGGATTTCGGCTGATTTTAGAGGAATATTTGTATGTTTCAAAATCAACACTTAGAAACTTTTTCAGCAAAAAGCAGGCAATGATATCCTATGGAAGGAAATTCAAGTTACTGGTAAGTACGGTTAAAATTACTTTTGAGGATCAGTACTGGGCTGAAAGATGCAGCACTGAGGTCTCTCCTGATAACAGGTGAGTAAATCGGAATTCGTATTTCGGATGATTTTAGAGGAATATTTTAAAGTTCCAAAACTCCACACTTAGAAGAATTTCCAAGTGAAACCAGTCAATGTTAGCCTATGGAAGGAAATTCAAGTTACTGGTAAGTACGGTTAAAATTACTTTTCAGGACCAGTACTGGGCTGAAAGATACAGCACTGAGGTCTCTCCTGATAACAGGTGAGTAAATCGGAATTCGTATTTCGGCTGATTTTAGAGGAATATTTTAAAGTTCCAAAACTCCACACTTAGAAGAATTTCCAAGTGAAACCAGTCAATGTTAGCCTATGGAAGGAAATTCAAGTTACTGGTAAGTACGGTTAAAATTACTTTTCAGGACCAGTACTGGGCTGAAAGATGCAGCACTGAGGTCTCTCCTGATAACAGGTGAGTAAATCAGAATTCGTATTTCGGCTGATTTTAGAGGAATATTTGCACAATGGTGAAGGGAGGGGCGGGGCCTGAGGTGACATCTGTGCAAACGCGCCCCGTGGCGCGTTTTAAGTTGGGGGATTAAGTCCCCTTGAATCATGAGGGTCCCTACGGGCCAACTAGCCCACCAGGAACCTCCAGTATGCGCCAGGGGCTGCGTTGCAGAGACAAGTACAGAGGCCACACCCCTTTACACCTCTCTGCAACGCAGCTCTGTGGCGCTTTCTGGATGTACCTGTTGGGCTAGTTGGCCCCCAGGGACCCTCAGGATTGAAGAGGATTTAATTCCCCATCTTAAAACGCGCCACGGGGCCTGTTTGCACACATGTCACCTGAAGCCCCGCCCCTCCTTTCACCACTGTGCAAACGCGCCCCGTGGCGCGTTTTAAGTCGGGGATTAACTCCCCTTGAATCCTGAGGGTCCCTGGGGTGCAACTAGCCCACCATATACCTCCAAAAGCGCCATAGAGCTGCGTTGCAGAGAGGTGTAAAAGGGGCGTGGCCTCTGTACACCTCTCTGCAAGGCAGCTCTCTGGCGCATACTGGAGGTTCCTGGTGGGCTAGTTGGCCCCAGGGACCCCCAGTATTCAAGGGGAATTCGTTCCCCTCTGCAAACGCGCCAGGGGCGCGTTTGCAGAGTGGTGAAGGAAGGGGCGGGGCCTACGGGCCCGATCGTTTTTTTTTTGTTGTTTTTTTCCCTCTGAAGGGAGGCTGTGTGGCCCCCTTCCTTTTTCCTATTTTTAGGCCCTGGGGACCCCATCCCCCAGGGCCTTACCCCTTTTTTTAAAATTAAAATAAAATAAAAAAACGGGAAGGGGGCCGCGTGGCCCCCTTTCCTGGGCCTGTATTGGCCCCGGGGACCCCATCCCCGGGGCATGGCCTCTTTTTTTTTATTTGGAGGGGGCTGCGTGGCCCCCTCCTCAGGCTCATTTAAGGCCCCGGGACCCCACCCCCGGGCCGGCCTTGCACTTTTTTTTTCTTTTTTTTACTTTGGGGAGGGGGCTGCGTGGCCCCCTCCGTGGCCACTTATGGCCCCGGGGACCCCATCCCCCGGGGCCTGGCCTCTCGTTGGGGACTGTGGGGGTCCCCAAGCCCCCACAGTCCCGCCGGCTCCCGTGTCCTACGGGAGCCGGCATTGCTTTACACATGGGGAGCTGCTAAGATGCAGCTCCCCATGTGGAAAAGCAATCGGCTTTGGATATTGGAAGAGAGAGCAGGTTTCCTGCTCTCTCTTCCAATATCCAAAGCAAGTTTGCAATGACAGGACGGGAGCCGCGAGGCTCCCGTCCTGTCATTGCAAACAGCAGTGTCCCGGGGGTAGGCACCCCGGGACACTGCAGGAGCCGGCCCTGGGGGTGGTGGTCCCCAGGGCCACCACAGGCCCCAGGAGGAGGCCGCGCGGCCCCCTCCTACATTTTGAAAGCCCCGGGAGGTGGTGGTCCCTGGGGCTTGGGGTCCAAAACGGACCCCCATTGTAATTTTTCTTAGTGCCCCGGGAGGTGGTGGTCCCGGGCGTGTGGGGGCTGGAGCCCCCACACAGGTTTTTGTTAAATAAAAAAGAAGCCCCGGGGAGGTGGCGGTCCCCGGGCTGTGGGAGGGCTCAGAGCCCTCCCGCACCATTATACATAAAGCCCCGGGGGTGGTGGTCCCCGGGCTTGGAGGCCCTTAGAGGGCCCCCACACATAAAATTAACCCCCCAGCATGCCCCCGGGACTTGGCCCACCCGGCGGCCAATTAACATCGAAGCGCGGGAGACCGCGCTTTGATTTTTTTTTATTTTCGGCAGGATTCGCGCACCCTGAGCGCATCCTGCCGATTTTTAAAAAAAAAAAAAAAAAAAAATTTTTTGCCCAGGGGGTCCTTGTGGGACCCCCTGAGCAAACCCAGGGGGTCAGGGTGTTTCTACCCTGCCCCCTTTGTGCGCTTTGCGCACTTGTTTCTGTCCCTCGGTTCTACCGAGGGACAAAATGGCTGCCAACATTTCCTGAATCGGAATGTTGACAGGCAGCTGACAGCCAATTAACATGCAGCTCGTGATCGGGACGGTGCGCGCAGGGTGCGCTCAGGGTGCGCGAATCCTCCGTGCCCATAGATATCACTATCTTTTTACTTTTGATTTTCTCAGCAACTACTGAACGGATTTACACCATTTAACAAAAAGGGTTCTTTCTGAACCAAGAACTACCTCTTTGCCAAATTTGGTGTAATTCCGTTCAGCAGTTCGGGCTGTAGCCGTGTGTAAAGTTTCCTATGGAAAATTGCATGGGGAAAACGCGTTTTGGGACCCCCTTTTTCTCGGCCCCCGCTTGACGAATCCCCCGAGACTTTCAGGGTAGAAGCGGACCGGAGCGGGCCACAAAGTTTGAAAATTTTGCCAAGATACGTCAACCGGCAAGAGAGTTATTTCAAATAGAATGTCGCGGATTTCCTATGGATAATAGGTTGTAACTATAACTATCTACTGGCGACCGCCAGTAGATAATATATATGTATATATATATATATATCCATATGAATGAGCTCCCAACATTGAAGGCGCCACACACGGTCGTGTTATATTCCTTTTTTATTGCAGGGCATACAGGGCATCAACATCGCTTGTTTCAGTTCACAAATATGCCAAGAATTCCATACGCGTTTCGGGCGTTCCTTCGCCCTTGTGCTCACTGGCTTGGCCTGTAAAGAGAAAAAAAGTGGCAGTCACTTACATCGCAATCGCGATGGGTTTTTATGTCCCGCCTATGTAGGCGTATACTCCCATTGCATTCTGGTCTTGGGAGTTCACTTATTTCTTTAAATCCCAACTGGGTGCCGGCAAATTCTCCTCAATTAATATATATGTTATGTCAAATTAATTCAATATTTGTTCCATGTGTTTATTTAACAGACCATAAATTTAGTTTATAAAATAAAACATAAGCACTGTCTTTTTTGTGGCAAACTGGAGAAAGAAGGAGATATTTTGCTAGTAGCTGAACTGCACAATGAGTAACCAGGAAACCTGGGCTGAAATCCAGATTTCCCCACTCAATCACAGTATGTGACCCTATGCAAATGAATTTACTTCAGTGAGCCTTATTTTGAGTGAGAGCCAAATCTGAGAGCATCTTGAAGTCATTGATTTAAGGGCATGTGGTATATAAAAAAGCGCCACCTGTGCATGGTTTGCTCCACACATTCTGGCCATATATACAGTATACATGAATAACTGATGTCTGTTGGTTCACTCATGTCAGTGTCCTTGGGGCATTGGAAGTTGGGAATGTTTTAATGTTTCTAAGCTCATGTTTAAAACTATTACTGTTAATATGTGTTAATGCAGTGATATACCTTATTGTATTGAAGTGAAAGACAAGCATTCAAGAAAAAACATTTTTTATGAGAAATAGTCTTTCTCATTTTATTACATATTTGCTGTTTCTTTTACATGCCAAATATGTTGATGCCTCAGCTTCTTCTTTGGCTTTTAGATCTAAATGAGGCCAATTGTTCCTGCTCGTCTCTGCTCTCAATTTGAATTTGCTGGTTTGCTCACCTGTACCCGTGAATGATTCTGAAAAGATCAACTTAAGGTGACTGGTTGGGTGGCAAGGGAGCATAAACTTCATTATGTGCATTGTTGCTACACTTTGCAGGGCCTTGTTAATGGGGTCTTGTGGCTCTGTGAGAAGACTGTTGAGCAGTACAAATTGGTTTGATTCTCAGACATCTTTGAAATGCAAAGCGATGTTATGTCTAGTTTGTAGCTATAGTTCATGCACATCTTCGCCTTCCCATGCTCTCCTTCACAAGATATACAGTACAAAAACAATCTGAAAATTATACTGAAAGGTAACTGTGAGAAAATGGATACATCTAATAATAATAAAGATAGCATTTGGTAGCCCACAGAATGGACAGGTTAAAGAATGGGTGTCACACGTCATCAACTAAATTTATATTCAATAAGTAGGCCCTCATTATATGGAGGAAAGGACGTTATCCTGGATCTGAAGGCAGGTTATTCTGATATATATGGCTACAATGGCCTAGATGGGTTACCCTTGATGGCACAGAGGGCTCAGCATAGGTAAATGAATGAATGACGTTTAAGCATATAAAGCACCTGAAGGTGTCCTGTGTCTGGAACTCAGTATCAAGCAGCTTACTGATTAAATAAAGACGTTTAAGGGCTTTGTGAAAAGGGAAATGGTCAGGGATGGAGCTCCACAGTAGTGATGAGTGTTGGCCCTAACTTCCTTATTGTCTGCTATTATTATGATTTAACAAATAGGCAGAGAAGCAAGGTGCTATAGTGATACAGGAGAAATACATGTACCAATAAGAATGAGTAGACTTCTCGGGGATTTAAAAAGTTACAAAAAGCTACCCACGCGTTCCGCCCTGCTGCCCTGGTTGTAACGGCGGCCTCCGCACCAGGATCTGCGGCCCGTGTCTCTTCTGCCATCGCAGGGGGTGCTCCCGGAAAGATCACTGCAGTGGAAAGTCCGGAGCGACGCACGACTCTCGATGCTCCTGGGCCCTGTTAGACCAGCGACTCTACCTCACTGCGGGTGTCGGGTGCTGTCTGCTGATGAGACATGGTGGAGCCGCCGAGCGTAGTGCAGGATGGTTGATTGGAGTTGTTTGATCAGCTGGCTGGTTGGTATCGTCAACCACCGTAGTGTGCACTGCGACTCTGAGTGGTGCTTTTTGGTCCGAGGAGCTATCTGGTTCCTAGTAGTCCTGCTGCGTTGAAACTATCCTGTGCTCGCTAGGTTCCCAGAGCGTCCTGTGAACCAGACGTGGCGCTGGATAAGGCTGAGGGTAATGCGTTCATCGGACTGATCTCCTACGGTCCCGTTTGATCCCCCCTGTCTATCCCTTCGTTTTGCAAGTAACAAGCACGGGAACACTGTCACTTTGGTTTAATGACTCTCACATTTTGTTGACATGTTTTAACTGGTGTCCTAGGCGGGGTGTGTTGTTTCCTATTGGGCTGTCCTGGCTCGTTCAATGGCCCATGGGATGAGTGATTCACATAATTGGCACCCATTTTGCTCTCCTCTAATTGTGCTCTTGGTTGAGGTTTGGTGTCCATTTGGGCCTCCTCCCTGGGGAGCCGAAGAATGTCCTTCCCCATCACTGCGATCCTATAGGTGACTCCCATTTCCATGCGGGTTTCCACACTGGGAGGTCCCAATCCCGGGTGGTAGGGTTTGCCCCGGTATGATCACACACCCTCTCCACTGCTGGAGGCAAGCCAGCCTTCTATCCCACCGGTATGATGTTTTATTAGGGAGTTAGACCAGAGTTCCTGGCCCTGCATTTCCCATTTCCATGTGGGTTTCCACACTGGGAGGTCCCAATCCCGGGTGGTAGGGTTTGCCCCGGTATGATCACACACCCTCTCCACTGCTGGAGGCAAGCCAGCCTTCTATCCCACCGGTATGATGTTTTATTAGGGAGTTAGACCAGAGTCCCTGGCCCTGCATTTCTAGTCGTCTCCTGACCTCTATCTCATTGGATTATCCTCACTCGTCTTCCGGCTTATGTGCCCTCCTCTTCTTATTCTTCTTCTTGGCTCTATCGCTACCCTAGTGGCCCCTCTTCTCCCTATCATGGCTTCCACTCGAATTAAGTCGGGAGTTAACTGCTTCAAAGTCATCTATCCCCCTAATCTGTCCAAAGCAGCAGCAAAACGGTTCAAGCACAACACCATTGAACACTTCCCGATTCCCTCTTTGTGGATCAATTCCATAATGGGCACCTAGGGAAGCTAAAAAATGACTTAATTTTTTTCACCCATGACATCCCTTCCTGGTCCACCAGCTTCCTCAATTTCTTCAACGTCTCCTCCTCCTCATCTATCCCGCATGGACAGCGGCTAAAAATGTCCCCCTCCACGAGCTTTAAGGGCTCTCTCACCATAACACTCTACAATAATGGCACCGTCATGATTCAAGCGACAGACTCCTGTCTCTCCCTCTTTGACCATCTCTTCCACTCCCTTCGTCCAACCCACACAACTATGATTTCCTCGACTCTTCTTTGAACTCCTCTCCTTTTTCCCTTTCTCCCCCCTGACCCCCCGATACTCCAGCAGGCCGCTAGCCCGGGAGGCACAGGCCTACCCTTTGTTCCCCCCTGCCTCTGCTCCCTCATCTCCCTCTCTTCCCCCTTCCCAAAATGCCCCTCCCCTATCTTGTCTTTCCGGCCTCTGGCCTCCACCCCCCTCCCCACCCTGCACCTGCTCGATTCTCCAACATTTTCGCCGCCCCCATCCCACTAAACCTACCCACCGCCCCCCTCTTAACTCACCTCTCTTACAACCTGGTCTACCGATCAACTTTCCTTACCTTCCCCCTTCCCTCCCCTTTCGCCTCATCCCTTTCCGCTCTTCCCCGTCCCCCGTACCCTAAATTCTTCTCTTCCACCTCCCATCTATCCTCAACCCCACCTTCCTCTTCCCTTGCTCCCCAACCTTGTCTCCCTCCCTGACAATTCCTTCCTCGTCTCTCCCTCTGACCTTGCAGTCCCTTACTCCTCCCTCAGTTTCCCTCTAGTTAATTCCCCCTACTCCAACTGTTACCTGTCCCCCTACATTCCCCCTTCATAGCCTACAGTACCTGTCTTGCACCATCCTCTCCTTTCCCCCCATTCCTCTGGCCTTCCTCGGACCCCCTTCCCTCCCCCCCCTTTACAGCCCCCTTTCCTCTAGTCTCCACGCACATTCGGACTTCATCTGACCCCCCGCCCACCCCGCCCGGGTCAGTCTCGTCTCCCCTCTTCTCCCCTTACCTCCGGCCTTCATTTGTCCCCCCTCCTACTCCTCAACTTCCTCCTCATACGTATGCCCCCTTCTCTTCCCCTCTGTTCAACTCCAATAAAAATATTTCTCTTCCCACCACTGTTTCACCATCCGCTCCTTCTGTCCACCATCTTTCCTCACCTTCTACCCTTGCTCCCCAACACCCCACCCATTCCCCCACCCCTCCCCTCCCCTCCCTCCCTCACCCTCTGCACTCCCTCCCTTATCCCGTTCCACCACCCCGCCCCGTCCTCCCTCACTCTCTGCACTCCCTACCGTATCCAGCTCCACCAGCCCGTCCTGTCCTCCCTTACCTTCTGCACCACCGCCCTCAACTCGTTCCCCCACCCCTCCCTGTCTTCCCTCACTCTCTGCACTCCCTCCTTTATCCATCGAGCCACCAAACACTCCGTGCTCAGCTCTCCTCTCTCTGGAAAATAAACTTGATTCTCTCATCTATTCCATTTCCCAGCTTGTAGCGTCCATCTCACGGTTAAGCGCCAAGTTGTCCCCTGTCCCTAACAACCTCCCGAGGAGTTCCTTGCTCCCGCGCCCCAATAAAACCAACCACAGTCTGACCTCTGCAGACATCACCAACTTACTGGCCAGCTTCAAGACCACCAACGTCACTCCCCTCCGCCCTCCTCTCCTAATAATTCTACGCAGTTTCCTATTCAGATCATCTCCTCTGTCAGACCTCACCAACCTCCCTCTTACCGGGCTCCCTCATTCAAGAATCTTATTCCTATCTCCCTGAACAACCCTAACACCCCCATCACCAAAACATCTGCGTCAGAGCTGCACTGTTTGCTCCACAACTGCAGATCTTCAATCAAACACAAAGTGGAAATCTCTGATACTATCATACACCAAAATCTTGACATGTTCTTCCTGTGAGACCTGGTTTAATGACTCCTCTCATACTTTGTTTGATCTTCTGGTACCCACTGACTACTCTATCCTCAGAAATGACAGGGCAGACAAAATTGGGGGAGGTGTCGCTATCATCTTCAGAAACTCCCTTCAAATTAAAGCATTCCCTACCACCCTCTTCCGTACATTCGAATGCCTTTCCCTAGAACTTCAAATACATCAAGGCTCACCCTTTAGATTCCATGCCATCTACCACCCGCCTGGTTACTGCTCTTCCTTTGTGGAGGAACTGACTGACTTCATCAGTGACCAATTCTCTCAAACTGATAGACAGATCTTCCTGGGTGACTTTAATCTCCACTGGGGCTCTTTGGAAGACTCGGCTGCCAACAAGCTTGCCTCCTTTCTCTCAGCCAATGATCTCCTCCAACATTGCTCAGAAACCACACATTCCAAGGGCTCAATTCTGGACCTTGTCATATCCAAAGCAGACCTGCTGACTACTGCTCCTCCCATCCATGTAGACTGGTCTGACCACCTCCTCATTCCCTTCCGTTTTCACCTATCGCACGTTATAACTCTCGGCCAACCTAAAAGAGCTACTACCTGGTTCCGCAACACTAAGAACATTGATCTTGACACTTTTTGTGATTCCGCTCTGCGGGCACTTCCTAGACTAGACCCTAGCGTGGATGTCAATGTTCTCACTTCTCAGTGCCTCTCAGTACTAGCAGTCGAAATCGACATTGTCGCTCCTCTCCAAAGCAAAAGGAAAAGACCCACCCCCTCAGCACCTTGGTTCAATAAAGCGCTCTACGATGAAAGGAAAAACCTTAGATTCCTGGAGAAACATTGGAGAAAATCTCCTTCCACCTCCAATCTCTCTCTTTTACGCTCAGCAAGATCCAAATATCACAACCACATCTTCCTTGAAAAAGCATCACATTTCAGATCCCTCCTTGACTCAGCCAAAAACAGACCCAAAAACTTTTCGACCTCATCAAAAACCCAAACTGTTCTCCCCTAACCATTAAGCCTGAGGATTCCTCAAAGAAAGCAGCAGATTTCGCTATATTCTTCGATGAAAAGGTCAAAGCACTGGTGGATCAGGTCGTCCACCCCCCCCATTGAGGAGCGGAAATCCTTAGTTACCTGGCAGAACTTTGACGTCATCTCGGAAGATGACCTCCTCAAATGCATCCTCGAAACTAAACCCTCCAACCATTCTTCTGACCCCATCCCTAGCGACATCGCCATCGATTTCTACACCTATACTCTCTCTTACTGGACCAGGCTAGTCAATCTCTTCCTCAGTCATGGCTCCCTCCCGGTTGCCCTCAAATCAGGTCAGGTCACCCCTCTTCTAAAAAACCCTCCGCCGATGCGAACGACCTCAACAACTTCCGCCCTATCACCAACCTCCCTTTTCTTTCGAAAATCACCGAAAAATGTGTTGCGAAACAACTTTCCTCACATATTATGGACAATAACCTCCTCGACGTCTTCCAGTCGGGCTTCATCCAAAATTGCAGCACTGAAACAGCCCTGCTGCAAGTGATTGATGATGCGCTGCATATACTCGACTCTGGGAATCATGTCTTCTGATTCTTCTAGACCTCTCTGCAGCCTTTGACACGGTTAATCATAGCACCCTCCTCAACAGTCTTCAACAGAGAATGGGACTGGACGGCACAGTGCTCAAATGGTTTGCCTCTTTCCTCTCGGACAGATCCCAAATGATCAAGATAGGGAACAGTCTTTCATCTCCTGTGGTCGTAGGTCAAGGCGTCCCTCAAGGTTCTATCCTGGCACCCACCTTGTTTAATCTCTACCTGGAACCTTTAGGGAACCTCCTAAGCAACTCTGGGATCCTTTACCATCTGTATGCGGACGCACACGCAAATCTACCTTAAGGTGTCTTCCGCACACGCATCTCTCCCTACTCAATTCTACTCTCAACTCTATTCACAACTGGATGTCAGCTCACCAACTCATTCTGAATCCCGCCAAAACTGAATTCCTCCTCCTCTCTACCTCTCTCTCACCTCCTCCTGTTCAATCTTGGATGGATCAGCTGAACCTACTCAACAACAAACCCATCATTGTCGACAGCGCTAAATCCCTAGGTGTCATTCTTGACAAAAGACTCAACCTAATCTCCCACATCAACTCTATTGCTAAGAACGCACGGTACCAGCTGCGCCTTCTTTGGGGATCCGTCGGTTCTTCCCGGAGAAAGACTTAAAAACCTTGGTACAATCTCTGGTTCTCTCAAGACTGGATTATTGCAATTCTCTTCTGACGGGCCTACCCAAATCCCACCTCTCCCCTCTCAAATCCATCCTCCATTCAGCAGCTCGCTTCATCTCAGGGTCTAAACGAAGCGACCACGTCACTCCTATCCTGTCCTCTCTTCGATGGCTTCCGATCGAGGCAAGATCTATTTACAAAACTGCCTGCATCACACACAGCCTTAAACACGTCCTCCCCTCGTTACCTGGCGAATAAATTGAAATTGTCCGGTGGCTCTCGCCCTTCTCGCAATGCGGAAAAGCTTCTGCTTGAGCCCCGTCTTCAAAAGGGAAAGATCAATGGCTCAATCCTTCTCGGGCAATGCGGTGAGAATCTGGAACTCGCTTCCCCACTGCTCCGTGCCACCTCCTCTACCCGGATCTTCAAAGCTGACCTCAAGTCTCTTCTCTTCCAAAGACACTTCCAGAACTAATACTTTCGTTCTCAGGCCCCTCTAGGAAGTTCGCTCGTCAGTGTAAATTTGTACTTTTTCCTGTTCATTCCTCACCTTTGCGTGTTGTGTTGGATTTTATGTGCGTGTTCCCTTCATTTAAGTCCCCTGTTGAATTCACGCCTCTCTACTACCTCAAGGAAGTTCTTCCACTATAGGAGTACTCCAAGCCTATAGAAGTGCCTTCCTAGTGTGTTATGAGTGACTGCCACTTACTGCAGTATTATACCTCTATTTGTATTTTGAACCCCATGTATCATGTATTTTGTACCCCTGTACCCCCTGTTGAATTCACGCCCTCTCTACTACCTCAAGGAAGTTCTTCCACTATAGGAAATTCTGTACTCCAAGCCTATAGAAGTGCCTTCCCAGTGTGTTATGAATGACTGCCACGTCTGCAGTATTATACCTCTATTTGTATTTTGTACCCCATGTATCATGCACACCTGTCACTTTTTCCTCTTGGAACGTATACCTCTTTTTGTATCTGGTTTGTTTGTTATCTGCACAATTGTCACTTTTCCTCATGCAATGTAACGCGTGCTTTTGTATTATGCTCACTGGTATCCTTCTCCTCATGTAATGTTACTGTTCCTATTGTGAAGCGCTCTGACACCCTCGGGTAAAGTCCGCGCTATATAAAAACGCATAAATAAATACAATTGATGTAACTGAGGTGAGAGAGCGGAAATGCTTTGTCTGGTCGAAGAAGGATGAGGATGTAATGAAAAGCCACAATTACATAAGGTCAGTAAGTCTTTACTACATGAAGTCGGTGTACCTGACCATGTTGGACACAAATGAGCCTGGAGGGCTTTGGCAGGAGTTAAGAAACAGGAAGTAATTTTTAGGACATGAGATCGGAAGGCCTGTTTCCTTGTGAGTTCCTTTGTAACCATTGGAATTTCAAGCCTGGGTAATATAGGACTGTGAGCTGTGCTGTGCTGGTGCCTGGTGTTTATTTTTTAATTCTAGATAGGCAGGTTTGTTTGAATGGCGGGCCTTTCCTGCATCACTGGGACGTCTGTGTCAACCAACACCACAAGCGGACGATGAATAGGAACAGAAATGGCAAGGGGAACAGAAAGCGAAACAGGGGGAAGAACGAGCAAAGGAAAAGCAAGAGGAAAGTGGTCGTGTGTGCACCCTTCAGTGTTCAGTAGTCATGTTTTACATTCCTGGATCAGGGTTGGGTTTTTATCAATTAGCTTCATAATTGCATGATTTGCAGATACTCAGCAAAATAAAACATATTTTCTAACTTTTTTGCATCTAAAGCATTGCATTTATGATAAAATAAATATGAAAGCATGCAGGTCAAGGTAACCTTGTATCTTCTTTGGGTAGACCTTAAAAATAATTGTGGCCTGTAGCATTTCAGAGAAAATACTAGTTCTGCAACAAATTCTGGCCATTCAGAGAAAGCAAGGAAATGCAAGATTAGAAATTTCTGCTTGGCTGCTGAGGCAAACAATGTGTGATGCGGTCAAAGTAGTTTCTTTCGGCCAGCACAGAAGTAATCTATCACTGTCAGGGCTTGACGTTTACCTAGTCAAAAACTGTTTCCTTAGAACTGTATCCCTCATTTCTAAATAACTTGGTCATTCATTAGGGTGTGTGACTGCTGCAAAGATCTGTGAGCAACCTGCAAATCTAAGGCGTAACTTATAAGATGACAGAGGACTTGTCCCTTGACATTTTAAAAACGCACATATTATTACTCAACTCAGTGGCAACTTTTATTCACTTTACTAAGATACAACTTGCCCACATAAATAACAGATGTTATTATTATATACTGTTAAGTAATAAGTAAGCCCTTCCTAGAATTGAAGTATATCGCCTGGAAGTTCATAATATTAGTTGTCATTATCGAACTAAATGATACTCATTTCATCCACGTGAGAAAGGTGAAAGGCCTGGTCATCTAGCACCGCATTCAAATATGTGATATGCAGGTTAATATTAGTTGTTAATTTTATCCAACTCAATTGGTACATGTTTGATACACTTTGTCAGCATAAAAGGATGAGACATTGCTGGATAAACCGGGTTTGGTGGCGCAGTGGACTAATGTATCCACTGCAGGAATCTGTGTTTGATCATATGGTCACAGGTTTTAATCTTAGTGGGTCCACACAGCCTTTCATCCTTCTGAGGCCGATAAAATGAGTACCATTGAGTTGAATAACAATAAACATCTATTATTATTATTATTTCAATATGCTCCAAAATACCCCAACTGGGGTGAACGTGCGCTTTACAAATACACGTGATATTATTTGTGCTGAATGTCATCCTGTAACATTCAGGTAAATAGTGATTATCAACCAAATTGTTGATATGTTTATATGAACTTCAAGAGGCTGGATGTAAATGGGGTTGATTCACAAAAGCATTTATGAGTATGGGATGTAGAACTACAGGAGAACTCTTTTACATACTTTTACGTGCCTCTATGAATCGTCCACAAAAAAATCCAACTCCCTATTAGCAGAAGTGCAAGAGGACGCCGTTTTATATTTGTACTAACTGCACATGAATATTCCCTGAATGTTCCTATTTTCTTCCCATTTCATGTGTTTTGTGGCTAATTTACAAAGGCATGTGAGAGAACACAAAAAAGTAATTTATGAATTCTACTATACAAACTCCAAAATGCTTTTGTGAATGGCCTTAATTTCTAACCAGGAATGTTATGTGACTGTCAGGTTACATTGAGACCTCATCAGCAGTAGTCTGATTAAACTTCCCAGGTGTGTCTGTAAATCTTATAGATAGCGGTCGTAAATTTCATTCGTTTCAACTTTAAAAAATATATATATTGCCTTGGATGAGGAACGGTAATAAATAACATGAACGAAGTGTTTATAAGCCGCATTCTAAACTTTTCAAAAACTTTACAAAACTGCTAAATAACTTTGACCTGAAGATATTTGCAGCAGGATCTCAACTCATTGAGCCATCAAGCAGTCTTCATTTCCTGCTCCTTTTTCATACTCCATTGAGTTGATTTATTATGTAGTACAAAGTCCTTGCCTAGAGGCATCTTGGAGCTGAAGAAACATAAATAACTCATCAGATGAGGACTGGGAATTGAAGATCACAGTGAGGTCCAGAGAAGTCAATCTCAGAAGCATTAAGAAAATAGAATATTCTTAAGTGTTTTCCTAAAAGCTAACGTATTGTCAAGATCATGAATTTGAATTGAAAGGACATTGTGCATCTTAGAACCCAAGAAACAAAGTGATCTGCCTCCTGGAAGGAATTGTTTATTATCAAGAACTTGTAAAGGAAGCGAGCCATAGCACAAAAATCCTGAAGGCATATAGAGTGAAAACCGCTCACACAGACAAGATTGTTCAGTTTCATGATATACTTTGAGGATTAAGCCATGAAACTGATCTTTTGCTGCACTGGAAGCCAATGCAAGTCACGCCAGGCTGCAGAATCATGGTCAAATTGTTCCAACTGTGCGACTTTGCTAGCTACAATGCATTGAATTAAGTGTAGCACCTGGAAGCACTAAATAGGTGCTATTGTAATAGCCATTACAAGAGAACACACAGACAGAAATCTTCCTGGGATGACGTTCTTTTAGTAGGAGAGGCAGAATATTTGCTACAAGGTGTGGAGCATGAAAACAGGAGGAGGAGACATAGTGGATTTGGGCTATTCGGACTCTTGGAGCTTGGCCTTCATTACTTGGTGTGAAGGATTATGCAGCACTGGGATTCAAAGAGAGACACGTGAATGGTATTTCTGAAGGACAACCAGCAAAAGTACAGTTTTGTTAGCACTTAATCTCGGAAAGTTGAGACGCCACCATTATTTAATGCTTATCAAAGATTTGCTACGATTGGAGTAGAAGCTTGATGCAGGGTGGTCCATACACACAATACGTTGCAGGTCATCTGCATAGGACACCACATGATCTGATGAGTTGGGCAAAGGGTGTACTTATATACTATATACTAAAAAATGTGCCGGACAGGCGAGCCCTGTGGAACATTGCAGGCAAATAGAAACTTGCCACATATAGGATATAAGATGGTTAACAGTAGTACAAAAAAAACTTCCACCCAAGATGGATTTTGGGTTTCTATCTAAAATGACAACTCAGCAAGGCTTATAATCTGTCAGCCCACAATTGATGCACTATGTGTTTATAAGAAAATAATAAATATAATAGAACAATATCATATTATTCCGGATATGGTTACACTGTGTGCCAGTCAATATTCATTTATTGTGAACAGTTTTGACAATGCTGGAGAGGGGAGGGTTATTTTAGTGTTTGCACCAGTTTATTATTACAAATAAATAACTGCACCCCATCTTGAAAAAACATGTAATCACTGTGGTAACTTGGGGTTTGATGTAGAATGTGACTGTGACATATTCCAGTAGAACAATGTGGTGGGAGAATATTCTCAAGGGAATGTTGTGGTTTGATTTGTAACTGGAGCCTGACTAGAAGAGGATTGCTAGGATGGTTCTCCTGGAGACTGTAATCTAATAAACCTTCATTCAACACTTTATATTCCTGGTGACTCATCTATCATTGGAGAAATTTACTTTTAACACTGGCGACGAGGACAATACAGAATTTATCGGAAAGTGCAACAGAAGGAGAGCTAGAGAAATCATCTCAACATCGCGAGAGCATTTTTTATGAAGAACGTGCACTGGGAGAAGGTCGGAAATCACGGTATGCTGTGTGATGAGATCGCGTTGACTGAGAGTGCCAGTGAACAATAGTGGTAAGATAAATTGGCCCAACCTAGTATGCCAACTGCCACTGCGGGGTCACGTGCTCTGCCGCCCATGCCATCTCGGGCTGTGATTGTGTATTGAGCTGTGCAGCCATTGGAATCTCTTTCTACCCATCGCTCACATGGAAACTGCATACGACATATCCCGCGCGAGGGTGCTGAAATGCGCTGAACAAGTACCGTCTCTAGAGAGAGACACGGTGTGCGCATGTGCACAAGAAGCAAACAAATACGTGTGGTGAAATTATTTAGGAATGCAATCAAGAATGACGCAAGAGTGTTGAGTCTTAGTAGAGTGGACGTGGTGAGTGACAATGAAGAAAGGTAGACGGTCGAGTGAGGCAATAAAGTTAAGTTGAGTTGGGAAAACGTTCAGAAGTGAGAAAGAGTCAAAGAAAGGTGAAGGAACCCAAATATTTAGAAGACTATGAGAGAGATGGGTGAAGCAGTACTTCGGGATGCTTTACACTTTATCCTCAGTTCTCAACAGTTCGGCAAATGCGTTGCATATTACTTATTACTTTATATTTGTGCTTTACACATTATCCTTTTGTTTCTTATGCACATTCTTCTTAGTTTCTGTATTGTTTGTAGACAATGTCACTATGTTTGTTTTACAATTTTTGGTGATTTGTTTTAGATAGCCATTTTTTATAGGACGGTTTGATTGTTTATATGAGAGGGAGGTGTGTGGTAACTTGGAGTCTGGTGTGGAATGTGGCTGTGTCATATTCCAGTAGAACAATGTGGTGGGGGAATGTTCTCAAGGATATGCTATTGTTTGATTTGTAACTGGAGCCTGACTAGAAGGGGATGGCTGGGATGGTTCTGCTGGAGCCTGTAATCTAATAAACCTTTCAACAATTTATATTCCTGTTGACTCATCTATAATTGCTGAAATGCACTTTTAACAACCACACAATCCAGTCAGTCAGTATGCAGCACATGTGCCAACCCTTGTACATACATGTACCCTCGAAGGGGGATACTTTAGTGTTCAGGTAATTCTCTAAATTTACATACCAGGTGTATGGAGGCTTAGAAATACAGTCAGTGAATGAATGGCTAGGGAATGGAAAATCCATGCAGATATGTACCTGGTGTTTAGTATGTGCTGTTTTAAACTACCTATATAATCTATGAATATTTTCTTTACAAGCAAACGATTTGACCAATTAAGTGAGTCTTGTAGTTGCCCCCACAAATGATCAGATACTCACAAAATCCAATTGTGCGACAAAAAATGCAAATGGCATCCTGGGCACCATATGTAAAGTTTGTTTGTTTACAACCACCGTGGATGTAACATGAGGTGATCATGTGTTGTAACACGTCACCCTTAGCTCCTCCACAGAGAGCTCATTTTTTTCACAGAACGTCATAGCTAGGGTGACCAACCGTCCGTAAATTTCACGGACCGCCTGTTATTTGGGCCTCTTGTCCGTTTTCCATGAGGAATTCTTTCCCGGATGCCTTTTGTCCATAATTTCGGCCATTAGAGCGAGCTGTTGCACTGCAAGCAGCTTGATAGTTCTTTAACTCTCACTGCAGGGGCCAGCTCGCGCACCTGCTGTGATCTTAAGGGTTTGCAGCAGCCCCACCCGGAGTCGGTGTAACCAAATCTCTCCCCTCACAGCAGGGTCAGAATGGGACCAATCACCATAAATAATTTTTTTTTTAAAGTCTCACTATCGCTTAACTATATGTTCTGTAGGTAGTACAGTGCCACATTTCAGATAATGTGGTAGACAGTGCATTTTACGGAAAACTGAGACCGCAGAAATGGGGAACATTTTATATAATTTTTAAAGGGACCTTTACATGAATATGCTTGTTTTTCTACCAAAGGTTTTGGGACATGAGTGGCAAATCGCTCATTTTAAAACACGTTCGGCCTATATCATTGGTGAATATAAAGGAATGGCAGACAAATCAATATCAGGAAGGCGGGATGGGCGTTCTCCTCCAATACATTTTTAGTAAACGTGGTGATAAATAGTGCATTTGAAAGTACGCCCGACTGCTAATTAATTGCCCAAACTTGATAGGGCAGAGGATCAGACAGATTATGTCATGGGTGAAGATGATCGTGAGGGTAATAGGGCCTCTGTATATATTACATGTATGCCTTCATGTATGTATGCAGTATTTGTATAGGTAATAGATAACTGTATTTTAGGTCATAATGGTACAGCGAATATTGACTAGCAAATGATGTATTTGTATTCACTCCATTGTGTCATGGACGCTGGAAAGTAATAAATAACACGACAAAGGTGATTATAAGCACCATTTTAAGCTTTGCAAAACGTTTTAAAACAGCTAATAGCTTTAACCTATAGATCTTTGCAGCAGGAGCTCAACTCATTCAGCTATTTAGCTGTCTTCATTTTCCTGCTCCTTTTTTATACTTGATTGATTTGATTTATTATGTAGCACAATGTTCTTGCCAAGAGACATACCATTTTAGAACTTTTTCAAAATCACCATCCTGGGTTGAGAAAGTTTGGATTTTGTGTTCGATAAATCACCATGTTGCCCCAGAATAGCATCAGGCACCAGATTCCTGTTATACTCAAAGAACGCCTACCCTTACACATTGAATAGGGCACCCGGGATGCCAGCCCCCTACTGGCATTGAGACATGCCTGCTCCATCTGAAATCACACAAAGGCAGCCGCTAAGACCTGAACTAGACAGTAGGACCAGAAGAGACAAATTGGAGGAATCACGCAACAAGAGTCTCCAGAAAAGGCCCTTTTTCCCTCTTGAAAAACAAAAATATTTCCAAAAGATTCAATTAGAGCAATGTAAACACTTCAATGACTTGTCTTCACCACGTTTCGAAAGTTAGCTCTCCTCAGCAGTTAAGAAAAGAGGTGCATCTCCAGTCGTTGTGTGTTATAGTTGGCATCACCACAGGGCTTCTGCTTGGTGGACATTGATTTCTCATTTGCCTCTTTGCTTGTCACCTCTCCCTGGACTTGGCCTTGATTGTGGTTGGCCAATTTGTTGGCCTGCGTTATTGAGCAATTCACTAACCCAGGTGTAGGACCAAACTTCGTAATCTACAGACTTTTCTATAGTTATTTTTCTAAATTACGGAAAATTACATTTCTAAATTGGATTAAGTAAAATATGCACAGAAAAGAAGTTTACCTTGATTTGTGTTCTGAGGTGGCTCGAGTCTCCTTATTAAAAAGGGCGGATCCTTTAAACTCGAAGCCTCCATAATGTTTTTACAAGATACCACAATACAGATACTAGATTTGAGGCTCAAAATGCCATTTTGCATGATGTTGTACTTGTAGAACATATTTTGTCCTATAGAAGTGTCTTATTTGAAGTTTAAATAGATTTCTCATTATTCACATTCATTGTTTCAAATTTATGATTTAATTCTGATCTGTTGTGAAACAGGGAAAAAATATTAAGTGAAGCACATTTTAACAGAATTAAGCTTTAGTTATTACCATTTTATTGCGATACAAAGAGCATGTGTTGTTACATCACTGATGAACGTAAACAGAAGTTCTCATAGTGCTTGGTTTGTCCTTTCTACAATCTCACATTGTTAGCAATTCATATTTCCAAGTACTGCATAATTTATGCAGCAGAATAATCCATGCAATTTGGCGCCACTTTTTGTGCAATAATGGGCGGTTTTAATACAAATATATATTCTTTATGCCTAGAATAAAATGGAGGAACGAATATTGTGGTTGTGTACAGAGGTTTTATTGGAGGCACGGCCTATACATTTAATAAGATTTCATTCAGTTGCAGTGCTAGTAATGCTCTTCAGGCCCATTGCTACAGAAGTGCTTTTTTTATTGAGCATGACACATTTGCATGTAGTTATGCAAAAAGGAAATTTACCAACAACATGTCACGTGTCACGACTAAAGTTACTTTTAGGAGGCTAAACTAAGATGATTGGGCCTCAGAACCCTCCACTGCAAAATCATCATTTGCAATCTTCTCCATTGGCCTCCCTAGAGTGGGGCCTGTACCCCGGCTCTATTTGTTCTGGCCTCTCCTTGTGTCCCGGAAACACAGCTATTAAATGTGCCAAGTGGTGACTCAGAAAAAACAGACACTGCACCTTACCGCACACATTCATTTGTCCAACTACATTTCATTAAAGGCAGTGTTGTTTGCTTAAAATGTTTAAACCTGCGTGCTCCAAATCGTCGGTGGTGCCAGTGAGTAGCACACCGCCAAGCGCTACAAAATACGAAAACACGACCTCTCACAATGTAAGAAAATCACGGCACTACCAGGTAGTTGGTTGCAAATTTAATACATTAATGCGGAGGCATTTGCCATGCCTTTGTTGCGACAAACTATCCTCAACAAAGTCACACCAAAGACGTGGCAAACACCGAAAATAATTTTTGTTTTCCTTCTGCTTTAATGGATTAAATTTGCAACCAACTACTTGGGAGTACCGTGACTTTCTTTCATTGTGGACGGTCGTGTTTTCATATTAGATACATATACACACGTTCATGCAAAGTCAGATTAAAGTATTTTAAGTGTGTGTGTATGTGTGTGTCTGTCCCAGAGGACTACATCCGTTTTGTCTGTGGCTCAATGTGTGCCTTCCTAAAATTCACTTCAAGAGACTCCCCTGGGCTTCTCAAGGGTACCTCATAGAACATGTCTCAGCCAGCAGGATATGTGCAGTCCTCAGTCCCTATCATGAACAGTTGTGCTGTCGCGCTGCTCAGAGTAGACCCAAATGCCTGTTTTATGCGTTTGCACAGTGCACTGCTGAAAGAGCATACGTTTAACTCGAAATGTCGCTGAGTTATGATTTTCAAGCTGCACAGCTCAGAAACAGATCAATGGCTGGCTTTCCCTGTTGTTGAGCTACGCTCTTTGAAAATCATCCAATAACTCGAGGAAATTTAAAGTGACATCTACGTGCGTCAGACAGAGCAGTTGCAAAAAAGTTGCTCGCCACTGCAATGAGCGAGCACAACAGATCATGAGCGATGTCACAGCCGAGCAGTGGCGGCTCCTCCGCTAAAGCGGAGGAGCTTCGCCCCACTGCTTTTTTGCAGTGACACAAAGGAAAAATAAAATGATAACTTGTGTTATTATCATTTTATTTTCTCCTACTTCTGCCCGCTTTGCGTTAGGGGCAGGGGGGGAGTGGTAGCACCCTCCTAAAGTGCGCAGTGACTGCTTGGCCGACCCTCTCGGGCCGCCCAAAACTGTCTTTCGCACTTCGCATGTTCTCCATGCAGGCTGCATTAGAGCCTACATGGAGAACATGCCCAGGCCCCCAGTCAGTATCTGAGCGCTGAAACACGGCACTCAGACTGATCATAACGCTGTTAAGGCAGCGTTGTGATTGGCTGACTGGGAGCCTGGGTGTGCTTCCGGTAAGGCAGAGCGAAGGAGGACTACAGAGGCGAGGAAGCGGGAAGAAGTTAAGTTTTTATTGTATTTTGGGGCCTATTAGCAATAACCGGCGATAATTATCGCTAAGCGCAGTTAGCGCTAAGATAATTATCGCCGGCTATCGCAGGTTTCTATCGCTATCAGCAACGCTTATCTCCAAAGCGATAGAAACCCTGGAGAACAGTGTGAATATCGCTTGAAAACAAGCGATATTCACACTGTGACCAGTGTTAGCTTGGCGATAGGGCGAGGGGGATTTAGCCATGTAATCCACCTCCCATTGGATTACATGGCTAAGTCAGGTCTGGACCAGGCGTCAACAAACCAGCGCTAAACGTGTTTAGCGCTGGTCTCGCTAATCACCTCCCCTGCCTCGCTAATAGGCGATAGCGAGCTTAGCGACTGTTTCCAGTCGCTTTTAGGTTGGGAACGCCTACTTTGCATGCCATTAGCGATAAATATCGCTGGCATGCAAAGCGGCACCCAACCCGGTCGCTATCGCCTAGAAGCTGTCGCTAACAGCAGTTAGCAACAGCTTGCTAATAGGGCGTTAGAATTATCGCCGCTTTAGCGGGAAAAAGTCCCGCTAAAGCGGCGATAGTGCCCTTGATAATATGCCCCTTTGTTTATTCCCGTTTCCCCGCATCCTCCCCACCTCCCGCCCCTGCCACCCTACCTCCTATCAGTGCCGGCCACGACTGTCAAGGACCTCTTTTAATGCGATTGCACTGAATAATGCGCCTGTATTCAACCTCATATTCCTCAGAATTAGAGCTTGTATTAGACGGCACAGCTTGAACATAGTGAGCATGGAGCATGCGGCACAGTGTGGGTACAGTGAGCTCGGTTTTCCTCTTTCTGTTTTCAAGCTGAGCTGTCTGAAAATCATGCAGTAACTCGCTGAAATATCATGTTAAATAAATGCAGGTGAGACAGTCCAAGTGCATGAAACAGGTGTTCAGCTATACAGTGGTGGAGCCAGTGTGTCTTGGGCCCTAGTAGAGGGAAATGGCCTCCTGGCAGTTGTTTGAACTTCGAAATAAGTGGACCCCTCATGCGTCTGGGCCCAGGTGCTAATGCACCTGCTGTACCAATGGAAGCTATGCTCCTGTTCCTTTGTGCCAGAGCGACTGCTGATGAGATGCTCCTGCAAGGTATTTTCACACAATTAATCAGAATATAATTTAAAAGTGAAAAACTGTTACAGAAAAGAGGGTTGGCGACAAGTTGGGCAGTGGGCAAAGGATATACTGGCGCTGATGTCAAGAGTAATTTGCTTGCTAGATACTGGATGAACGTGTACATAATGTAACCTAGGACAAGAGCAAACAGCCTACATATTTTCTTTTTCTTTTACTAATTAATGATTTGCTTACAAATAAAATAGATGTGAGAAACATATATCATACAACTGTATGCAGTCTTGGAGATGAGATTGGTTGTGGGTCGGACTGGCCTGTGGGACAATCAGGCAGTGCCAGAAGGGCTGATCTGAAAGGTCAGTGTGTGTGCCAGGTTTGTGGCTGTTTGTGGGCCTATTTTATGGTCTGAAGGGACTGTTTTAAAGTTGATATCCCTGATATTACCACAAACATTGCCAGCAGAAAGAACAAATGCACACAGTCTCGAATACATGTCAAAACACCTATATATCTTGTCTTTACAGTTTCAAAAGTGCCTGATCTGCAAAGGTGGGACACCTTTTCAATTGTCTGGGTGACTTTTTTTTGGTGCCGGGCCTATTTTCTGTCTCAGTCCGACCCTGGAACTGGGGAACGGTTTCGAGTCCCAGCGTCACCTCAATATCCTATGATTCTGTGCCATTCACTTAATCTCCCCATGCCTAAAAAACAAATCTGACATGTGTACTGTAATCTGATACTAAAGGATTATTGGGCATATACGAGGAAATTGCGGAGTACCGTGCGCTGCGGCAAATTTCACAGCGCCGCGCTACGCCATTTCCACAACTTAGGCATGCCCCATATGTACAATGATACCCCTGTGTTTTCCCTAGTGCTGGCACTAAAAAGTGCTGCTTAGCACCAACACAAACACCCTTGCACCATAGTGCAAGGGTGCCTGCGTTGCAGGGAATGATTGTTTATGTACAGGAAAGTGTCCCTTCTTGCACATAAACAATCAATAATGGGGAGTTGTTACTTCTACGTGTGCTGCATCCTGCAACACACATAGAAGTAGCAAATCGTCATTATTTAATGATTGTTTATGTGCAGGAAGGGACACCTTCCTGCACATAAACAATTATTAATGACATTTTGCAGAATGCAGCACACATAGAAAAAGCAAAAACGAGGATTGTTGCGCCATTCTAACACCTGCTACTGAATGGCATTGTTTTTTAGCGCAGCCTCAAATTTACAGATCCTTGTAATTCTGGGGCAGCGTCGAAAGCAATGGGTGTGGCGGTGGAACGCCCACAGCAACCCCCATTGCACTCTCCTTTCACGCAGATACCTGCCTGAAAGGGTACCATATTTACAAAGCGGCGTTAAGCCACAAAAAGTGGCTTCAAGCCACTTTGTAAATATGGTGCAGGACGTTGCGCCACCGAAACATCCGTGAAAGTGACAGTCCGGTGTGGCGATCCCCTTGTAAATATGCCCCAATAATGCCCTTGGGCTAAGTTCGAGCTATACAAAATCTGCAAAAAGGAAATGAGCTACATCAAAATGCAATTCTGCGTGCACACTAGAAAAATAATGATTTGTTGTGAAATGTAGACTGTGGAGTGTAACACCAACAATCTGGACTAATGGAAATGAAAGATCCGAGAAATTGGCTAGGATTTTGATCGTTAAATACTGAGCACATCGCCGCTGTTTAATAACTATGCAGACATCTGCACACATATCATTTCAGTTGTAGCATGACAGTGACCTTGACTAAACTGCTGTGAGAGAATAATATTGAGGTATTATTTGTGAATGATGCACGAGAAATTAATGAGCGTGGCCAGGGATGACAAAGTCTACATACTCGACAATATAGAAAGGAAACTGATAAAGGTTTCCAGAGAGCATTGTTCACTTAAAAATCAAAAAAAGATTTCCTTTATCATATTATGTCAAGCACGAGATTTAAGATCCCCATAGTTAAGATGGATAAGATAAAAGAACTGAGGTTTAATGACATTAAAGTACATATTTGCTGAAAGGTTTTCAGTGCTTAATTTGTCCTGGTGGCTACAGGTGCTAAGAACTATCACTAATATTTATGGACTGACACCTATATATTATCATCAGACTTTGACCCAAAGCAAGAGAAAAAAAGGCAGAAAAGGGGAAAGGAAGGCTGAACCTAAAGATACAAAAACAGAGACAAGGGGAGAAGGCAGATAAAACAGAACCTGCAAGAGTGAAATAAAGAGACAAGAAGTTTAGGCGGTGACATGAACAGGTATGAGATTGAATCACAACAAGACAGTGTTGGTATTCAGCAACCCCAAAACTCAGCAGCACAGACACTGGACTCATAAGAAAACTTAGCTCCCCTGCATTTATTTGTTTATTCAAGTGAAGCAGTGCTAAGCAGAAACACAATCTGGTTGGAGTGACAGGAGAAAATTATGTCCTTATTCAAAAAGAACATGCTGTAATATGAGCCTTTTACAGCAAGGCTACATTTCACAAACCACCATACAGGCATATGCTGTGACAGCTTTAGCTGCTACAGACAACACTTATGCAGCATTTGGTAACACAAAGTCACCTGTAGGCACAGAACATCTGGTTGAAGTGGATTAAAAATATGAGGAACTTCAGTTTCTATTTGAAAGTGGCTAAAGTGGAAAATGTGCTCCAATCACGATGGGAGGCGTGTCCCGTGCAAGTGTGCGCTGCACTGTGAACCACCTTCTGGATTTCTGTGTTTAAAAGAGGACACTGTCAAAATACATTGAGCAGTTCCGAAAGTTTGGTATTAAGTTCATATAGAAAGCAAGTTGGAAAAATGTATAGTGGCTTAACTGGTGGTTCACTTGAATGTCACCGAGCCCAATGTAACCTTTAATCTATCCATCAAAAGTGAATGGATCCCCTACAATAAGAAACCTTTTTGCACAATACACGGCTGGATCCGGTGTTACTTGTAATCTGGCAAATAATGAAGGGGGTGGAGGAGAAGCTTAATGGTCTCCCTTGGTCTACATGACACTTTCTCAGAGATAAGGATGAAATTTGACTCTCTGAAATACATTGAGAAGAGAATAAGTAAATGTATTTAACATGAAGGGTGATAGCATATTCCTTCATGGCCAGTCTATCGCGATGGAGCTCATGGTCCAACCTTGTAAACGTTGAGAACAGGTCAAGTTGAACTTTGAGGATACCATGTACCTTATCTACCTACCTGAGCACATGATAAATTCATAAAGGCGCTCTATGTCCCACATCTAGGTGTTAAAGCCAATTGTTCCTGAGAGAGGAAGTGAATCAGGTCCAGAGAGGTTTATAGTTGGTGTATGAAAAAGTATCCATGGTTTTGGAATTGTTGGATAAGGTGCAGATATGCCTAAAGTTGCACAAAATTGATGAACTCGGAAATTCTTTAAAAAATGGGATCCTGGATCATTGATTTTAGCAAAGGGCATAGTGGTCAAGGCTAATATGACAGAGGCAGGAGGGGTAAAATATACTATTCCCACTCAAGTCTGTGCAACAGTAGGGAAAGTGTTGGACTCAGGAGGGGTAACATTTACTATCCCCACTCCAGTGGTTGAAACAGTAGGGAAAGCATTGGACTCAGGAGGGTTAACAACTACTATTCCCACTCCAGTAAGTGCAACAGCAGAGAGAGAGAGGTGCACTTGAATCAAATAACATATTTTAACAACTTTCTTAAATTTAAAAAAAATATAAAATTGTCTAAAATTTTAACTACAAATAAGCAAATTACATATTTATTATATGTTTTAATAATTGTTATCAATTAAAACAAATAATATTAATTTCATTAAAGTACCACACTATATTCTCACAATCATACCAGCCAACAATTAAAATGTAATTGAAATTAAAAAGCATACCATAATTAATATATTACATAATAAATAACAGAAGTTTTAATAAATAAATACATTATTTTACATTATTCACTACTCAAATAACTTCCCACCCTATACCTCTACAAAGTAAACAATACACACCTAAAATATAACTTAGCAAATGTGATATTTCACAATTTACTTAATTATCAATTAAATAACTAATGACAAATTAATATTTAATTATCAAAAAGTATTTCTTAATTTCCCTCCCTGTGTCCCTAAAAACCCATCAAACCACACCTGAAATATAACTTGAAAAAGATGATAATTACACAATATACATAAATAATAATCAATTAAACTAATAAATATAATTACCTAGTAATTCAATAGTTATTTTAATTAACTCCCAACCATTTACCTCTACAAACACAAATCACACCTGAAATATAACTTAAACAATAAATAAATTACACAATTTACATAGTGAATTATCAATTAAATAATTAATTATAATTAATTTACTTTCCACCCTGTTCCCCTACAAACCCTACAAGCTGCACCTAAAGCTTGATTAATTGCACAATTGACATTATTATCAATAAAAGAATTAATAATAATAAAAAAAATAATAATAATAATAATCATTATTATTATTAATATGTGGGATTTATAGAGCGCATGGCTACCCTAAAGCAAACCCAGCGCTAAGAGTCACGTAGCTGGTAGGAATCGGACAGGCCTTAAAAGTATTGCTTGAACAGCCATGTTTTAATTGCTTTGCGGAACTGTAGTTCTTTATGCATCATTCGATATTCCAGTGGTAAAGAATTCCAAAGTTTAGGAGCAAGGTGGGAGAAGGATCTTCCTCCCCATCTCTCCCTCCTGGCCTTTGTTGATTTTAGAAGTTCCTCCGTACTTGAGCGCAAATGCCTGTTTGGAATGTACGGGAATACTAGACTCTTGATTTTCCTGGGACCCCTATTATGTCGAGCTCTGTGGGTGATGACCAGAATCTTGAATTTTATTCTGGCCTCTACTGGGAGCCAATGTAGCCTTTTTAGGTGCTTTTTTACCAACTCCCGCGCCGGAACATTACACAGCAGCCTTGCAGCTGCGTTCTGAACCACCTGCAATCTGTGGGTCATTATAACTAATTTATTTCCCACTCTGTACCCTTGCAAACTCCACAACCCAGTACAACACTAAAAATTACAATAAACAATTAATTGGATTTAAAAACAACAAAAAAATGTACAAACTATATTAAAAGAAATAACAATAATCAAACAATGTATAACATATACAGTTAAAACATATACTAAAATACATAAAAATAATAAAAAATGATATTATTAACAACGATATTTTTGCAAACGATATTAACAATGTAGATATTTTTAACATCGATATTAACAACATAAATATTTTTGAAAACTATATTAATAACATAGATATTTTTGGCATCAAAATTACTTACCTTAGAAAATCAATATTCTTGTCAACGATATTCCTGATTCACGATATGTGTGGATCACGATATTAAAAATTAGATTTTTCTGCCTCTCAATATTTTTTACCAGTTATTTTGTCCGATTACCATTTCATGTTTAGAGATAAATTCAGACTCTTCACAAACTTCAGGTCGCACAGCAACACACTGCTTCCCCAAATAGATTCTGGCATATTTTGGTGAATAAGTGGGTTTCAGCATGTAAAAAACAGATCTGTATTTTATGCCTAGTTTATCCCTTCAAAACTAGGACTGGGAAGCATTTTACAGCTCGCAGTAAATACCTCACTGCGGGTACCAGTATTTATAAGCCCGACGTCCTCAGAAACAGAGCCTCAACCTCAAATGACGCATTCCTGGTTCACCTTTTCATCCTGCTGATGTCAACCCAATTAACTTAGATGTGTGGCTAACTCTTCCCAGCACGTCCAGTTTCTCAGACATCAGCCTATTGGAAATGTATAATGCTAAAAATGGCAAACTTCCTCCGATTTAATGAGAGGTCAAGGCCTTCGAAAGGCAGATACGGCTTGGGCAGTGTCTGGCACTTTATACACACCTGGAACAGCCATTCTTCCTTCTGAGGTCATGATCATTACCCCAGACGAGCTTCTGCCCTCTGAGGCACCAGCCTGCTAAAATCATTCTCATTTTCAAACAGAAAAGTATGTGTATTTGTGGGAAAGAGTCAAAAACATGGTACATCTTCCCCTTCTAGCAAGGTAATTCGGGGAAGTATTCAGACTGCTGCAATCTGGAGACCATCAGGTTTAATCTATTTAAGAAAGTTCAGTGGGATAAGACATCCACTGCAGAGGCATGCGAAGAACCTGTTGGTTCCAAACCCAAAGCCAACTTTGTGGACTAAGGCAACAGACAGACAAATGTTTGTGTGCGTCACTTCATTAATGTGCCTAATTCAGTGATCCCCACACACCCGAGGATGATAAAGGCAAACAAAGGCAGATACAAGTCAGTCTTTCATCTTTCTGATGCTGATTAAATAAGCACAGGAATTCAATTATCTAACAAAGGTCCAAAACTGCCGACTGTAGATAACAAAGAATAATAGGAGCCAATCCCACATGGCTTCTGAAAGGGCTGAAAATAGGAGTTTTTTGCATCTAGATTCCTTTTCTCCACTCGCATCAGTTCTCTTTCAACATTCCATAATCAGACACTGTCCCTCCTGGGAATAGCTCTGGGCAGGAACTGTTGTGGCTTCTCAACTCGTTGTTTGATAATACTTTTAGGCAGGCTCTAAACATCATGTCATACTCCCAGCGATTCATTAAGTTCGAATGCAGCCTCAATTTAACCAACATATTTATTTGGATCTTGCCTGAATTTACTTGCCTAGGCCAATGTCATACAGGGTCAGCATTGACCATTGTGTGTCTTACCTGCCCGGGGTAGGATTAGATGCTCACAAAAGATGCTTTATTGGGGTGGGCATGGCAGTCACAACACGTCTGGGGGCGCATCTGCTAATAAGAATTACAGATTTCCACATTTGCACAAACTCATTTATGCTATTACAAATGTTTTAGGGAGGGATTTGAGCCCCGGGAATCATTAAATGTGCTATGGGAACCGTAGAAAAACTAATAAAATGTGATTTCTTTGACGATGGTGCTATGCCAAAACGTGCTCTTACTTCTTTTGTGCGTCGTGTGATTGCGTCTAGGAAGTCAAGACACTAAAGTCAATAAATGACAAAAACCACTGGTATTTTAAAGAATGCCTCTAACAGGATACCTCTGCTGGAAACGAAGGATGCTAGCGCTTTGAAAAAGGCTAAAAAAGCTTCCAGCATATGTGAAAAAACGCACACTATTTAGCAAACAAAATGAACAAATGATGCATTGATATCATCTACACAAAAAAAATCAGAAAAATGTTTATAGCAATAACTGACTGATGAAGTCTAAAGCCCAAACGAATTGTGAGCAGTTTGGTAATCTGAGTAGCCAGTGGGCAATGAAAAAAATCAATTACTCTTACTCTCGCCCTCTTGCATATGCCTCTGCCTGCCGTGTCTCATTATATCTCCAACCATTTGAGTGGGATGTTTGAGTGAAATATGAAAAGAATCAGGCTGGAAAATAAAACAATCTGAGCGAAAAGGTACAGAAAAGCAGGGTGACTCCTCCATAATGGCAGAGGAGCGCCGCCCCCCTGCTAATAGATGAAAAATACAATTATAATAAAGGCATTTTATTATCATTTTATTTTTGCCTTGCATTGTTGGCTGTCAACACGAGTCTTCAGCGGGGCGGGCCAGGCAGTCCTCTCATGACAGGCATGGCAAGGGGAGGAGTGGTGGGCACTTTTAAGTGCGCATGTCAGTTTGGCTGGCCGCCTTAGACCAGCCAAACCATCATACCAGCTCTGTTGAAGAGCCGGCTTGGAGAAAAGTCACAGGCTCCCAGGCACTGTCTGAGCGGCACACAAGGCCACTCAGACCAATCCCAGCAATTCTTTCATGCTGGGATAGTATTCCCAGCATGAGAGAATGCCTGGATTGGCATCTGGAAGCCTGTGCAGTGTGCAGCCGGAGGCGAGGAGTGGGAGAGAGGAGCAAGGCGGCGGCTATCGGAGCAGCAGGTAAGTGCAATCATTTTTTTTTTATTGTATGCCATTTGTTTGTGTTCCCACCCCCCCACCACTCCCCTACCAAGCAATGCGAGCAGAGGTGAGAATGAGAAAAAGTAGGTAAACAAGATGACAGAAAGTAACAAGAAAAGGGCAATATAATAACAGCTGCTACTAGAGGAAAATGAGAAGATTTAAGAGTACTTAGCGGTAAAACTTCACTGATGGTCACTCACATTCCACTTAGGATTTCCCTTTTGGCCCCAAGAGTTAGGGCCAGTAACTCTGCCACCCGGATTTATGAACATCAGGGGTGTCCTTAACTCTAGGGTTGTGCGGGTATTATTACTGAGTATTATGATGTGTTCTCGTAGGATACCCTCAGAAATGATGGATTATCAAGAGAAATGTTAATTATGCACTAGATTAATCAGGGTATTTCTCATTTATCCCCAGTATTTCAGCCAGAAGCTTTGGTGGCTGAAATGCACAGGTAAAGTGCACCAGATCTCTGATGTTCCCATGAATCCCATAATTTCAATGGGATGATAACTTCCATGACCCGCCTCATCAGAGTTAAGAGGGAACTAGTAATGAAAACCTTAGAACACTGTTTAATTAAAATCACTGGCGTGTGCTTCATGCTGCATGTATAATCAGCGTCTAATTATTTGAGCACATTGCACTGATTTAGGTCATATTTTTATTTCCCCATACAGCTGTTAGCACTGTGAACTAATTGTACATTTGGTGCTTTCTGCATTACCTAGTTTATTTTGCATTATCACGTGTGACATCTTTTTCAGACATTGTGAATAACACTAAATAATGCCCTTAAGGTTCTATTTTTGGTGGGATATTGACAAGCCCAATGACAAGTCATATTGAGCCACCACCGAGCCACGACCTAAGGCAGCAACTCTTTTTAATTTAGGTGTTCATGACCTTGGAAATGCTGACAGATATCAGAAGGATAGTGAATCTCCAGACATGCTGATGCCTAGTTCTACCAAGCAGACCTCAAGATCAGAACTTTGGAACATGGTCTGGGGAACCCCTGATTTTTTCCCACCTTACTGTCTTTCAGGGCCTGGGTATATATCTCATGGTGATGATCACCCATGTTCACCCTCCTGGGCCTTGTGGTATCCTAAGAGCTCACCTTGTCCTGCCATGCTTTAGCAATGGGTTATGCATTGAAACCATGGTATTCTTTGAGGACAGGAGAGGGGCGGGTCTGAGCTTACTAGCACCTTTCTGCATCTCAGCTGGGCTTCCACTTTTGCTCAGTGCATCGTTGATTGAGAAGGGGAGGGTATACAGTTATTTCACCAGCAGCATGTTACCGCAACTGTTTTAAATTGGTTCCTGAGTGCCATCGTCCCATTTTTCAACATAGCAATTAAGGTCCCACTCTTGGTAATTCACAAATGGATTGTAAATCCATGCTAGATATATATTTGACATTTTTGATTGGTCGAATTCCATGAACAGAAATCTTAGTTATAAATTGTGGAAGTAATATCCTAGCACGCCCTCATGTATGTTTAACTGTAATATTAGCATAACCAACATCGTTCCCAACTGCACTACCAATGATAAGAAAGAAAAACATATCAGTTTAGTCTCTCCAGAATACACTGTCATGGGGGCCACTGATCTTACATCAAGGGGAAAGATAAGGATTGCAGGTAACCAGTACCTAATATACCAAAGCAGCAACAGAAAGTGTGACTCACCTAAGCCAACTTGCCTCTATGGGTACACTTGAGCTAGCAGTTAAGGCTTAACTTAAGGGAGTTGCAAGGGGTGAGTGTAGCTACAATACGAAACAGTTATTCCAGTAGCAATAAAGTCCAGATGTCCATCCTAAGCTGTGTAATAATACATCACAATAATATGTATAAAATATATTTTTGTATAAACAGTAAGGCACAGAACACAGAAAATATACAATCCTGCAATCAGACAGTAATACTAATAATTATACAAGAAGAGTAGTCTCAGGAAGAAATCAGTAATCCAACAATTCAAATGGTAACCTCATTTGAAAATATGGTAATCACAAGAATGCCAATCAAACCAGTGCCACTGGCTTAAAAACTGAAAAAGTCAGAAAGCATTTGGAGCATGGAACCAACACAATGCAGACACCATGTTCACAAATGCCTACTGTTCACGACCAATGAATGGATACTAAGTCAAAATGGAGGGCCACAACTAATCTTTGCTACTTGGAAAGGAAGGTGTTAGACATGTCAGCCTCAGAGTGTTCTTCCCCCAAACTTTTTGTGTTCCTCCTCCATTTTTGCTGATCTAGTTTTTGCTGGCCTTAGGACTTTGCACACGTTGCCCCGGCTGACCAGTGCAAAAATACCAATGGGCCATGTACAAACCCTATTTAGCGAGTCGCAATTTATTTGCGACTCGCTAAATAGGATTTGCAACTCGCTATTAGGAAGGGGCATTCCAAGGGTGTCCCTTCCTAATAGCGACTCGCTAGCCTATGTAAGAATGTTTTGCAACCACAATTGCTGTCGCAAAACACTCGCAATTTACCGCCCTCTTCAAGAGGGTGGTAAAGCACTCGCAAAAGTTTGTAAATGCAGGGGAAAATATTTTTTAGGGGCAGGCAGTGGTACCAGGGACCACTACCTGCCCTTAAAAAATGGAATGAAAACGTTTCATTTTTCTTTTTTTAAATGCATCCCGTTTTCCTTTAAGGAAAACGGGCTGCATTTAAAAAAAAAAGAACTGCTTTATTTAAAAGCAGTCCCAGACATGGAGGTCTGCTGAGCCCAGCAGGCCACGATACCTGGGAGGGCCAGCCATTCCCAATGGAGTCGCAAATTGCGAGTGCCTCATGAATATTGATGAGGCATGCAATTTGCGACCCCATTGGGAATCGCAAACAGTGTCTTTGACACTGTTGTACATTGGCATTAACGACTCGCAAATTGCGACTCGAAATTTTTCGCAATTTGCGAGTCGCTAATGTCAATGGTTATTCATCTGGCCCGTGATAAGCTTTAATTTCCAAATGGGAGCAAGTGACTAGTTCGTGTTTGGTGTCTTGGGAATTGTAATGAAAAATCCTTTCATATGGTAAAGTTGGATCTTAGATTCGAATTTTGAAAATGCCACTTTTAAAAAATGAATTATTAACAAACAATAGTCCCTATGGGGAAGTGTAGCCCTTGACTTCCACAGCAATAGTATTACACCAGGGCTAGAATAAAACCTCTCAAATGAATGAGTTTCAGTTCTGTGTTGAGTATATGTATTTATACACATCCCATTACTGTATCACCTCCGTATTCTTTTTAAGGTCCCTGATGGCCATAGTCTTATTGTAACTGAGATTATACTTCGCATATCTCCTCTCTTTGTGCCTCTATGTCTTTGAGTAACATCTTTTCAAATGCTAGAATTTCACTAGGCGTGGTAAGGGATGGTGGCGTAAAAGTCGATGGTGGTCGAAGACCTGTGGCATCTTGCAAAGAACATGAAGAATTCTCCTGCAAAGAAATTATTCAGGTGAATCTTTCTGGAAAATCTTTGCATTTCTAACTTTACATCAAAAAAGTTAGTGCATACAGTAGGGACAAAGGAGAGTCCTTGACTTAAAACTGAAATCTCGTGTGGTGATAGTCTATACTTGGATAGATTAAAGATGGGGGCCATGGTTTGCGTGGCAGGGTTACTCTGTGAACTGGGTGTGGTAGTGATCGACATATCATGCCCTACCAAGAGTATTAGTGACGCCTTGTCTGGCATTTTCTGAGGTCCTGATAGGAAATTACCCGGTTCCTGACCCTTCCCCTCCGACCTCTCTGGGGTCCCCTGTCCCATGACTGAAAAAAGATGATTGGGGGTCTTGATGACTTGATCCACTGATTAGGTACTGAACTCGACCAGGTGTCTCATTGTCGGAACTTTCTGAGGCATATGTGTCAGAAAAGGTGGTGTACTTCCTTTAACCCCTCTGTCCCCTGTTGACGTATCTATCTGACTTGTCTTGCTTGTAGTAATCCTCCCTTAGGTATGGGTTTGGCAAATTCTTGTCATACTTTGCTATGTCCTTGACTAGTTTGTCAAATTTCCTTTGTTGTGTATCGAAAGTAAACTCTGTGGATGTTTTATCAAGGGCTTCTAAGGCCTCTTTAGCATTTATGAGTGCAGTATCATCTAGAATTTCTCTTGTAAGTTCCTCAATCTCTTTTTCTAACTTGCTAATGTGTTCAAGTGCTGTATCTATGCCCAATACCATCCAGTGCCATGAGCACTGATTGGCCACAAAACCGAAATGGCTTTTATATTTTGGGTCCTTGACAAAGATCATGGGTTCATTCCTTACTTGTAATCCTACCAGAATAACATTTGATTGTAAATATTCTCTCATCAAATGCCTATGTAACTGTGTACGTACCAGTTTTTTCTTTATCCTTTCTAATTTCATAATCTTTTCTTGTTAGGCATCCACTACTGTCACGACTGTGGGACTTTTTTGCCACAATCCCTTGGTATGTAACGCAGATTTACTATACCTCTCATTGAAATTCGAAATAAGTAGTAACCCTTTTGGGTGATATCTGTGCTATTTCATTACAGCATGTGATTACCCAGTTTGAAGTTACTTCAAGTAATAGTGTTTGACATTTGCTTGATTGTGGGACCTCCTGCCCCAATCTTTTGGTATGTAACATAAACCTATTATACCGATTTCGTATTTTGATTACTTAACAAATGTGCACATAAATTGATATATGCGTTTGCATTTCATTTTTAAGTGTCTCCTGTATATTTTGCATCCTGATGATGACCCTGCTATAAATACCAATCCTCAGGGGTCGAAACGTTGACAAATAACATATGTGGACTGTGGTTTTAAGAAATTGATCGTGGATATCAACACTCATATTGCGAGTGTTGACTTCAAACATTCTATTATCCCTATCAGTCACATGTATATATATTTTTCTACATAGCACATATGCACTTTTTATTCACCAAATATCACTCTCACTCTGCTGTCACCCTTTAGGAGCACCTAGTTTCTAAGAAGAATAGAAATATTGCATTTTATTGATGAAATTCATTCAGTATATTTAACAATGGCATATGTATAAATAAATGCACTCAATGCAGAACTGAAATTCATTCATTTTAGAGGTTTTCTTCTATCCCTGGTGTAATTCTATTGCAGTGGAAGTCAAGAGCTACACTTTCACCATAGGGACTATTTTATGTTAATAAATGTTTGTCCAGCCCAGGTCCCTGGGTTACTGGGTTGACCCTTTTGTTGAAAACTACTTTTAGAAAGTGGGCATTTTCCTGCCTTAGCCAATCAGTGCCTGCAGCCTTTAGGCCTTTAGCCTGTCCCTAGGTCACCAGACTGGGTGTAGCAGATATTTGGGATTTGTGTATTCCTCCTAGACAGTCTCTCACAATAGAGAGCTTAGGTGTGCCTGGATGGGCCATCACTGGCAGGATGGGAGGGCAGAGCTGGGGCACAGCTCTACTTACACTTGAATAGGCTGTGTTCTGCCTCCACACAAAGGGCTGTATACCCCCTGTAGTTAGTCTGGAGCCAGGACAAGGAAGGTAGGATGCTTGGAGACTTCATAGGGTAACCTCTAAAAGCTTCTTCCCCCTTCCAACTGGAGAGCACCAGGTATAAATATTGGACCTCAGACAGCAACTCTTCAGTACACTTCTAGATCTGTTGATACTCTGCCAGGAAGAAGAACTTCTGTGCTGCTGAAAGAACTGCCATTCTGCTGGATTGCTACTCTGAAGGAACTGCTGCCCTGCTGTGCTGACCTGCTGCCTGCTCTCCTCTTGCCTTTGTGAGAAGGATTGGACCTGCATCTGTTGAACCCAGGACCCCAAAGTGACCCGAAAGGCTAGTTGGCTGGCCTCCTGACCAGAACCTTAGGGACAGAAGGCTTCAACAACCTTGACCCTAGCACCTGGACTCTTCCAGCTGGGAGCCCTACCCTGCCAAGTGGTGTCACCCCAGTCTTGGAAGTGGGCCTGAAGGTGCTCTGCCAGCCCATCTGTGGATCCAGCAGAACTGATGCACCTCCTCCACTGCACGGCACATCTCCAGCAGAACCGGTACATCGCCTTTGCTGTTCGATGCATCTCCTTCGGAAAGAAAATATAGCTTCCGTTTCCCTGTCACCTATATATTGTCTCAATGAGCTTCTGGTGCACTCTGTCATCGGTCACGTGTACATTTGATTCTGCCACAAAGTGATGAAGCTGAAAGGAATGATTTCATATAAAGCAGTTTCTGTTTTATACATTGCTCGTGTGCTATTGTTAATTTCTTTCACTATTTACCAATAAATTATATTTGCCACATCAAGATTCACTCCTCTATCTCATGCACACTTACAGATTTGGGAAAAGTAATAAGACCTAATGTATATCTCAGCAAGCCATCGCCTCTGCTTGAAGTAGGATGGCCTAAAAACAATCATACTTCATTTCAGCTCAGCCTTAATGAATACAGACACCTAGAATCTAATTTACTGTGGAATTCTTCCCCGTTGAGATAAACATCATTTAGAAACACCTGCAATAGCACCAAAATATGCTTGGCAGCAGGTGGTAAAACCTGTGCTTTGCAGGCACTGGAATTCTCCTGCCTACAGCTGTCAATTGCCAGGAAACCATGTTCTTTTGATTTTGGTTAATTTACAAATACTGTCAATCTTACTTCAAAGTGACGAGCGTAGTCTCCCATTGTGGACCAAAAATAAGCCCAACATCAGTTTATGATGTAGATGGAAGACAGCACAGTGTGCATTGCAGACAGCTAGAAATTAACATTAAGGGTTCCTGTCTCAGCGTAAAACATCTATTTTTTTCTATTGCCCATAGTTCACCCAGTGGCCGAGCTAGTGTTCAATTAGCCCTAGTGCAAGCAAACAAAATGGACCCAACTACTTGTTGAGTAGCAAACAGTACTTAATCATCAGACTTTGACGGAGAACAAGAGAGGGAAAAACAAACACAGGGGAAAGAAGGATTAAGAGAAAATAGGTAAAAACATCAGAAAGGGAAAAAGCTGGAACCTGCAAGAGAGATGAAGAGGCAAGGAGGGACTGGTAGTGGATCAAAGAGGCATCAGGTGGATTTAGGATTATGCAGCCTTGGTATTTGGTGTGACAAAAATGTAATAGCATCGGCCATGGGCTTCTGAGTAGAGATACTGGCATAGGCACCCATCCTTTTACAAATTAAGCACTGGTAGTCAAACAAAAGAATATCCAGGCATCAGTGAACCACTCAGGCTACTGGAACCCGGTACAACTGCACCTTCTGCATCATTTATAGCTATGCTCCTGAATTCACCTATATATAGTAAAAATGAAATGCAACTCCCCTTCCTTCTCAAGCAGTTGATGTGTGGCTGGAAGCATTGATCACTTCTCCCATCTTCCTCCATGGCCATGTCCATATGTTGATGCTCAGAGTTGTGAACTGAGTTGCATGAGACGGTGGATAAATGTAATGAGGGCTGTCCACCCTCTCCGCCACAAACCTAAGGGCTAAAAGGTGGTGCCATGAACTGAAATTATTGTGACTGATGATTACACATTCACTTTCAGTCCCATTTTCCTACCTTAAGATTTCTTGCTCAGTTGGATGTTTTCTGTAGGGGCGTCTGAGGCCCTACCTCCTTCTGAACCCAGCAAGAAAGAGGAACATCTGAGAAGGGATGGAAGAAGGGGCTGTTGTAGGAAATTGGGTTATTATTTGTGTGGCCTGCACAAGTCATAGGTCAATAACTCTCTGTAGTGGGAACCAAGCACCCCATTATAGCACTTGACTCTCTCAGGGTAGTGAAGCAGAGCAGTCCAAAGCTAACTCAGGGGATGTGGTATGGGCTAATAAACACTGTTCGCTGGCACGCAATATTAACACTCAATAAAAGATTGTCCAATCATTGTTTTTTCTTTAGAAAAAAGGTAAAGTACATTTATTACACACGCTAATAAATATTGCACAGTAATTTACAAATATGTACATTGGTAGATGGAACATACCATAGATGACATCACATAATCACCTTTAGCCTCCTAAAGGGGTCACACAATCATATAAACTAAGTCTATTGGCTCGGTCAAAGGTTCAAGATAGCAAACCATATGTTAAAGACATCATTTTGTATGTAAATGCAATCATCAATAATAATAATCCTGTGTAAATATACTTATTAGTGTTAATAAAGCATATTCACTGTGATCAATAATAGCTCAATAAAGAATTTTTAATGAGCAAAACATGTGCCTTATACATATTTAAACCATGAAAAATGCAATCATAAATCAGCCCCATCACATTTTGACTACATTACATGCAACCATAGCCCCTAGAGGACACTTCAGTACATGTATCTCCTTTACACATTTTCAGTGCACAATAAATGCAACCATAAAGTAAGCCCATAGAAAAGCGCAGCAGTTCCAGCTGTAGAGCAAAAGCTCCAACTTTGGGAATGCTTTGGAAAAATTAGAGACATTTCAGAGGGGTCCTGGTTACAAGGACCCAAATAATATAGGGTGGATATCTTTAAAAAGATTCTTTAGGGGGGAGCTGCTGCACTCTTGCAGCCCCCCATGGCTCTATTCATGCATTGGTGGTGCCCCTGCAATCCTTGGGCCACCACGATCAGAGAACATTTGCAGGGCATTATGGGGCACTCCTCCAGGAGCAGTAAATATTATAGTATCGACTCTCCTGCTGCTTTTGGGGGAGCCAGACTGCTTGTAGTTGGCCTCATGCCACTCTCTTCTTTTGCTGGGGAGGGGTGTCTGGTCCCACCCCGGACACCCCAAATGTGAGTGAAGTGGTGGGGGCTGTGGAGAAAGCCCCAAAGCCCCTGTGAACCCGGCTGACTCCCTCATGCTCGGCCTCCTCCTTCAGCCGGCGCAGGAGATAGCCTGTTCTCCTTCTCCTGCCCAATGCTCCATGAGGGTGGGAGGCAATCTGCTTGGTGGTACTCCACCCCCAGGACTGCACGGGCGCAGAGTGGGGCACTCTCTGCCCCGTCAGTGCTCAGTTTTGCGTCAGCCCCCAGGGAGATGGGGGCACCCAGGGACAAAAGTGGAAACGGGGAGAGAGCCCCTGCACACCCCCTCCCTGGACTAAATAAGTAATTATTTAAATCCTGCACCATCCCGTTCCTGGCCCACCCCGGGGTAATTGGAGAAAACAGCAGCAGAGCCCCATGTGTTTGTTTGATAAAAAGATGTAAAAAATCACAATCCTTTAAAATCCATAACTCGGTTCCCATTGGGTCAATTTCAACAATCCTGGGCTCATTTTGGCGAGCTCTAGCCACCAGGGGTAGTTGTAGCAGACCTCCTCACTTCAAAAGCGGTGCAGTCCTCAGGTAACTGCATCTCCTGCCTTCCTGCACCAGCCTTCTTCCTGGTCTTGGTTCATGGGTACAGAAATCCAGGGGTTTCCCCCAACTGGTCCTTAGGGGGGCTAATGGGGCCAGCCTTACTGGCCCTTGGGGAGACCCACTGGTCCTGGGGTCAACTGGGCAAAGTCCTTAGTCTTTTGTGGGCATGAGGGGGTTCTTCCTTCCAGTTGTCAATGGCTGCTCCAGGGTGCAGCAGCAAAGTGCAGAGAAGTCACTAGGCGAGACAAAGTGTCCCCCTTGTGCAAGAGTTTTTAAAGGGGAGTGGAAGGTTCCAGAAGCTAGGCACCCCTGGCCAATCCTTTGGTACCACGTCACCTCTCCACCCCTGTCCCAACACTCCTGCAAAGCATGCTGGGACAGTTCAAAATGGCGTCATCCAGGAGTCACAAGTCACATCTCCTCTGGGGAGCCTCAGCATAGTCCCTCGTTGCCATCACTGCCAGGCCCTTTCTCAGTAAATTTTCAAAGGGGAGCCGCCTCCTGTGTTGGTTCCAGAGGTCTGGGCCCCCTCCTTTGTCAAGTGGGCTTGAGCAGGCCCGTCCGTGGTACAGTGTGACAGCTGATTGATTTAATTAATCAATCAGGGAGTTTAAAGTGCGCTACTCGCCCGTGAGGGTCTCAAGGCGTGGGGGCAGCTCTGAGTCAGCCGAAAAGCCAGGTCTTGAGGCTCTTCCTGAAGGTGTGCAGAGTAGGGGAGCTTCTGATTTTGACCGGGAGCTCGTTCCAGGCCTTAGCCGCGATGTAGAAGAAGGCTCTTCCACCCGCTCTGGTTCTGCGGAATGCACAGGGTTTCTGCTAAGGCGAGTTCAGTGGAGTGGAGGTTTCGTTTGGGTACGTGGAAGGAGACTCTTTCATTGAGGTATTTGGGTCCGGTGTTGTGGAGGGAGTTGTAGGCGTGGGTGAGTAGCTTGAAGGTTGATTCAGATCATTAAGCCCCACCCCTTTCCTCCTCAGGAGCTGGGTGAAGCACTGTTAATTGCTCCCTTTGTGTGTGGAGGCCTTTGTTCCTGCTGTAAAATGTAATTAACCTGGCACAGCAGAGTGACAAAAGGCCTGTGGTCTGATCCTGAGCTGAGCCAGAGAAATATGACAATTCTGGATGGCCCATAAATTGTACATATACCAAAGGGAGTCACCGTTCCTGAGTGGAGATGGAGAGGAGGGAAGTAGGGGGTACTCTTGTCGTGTGCTACTCTGCTTGTGGGAGGCAGGGTGTCCTCATCTTGATGCCCTCACACACCCCGAAGGATGTCTTGCTTCATCATTGGGCTTTTGCTCCTCGTCGGGCCGGCGCTGCAATGCCCTACGGGTCCCCCGAAGGGTCTCTTTTCAGAGATCTTTTGATGAAGCCGTATGGGTGCATGGGTGTAAGTGGCAGTGAAGTCCTAGAAAGTGTATTAAAAAATGGCTGGAGGGAGAGTGATTAATTTTTAATAAAGTGATCCCTCTGTCATTATTAAAACAAAGTGTATGGAGCTGCTTTAAGGGGTATTATGTCCCTTGGTAGCTGGGTGATTATATGTCCCTAGTGGGCATATGTTATGGTCAACATGTTTCGCGCTTCAGTGGTCTCAGGGGGAGATCCAGGGCGCTTCGTCAGGACCGAATAAGAAATTTATATCTACAGTGGCCCAAAGATTTCGGTGCCCCCGGATAAATGAAAGGAGTAGAGATTCCCTTAGTAGGTAGGGTAAGATCCCATGAGATCAGGGAGGGTCACTTGAGAGGGTTCTCTCGGTGCATCTGGGCTGTGTCACCTGTGTGCCTCTCGCTGTCTAGGCCTACCTACTAAGGGAATAATGACAGAGGGATCACTTTATTAAAAATTAATCACTCTCCCTCCAGCCATTTTTTAATACACTTTCTAGGACTTCACTGCCACTTACACCCACGCACCCATACGGCTTCATCAAAAGATCTCCGAAAAGAGACCCTTCGGGGACCCGTAGGGCATTGCAGCGCCGGCCCGACGAGGAGCAAAAGCCCAATGATGAAGCATGACATCCTTCGGGGTGTGTGAGGGCATCAAGATGAGGACACCCTGCCTCCCACAAGCAGAGTAGCACACGACAAGAGTACCCCCTACTTCCCTCCTCTCCATCTCCACTCAGGAACGGTGACTCCCTTTGGTATAAGTTTAATTTCGGGAGCACGGGTCACCGGACCTTTTAGAATAGCTCCTAGAGTCCCCCTCTTTTGATAAATAGGACCATAAATTGTAGAGACATCTTTTTGGAACGCGCAGAATAAATTTTCCAGCACAGGTTACATCCATATTCGATACGTCACTGGTTTCTGTAGGTCAAAGGAAGTAAAACTGCACTCTAAGGCAGTTCTCTCCTTATTTGTATAATAAAGTGTCACTACAGACAACGGAGTTAATCGCACTGAATTGCCCTATTAGTCTACATTAACATTATAAGTCCCCTCTCCTCAGGCTGCCTGTGCGCAGTTACTGGGCTATGCACAACAGTATCCTCCCACACGCAGTCCGCAAATGGTATGTTCATATATAAGCAGCCAAGTGCCCCTTACCCTTGCTGCATGGCAACAGCCTTATCTTAAAAGGCGGACATCGGCAGTAAACACACACAGTATATTTCCCATGTGATTACCATGGATGAGATACATGTAGTGAGACTTACCCACAGTAAAAAGTACAAAATCGGGTGAACCAAAAAGCAAAATAAATCTGGACATATGAATGGGTGGAACCCAATTGCAACAGCTATGAACAGTGATCAATGCTCCCATTCAATCCTCATACTTCTTCTCCCACAATCCTTAACTGATAAAGAATTCACTTACATCACTCAGGTCTTCTCATGTGTGGCTGAGACTACCGATACTGAGGGCTGTCCCACAATGGCCATAAAGTCGCCCCAACAGTATATCTGCCCCCTCGGGGACAGAACATCTCACTACGCATCAGGCCCCACCTGTCCAGATATCAGGCTGCCACCCTTAAAGGCCCCAGCAGCCTTTCTGCCCCAACAAGGGAAAATTGGGGGGGTTACCCTAATATGCTTTCTCGGGTTGAGGGTAAAGGCCTATTAGACCCAACAGGTTGTTAATTGAAAAAAGAATGGGTTGAAGGCTGACCCGTCATGGCATCGGCCTGCATCCCTCACCTCTAATGCCACAAGAGACTTTCTGCCCCCACTGGTGATAGATTCTGCAACCACCCTCATTCTGCCATCCAATGGGGCCACAAAGCCCACTAAACCACCAAGGCTGTGAAAGGTGGGGCAGTTGAACCCACAGGCATCAGAAGTTGCCCCCTCCACTCATGAAGTATTAACAGTCTTTCTGCATCCCTAGGGGACAGATTAGGTGATAACCACCATCAGGCTAATGAAGGAAGCAGAAAGCCTACTAAACCCCACAGATAGTTAAATAAAAAGAAGAAAGGTGGGACCCAGCCTATTATGATAACAGGGCATATTCCCCACCACTGGAGCCTAAATAGACCATCTGCCCCCTGTAAGGCAGATTGAGGGATTTATCCCCAATATACCTTCCATTGGCGCACACAAAACCTACTAGACCAGCAGGGCGGTGAAAGGTAGTGGGAGAGCCCCCCAGACATGGGCAATTGCTTCCCCCACACACCAAAGGTTTTACTCCCAGTCTGCCCTACCAAGGTGAGCAGGAAGGCCACTAGACCCAAGGGATTGTTAATTAAAAAAGTAATGGAGATGTTGATGACCCATCATGACATTGGACTGGGTCCCCTACTCTTAGTGCACCAACAGACTTCTGCCTCCTTGGGGCAGTTTGGGAGATTTACTCACAATCCGCTCTTCCCAGGAGGGAAACAAAGTCCATTAGACACTAGGGCTGTTTTTTATTTTCTAAAAATGAGGTCAGGCCAGCCTGTCCTGGCATCGGGCCATACCCACCACCTTAAAGCACGCCCACTGGATGCCAGGGATCAATAAAAATAAAAAAATGAGTTGAGGGCCTGCCCACCCATGTATCAGACTGTACCCTCAACCCCTAAAGCATCAACGGTCTGTCTGCCTCTCAGGGTGCAGATTAGGAGACTTCTCTGCAATCTGCCACACTGGTGTGGCAGAAAGCCCACAGAAATACAGCAATAGATTTTATTTTTAAAAGGGTGGGGCTGGCCCATCCTGGCATCAGATCATATACCAACCCCTAAAGCACTAACAGTCGTACAGCGCCCTGGGGGTACTGAAAGCCTACAGGATGCCAAGAATGATTTTTGTTTTAAAAAATGGGGATGGGATCAGCCTATCTTGTCATTGGGCCATACTCCCGACCTATACATGCCAACAGACCCGATTCAGGAGGGAAACTCCTGATTTTTAAGGTAAAAAATGGCTTTATTTTAGCTGTCTTCTTCCTAAAAATGCCTCTGTTCCAATGTTAGTCAATGGGGAAAATCAATTCCCCTGATTTATTTTCATGATCTCACTCTTTCTGGCTTTGCTTTGAGATGTTGGCATGTGTGTACCCACCCAAAAAGCACCAACAGTACTTCTGTCTCCCAGGGTCCTATAGCCTATATTCTGTTTCCATCTCTATGACAAGCAAGAGGAAATTTGGATTATTTTTGCATAAATTCGACACATGGATTGATAGAGAGGTTTGTACCACCCCCTCTTATTCAGTTTCCCCAGGTGACAGAAAGACTACCTGGTGGTGCCTAGGTGTGGGTACTGAGGTGCAGTACCCAGGCAGACAAGCCTTGTATCCCATTTTGTTTCTCACATATTTCAGATGGTTTGGCAGGCTTTCTAACCCCTTCCCTACTAAGATGGGTAGATAGGTGGTAAACACCTCAGGTGTCGGGGGGCTAAAAGATCACCAGACTACTTGGAACATGGGAAGGAGTGCTTGACCATCTTGTCAGCGCCCCTTCCCCTCCCCACCCCCCGGCACCAGGCAGTATTTCTGATCTCAATGGATCTAAATGGGGTTTCATGCTCATATGTCAAAGCTACACCCAAAGAAATCACAATATCCTCTCTCCTGCCATGGTAACTTGCTACAATATTTGTGTTCTGGGTCAGCCCGCAAACAGAAAGCACTACCAACCCTGGGTATATCTGCAATTTAGAGATGCAGGGGAATTCAGAGTAGCGTGGCTTGCATGGGTCCCAGCACATATTCCTATCCATAATGCCCTGAGATCCTCAAAGTATAGGCCGAAAAAGACTATTTTCCCATTTTTATGCAGGAGAAATCTCGGTCACTTCCAACCAATAGCCAAATTCTTACCACCCTGAGTTCCCACAGTTCTCTCGACTGAAACAGTCCCTCCCAAATGTGGGTAGACCTAACACAAGTTACAGGAATGGACCAAAACTGTATTGATGTGAGGATCTTATTGACAATCATTAACTTGGCACGGTTCAGATTTGAGTGGTTCCTGCTGCAGGTGATAGGGCGAACCACATAAGTGGAGTACCATTTCTATCGGAAGAAGTGTGGGAGCGCTAAGTAGTCAGATCCCTACAGATTCTGGAACTTTCCCTTATGGAAATATGAGCATAGTCTTTGATTTTAGCCAGGCTTGATGTTTTGATGTTGGGTAAGAAAATGTGGTGGGAGCCACTCAAGTTACACCACATTGGGTGTCTAGTTTTCAAAAAAAGGGACACAAATTTGGCATTGATACCTTCTGTGGGAAAAAAGTTATGAAGGTGCTGCAAATGACCATCGTTTGTGTGGAATTCCCCCAGATTTTTGCCTTTTTTGCCTGAGCCCATTTTTGTTGGGCCTAGTACTCTTGTGCACTTTACTCCTGCTAACCAGTGGGAAAGTGCTTGTGATCATTCTTTTCTTCCTTTCAAACATGGTAAAATTAACATATTTCTAATTAGCACATTTAACTTACTTATACGTCCCTAGTATGTGGTACTACTTGCTCCAAGGCCCTGTAAAAGTGCTATCAGTGGTTAGCAGCACTCACTGTGCCACTCACTAAATTAGCACTATAAAACAGGCCTGCCCCTGTAGCCTAAGTATGCAGTCTTAAACTGCCATTTCCACCTGTCAAATAAACATTTTGCCATGCCTAAACCTTCCTTTTTAGTATTTATAAGTCACCCTTAAGGTAAGCTCTAAATGTCCATAGGGCAGACTGCATCGTGTTTGAAAATTAGGATATGTATATTTAGGCCCAGATTTATCAAACTAAGGAGACGCAAGGACAATGCAAAGGTTTCAGTAATATTTACAAAGCCAACCAAGGGGATATTTGTGCTGCCTTGTTTGTCTTTGTAAAGAAATTTAAGGCAACGCAGCTGCTAGCGCTGGCTTACGTTGCATTTCAGCTTGTAATGGTTCCATGGGTGGAGCCTGGGTGTTCAACCATCCATTTTGGTGCATTCCCTGATTTCCTAAGGCTAGTAAACCTGGGAATGCATCAAAATGCCATGCCTTCCTGAAGCCGCCTGAAGCTGAACTCGGACAAGACGGAGGTCCTCATCCTTGGTTCCAACCCTTCAGCCTGGGACGACTCCTGGTGGCCAACATCACTGGGAACAGCCCCGCCACCCACCGACCACGTACGCAACCTAGGGGTCATCCTCGACCCCACCCTCTCCATGACTAAGCAGGTCAACGCCGTTTCCTCATCCTGCTTCAACATCCTCCGAATGCTCCGCAGGATCTTCAAGTGGATCCCCACCGAAACAAGAAAAACAGTCACCCAGGCCCTCGTCACCAGCAGGCTGGACTACGGAAACGCCCTCACGCAGGAACGACGGCTAAGCTCCTGAGACGGCTGCAACGCATCCAGAACGCCTCTGCACGTCTTATCCTCGACATCCCCCGACGCAGCCACATCACACCCCACCTGAGAGACCTGCACTGGCTCCCTGTCAACAAGAGGATAACCTTCAAGCTCCTCACCCACGCACACAAAGCACTCCACAACTCCGGACCAGCCTACCTCAACAGACGACTCAGCTTCTACACCCCCACCCGCCAGCTCCGCTCGACCAGCCTCGCCCTCGCCACAGTCCCCCGCATCCGGAAAACGACCGCCGGCGGCAGATCCTTCTCCCACCTCGCCGCCAAGACCTGGAACACCCTCCCCACCAACCTCCGACAGACCCAAGACCTACTGGCCTTCAGAAGACTCCTCAAGACCTGGCTCTTCGATCAGTAGCAGCACCACCCCCCTCTTCCCCCAGCGCCTTGAGACCCTCGCGGGTATGTAGTGCGCTTTATAAGTGACATGATTGATTGATTGATTCCTCAGTGAGGCATAACAAGGAGAAATGTCTTTATCGCGCCTCGCTATTTCCTCTTTCCAAATGCACTGCAGTTTGTAAAATGCCGCCATGAGCTGTGTTTTGTGCAGGAAGGTGCTCCTTCCTGCACAAAAACAATCCTGCCTTTATCGCAGGCACTCTTGCGCTATGGTGCATGGGTGCCTGCGTTGGCCCTTGGCAGCCACAAGTGTGCCAGCGCTAGGAGAGAGCAGAAGTAAATATGGTGCTCTTAAGCTCTCTTCCACTCATGCAATGAAGCGCTGCTACTTGCCTCGTTGCACTGTGTCGCATTAATTCTTAGTAAATCTGCCCCTTAATGTTTTACACGTCCTAGCAGTGAAAACCCCCCAAAAGACTTTTTTCACTGCAGCAAAACTGGTTCTCCCATGGGAAGACACTGGTTTACATTATAACAACTTAAATAAACCTTTAATTTCAGTTTGGGAGCAGCTCGAAAAATACTTCAATGACTCGTTTCTCCCCTGTGGTGAGATGTGGATTGCTCCCAGGCAGTGAACTAAGGACTTGGGTGTGGAGAGATGCTTTTCCTTCCTTAGCAGGATGGCCTGGGGCCTGTGCCCACCCCCTTGCATATCTTCAAAGGGTGTCTACCCTGTCACAAGGCGTGCCTCACTTTTGTCTTGCTAGTCAGCTTCACTCCAAACCCAGTGGGAGGGGGAGCTGCCCCATAACTGGTTTGGAGTGACGACAGGAAAGGTTTGCACAATATCATAGCCACACTTCTGGGTGTGAAAGGGAGCTCTGACTAGGAGAAGAAAGGTTCTACCATGTTGGATTTAGGTGGAGAGGAGCACTGTGGGATAGTTTATGGTAAAACACACAGGAAGATCTGCAAACGTGGGTAGGGTCACCGCATGGGAACTTTCACTTAATTGGTTAGAGATCGGTGCTAGCCCCACCCCCAGGCTACCAGTGGGCATAAAAGTACACCCCCAGTACCTCTTTCAAAAAATTCCTGGACCAGTGAGGATCAGGAGTAAGACTGCCCTGATGTCTGAAAGGAAGACTGGACCTGCTTGCCTTGAACAGAGGACACCAGAAGTAACTCCAAGAGTCAGTTGGCTGACCTCCTGTCTGTGCTAAAGGGACATAACAAGCTTACTGAGGACTTTTCCTGCAACTGCCCAGATGATCAGTACCAACTGGACTTGCTTTGGACCCTACTGCTGGTCTCTTTTAGAGTGAGTCCTAACCCTCAAGTGATGCCCCAAAGGTCCTTGACCCTTGGCTGGTGTTAAAGTGTACTCTACCCAAACTGCAAAAGCTGGGACTTGGAAATGTTTTGCCAACTTTCTGCCTTGAAAACTCTCTGAGATCGGGACCTCCATCGAAGCTGCAGCCATCGATGTCGGATCACCCGTTTGCCCCAACCTGCTGGGGTATCTCGCTGAATGAGATCTGACTTCCAGAAATGTTTCTGAGTCCGAACGTAGGAGACTTCACCGAGACCTACACCGAGTGGAAGCCAGTCAACATCAAGTGCTCCCTAATTGCAGACTATGTCAATGGCCCCACCTGGACCCCTCACTTGAGCAACCCACTGTTGTTGAACCAGCTTGAAGCTTGTCCTGCAAATAACTCGTCGATGACCACTTTTTCTCCATAAAAGTTTTTAAGTAAGTAGGTAGACTTTCAACCAGGACAAAACCTAGTCCCTGTATCAGACCCGCGCTCCATCGCAGCCAGCCTCAACTTTTGACTTTGACCCAGTTCAGTACAACCAGATAACCGAGGTTGGTGCTTTGTGCTTTTTGCTGTTATTTTCAACTCAAACTAAATTCATATTTCTGGTTCTACTTTTTGTATTTTTGAATACGGCACAAATACATTACACATTGCCTCTAGGTTAAGCCTGATTACTTTTGTGCCAAGCAACCTGAGTGTACAGCACAGGTATAGTTAATGACTGTTGTGGTTCACCCTGACAAGGATTGTGAATATTATTTGAGGTGGTTTGTCACCTCCCTCAACTAATACTCCAATTTCTTACAAAAGGGTTAAGTGCAAACTGTTTAAATTTATTTTTTTAAACGCCATACTTAAGTGGTTAATAAAGGCAATTCATTTATGTTCAGATGTACCTAGCAAAGGGTTCATTAAATCAGAACCATCATTTTCGAAACCAAGTGCCAAAATACTTTTGAGTCACCAGATGCAATCATAATAATCATATAACAAGATTGGGAATGAAAAAAGATTTTCTTTGTATCAAGAAAGTTTTTATATATATGCCATGCTTTGTTGTCCTTTAAAACAAGGGTTCCCAAACTATTGACTCCTGAGGAAACCTATTGAGTCACTATTGGAAGCCGGGGACCCCAAGCAATTTGTGCAATTTAAATTTCAAACATTAAAAAAGTAATTGAAAAAAAAATAAACACAAACGTCTGCACACCAAATACTCGAATTTCTAAAGATTTTGGTTTTTGTATTGAAAAAATTTGCATGGGAATGATGGTGCTACATTTTGGCAACTAACTTTTCAATGTTTGGTTTTATTTCACAGTATGAGGTTTCTCCTCCTGCCAGGGCCGGACTGGAAGCCCAAAGCAGCCCTGACAAATGTTGTCAGACCAGTCCCTGTACGGTGCACACCAAGTGAGCCTGACCACTACAAAGTGGGCTTTGGGGGGCTCTCCCCCAAGAAAATTTGGAAAAAAATGGTGCATTCTACAACACATTTGTTTTTATATGTTGAATTGTATTAGCTTTTAAAGCATAGTAAATAATGACTATGCTATGCACCAGGATACAACACTCTTTGTTGGGGCTCTTCAATTATTCCCTAACTATCACCCTCCAACAGTGCGTCTCATCCCTCCATAGCCCCTCTGTCACATGCATTTCATTTGTTTTATAGCACCTCTTATACCAGTGTAGGGTGTTGGAGCACTTTTCATCACACACATACACAGACAATGAATCATACATGTGTAAATCAGTGTATAGAAATTGTTACATAAGGCAAAGGGGACTACAAGGTGTAGGATTCATATGTCATCCATACTGGTAGGCATTTTTTAAGAGTGCTTGGTCTGGAGAAGCACAAACTCAGGATTCAGAACATAACACAGTGGATACAGTCTATTTTAATAATAAGAGTTTATTTCTACCCAAACAAACCTTTTTAGCAGCATCAGGATAATGAAAGACTGGGAAAAAACATAGCTTACTAACTTGTACCATGCAGTTTGCTTGCAGCTCTTTGATGGCAGTCATAGCTCACTGTGCTAGATTACGATTGTAACTTATGAACTGCACAGTAACAAATTAATCTCTGTTACTAAAGCAGTAACCCACTGAGCTATACACAAAAAATATTGTTTTTGATATGCATGGTACACATTCTTTGCAACAGGCATATTAACCATCTGCATTCCCTTAGACGAGTCAAAGCTGCCACTGGACAAAACTCCCATATCTCTCCAGCAGGTACATTGATCACCGGAGTTATCTTGACACTTTTATTGTTGACCAAAAACTTCTGATTATACTTTTAAAACTGCTGCCTGCAGATCCCTGGAAATATATCATGGACCCCTGGGGGTCTGCAGACCACAGTTTGGGAACCACTGCTTTAAAACACAGTTTAATTAAATGTGCTGTTGAAAGCAAATGTTCAAACTCTCAAAGCTCTCAGAATCTATAGCCAAAGTTCTGCAATGTAGGTTCTGATATGCCAATTGTACATCTTCAGAGGCAACTTCCTTGGATGCAAGTCCACGGAATTCAGGGGGAAAAAGTCTTCTTAACACTTTCTTCAGGATCACAGACAAATATCTAGATCCTCTTGACTTCCTCCTAGACAATACATTGCATATTGACAAACGTTTCCTGATTACAACCTATCGGAGAGTGGATCAACAGCAGAGGCTCTCCTAAAAAAGCCCTGCATTGTAGAATCAGTTAGAGACTACCTCCCTAGTCTTCGGTGTAGCTCTTAGTAACAGAGACTAATGGGAGGGTTGAGGTAGAACTCAACACCAGGGGTGTCAAGAATTCTTCCATGCAGACATCTTCTTCTTCCGCTTCATCTTCTTCTTTTTCTTTCCTTCTCTTCTTAAACAAATATCGGGCTTTTAGGAGCCTTACTTTATAGAAGTAATAAACTAGTGACTGTCGAGGTTCCCTAAACTTATCAAAGTTAAGCTCCTATGCAAATTCCACCTAGCTTTTGGAGCACTTTCTTTATGACACAACCTATCCCCCAAAGCACAATTTTACAGTTTTTGACGGTCATTGTCGGATAAGCTTAACTAAAGACCATTTTCCCCTGCTGCCTTGCTTCATTCTGGGTTTGCCCCATTCAGCCAACTGTGGATTAAAGTGTAACAAACTCCTACCTGACTATACTCAGCTATTTCTTCTATGGAGTAAGGTGCTATACTATTGCTGGGATTCTGGGGTTCACAGAACATTACTAGAGTGTTCTCCTATTGATATGTGCCTTTGAACACCAAAAAGGTGGCTTTTGAGTGGCTACTTTATCAAAATAATCTCCCTTCCTTTCATAAGTGCCTACTCAGCACTTAGGGGCTCATTATGATGGCGGAAGGACCGCCACCGCCGGCCCGGCGGTGGCAGTCCTTCCGCCATCACATAGTGATTTACCCACCGCCAAATTAGGATGGCGGTGGGTACCGCGGCGGCCGAAAAGTCCGTCTGCCGCATTTCCGCCAGAGGCAATCGCATCGATTGCCTGGCGGACGGAGCAGGGCCACTAATATGGTGGCGGTGCCTAGCAGGCACCGTCCGCCATATTAGGATGTGGGTTTGAAGAGGCCTTTCCATGGCGGCGATGCCGCCATGGAAAGGCTGGTGGGGATTTGGTTTGGGGGCCCGTTGTGGGCCCCCCTTGTGGGGGGTGTGTCGCTGCACTGGGGGGTACCCATGGTACCCCCCTCCATTCCATGCACCAAGTGGCAGGCACCGCGTGGTTCCTGCCACCGAGTGCAGGGAAATGCTGTGCACGCATTTTTGACATTGCATGCGGTGCTGCAGCCAGCAGCACCGCCCGCGATGTCAAAAGCCCAGCATGCGCCCGCCAGTATGGCGGGCGCATCCTAATATGTGTGGTGGGACCGCCGCACGTCTGGTGGGCTGTCCCAGCACCGCTACGATGGCGGGCGGACTGATGTCCGCCCGCCATCTTAATGAGCCCCCTAGTTTGGTTGCCCTGTCAATGTCAAATCCTCTAATACAGGGTCCTTGACTTTGTGGTAACCTGCAAATAGTGGAGGCCAGTATATCACAAGACAAATTCCCCCCCCCGGTAGGGCGCTCATCATGTGGAATGTTCATTCATATTTTAGTTAATATAATATACAATACTTTTGTTAGGAGGATTATAAAACAAGATTCGTTGCAATGCAACCACCACTGGTAAAAATATATGTTATATGCTCAAAAACATGCATATTTACAACTCAGAAAAATATAAAGTTAGTTTAGTGACCACTAAAATCAGATATAAAATAACAGAGAAAAACTAAAAAGCGTGTTAATCACAACCAGGGTCAAATTAGCATAATTCAACAACCACCAGCAGCAGGCTACAGTGATAGTAGTATTTATATACACCCGTTTCTTCCTGTTTAAATTTTGTAACATAGCCAATTTCCTTGTTTGCACCTCAAGAGAAGCCTAATTTCATGAGGCAACCAGCAGCCAAGAATATGGGGCATAAATGTGGGCACTGTAAAACGAGCGCACATAATACAGCAGGTGTAAAGCCTGCACCCTGCATTACTATGTCTGTCTGGATTCCATGACTCCTCAAATTGATACAGCAGTAGGTATAAGAAGCAAAAGCGCAGAAATGCTGTCTTAACTCTACATTTCAACATGCTATTTATATTTTCGCTCTCCAGACTGCAATCAAAGCAATTTAAAATTCCCCAAAGGAGCAGTGGTTGCTCGCCGAGGGAGTGCTGCGGGGCGGTGGGGCAGGGCAGGGGAGGGGCAGGGCAGGGCCCCGCAGCACTCCCTCGGCGAGCCGCCACTGCAAAGGAGGCCTCAGCAACAGACACACTGAAACTGGTTTTAAAACCAGTTTGGACAAAAGCAATAGTTAGCAATAAATCAGAAAATATTTTTCTGGAATTTTTAACACAATAAATATAAGTTTGTCAAATAATTAGATTTTTACTAAGTAGTATGATGTAATAAAAATGGTGTTTCTAGTTAGTTCCTAACCAGAACCTATGAAAATAAGCAGTTGGTGTGATTTTCATATTTTGATTCACTTTTTGTTTAGTTTGAAACCTTTATTGAGATTAAACAGATGGATCATACAATCATTGAAATATGTTCACAAAAGAAAACTCACCCTGCAAAATATTCAAAGAATAAGAAACATATTGATAAAGATATAAAATATTTAATACAGTAAAATGTAAACCCAAAATTCAATACATTATTAAAGATATAACATACCTTAGACTAAAATGGGGGAAAATAATAAAGAAAGAAAGAAGAAGAAGAAGAAGTGGGAGGAGATAGAGGAAGAGAGGATATTGAGACTGAAATATATAATACATCACAACTAATAACATTTAGAACAAATAGAATTATATATGTGCTAAAGTAACCACTGCTGTATATTATAATAAATTAATCAGGATTTATAAAGCTCGGCTAATTACCCGATAGGGTATCCAGGCGCTTGCAGGTCCCAGGGCTTATTCGAACAGTCAGGTCTTGAGGGCCATTGGGAATTCTGGAAGTGAGGTGATGGTCCAGGTCTTGCAATATGGGAGAAGGAGCGTCCTCCACTTCTGCTTTGGCAGATGCGGGGAGTATAGGTAAGTGAAAGAGAGGTGGAGTGTAGTCTTCTCGGCGGTTGTTGGAAGTTCAGGCGGTGGTTAATGTATGTGGATCCTTGGTTGTGTAGAGCCTTGTATGTGTGGGTCAGCAGCTTGAATTGGCATCTCTTCTGTATGGGGAGCCAGTGGAGTTGCCTGAGGTGTGGTGTGATGTGGGTTAGTCGGGAAAGACAGAGAATGGGTCTGGGTGCGGTGTTCTGTATGGTCTGAAGTCTCTTTAGGAGTTGTGTGATGATTCCTACATAGATATATTGAAATTGGAAGTCACTGTGGACTTCTGTTTAAGGTCATGGAACTTCTAGGTGATTTTCAAGATCCTTAATGTGTGGCACGGGTACTTTAATCCTTATAATACATGGTCACAGCATCACCCTTCACACAAACCGCTTAAATCCATGGTATGTTGCTCTGTCATATGAAAGGGATAGGATATTTGTATACATGAAAAATAAAAGAATTAGTTGTTAAAAAAAAACCTCACCAAAAGCTTTTCATATGGTCCCAAGGGACAACCTATGGCATGTAGTTTCCGAGCTGGGAGTACCTCAAGAGTTATTACATATAATTAGACGTTTACATACTGACAATTTTGCACAGGTTCTGTGAGGCATTAATAGTGAACTGTGCACACACAAAGAGGGCCTGGAGGAGGTTTAAGGACCTGCGTGGGCACACTCCCCACTTATCAACAACTATACACAACGAGCCCACGGGTCCAGACTAAATGGCTGAGAAGAAGGTGGACTTAAGAAAACCAAGCGCAACGTAGAGGATATCCCTCTTCAGGACGGTTCCCCTCACACACCATAGGTGTCATGCTTCATCATAGGGGGTGCCTACTCGCATCAAGACCTAGTCCTAACGTGGGCTACAACCCCCTCTCTATGAGGGAGGAGCTCAGGGATGTTTTTATGTGGGCAACTGGGTTGTACTAAAACCCTATGTGAGCGTGGTGTATGAGAAAATCATGAAAAAATGTGCAGTGCTGGAATGGAAGTGATAGTGAATTTAAACCTGACTGCGAGGCTAGCTGACAGCAGACTTTATTTAGCAACCTAGCGACAGGATTAAAAAGCAATAAGCTGGGTTATGGAGCTGACCACCATTAGGGACAGCCACATATACTTGATCAACATGTTTCAGCCATCAGGCTTTCATCAGGATCGGTTAGTGAACAGCTACTGCAACTGGTGTGAAGGTGCACAACAAAAATTGAGTAAATGTGAATGTGCCTCAGTATCCTGTACTGAACCAGAATCGTTGTGTCCAGTAGACCTCAACGATGGAACATAGGGCAGAAAAAGAAAAAAGTACGGGCTTGGTTTATACCACATCTAAACAGCCATGGAGTGAACTGTACTCCACGCAAATGTGACACTTTTATAATCAAACTAAGTGGCAAGAGAAGAGGCACTTACCAATCTAGGGTAAAATTGTTACCACTTCTGTCCGGGGCTAATTTAGCCGTAGGTACCCGCGCCAACCAACCTGGGAGACAAAGGTGGTGGCGTCAGAGTTCAAACAACATACACACAAAACAAAAGGGGAAGGGTGCAGGGATGGAAAAGACAGGACCCAAGGCAGGAGTAGTGAATGACAATGTCTTGGTACCTGTCTTGATGGAATATTGTATCTCTTCAGAATTTATTGTGCTGGGCTAGATTGAACACTGCTGAGGTGTAGCCCAGTGAGGCTTATATCGAAGTCAAGACAAAACCCAATGCAAAATATATGGTAATTCAAAACATTTGAAAAGGGTACTGCCTATAAGGTCTATTGTGCCTGGTCTATCTAAGCAGACCACAATTGTGCTCGGGAGTGGGTACTCTAACAAGCAACCTTCATCAAGGGCAGAATGTGAAGGTTGATCAGCGCAAGAATGGCGCGCATGCCTCTAGTATTAGAGCACGAGCAGCGGGGGCCGAGAGACCCGAAGCCGAGGTGCTACAGAAACACTGGCTGGAGCAAAGTCTCGGGTTCCAAGGCCAACAAACAAAACGGCCTGGACCGGGAGAAGGGACGTGGACTAGCACGCAAGCCCCAAGCTCCGAGCTAATTCGGGGAAGCCCGTAAGCAAAGCCGCCATCTGGTGTTATAATACAAGAGCGGCGGGTATAAAAAGGAGAGAGCAGAAAACCGGTGCTCACGTTGAGTGGAGATCGTTGTCTCCCGAGGCGGGTGTCCGGGCCGGTAGGTACACAGGACTGTCAATGCACCAGTGTTTAAAGGTAAACTGCACTCCGGAAGTAAACAGGGGAAACTGGGAAATGTGGTTTAGACCCAGTGAGGACTGGGAAGTGTAGTTTAGTCGCGTGTTGCCATAGTGATGAGTGATAGAAGGTAGCTGAGCGCCAAGTGACAGGGAAACGCTGGGAGAAGTAGTTTAAGCTCAGCGAACCCTGGGAATTGAGGAGCATGACCAAGACGATACAACGAGCAGGAACGAGCACAGATCCAGTTTAGTAGTCAATTTAAGTTTGCGATCCTTGACGCCTGACGAATCTGCTGTTTTGGAACGTGGTCTTGGCTTTGTTCCTACTAACTGTGGAGACCCCTTTAGAGTACAACAAGAGGTCCACCAATTTTTTAGGAAAATCAGTCTTCACATTTTCTTTGCGGACAAGACCCCCAATGATACTGACGAAGCAATCACCAACACCAACTTACGCCTTAAGTCTACCTTCAATCCTTCCATTGGCATGGTGCCGGTTGAAGTAGCCACTTTTGAAAAATCCGTCCTTAAAGATCTGGCAACGAACATATCTACATCACCCAAGACCTTCCAAAACAACTCTAAGCGGGAGCAGCTAGTTCTGTGTACCCACAAAAATGACAGGTCTATCACTATAAAGCCTGCGGACAAGGGTGGTGCTACTGTTCTTATGGATACTACAGCTTACAGAACAGAATGTCTACGCCAGTTAGGTGTGGTGACCTCTTACCTCCCATTACATCAAGACCCCACAGAGAGACTATCGGCAACCATCACTTCCATGGTCAGAGAGGCAGCTGATGAGGGTTGGATTACACAAAGGGAAGCTGACTTTCTCCAAACCAAAGATCCGGTTACTCCCTTTTTCTATGTCCTCCCCAAAATTCACAAACCACAGCAACCACCACCAGGAAGACCTATTATTTCAGGTATTGGCTCGGTGCTAGAGCCACTGTCTCAGTTTGTTGATTTTTTTCTACGTCCCCTAGTCCAAAAGATGCCCACATTCTTACAAGATACTAAGGATTTTCTGAAGTTACTCAGAGTATTGGAATTTGATCCTGCTACCGACTATTTGGCGTCTTTTGATGTCGAGTCACTGTACACGTGCATCCCTCAGGACCATACTCTGGCCACGATTGAACATCTTTTGACTCTTCATCCTCCGGATACTATTACTCCCCTCCCATTCATTATGAGATGTGCCACTATGGCCATGAAAGAAAATGTCTTTCTGTTTGAAACCCAGCTATACCTCCAAGTGTCTGGGACTTCTATGGGGAGCACGTTTGCGCCGAGCCTGGCGAATCTTTTTATGCACGTGTTTGAAGAGAATGTCGTCTTATCATCTGATAACCCTTTTTCAGTCCATATTCTGTTGTGGAAAAGATATATCGACGACATCTTGGTGATCTGGAGGGGGGATGCGACCACCATTCACAGCTTCCACAATTGGCTCAACACTCGTAACGAACACCTGAAGTTTACTTGTGAATTCAGTAAAGATAAGCTGGCCTTCTTGGATCTCTTGATCTATCCATCAGATGGGAAGCTAGAGACTGAATTATACACGAAACCCATGGCCCAAAATGCTCTGCTCCACTATGGGAGCCACCATCCGAGGTCCCTGCGTGAGAATCTTCCCTTTGGTCAATTCCTAAGGGTACGATGCAATTGTTCAAGTACTGACAAATTTAAAGAACATGCACAGACCCTTAGGAACAATCTCCTAGACAGACATTACCCAAAGACCTTGGTAAAGAAATCCTCTAAACGAGCACTCAACAACCGAGACGCTTTATTGGATAATGTACCTGTAGACCCGGTCCAATCTCAATCTCGACTAGTTTGTGTTAACACCTTTAGCACCCTTTCGAACACAGTTAAAAAGTCTGTCTTGAAGGACTGGCAGATTCTCAATAAAGGACAATTGACACTTCAAAAACCCCTCTTCGCTTTTAAGTGCAGCAGCAATCCCAAGGACACTCTAGTGCATAAGAGACCTCGCTTACAAGGCACCCAAAAGCAAAGCACTCTATGGAATTTGCCACCTGTCCAGGGTCACTACCCCTGTGGGACATGTTCTGTTTGTGCCCAGAAATGCGCCACAAAAACAATAGACATTGGTACCAACAGACCGTGGGAATTGAAACACCACACTAACTGTAATAGCGAACATGTCATTTACCTCATAATGTGCCCTTGCGGCTTAAGATATGTAGGGATGACAACACGCAAGATACGCATTCGCATACAAGAGCATAAGAGTACCATCCGATACGCAAAACAGAACACACGCCTCACCAGACACTTTCTAGAGATGCAACATCAGGTGGATTCCTTTTCCTGGGTAGTTTTAGACAAACCCAACTTAGCCGCCACTACACCTGACCTGACTTTGAAATTGCTCCGAGTTGAGCAACGTTGGGTGTTTAGGTTGAACACTGCTGATGTGGGTCTCAATGACGATATTCCCTGGCTGGCTTTGACATGATTTGACAGTCCGCCCATATGCTTGGAGTAATCTAAGACTATGATGCCTTTACTGTTTTTCTGGCTTTCCCCCTGAGGAACAGTCTAAAACCCCCTATTTTGTCCTTTACCGTAGCTCCTGCTGAGGTAAGCATTGACCACAGGCAGCACAGTGCCCTCTTTCCATGGTCAGAGAATGACCCTGAGGCTTTATCCCGTGGTCTAACTTTGGCCTTCATTGCGCCATTTTTTGGTCTATCTGGCAAAATGGCTGTCTCTAATATGCCATCTTGGGCTTCTTCGGTCTTATAGCAGGCCATTCGCTCTCCCTGCACCCTTTCTGCCTTCACTTGGAGTCCGGGCACGTATCTGCTTGCCCGTTCCTTGCAGATATTTCCCAGGAGCGTCACACGCTCAGTTCCATCGGAGTGGTATCACTATATTTAACAGCATGCGTTCATGCCACCTTTAGCATACTTCTCTTTTGATACCGTCTTGCTCTGCCTTTGACATCACCACTTCCCAACAGGACTCAGTTGTATATAAAAAGACCTTTTGTCTCTGGAGCGCTTTTGGCTTAAATCATGTCCCTCGTCCCTTTTGTTCGTGACAAGCACCTTCTGTTCGTGACAAGCACCTTTTCACCGTGAGACGCCATGGAACCTCATTTCCCAGGGTTCGCTAGGCTTGAACTACTTCTCCCAGTGTTTCCCGGTCACTTGGCGCTCAGCTACCTTCTATCACTCATCACTATGGCAACACGCGACTAAACTACACTTCCCAGTCCTCACTGGGTCTAAACCACATTTCCCAGTTTCCCCTGTTTACTTCAGGCGTGCAGTTTACCTTTAAACACTGGCGCATTGACAGTCCTGTGTACCTGCCGGCCCGGACACCCGCCTCGGGAGACAACGATCTCCACCCAACGTGAGTACCGGTTTTCTGCTCTCTCCTTTTTATACCCGCCGCTCTTGTATTATAACACCAGCTGGTGGCTTTGCTTACGGACTGCCCCGAATTAGCTCGGAGCTTGGGGCTTGCGTGCTAAACCACGCCCCTTTTCCCGGTCCAGGCCGTTTTGTTTGTTGGCCTTGGAACCCGAGACTTTGCTCCAGCCAGTGTTTCTGTAGAACCTCGGCACTGGGTCTCTTGGCCCACGCTGCTCGTGCTCTAATACTAGAGGCATGCGCGCCATTTACGCGCTGATCAACCTTCACATTCTGCCCTTGATTAAGGTTGCTTGTTAGAGTACCCACTCCCGAGCACAATTGTGGTCTGCTTAGATAGACCAGGCACAATAGACCTTATAGGCAGTACCCTTTTCAAATGTTTTGAATTACCATATATTTTGCATTGGGTTTTGTCTTGACTTCGATATAAGCCTCACTGGGCTTCACCTCAGCAGTGTTCAATCTAGCCCAGCACAATAAATTCTGAAGAGATACAATATTCCATCTAGACAGGTACCCAGACATTGTCATTCCCTACTCCTGTCTTGGGTCCTGTCTTTTCCATCCCTGCACCCTTCCCCTTTTGTTTTGTGTGTATGTTGTTTGAACTCTGACGCCACCACCTTTGTCTCCCAGGTTGGTTGGCGCGTGTACCTACGGCTAAATTAGCCCCGGACAGAAGTGGTAACAATTTTACCCTAGATTGGTAAGTGCCTCTTCTCTTGCCACTTAGTTTGATTATAAAAGTGTCACATTTGCGTGGAGTACAGTTCACTCCACGGCTGTTTAGATGTGGTATAAACCAAGCCCGTACTTTTTTCTTTTTCGGCCCTAGGTTCCATCGGTGAGGTCTACTGGACACAACGATTCTGGTTCAGTACAGGATACCGAGGCACCTTCACATTTACTCAATTTTTGTTGTGCACCTTCACACCAGTTGCAGTAGCTGTTCACTAACCGATCCTGATGAAAGCCTGATGGCTGAAACATGTTGATCAAGTATATGTGGCTGTCTCTAATAGTGGTCAGCTCCATAACCCTGCTTATTGCTTTTTAATCCTGTCGCTAGGTAGCTAAATAAAGTCTGCTGTCAGCTAGCCTTGCAGGCAGTTTTAAATTCACTATCAACTCCATTCCAGCACTGCACATTTTTTCATGAATTTCTCATACACCACGCTCACATAGGGTTTTAGTACAACCCAGTTGCCCACATAAAAACATCCCTGAGCTCCTCCCTCATAGAGAGGGGGTTGTAGCCCGCGTTAGGACTAGGTCTTGACGCGAGGAGGCACCCCTATGATGAAGCATGACACCTATGGTGTGTTAGGGGAACCGTCCTGAAAAGGGATATCCCCTACGTTGCGCTTGGTTTTCTTAAGTCCACCTTCTTCTCAGCCATTTAGTCTGGACCCGTGGGCTCGTTGTGTATTAATAGTGAACTCACAAAGAGTATTGATGTGAATAAAAGGGCTCGCCAGGGATACATTTTAACTCCCACACTCTTTCTTTGCTTTATAAATGGCTGTGCCGATTATTTAACAAACTGTGAGAATGTTTCCCCCTGTATTGGTCAACAAGAAAGTACTTGCCCACCTTTTTCCAGATGACTTCCTGCTAATTCATAAAATGGGGAAAAGTGCTCCAGACCCTGATTCAAGGGTTTGCCTTATTTTGCAGTATCCATGGTCTGGAGATTAATGTATGGTATTTTATCCACACAAGAACTTAAGGGGCAAAATATAACTGGTTGGAAACACCTTGGAAAGAAAAATGTGGCTTGATTACCATGGTGCTAGGTTATCTGATTTTTACCTACGGCACAAACAAATACTAAAAGGCATGCTATACTTATAAAAATGTAGCATTTTCAATAATTAAGCTTGACAGGCGTACCCAAACCCACCCTGTGTCACCAGCTCTCGAGATATAAAGAGGACAAGCAGTGAGTTCATCTCTGTGTGGCTCAGACCTATGGGGACATTGCAATGTGGAGAATCGCCTTCATAAGATCATTGCTGAGATTTCCTCAGAGTACTCCTTTTCTGCCTGTAAGACTTGACCTGGCTTTAACATATTTATTTGGCTATGCTTTTTTAAGGCCTATTCTGTACAGGATCCAAATCTAGTCGATCTAATCTAGATCAAACTATACTGAAAGGGTCTACGTGATGTTATTGAAAAATCACAAGTGATTAAGATCCCATGGCTGAGGTGTATAAAAACACACTAGCTGGCTTGGGATTAGGAGGGTATTGGTGTAACACTTCATCTATCACCACAAATATTTACTGTATTATGAAGTAGAGATTTTGGAATTGTGCACTTGAGAAATTGTTGTCAACATCCTCTATGAGTAGATATTTTAATGCAGGGGCCTCCACTCTTTCTTTTATAAGAGGTACTTATGTTCAACAAACATCATCTTGAGCTGCTAACAAATATCAATGTTGCAATAGTCACTGTTGGACTTGGCCCTCTCTGCAGGGACACCCCCGGGCACTTTGCCTTCACCCCTCCGTTTTTGGCTGATTTCATTTTAGTTGGTCTTAGGACTCTGTGCACTTTACCATGCTAATCAATGCTAAAGTGCTTGTGCTCCATCGCTACTTGATGGTAAAATTGACTTGCACCCAATCGGAATTTACTTAGAAGTCCCTGGTAAGGTGATATACTATATACCCAGGGCCTGTAAGCTAAATTCTACTGGTGGACCTGCAGCACGTATTGTGACACCCACTTAAGTAGCCCCTGAAGACATCTCCCAGGGCTGCCAGTTCTAAACTGCCAACTCGACTTGGCAAAATAACTCCCTTACCCAGCCTCAAACTCCCTTTCTATTACATATAAGTCACCCCTAAGATAGGACCTAGGTTGCCCATTGGGCAGGGTGCATTGTAAGTAAAAGGTTGGGCATGTCCTGATAGTGAAAAACTCCTAAATTCATTTTTCACTTGTGTGAGTCCTACCTCTCCATAAATTAACATTGGGTTGTCTTATTGCATTTAATAAGTGCTAACTTTTAATTGGGAACAGGTTACAAATTAAGTTTTAGTGCCTGAGAAATTGTAATTTAAAATCCCCTTTAATGGTAAGATTTTAAGTTACAATTTTGACAATGACACTTTTAGAAAGTTGGCATTTTCCTGACTTAACTATTTGATGCCTGCAGCCTGTTCCTGGGTCGCATGAACTGGGTGTAGTTGGCAGCTGGATGTTGCTTACTTATTCCAGACAGCCACACAATTGAGGGATTAGGTGTGCCTGTAAGGGCCATCACTGGCAGGATGGAGGGTGGTGGAGCTGGGCACAGCCCCGATTGCAACTAAATAGGCTGTGACCTGCCTTCACACAAAGGACTTGTCACCATTGCATTGTTCATGCAGCCATTCTGGAGCCAGGGGAGGCAGGAAACTTCAAGGTCTTCAAAGGGAATTCTCTAGAAACTTTTCCCACTTCAAAGAAGGCTTCAAGAGCCCTCAGACCTACTCATCAGTTCACTTTTTGGGCCTGCAGAAGAAATTTCAGAGGACTCCCTGCTGCTGTGGCCTGCTGTGTACTTCAGAAGAATGCTTTACGGCACCTGGAATGACTGCTTTGCTGCCTGAAGCCTATCTTCAACCTCCAGAGGCCTGCTGTGTTGTTTGAGCCCTGTTTCGTTTTTTGAACCCAGGACTACAAGAGTGACTCCAAGGGCTAGTTTGCTGCCTCCTGATCAGAGCCTCAATACATAAAAGGCTCCAACCATTTTGAGCCCACACGTGGACCCAGTCTGAGTGAGCTGGCACATGGCAGCCAATTGTGCGCCAGCACGGGTTAATCACACTGATGCGTTGTATTGTTGTTAACATGACGCATCCCGTGCTTTTAAAATGACCCAGCTTGGTGCAGCAAAATGGCTTGCAGCACTGCCCTGCATCATTTCTTTTGTAAATGAGACCCAGAATCTGAATGTAGAAATCTTCACCGTACTTCATCTAGTGGCTCCCCGACGACAACGCCTCCTCCTCCGATGCCGCCTGTAGCCTTCCCCCTCTGAACTACCTTTTCAGAGACTTTTTGATGAAATTTCTTCTAAGTTCAAAGGTATGCGCCGACCGGGCCCAATCCACTCTTTATATCAGATTGTTACTCAAGGTCAGCCATATTTTTTGACTTTGACCTGGTCTTACCCGATTAGATGTCCACGGTTGGGGCTTTGATCTTTTAGGAACTAGTTTTTACTCTAAACTTTAAATAAATTGAATTGTAATTTTGTAGACACAGCGAACTTGAGTTTTCCAAATATCTAAAATATAACTAAGTCAGACAAAGAATAAACATCATAAAATTAAGGAGATTTAGCTACTTCTTCTAAATATTTGTGCTTAGACATATAACTGAAACTGCTAGGACACATAGCGTTAGAAGTCCATGACATATTTCACATTTTAAATCTGAACTTCAGGATATTGTGACATGTGTGGCAACACATCATTATGTATGTTCCATTTTAAATACAAAACAGACCTGGTTGTACGCTAACTTGATTATTGTTTGTGCATTTAAAATGCAGTGAGGGTACAAAATCAAGGACTAATAAGCAGGCTACCTTGTTTTCTGCGCAGCTAATAAAATGTGTGCGTGCATTGTCATGTTTTCTTGACTCACACTAACAAAACAGAGAAAGAAAATTTCCTTTCTTTAGTGCACACCCTATTCATAAACGTGATAGCTGAGAAATGGTTAGAAGGAAAGATAAAGTAGTGTGTTCTGCCACTTAGGAAGAGAAGTAGCAATAAGCTTCTACGTATGCACACTATGCGAATACGAACACAAGAAGCCAATGTGGTCCTTTGGCCGACAAGCTGATGACCCATATCTGGGAGTACACTTGCCACTTAGACGACAAAAGAGAGGGATTGAATGGAATGTCCTCGTACTTACCGGTAATCTTCATTACTCCCGGTCCCGTTGTCCTCGTCCCCTTCATACTACAAGTGAGATAATCTATCTCACCGACAGAAAAAAGAAAAGAAGGAATGCTGGTACACCCCTCACCCCCCCCTACTGGGAGTACATAACTGTACTCTACCCAGCATTCCTCCTGAACCACCAAGCCCCAGATGAGGGCCGGGAAGCCCGGGAGGGAGGGAGGGATGCTATGAAGGGGACGAGGACAACGGGACCCGGAGTAATGAAGATTACCGGTAAGTAATAGGACATTACTCCCAGGTCCCTCCAGTCCTCGTCCCCTTCATACTACAAGTGAGAATACCCAAGCAGCAACCGGCCATCATCACACAACAAACCACCAGGACAGAGAGCCATAGCAAATCCAGCGATTTATTGAAAACAGCACCAAAGAAAAAGAAAAAGGGGAATCAGGAGCACACAGCCGGAAGCACCCCCAAACCAAAGTTAGTATCAACCCCCAGAACATTCTGAATCCGGTAATGCCGAACAAAGGTATTAGCAGAAGCCCAAGTGGCGGCCCTACAAATCTCAGAAAGGGACACACCACGAACCTCAGCCCAAGAAGCCACCACCCCCAGCGAAGAACGCCCCTGAGCCCCAGCCGGAGGAGGGGAGCCTGAAAGGGAGTAGGCCAACATGATGACTTGCTTTAGCCAGCGACCAATGGAGGAAGTGGAAGCCCTGCACCCCCTGGAGGCCACCCCAAAGGAAACAAACAGGGAGTCAGACTGCCGAAAAGGACGAGTACGGTCCACATAGATCCGTAACGCACAGCAAACATCCAGCAAAGACCAGGGATGACCAGGGATGATCAGTCCCATCCACCTGATCCTCACACATAGCAGGCAAGACCAGCTCCTGGGAGCAATGGAACTGGGAAGGAACTTTGGGAACAAAGGACGAATCCAAACGAATGACCACGCCATCATCAGAGAAGTAAAGAAAAGGATCCCGAGCCATCAACGCCCCCAACTCCCCAAGGCACCGAGCCTAAAGTAATAACCACCAAAAAAACAACTTTAAAAGTGACAAACGTCAGATCAACGTCCTCCAAAGGCTCAAAAGGCGCAGCAACCAAAGCCTTCAACACCAAAGGGAGGTCCCAAAGAGGAAAAGAAGGACGAACCACAGGACGCGAAATGGAAAAACTGAGCAACAAACGAGAAACCAGGTCATCCACATCAGGCAGGTTCCCCCATGGAGAACGGAATGCCAGTATAGCCGCACACTGGGCCCTCAAAGTGGAAACAGACAGACCCTTCTCAAACCCCTCCCAGAGAAACTGAAGAACATCAGGCAAAGGACAAACCAAAGGAGACAACGCCAGACCCTGACACCAACGCTTGAAGTTCCCCCAGTGACGACCGTAGGACTTAAGAGTAGAAGGTTTCCGGGACCGCTGAATCGCCAAAGCTAAATGCTCGGGGATACCCCTATTCCTCCACCCCTCCCTTTCAACCCACAGACAAAGCTGCCGGAGGGACAACATCGGAGTGGACCGCAAGGGAGATGGAGGGAACGGGAAGATCCAAGGACCCTGAACAGCCAACAACTTCAGCGTGGGAAACCACGACCGGCGGGGCCAGAAGGGCACCACCACCTCCTGATCCTCCATCACCAGCCGAGACAGAAACCGAGAGATCAGAGCAATGGGAGGAAAGGCATACAGCAGCCGAGATGGCCAAGGGAGGGTCAGAGCATCCACCCCCCAAGACCCCGCCTGAGGGACTCGAGAGCAACAGAGATAAGGAAGACCAAACCTCCTGCACACCAGATGAAAGGCCACCGGAGTCAACGCTAACTCCTGGGAGGCGGGAAAGTACCGACTGAGGACATCCGCCACCCCATTGTCGCCCCCCCGGATATGAACAGCCGCCAGAGACAAGATGTGCCCATCCACCCAACAAAACAACGGGGACACCACAGCATTCAGGGACTTGGACCGGATACCCCCCTGGTGATTCAAATAGGCCACTGTTACTGTGTTGTCCGACCGAACCAGCACATTGCGGTTCAACAGATGACCCCAGAACCCCATGACTGCCCGGGACACAGCAGACAACTCCCGCCAATTCGAAGACCACCGACTCTCCAAAAGCGACCAACGACCCTGAACTGAAGGAAGTCCGACCCCAAATTCGCCCCCCACCCCACTGGCATCCGTCGTGAGGACAACCGGGGGGGGGGGCTGCAGAGGCAGACCCCTGGAGAGATTGTCTGACACCGCCCACCAGCGCAGAGCGGGAAGGATCGAGAGAGACACAGGAACCAGAAAGGACAAATCGTGAGACAAAGGATCCCACCGAGCCAACAGGAAGGACCAAAGAGGACGCAGATGGAAACGCGCCCAAGGCACCGTGAAAACCATAGCCGCCATCAGACCCAGAAGGAGCAACCAGGGATGGACCGGAAAGGAACGACCCACAAGAAAACGACGAGCAAGGGAGCACAAGGTCACTGCCCGAGCCACTGGCAGGAAGACCCGATTCAGATTGGTGCGGAAACGAGCCCCTATGAATGTTAAGTCCTGGGAGGGCACCAGCTGACACTTGGGGAGATTCAACAGGAACCCATGGACCCTCAACGCCGAACACACCAACTCCAGATCCCTCAACAACTGAACCCTGGAGGGAGCATAAAGGAGCCAATTGTCCAGGTAAGGGTAGATCAGAATCCCCTGAAGATGCAATGACGCCACCAATGGCGCCACCACCTTGGTGAAAACCCTGGGGGCCGACCGCAGGCCGAAAGGCAGGACCTGAAACTGATAATGCCTCCCCCGAAGACAAAACCTCAGAAATGGACAAGACAGGGGGTGAACCAGGACATGATAATAAGCATCCTGAAGGTCCAGAGTGCACATAAAATGACCCAGGAGAACCAGGGGAATCACCCGCTGAAGAGTCTCCATCTTGAATGGCAGATGCAAAACAAACTTGTTCAGGGCTTTCAGATCCAGGACAAGACGGTACCCCCCGTCACCTTGGGGACCAAAAAAACAATGGAATAAAACCCTCGACCCCTCTCCACAAGAGGAACCTCCTGCACCTTTGTCCAGCAGAGCCCTGACCCCCGGGCACAGCTCCGACCTTTTGGACGGACAAGACGGCCAGGAAGTCGGACGGACCCCAGAGTCCAGAGGAGGATCCGAAAATTCGATGAGGTACCCCAACCGCACAATGTCCAGCACCCACAAATCTGAACAGGAGTTCATCCAGGCCGGAAGAAAGAACCGAAGCCGACCTCCGACCAAGGATCCGGCGCCGGCCTCCAGATAGTCAGGAACGAGGCTTTGCGGGAGGAGACTTCGCTTTCTTGTCCCAACCTTTCCCATACTGAAAACGACCCCTGCCACGAGAAAACTGCCTGCGAGAGGGAGGATGGAAGAAGGACTTGGGTTTCGAAGAAGCCGGCACAGATGAAGGCTGCTTGAATGAAGAAGAATGTTTCTTCTCCTTAAACACACGATGTAACTTGCCCTCCAATTCATTCCCAAACATCATGGTACCCTGAAAGGGCAACCGCAGCGAAGAAGACTTCTGGGCCGAATCCGTCTTCCAGTCCTTCAGAACCAAATTGCGTCGAGCAGCCACACAAGCCCCACCAGAAAGGGCAGAGGCACGCACTGCGTCGAAGGAAACATCAGACAGGAACTTCACTTGCCGCTCAATAGGATCCAGAAGCCCCGAACAGTCAGTCGAATCGTCCATAGACCCATACAGGGACTTGATATCCGAAATAAGCGATTGAGCCACGTAAGTCCCATAAATGCCAGCCCGTAGTGCCAGATGGGAACCAGAATAAACCTTCCGCAGGGAAGCGTCCACCTTCTTGTCCACAGGATCCCTCACCACCGCATCCTCAGCCAATGAAGTACGGCCCACGAGACTGGCCACAAAAGAATCGATGGGAAAGGAGTCCGGCAAGTCCTTGGCCATATCCTGAAGAGGATAGAGTTTTGC